>OV815997.1:14123643-15323643 GCA_929113495.1 Andrena minutula
ATAAGATTTTTAGTAGAAGGAGTTGAAATTGATGAAATTTTTTTGAAGTTAAATTAAATCTTTTTGAATTTTTTTATGATTTTTAGTTACAGGTGCAGAATTTGAGTACATTTAGTTGATATTCAGTTCGATTCCTTTGGATTTTCATAAGATTTTTAGTAGAAGGAACTGAAATTGACGAAATTTTTTTGAAAAATAATTAAATTTCTTTGTATTTTTTTATGATTTTTAGTTTCAGGTGCAGAATTAAAGTGAATTTAGTTGAAATTCACTTCGATTCCTTTGGATTTTCATAAGATTTAGTAGAAGGAGCTGAAATTGATGAAATTTTTGTAAAATTAAATTAAATCTTTTTGAATTTTTTTATGATTTTTGGTTACAGATGCAGAATTTTAGTAAATTTAGATGATATTCACTTCGATTCCTTTGGATTTACATAAGATTTTTAGTAGAAGGAGCTGAAATGAAGAAATTTTTTTGAAGTTAAATTAAATCTATTTGAATTTTTTTATGATTTTTAGTTACAGGTGCAGAATTTGAGTACATTTAGTTGATATTCACATCAATTCTTTTGGATTTTCTTAAGATTTTTAGGAGGAAGAGCTGAAATTGGAATTTTTTTTTTAAATTGAATTAAATTTTTTTGATGTTTAGTTACAGGTGCCGAATTTGAGTAAATTTTGTTGAAATAAACTTCGATTCTTCTGGATTTTCTTAAGATTTTTAGGAGGAGGAACTGGAATTGGAAAAATTTTGGTGAAATTAAATTAAATCTTTTTGATTTTTAGTTACAGATGCAGAATTTTAGTAAATTTAGTTGATATTCACTTCGATTCCTTTGGATTTTCATAAAATTTTTAGTAGAGGGAGATGAAATTGATGAAATTATGGTGAAATTAAATTTAATTTCTTTGCATTCTTTTATGATTTTTAGTGAAAGGTGCAGAATTTGAGCAAATTTAGTTGATATTCACTTCGATTCTTTTGCATTTTCTTAAGATTTTTAGGAGGAAGAGCTGAAATGAAGAAATTTTTTTGAAATTGAATTAAATCTTTTTGATTTTTTTATGATTTTTAGTTACAGATGCAGAATTTTAGTAAATTTAGTTGATATTCACTTCGATTCCTTTGGATTTTTATAAGATTTTTAGTAGAAGGAGTTGAAATTGATGAAATTTTTTTGAAGTTAAATTAAATCTTTTTGAATTTTTTTATGATTTTTAGTTACAGGTGCAGAATTTGAGTACATTTAGTTGATATTCAGTTCGATTCCTTTGGATTTTCATAAGATTTTTAGTAGAAGGAACAGAAATTGACGAAATTTTTTTGAAAAATAATTAAATTTCTTTGTATTTTTTTATGATTTTTAGTTTCAGGTGCAGAATTAAAGTGAATTTAGTTGAAATTCACTTCGATTCCTTTGGATTTTCTTAAGATTTTTAGGAGGAGGAACTGAAATTGAAAAAATGTTGGTGAAATTAAACTAAATCTTTTTGAATTTTTTTATGATTTTTAGTTACAGATGCAGAATTTTAGTAAATTTAGTTGATATTCACTTCGATTCTTTTGGATTTTCTTAAGATTTTTAGGAGGAGGAACTGAAATTGAAAAAATGTTGGTGAAATTAAATTAAATCTTTTTGAATTTTTTTATGATTTTTAGTTACAGATGCAGAATTTTAGTAAATTTAGTTGATATTCACTTCGATTCCTTTGGATTTTCATAAGATTTTTAGTAGAAGGAGCTGAAATTGATGAAATTTTTGTAAAATTAAATTAAATCTTTTTGAATTTTTTTATGATTTTTGGTTACAGATGCAGAATTTTAGTAAATTTAGATGATATTCACTTCGATTCCTTTGGATTTACATAAGATTTTTAGTAGAAGGAGCTGAAATGAAGAAATTTTTTTTAAGTTAAATTAAATCTTTTTGAATTTTCTTATGATTTTTAGTTACAGGTGCAGAATTTTAGTAAATTTAGTTGATATTCACTTCGATTCCTTTGGATTTTCATAAGATTTTTAGTAGAAGGAGCTGAAATTGATGATATTTTTTTGAAATTAAATTAAATCTTTTTGAATTTTTTTATGATTTTTAGTTACAGGTGCAGAATTTGAGTACATTTAGTTGATATTCAGTTCGATTCCTTTGGATTTTCATAAGATTTTTAGTAGAGGGAGCTGAAATTGATGAAATTTTGGTGAAATTAAATTTAATTTCTTTGCATTCTTTTATGATTTTTAGTGAAAGGTGCAGAATTTGAGTAAATTTAGTTGATATTCACTTCGATTCTTTTGGATTTTCTTAAGATTTTTAGGAGGAAGAGCTGAAATTGGAATTTTTTTTTGAAATTGAATTAAATTTTTTTGATGTTTAGTTACAGGTGCCGAATTTGAGTAAATTTTGTTGAAATAAACATCGATTCTTCTGGATTTTCATAAGATTTTTAGAAGGAGGAACTGGAATTGAAAAAATTTTGGTGAAATTAAATTAAATCTTTTTGATTTTTTTATGATTTTTAGTTACAGATGCAGAATTTTAGTAAATTTAGTTGATATTCACTTCGATTCTCTTGGATTTTCTTAAGATTTTTAGGAGGAGGAACTGAAATTGAAAAAATGTTGGTGAAATTAAACTAAATCTTTTTGAATTTTTTTATGATTTTTAGTTACAGATGCAGAATTTTAGTAAATTTAGTTGATATTCACTTCGATTCCTTTGGATTTTCATAAGATTTTTAGTACAAGGAACTGAAATTGAAAAAATTTTGGTGAAATTAAATTAAATCTTTTTGAATTATTTTATGATTTTTACTTACAGGTGCAGAATTTGAATAAATTTAGTTGATATTCACCTCGATTCCTGTGGATTTTCATAAAATTTTTAGTAGAGGGAGATGAAATTGATGAAATTATGGTGAAATTAAATTTAATTTCTTTGCATTCTTTTATGATTTTTAGTGAAAGGTGCAGAATTTGAGTAAATTTAGTTGATATTCACTTCGATTCTTTTGGATTTTCTTAAGATTTTTAGGAGGAAGAGCTGAAATGAAGAAATTTTTTTGAAATTGAATTAAATCTTTTTGATTTTTTTATGATTTTTAGTTACAGATGCAGAATTTTAGTAAATTTAGTTGATATTCACTTCGATTCCTTTGGATTTTTATAAGATTTTTAGTAGAAGGAGTTGAAATTGATGAAATTTTTTTGAAGTTAAATTAAATCTTTTTGAATTTTTTTATGATTTTTAGTTACAGGTGCAGAATTTGAGTACATTTAGTTGATATTCAGTTCGATTCCTTTGGATTTTCATAAGATTTTTAGTAGAAGGAACTGAAATTGACGAAATTTTTTTGAAAAATAATTAAATTTCTTTGTATTTTTTTATGATTTTTAGTTTCAGGTGCAGAATTAAAGTGAATTTAGTTGAAATTCACTTCGATTCCTTTGGATTTTCATAAGATTTAGTAGAAGGAGCTGAAATTGATGAAATTTTTGTAAAATTAAATTAAATCTTTTTGAATTTTTTTATGATTTTTGGTTACAGATGCAGAATTTTAGTAAATTTAGATGATATTCACTTCGATTCCTTTGGATTTACATAAGATTTTTAGTAGAAGGAGCTGAAATGAAGAAATTTTTTTGAAGTTAAATTAAATCTATTTGAATTTTTTTATGATTTTTAGTTACAGGTGCAGAATTTGAGTACATTTAGTTGATATTCACATCAATTCTTTTGGATTTTCTTAAGATTTTTAGGAGGAAGAGCTGAAATTGGAATTTTTTTTTTAAATTGAATTAAATTTTTTTGATGTTTAGTTACAGGTGCCGAATTTGAGTAAATTTTGTTGAAATAAACTTCGATTCTTCTGGATTTTCTTAAGATTTTTAGGAGGAGGAACTGGAATTGGAAAAATTTTGGTGAAATTAAATTAAATCTTTTTGATTTTTAGTTACAGATGCAGAATTTTAGTAAATTTAGTTGATATTCACTTCGATTCCTTTGGATTTTCATAAGATTTTTAGAAGAAGGAGCTGAAATTGATGATATTTTTTTGAAATTAAATGAAATCTTTTTGAATTTTCTTATGATTTTTAGTTACAGGTGCAGAATTTTAGTAAATTTAGTTGATATTCACTTCGATTCCTTTGGATTTTCATAAGATTTTTAGTAGAAGGAGCTGAAATTGATGATATTATTTTGAAATTAAATTAAATCTTTTTGAATTTTTTTATGATTTTTAGTTACAGGTGCAGAATTTGAGTACATTTAGTTGATATTCAGTTCGATTCCTTTGGATTTTCATAAGATTTTTAGTAGAGGGAGCTGAAATTGATGAAATTTTGGTGAAATTAAATTTAATTTCTTTGCATTCTTTTATGATTTTTAGTGAAAGGTGCAGGATTTGAGTAAATTTAGTTGATATTCACTTCGATTCTTTTGGATTTTCTTAAGATTTTTAGGAGGAAGAGCTGAAATTGGATTTTTTTTTTTGAAATTGAATTAAATTTTTTTGATGTTTAGTTACAGGTGCCGAATTTGAGTAAATTTTGTTGAAATAAACTTCGATTCTTCTGGATTTTCATAAGATTTTTAGGAGGAGGAACTGGAATTGAAAAAATTTTGGTGAAATTAGATTAAATCTTTTTGATTTTTTTATGATTTTTAGTTACAGATGCAGAATTTTAGTAAATTTAGTTGATATTCACTTCGATTCTTTTGGATTTTCTTAAGATATTTAGGAGGAGGAACTGAAATTGAAAAAATGTTGGTGAAATTAAACTAAATCTTTTTGAATTTTTTTATGATTTTTAGTTACAGATGCAGAATTTTAGTAAATTTAGTTGATATTCACTTCGATTCCTTTGGATTTTCATAAGATTTTTAGTAGAAGGAGCTGAAATTGAAAAAATTTTGGTGAAATTAAATTAAATCTTTTTGAATTATTTTATGATTTTTACTTACAGGTGCAGAATTTGAATAAATTTAGTTGATATTCACCTCGATTCCTGTGGATTTTCATAAAATTTTTAGTAGAGGGAGCTGAAATTGATGAAATTATGGTGAAATTAAATTTAATTTCTTTGCATTCTTTTATGATTTTTAGTGAAAGGTGCAGAATTTGAGTAAATTTAGTTGATATTCACTTCGATTCTTTTGGATTTTCTTAAGATTTTTAGGAGGAGGAACTGAAATTGAAAAAATGTTGGTGAAATTAAACTAAATCTTTTTGAATTTTTTTATGATTTTTAGTTACAGATGCAGAATTTGAGTACATTTAGTTGATATTCAGTTCGATTCCTTTGGATTTTCATAAGATTTTTAGTAGAGGGAGCTGAAATTGATGAAATTTTGGTGAAATTAAATTTAATTTCTTTGTATTTTTTTATGATTTTTAGTGAAAGGTGCAGAATTTTAGTAAATTTAGTTGATATTCACTTCGATTCTTTTGGATTTTCTTAAGATTTTTAGGAGGAAGAGCTGAAATGAAGAAATTTTTTTGAAATTGAATTAAATCTTTTTGATTTTTTTATGATTTTTAGTTACAGATGCAGAATTTTAGTAAATTTAGTTGATATTCACTTCGATTCCTTTGGATTTTTATAAGATTTTTAGTAGAAGGAGTTGAAATTGATGAAATTTTTTTGAAGTTAAATTAAATCTTTTTGAATTTTTTTATGATTTTTAGTTACAGGTGCAGAATTTGAGTACATTTAGTTGATATTCAGTTCGATTCCTTTGGATTTTCATAAGATTTTTAGTAGAAGGAACTGAAATTGACGAAATTTTTTTGAAAAATAATTAAATTTCTTTGTATTTTTTTATGATTTTTAGTTTCAGGTGCAGAATTAAAGTGAATTTAGTTGAAATTCACTTCGATTCATTTGGATTTTCTTAAGATTTTTAGGAGGAGGAACTGAAATTGAAAAAATGTTGGTGAAATTAAACTAAATCTTTTTGAATTTTTTTATGATTTTTAGTTACAGATGCAGAATTTTAGTAAATTTAGTTGATATTCACTTCGATTCTTTTGGATTTTCTTAAGATTTTTAGAAGGAGGAACTGGAATTGAAAAAATTTTGGTGAAATTAAATTAAATCTTTTTGATTTTTTTATGATTTTTAGTTACAGATGCAGAATTTTAGTAAATTTAGTTGATATTCACTTCGATTCTCTTGGATTTTCTTAAGATTTTTAGGAGGAGGAACTGAAATTGAAAAAATGTTGGTGAAATTAAACTAAATCTTTTTGAATTTTTTTATGACTTTTACTTACAGGTGCAGAATTTGAATAAATTTAGTTGATATTCACCTCGATTCCTGTGGATTTTCATAAAATTTTTAGTAGAGGGAGCTGAAATTGATGAAATTATGGTGAAATTAAATTTAATTTCTTTGCATTCTTTTATGATTTTTAGTGAAAGGTGCAGAATTTGAGTAAATTTAGTTGATATTCACTTCGATTCTTTTGGATTTTCTTAAGATTTTTAGGAGGAGGAACTGAAATTGAAAAAATGTTGGTGAAATTAAACTAAATCTTTTTGAATTTTTTTATGATTTTTAGTTACAGATGCAGAATTTTAGTAAATTTAGTTGATATTCACTTCGATTCCTTTGGATTTTCATAAGATTTTTAGTAGAAGGAGCTGAAATTGATGATATTTTTTTGAAATTAAATTAAATCTTTTTGAATTTTTTTATGATTTTTAGTTACAGGTGCAGAATTTGAGTACATTTAGTTGATATTCAGTTCGATTCCTTTGGATTTTCATAAGATTTTTAGTAGAAGGAACTGAAATTGACGAAATTTTTTTGAAAAATAATTAAATTTCTTTGTATTTTTTTATGATTTTTAGTTTCAGGTGCAGAATTAAAGTGAATTTAGTTGAAATTCACTTCGATTCCTTTGGATTTTCATAAGATTTAGTAGAAGGAGGAACTGGAATTGATGAAATTTTTGTAAAATTAAATTAAATCTTTTTGAATTTTTTTATGATTTTTGGTTACAGATGCAGAATTTTAGTAAATTTAGATGATATTCACTTCGATTCCTTTGGATTTACATAAGATTTTTAGTAGAAGGAGCTGAAATGAAGAAATTTTTTTGAAGTTAAATTAAATCTATTTGAATTTTTTTATGATTTTTAGTTACAGGTGCAGAATTTGAGTAAATTTAGTTGATATTCACATCGATTCTTTTGGATTTTCTTAAGATTTTTAGGAGGAAGAGCTGAAATTGGAATTTTTTTTTTAAATTGAATTAAATTTTTTTGATGTTTAGTTACAGGTGCCGAATTTGAGTAAATTTTGTTGAAATAAACTTCGATTCTTCTGGATTTTCTTAAGATTTTTAGGAGGAGGAACTGGAATTGGAAAAATTTTGGTGAAATTAAATTAAATCTTTTTGATTTTTTTATGATTTTTAGTTACAGATGCAGAATTTTAGTAAATTTAGTTGATATTCACTTCGATTCTTTTGGATTTTCTTAAGATATTTAGGAGGAGGAACTGAAATTGAAAAAATGTTGGTGAAATTAAACTAAATCTTTTTGAATTTTTTTATGATTTTTAGTTACAGATGCAGAATTTTAGTAAATTTAGTTGATATTCACTTCGATTCCTTTGGATTTTCATAAGATTTTTAGTAGAAGGAGCTGAAATTGAAAAAATTTTGGTGAAATTAAATTAAATCTTTTTGAATTATTTTATGATTTTTACTTACAGGTGCAGAATTTGAATAAATTTAGTTGATATTCACCTCGATTCCTGTGGATTTTCATAAAATTTTTAGTAGAGGGAGCTGAAATTGATGAAATTATGGTGAAATTAAATTTAATTTCTTTGCATTCTTTTATGATTTTTAGTGAAAGGTGCAGAATTTGAGTAAATTTAGTTGATATTCACTTCGATTCTTTTGGATTTTCTTAAGATTTTTAGGAGGAGGAACTGAAATTGAAAAAATGTTGGTGAAATTAAACTAAATCTTTTTGAATTTTTTTATGATTTTTAGTTACAGATGCAGAATTTTAGTAAATTTAGTTGATATTCACTTCGATTCCTTTGGATTTTCATAAGATTTTTAGTAGAAGGAGCTGAAATTGATGATATTTTTTTGAAATTAAATTAAATCTTTTTGAATTTTTTTATGATTTTTAGTTACAGGTGCAGAATTTGAGTACATTTAGTTGATATTCAGTTCGATTCCTTTGGATTTTCATAAGATTTTTAGTAGAGGGAGCTGAAATTGATGAAATTTTGGTGAAATTAAATTTAATTTCTTTGTATTTTTTTATGATTTTTAGTGAAAGGTGCAGAATTTTAGTAAATTTAGTTGATATTCACTTCGATTCCTTTGGATTTTCATAAGATTTAGTAGAAGGAGCTGAAATTGATGAAATTTTTGTAAAATTAAATTAAATCTTTTTGAATTTTTTTATGATTTTTGGTTACAGATGCAGAATTTTAGTAAATTTAGATGATATTCACTTCGATTCCTTTGGATTTACATAAGATTTTTAGTACAAGGAACTGAAATTGAAAAAATTTTGGTGAAATTAAATTAAATCTTTTTGAATTTTTTTATGATTTTTAGTTACAGGTGCAGAATTTTAGTAAATTTAGTTGATATTCACTTCGATTCCTGTGGATTTTCATAAAATTTTTAGTAGAGGGAGCTGAAATTGATGAAATTATGGTGAAATTAAATTTAATTTCTTTGCATTCTTTTATGATTTTTAGTGAAAGGTGCAGAATTTGAGTAAATTTAGTTGATATTCACTTCGATTCTTTTGCATTTTCTTAAGATTTTTAGGAGGAAGAGCTGAAATGAAGAAATTTTTTTGAAATTGAATTAAATCTTTTTGATTTTTTTATGATTTTTAGTTACAGATGCAGAATTTTAGTAAATTTAGTTGATATTCACTTCGATTCCTTTGGATTTTTATAAGATTTTTAGTAGAGGGAGTTGAAATTGATGAAATTTTTTTGAAGTTAAATTAAATCTTTTTGAATTTTTTTATGATTTTTAGTTACAGGTGCAGAATTTGAGTACATTTAGTTGATATTCAGTTCGATTCCTTTGGATTTTCATAAGATTTTTAGGAGGAGGAACTGAAATTGAAAAAATGTTGGTGAAATTAAACTAAATCTTTTTGAATTTTTTTATGATTTTTAGTTACAGATGCAGAATTTTAGTAAATTTAGTTGATATTCACTTCGATTCTTTTGGATTTTCTTAAGATTTTTAGGAGGAGGAACTGAAATTGAAAAAATGTTGGTGAAATTAAATTAAATCTTTTTGAATTTTTTTATGATTTTTAGTTACAGATGCAGAATTTTAGTAAATTTAGTTGATATTCACTTCGATTCCTTTGGATTTTCATAAGATTTTTAGTAGAAGGAGCTGAAATTGATGAAATTTTTGTAAAATTAAATTAAATCTTTTTGAATTTTTTTATGATTTTTGGTTACAGATGCAGAATTTTAGTAAATTTAGATGATATTCACTTCGATTCCTTTGGATTTACATAAGATTTTTAGTAGAAGGAGCTGAAATGAAGAAATTTTTTTTAAGTTAAATTAAATCTTTTTGAATTTTTTTATGATTTTTAGTTACAGGTGCAGAATTTTAGTAAATTTAGTTGATATTCACTTCGATTCCTTTGGATTTTTATAAGATTTTTAGTAGAAGGAGTTGAAATTGATGAAATTTTTTTGAAGTTAAATTAAATCTTTTTGAATTTTTTTATGATTTTTAGTTACAGGTGCAGAATTTGAGTACATTTAGTTGATATTCAGTTCGATTCCTTTGGATTTTCATAAGATTTTTAGTAGAAGGAACTGAAATTGACGAAATTTTTTTGAAAAATAATTAAATTTCTTTGTATTTTTTTATGATTTTTAGTTTCAGGTGCAGAATTAAAGTGAATTTAGTTGAAATTCACTTCGATTCCTTTGGATTTTCTTAAGATTTTTAGGAGGAGGAACTGAAATTGAAAAAATGTTGGTGAAATTAAACTAAATCTTTTTGAATTTTTTTATGATTTTTAGTTACAGATGCAGAATTTTAGTAAATTTAGTTGATATTCACTTCGATTCTTTTGGATTTTCTTAAGATTTTTAGAAGGAGGAACTGGAATTGAAAAAATTTTGGTGAAATTAAATTAAATCTTTTTGATTTTTTTATGATTTTTAGTTACAGATGCAGAATTTTAGTAAATTTAGTTGATATTCACTTCGATTCTCTTGGATTTTCTTAAGATTTTTAGGAGGAGGAACTGAAATTGAAAAAATGTTCGTGAAATTAAACTAAATCTTTTTGAATTTTTTTATGACTTTTACTTACAGGTGCAGAATTTGAATAAATTTAGTTGATATTCACCTCGATTCCTGTGGATTTTCATAAAATTTTTAGTAGAGGGAGCTGAAATTGATGAAATTATGGTGAAATTAAATTTAATTTCTTTGCATTCTTTTATGATTTTTAGTGAAAGGTGCAGAATTTGAGTAAATTTAGTTGATATTCACTTCGATTCTTTTGGATTTTCTTAAGATTTTTAGGAGGAGGAACTGAAATTGAAAAAATGTTGGTGAAATTAAACTAAATCTTTTTGAATTTTTTTATGATTTTTAGTTACAGATGCAGAATTTTAGTAAATTTAGTTGATATTCACTTCGATTCCTTTGGATTTTCATAAGATTTTTAGTAGAAGGAGCTGAAATTGATGATATTTTTTTGAAATTAAATTAAATCTTTTTGAATTTTTTTATGATTTTTAGTTACAGGTGCAGAATTTGAGTACATTTAGTTGATATTCAGTTCGATTCCTTTGGATTTTCATAAGATTTTTAGTAGAAGGAACTGAAATTGACGAAATTTTTTTGAAAAATAATTAAATTTCTTTGTATTTTTTTATGATTTTTAGTTTCAGGTGCAGAATTAAAGTGAATTTAGTTGAAATTCACTTCGATTCCTTTGGATTTTCATAAGATTTAGTAGAAGGAGCTGAAATTGATGAAATTTTTGTAAAATTAAATTAAATCTTTTTGAATTTTTTTATGATTTTTGGTTACAGATGCAGAATTTTAGTAAATTTAGATGATATTCACTTCGATTCCTTTGGATTTACATAAGATTTTTAGTAGAAGGAGCTGAAATGAAGAAATTTTTTTGAAGTTAAATTAAATCTATTTGAATTTTTTTATGATTTTTAGTTACAGGTGCAGAATTTGAGTAAATTTAGTTGATATTCACATCGATTCTTTTGGATTTTCTTAAGATTTTTAGGAGGAAGAGCTGAAATTGGAATTTTTTTTTAAATTGAATTAAATTTTTTTGATGTTTAGTTACAGGTGCCGAATTTGAGTAAATTTTGTTGAAATAAACTTCGATTCTTCTGGATTTTCTTAAGATTTTTAGGAGGAGGAACTGGAATTGGAAAAATTTTGGTGAAATTAAATTAAATCTTTTTGATTTTTTTATGATTTTTAGTTACAGATGCAGAATTTTAGTAAATTTAGTTGATATTCACTTCGATTCTTTTGGATTTTCTTAAGATATTTAGGAGGAGGAACTGAAATTGAAAAAATGTTGGTGAAATTAAACTAAATCTTTTTGAATTTTTTTATGATTTTTAGTTACAGATGCAGAATTTTAGTAAATTTAGTTGATATTCACTTCGATTCCTTTGGATTTTCATAAGATTTTTAGTAGAAGGAGCTGAAATTGAAAAAATTTTGGTGAAATTAAATTAAATCTTTTTGAATTATTTTATGATTTTTACTTACAGGTGCAGAATTTGAATAAATTTAGTTGATATTCACCTCGATTCCTGTGGATTTTCATAAAATTTTTAGTAGAGGGAGCTGAAATTGATGAAATTATGGTGAAATTAAATTTAATTTCTTTGCATTCTTTTATGATTTTTAGTGAAAGGTGCAGAATTTGAGTAAATTTAGTTGATATTCACTTCGATTCTTTTGGATTTTCTTAAGATTTTTAGGAGGAGGAACTGAAATTGAAAAAATGTTGGTGAAATTAAACTAAATCTTTTTGAATTTTTTTATGATTTTTAGTTACAGATGCAGAATTTTAGTAAATTTAGTTGATATTCACTTCGATTCCTTTGGATTTTCATAAGATTTTTAGTAGAAGGAGCTGAAATTGATGATATTTTTTTGAAATTAAATTAAATCTTTTTGAATTTTTTTATGATTTTTAGTTACAGGTGCAGAATTTGAGTACATTTAGTTGATATTCAGTTCGATTCCTTTGGATTTTCATAAGATTTTTAGTAGAGGGAGCTGAAATTGATGAAATTTTGGTGAAATTAAATTTAATTTCTTTGTATTTTTTTATGATTTTTAGTGAAAGGTGCAGAATTTTAGTAAATTTAGTTGATATTCACTTCGATTCCTTTGGATTTTCATAAAATTTTTAGTAGAGGGAGATGAAATTGATGAAATTATGGTGAAATTAAATTTAATTTCTTTGCATTCTTTTATGATTTTTAGTGAAAGGTGCAGAATTTGAGTAAATTTAGTTGATATTCACTTCGATTCTTTTGCATTTTCTTAAGATTTTTAGGAGGAAGAGCTGAAATGAAGAAATTTTTTTGAAATTGAATTAAATCTTTTTGATTTTTTTATGATTTTTAGTTACAGATGCAGAATTTTAGTAAATTTAGTTGATATTCACTTCGATTCCTTTGGATTTTTATAAGATTTTTAGTAGAAGGAGTTGAAATTGATGAAATTTTTTTGAAGTTAAATTAAATCTTTTTGAATTTTTTTATGATTTTTAGTTACAGGTGCAGAATTTGAGTACATTTAGTTGATATTCAGTTCGATTCCTTTGGATTTTCATAAGATTTTTAGTAGAAGGAGCTGAAATTGATGATATTTTTTTGAAATTAAACTAAATCTTTTTGAATTTTTTTATGATTTTTAGTTACAGATGCAGAATTTTAGTAAATTTAGTTGATATTCACTTCGATTCTTTTGGATTTTCTTAAGATTTTTAGGAGGAGGAACTGAAATTGAAAAAATGTTGGTGAAATTAAATTAAATCTTTTTGAATTTTTTTATGATTTTTAGTTACAGATGCAGAATTTTAGTAAATTTAGTTGATATTCACTTCGATTCCTTTGGATTTTCATAAGATTTTTAGTAGAAGGAGCTGAAATTGATGAAATTTTTGTAAAATTAAATTAAATCTTTTTGAATTTTTTTATGATTTTTGGTTACAGATGCAGAATTTTAGTAAATTTAGATGATATTCACTTCGATTCCTTTGGATTTACATAAGATTTTTAGTAGAAGGAGCTGAAATGAAGAAATTTTTTTTAAGTTAAATTAAATCTTTTTGAATTTTTTTATGATTTTTAGTTACAGGTGCAGAATTTTAGTAAATTTAGTTGATATTCACTTCGATTCCTTTGGATTTTCATAAGATTTTTAGTAGAAGGAGCTGAAATTGATATTTTTTTGAAATTAAATTAAATCTTTTTGAATTTTTTTATGATTTTTAGTTACAGGTGCAGAATTTGAGTACATTTAGTTGATATTCAGTTCGATTCCTTTGGATTTTCATAAGATTTTTAGTAGAGGGAGCTGAAATTGATGAAATTTTGGTGAAATTAAATTTAATTTCTTTGCATTCTTTTATGATTTTTAGTGAAAGGTGCAGAATTTGAGTAAATTTAGTTGATATTCACTTCGATTCTTTTGGATTTTCTTAAGATTTTTAGGAGGAAGAGCTGAAATTGGAATTTTTTTTTGAAATTGAATTTAATTTTTTTGATGTTTAGTTACAGGTGCCGAATTTGAGTAAATTTTGTTGAAATAAACTTCGATTCTTCTGGATTTTCATAAGATTTTTAGAAGGAGGAACTGGAATTGAAAAAATTTTGGTGAAATTAAATTAAATCTTTTTGATTTTTTTATGATTTTTAGTTACAGATGCAGAATTTTAGTAAATTTAGTTGATATTCACTTCGATTCTCTTGGATTTTCTTAAGATTTTTAGGAGGAGGAACTGAAATTGAAAAAATGTTGGTGAAATTAAACTAAATCTTTTTGAATTTTTTTATGATTTTTAGTTACAGATGCAGAATTTTAGTAAATTTAGTTGATATTCACTTCGATTCCTTTGGATTTTCATAAGATTTTTAGTAGAAGGAGCTGAAATTGATGATATTTTTTTGAAATTAAATTAAATCTTTTTGAATTTTTTTATGATTTTTAGTTACAGGTGCAGAATTTGAGTACATTTAGTTGATATTCAGTTCGATTCCTTTGGATTTTCATAAGATTTTTAGTAGAGGGAGCTGAAATTGATGAAATTTTGGTGAAATTAAATTTAATTTCTTTGTATTTTTTTATGATTTTTAGTGAAAGGTGCAGAATTTTAGTAAATTTAGTTGATATTCACTTCGATTCCTTTGGATTTTCATAAGATTTAGTAGAAGGAGCTGAAATTGATGAAATTTTTGTAAAATTAAATTAAATCTTTTTGAATTTTTTTATGATTTTTGGTTACAGATGCAGAATTTTAGTAAATTTAGATGATATTCACTTCGATTCCTTTGGATTTACATAAGATTTTTAGTACAAGGAACTGAAATTGAAAAAATTTTGGTGAAATTAAATTAAATCTTTTTGTATTTTTTTATGATTTTTAGTGAAAGGTGCAGAATTTTAGTAAATTTAGTTGATATTCACTTCGATTCCTTTGGATTTTCATAAAATTTTTAGTAGAGGGAGATGAAATTGATGAAATTATGGTGAAATTAAATTTAATTTCTTTGCATTCTTTTATGATTTTTAGTGAAAGGTGCAGAATTTGAGTAAATTTAGTTGATATTCACTTCGATTCTTTTGCATTTTCTTAAGATTTTTAGGAGGAAGAGCTGAAATGAAGAAATTTTTTTGAAATTGAATTAAATCTTTTTGATTTTTTTATGATTTTTAGTTACAGATGCAGAATTTTAGTAAATTTAGTTGATATTCACTTCGATTCCTTTGGATTTTTATAAGATTTTTAGTAGAAGGAGTTGAAATTGATGAAATTTTTTTGAAGTTAAATTAAATCTTTTTGAATTTTTTTATGATTTTTAGTTACAGGTGCAGAATTTGAGTACATTTAGTTGATATTCAGTTCGATTCCTTTGGATTTTCATAAGATTTTTAGTAGAAGGAACTGAAATTGACGAAATTTTTTTGAAAAATAATTAAATTTCTTTGTATTTTTTTATGATTTTTAGTTTCAGGTGCAGAATTAAAGTGAATTTAGTTGAAATTCACTTCGATTCCTTTGGATTTTCTTAAGATTTTTAGGAGGAGGAACTGAAATTGAAAAAATGTTGGTGAAATTAAACTAATTCTTTTTGAATTTTTTTATGATTTTCAGTTACAGATGCAGAATTTTAGTAAATTTAGTTGATATTCACTTCGATTCTTTTGGATTTTCTTAAGATTTTTAGGAGGAGGAACTGAAATTGAAAAAATGTTGGTGAAATTAAATTAAATCTTTTTGAATTTTTTTATGATTTTTAGTTACAGATGCAGAATTTTAGTAAATTTAGTTGATATTCACTTCGATTCCTTTGGATTTTCATAAGATTTTTAGTAGAAGGAGCTGAAATTGATGAAATTTTTGTAAAATTAAATTAAATCTTTTTGAATTTTTTTATGATTTTTGGTTACAGATGCAGAATTTTAGTAAATTTAGATGATATTCACTTCGATTCCTTTGGATTTACATAAGATTTTTAGTAGAAGGAGCTGAAATGAAGAAATTTTTTTTAAGTTAAATTAAATCTTTTTGAATTTTTTTATGATTTTTAGTTACAGGTGCAGAATTTTAGTAAATTTAGTTGATATTCACTTCGATTCCTTTGGATTTTCATAAGATTTTTAGTAGAAGGAGCTGAAATTGATGATATTTTTTTGAAATTAAATTAAATCTTTTTGAATTTTTTTATGATTTTTAGTTACAGGTGCAGAATTTGAGTACATTTAGTTGATATTCAGTTCGATTCCTTTGGATTTTCATAAGATTTTTAGTAGAGGGAGCTGAAATTGATGAAATTTTGGTGAAATTAAATTTAATTTCTTTGCATTCTTTTATGATTTTTAGTGAAAGGTGCAGAATTTGAGTAAATTTAGTTGATATTCACTTCGATTCTTTTGGATTTTCTTAAGATTTTTAGGAGGAAGAGCTGAAATTGGAATTTTTTTTTGAAATTGAATTAAATTTTTTTGATGTTTAGTTACAGGTGCCGAATTTGAGTAAATTTTGTTGAAATAAACTTCGATTCTTCTGGATTTTCATAAGATTTTTAGAAGGAGGAACTGGAATTGAAAAAATTTTGGTGAAATTAAATTAAATCTTTTTGATTTTTTTATGATTTTTAGTTACAGATGCAGAATTTTAGTAAATTTAGTTGATATTCACTTCGATTCTCTTGGATTTTCTTAAGATTTTTAGGAGGAGGAACTGAAATTGAAAAAATGTTGGTGAAATTAAACTAAATCTTTTTGAATTTTTTTATGATTTTTAGTTACAGATGCAGAATTTTAGTAAATTTAGTTGATATTCACTTCGATTCCTTTGGATTTTCATAAGATTTTTAGTACAAGGAACTGAAATTGAAAAAATTTTGGTGAAATTAAATTAAATCTTTTTGAATTATTTTATGATTTTTACTTACAGGTGCAGAATTTGAATAAATTTAGTTGATATTCACCTCGATTCCTGTGGATTTTCATAAAATTTTTAGTAGAGGGAGATGAAATTGATGAAATTATGGTGAAATTAAATTTAATTTCTTTGCATTCTTTTATGATTTTTAGTGAAAGGTGCAGAATTTGAGTAAATTTAGTTGATATTCACTTCGATTCTTTTGGATTTTCTTAAGATTTTTAGGAGGAAGAGCTGAAATGAAGAAATTTTTTTGAAATTGAATTAAATCTTTTTGATTTTTTTATGATTTTTAGTTACAGATGCAGAATTTTAGTAAATTTAGTTGATATTCACTTCGATTCCTTTGGATTTTTATAAGATTTTTAGTAGAAGGAGTTGAAATTGATGAAATTTTTTTGAAGTTAAATTAAATCTTTTTGATTTTTATATGATTTTTAGTTACAGGTGGAGAATTTGAGTACATTTAGTTGATATTCAGTTCGATTCCTTTGGATTTTCATAAGATTTTTAGTAGAAGGAACTGAAATTGACGAAATTTTTTTGAAAAATAATTAAATTTCTTTGTATTTTTTTATGATTTTTAGTTTCAGGTGCAGAATTAAAGTGAATTTAGTTGAAATTCACTTCGATTCCTTTGGATTTTCATAAGATTTAGTAGAAGGAGCTGAAATTGATGAAATTTTTGTAAAATTAAATTAAATCTTTTTGAATTTTTTTATGATTTTTGGTTACAGATGCAGAATTTTAGTAAATTTAGATGATATTCACTTCGATTCCTTTGGATTTACATAAGATTTTTAGTAGAAGGAGCTGAAATGAAGAAATTTTTTTGAAGTTAAATTAAATCTATTTGAATTTTTTTATGATTTTTAGTTACAGGTGCAGAATTTGAGTAAATTTAGTTGATATTCACATCGATTCTTTTGGATTTTCTTAAGATTTTTAGGAGGAAGAGCTGAAATTGGAATTTTTTTTTTAAATTGAATTAAATTTTTTTGACGTTTAGTTACAGGTGCCGAATTTGAGTAAATTTTGTTGAAATAAACTTCGATTCTTCTGGATTTTCTTAAGATTTTTAGGAGGAGGAACTGGAATTGGAAAAATTTTGGTGAAATTAAATTAAATCTTTTTGATTTTTTTATGATTTTTAGTTACAGATGCAGAATTTTAGTAAATTTAGTTGATATTCACTTCGATTCCTTTGGATTTACATAAGATTTTTAGTAGAAGGAGCTGAAATGAAGAAATTTTTTTGAAGTTAAATTAAATCTTTTTGAATTTTTTTATGATTTTTAGTTACAGATGCAGAATTTTAGTAAATTTAGTTGATATTCACTTCGATTCCTTTGGATTTTCATAAGATTTTTAGTAGAAGGAGCTGAAATTGATATTTTTTTGAAATTAAATTAAATCTTTTTGAATTTTTTTATGATTTTTAGTTACAGGTGCAGAATTTGAGTACATTTAGTTGATATTCAGTTCGATTCCTTTGGATTTTCATAAGATTTTTAGTAGAGGGAGCTGAAATTGATGAAATTTTGGTGAAATTAAATTTAATTTCTTTGCATTCTTTTATGATTTTTAGTGAAAGGTGCAGAATTTGAGTAAATTTAGTTGATATTCACTTCGATTCTTTTGGATTTTCTTAAGATTTTTAGGAGGAAGAGCTGAAATTGGAATTTTTTTTTGAAATTGAATTTAATTTTTTTGATGTTTAGTTACAGGTGCCGAATTTGAGTAAATTTTGTTGAAATAAACTTCGATTCTTCTGGATTTTCATAAGATTTTTAGAAGGAGGAACTGGAATTGAAAAAATTTTGGTGAAATTAAATTAAATCTTTTTGATTTTTTTATGATTTTTAGTTACAGATGCAGAATTTTAGTAAATTTAGTTGATATTCACTTCGATTCTCTTGGATTTTCTTAAGATTTTTAGGAGGAGGAACTGAAATTGAAAAAATGTTGGTGAAATTAAACTAAATCTTTTTGAATTTTTTTATGACTTTTACTTACAGGTGCAGAATTTGAATAAATTTAGTTGATATTCACCTCGATTCCTGTGGATTTTCATAAAATTTTTAGTAGAGGGAGCTGAAATTGATGAAATTATGGTGAAATTAAATTTAATTTCTTTGCATTCTTTTATGATTTTTAGTGAAAGGTGCAGAATTTGAGTAAATTTAGTTGATATTCACTTCGATTCTTTTGGATTTTCTTAAGATTTTTAGGAGGAGGAACTGAAATTGAAAAAATGTTGGTGAAATAAAACTAAATCTTTTTGAATTTTTTTATGATTTTTAGTTACAGATGCAGAATTTTAGTAAATTTAGTTGATATTCACTTCGATTCCTTTGGATTTTCATAAGATTTTTAGTAGAAGGAGCTGAAATTGATGATATTTTTTTGAAATTAAATTAAATCTTTTTGAATTTTTTTATGATTTTTAGTTACAGGTGCAGAATTTGAGTACATTTAGTTGATATTCAGTTCGATTCCTTTGGATTTTCATAAGATTTTTAGTAGAAGGAACTGAAATTGACGAAATTTTTTTGAAAAATAATTAAATTTCTTTGTATTTTTTTATGATTTTTAGTTTCAGGTGCAGAATTAAAGTGAATTTAGTTGAAATTCACTTCGATTCCTTTGGATTTTCATAAGATTTAGTAGAAGGAGCTGAAATTGATGAAATTTTTGTAAAATTAAATTAAATCTTTTTGAATTTTTTTATGATTTTTGGTTACAGATGCAGAATTTTAGTAAATTTAGATGATATTCACTTCGATTCCTTTGGATTTACATAAGATTTTTAGTAGAAGGAGCTGAAATGAAGAAATTTTTTTGAAGTTAAATTAAATCTATTTGAATTTTTTTATGATTTTTAGTTACAGGTGCAGAATTTGAGTAAATTTAGTTGATATTCACATCGATTCTTTTGGATTTTCTTAAGATTTTTAGGAGGAAGAGCTGAAATTGGAATTTTTTTTTTAAATTGAATTAAATTTTTTTGATGTTTAGTTACAGGTGCCGAATTTGAGTAAATTTTGTTGAAATAAACTTCGATTCTTCTGGATTTTCTTAAGATTTTTAGGAGGAGGAACTGGAATTGGAAAAATTTTGGTGAAATTAAATTAAATCTTTTTGATTTTTTTATGATTTTTAGTTACAGATGCAGAATTTTAGTAAATTTAGTTGATATTCACTTCGATTCTTTTGGATTTTCTTAAGATATTTAGGAGGAGGAACTGAAATTGAAAAAATGTTGGTGAAATTAAACTAAATCTTTTTGAATTTTTTTATGATTTTTAGTTACAGATGCAGAATTTTAGTAAATTTAGTTGATATTCACTTCGATTCCTTTGGATTTTCATAAGATTTTTAGTAGAAGGAGCTGAAATTGAAAAAATTTTGGTGAAATTAAATTAAATCTTTTTGAATTATTTTATGATTTTTACTTACAGGTGCAGAATTTGAATAAATTTAGTTGATATTCACCTCGATTCCTGTGGATTTTCATAAAATTTTTAGTAGAGGGAGCTGAAATTGATGAAATTATGGTGAAATTAAATTTAATTTCTTTGCATTCTTTTATGATTTTTAGTGAAAGGTGCAGAATTTGAGTAAATTTAGTTGATATTCACTTCGATTCTTTTGGATTTTCTTAAGATTTTTAGGAGGAGGAACTGAAATTGAAAAAATGTTGGTGAAATTAAACTAAATCTTTTTGAATTTTTTTATGATTTTTAGTTACAGATGCAGAATTTTAGTAAATTTAGTTGATATTCACTTCGATTCCTTTGGATTTTCATAAGATTTTTAGTAGAAGGAGCTGAAATTGATGATATTTTTTTGAAATTAAATTAAATCTTTTTGAATTTTTTTATGATTTTTAGTTACAGGTGCAGAATTTGAGTACATTTAGTTGATATTCAGTTCGATTCCTTTGGATTTTCATAAGATTTTTAGTAGAGGGAGCTGAAATTGATGAAATTTTGGTGAAATTAAATTTAATTTCTTTGTATTTTTTTATGATTTTTAGTGAAAGGTGCAGAATTTTAGTAAATTTAGTTGATATTCACTTCGATTCCTTTGGATTTTCATAAGATTTAGTAGAAGGAGCTGAAATTGATGAAATTTTTGTAAAATTAAATTAAATCTTTTTGAATTTTTTTATGATTTTTGGTTACAGATGCAGAATTTTAGTAAATTTAGATGATATTCACTTCGATTCCTTTGGATTTACATAAGATTTTTAGTACAAGGAACTGAAATTGAAAAAATTTTGGTGAAATTAAATTAAATCTTTTTGAATTTTTTTATGATTTTTAGTTACAGATGCAGAATTTTAGTAAATTTAGATGATATTCACTTCGATTCCTTTGGATTTACATAAGATTTTTAGTAGAAGGAGCTGAAATGAAGAAATTTTTTTGAAGTTAAATTAAATCTATTTGAATTTTTTTATGATTTTTAGTTACAGGTGCAGAATTTGAGTACATTTAGTTGATATTCAGTTCGATTCCTTTGGATTTTCATAAGATTTTTAGTAGAGGGAGCTGAAATTGATGAAATTTTGGTGAAATTAAATTTAATTTCTTTGCATTCTTTTATGATTTTTAGTGAAAGGTGCAGAATTTGAGTAAATTTAGTTGATATTCACTTCGATTCTTTTGGATTTTCTTAAGATTTTTAGGAGGAAGAGCTGAAATTGGAATTTTTTTTTGAAATTGAATTTAATTTTTTTGATGTTTAGTTACAGGTGCCGAATTTGAGTAAATTTTGTTGAAATAAACTTCGATTCTTCTGGATTTTCATAAGATTTTTAGAAGGAGGAACTGGAATTGAAAAAATTTTGGTGAAATTAATTTAAATCTTTTTGATTTTTTTATGATTTTTAGTTACAGATGCAGAATTTTAGTAAATTTAGTTGATATTCACTTCGATTCTCTTGGATTTTCTTAAGATTTTTAGGAGGAGGAACTGAAATTGAAAAAATGTTGGTGAAATTAAACTAAATCTTTTTGAATTTTTTTATGACTTTTACTTACAGGTGCAGAATTTGAATAAATTTAGTTGATATTCACCTCGATTCCTGTGGATTTTCATAAAATTTTTAGTAGAGGGAGCTGAAATTGATGAAATTATGGTGAAATTAAATTTAATTTCTTTGCATTCTTTTATGATTTTTAGTGAAAGGTGCAGAATTTGAGTAAATTTAGTTGATATTCACTTCGATTCTTTTGGATTTTCTTAAGATTTTTAGGAGGAGGAACTGAAATTGAAAAAATGTTGGTGAAATTAAACTAAATCTTTTTGAATTTTTTTATGATTTTTAGTTACAGATGCAGAATTTTAGTAAATTTAGTTGATATTCACTTCGATTCCTTTGGATTTTCATAAGATTTTTAGTAGAAGGAGCTGAAATTGATGATATTTTTTTGAAATTAAATTAAATCTTTTTGAATTTTTTTATGATTTTTAGTTACAGGTGCAGAATTTGAGTACATTTAGTTGATATTCAGTTCGATTCCTTTGGATTTTCATAAGATTTTTAGTAGAGGGAGCTGAAATTGATGAAATTTTGGTGAAATTAAATTTAATTTCTTTGTATTTTTTTATGATTTTTAGTGAAAGGTGCAGAATTTTAGTAAATTTAGTTGATATTCACTTCGATTCCTTTGGATTTTCATAAGATTTAGTAGAAGGAGCTGAAATTGATGAAATTTTTGTAAAATTAAATTAAATCTTTTTGAATTTTTTTATGATTTTTGGTTACAGATGCAGAATTTTAGTAAATTTAGATGATATTCACTTCGATTCCTTTGGATTTACATAAGATTTTTAGTACAAGGAACTGAAATTGAAAAAATTTTGGTGAAATTAAATTAAATCTTTTTGAATTTTTTTATGATTTTTAGTTACAGATGCAGAATTTTAGTAAATTTAGTTGATATTCACTTCGATTCTTTTGGATTTTCTTAAGATTTTTAGGAGGAAGAGCTGAAATGAAGAAATTTTTTTGAAATTGAATTAAATCTTTTTGATTTTTTTATGATTTTTAGTTACAGATGCAGAATTTTAGTAAATTTAGTTGATATTCACTTCGATTCCTTTGGATTTTTATAAGATTTTTAGTAGAAGGAGTTGAAATTGATGAAATTTTTTTGAAGTTAAATTAAATCTTTTTGATTTTTATATGATTTTTAGTTACAGGTGGAGAATTTGAGTACATTTAGTTGATATTCAGTTCGATTCCTTTGGATTTTCATAAGATTTTTAGTAGAAGGAACTGAAATTGACGAAATTTTTTTGAAAAATAATTAAATTTCTTTGTATTTTTTTATGATTTTTAGTTTCAGGTGCAGAATTAAAGTGAATTTAGTTGAAATTCACTTCGATTCCTTTGGATTTTCATAAGATTTAGTAGAAGGAGCTGAAATTGATGAAATTTTTGTAAAATTAAATTAAATCTTTTTGAATTTTTTTATGATTTTTGGTTACAGATGCAGAATTTTAGTAAATTTAGATGATATTCACTTCGATTCCTTTGGATTTACATAAGATTTTTAGTAGAAGGAGCTGAAATGAAGAAATTTTTTTGAAGTTAAATTAAATCTATTTGAATTTTTTTATGATTTTTAGTTACAGGTGCAGAATTTGAGTAAATTTAGTTGATATTCACATCGATTCTTTTGGATTTTCTTAAGATTTTTAGGAGGAAGAGCTGAAATTGGAATTTTTTTTTTAAATTGAATTAAATTTTTTTGATGTTTAGTTACAGGTGCCGAATTTGAGTAAATTTTGTTGAAATAAACTTCGATTCTTCTGGATTTTCTTAAGATTTTTAGGAGGAGGAACTGGAATTGGAAAAATTTTGGTGAAATTAAATTAAATCTTTTTGATTTTTTTATGATTTTTAGTTACAGGTGCAGAATTTGAGTAAATTTAGTTGATATTCACATCGATTCTTTTGGATTTTCTTAAGATTTTTAGGAGGAAGAGCTGAAATTGGAATTTTTTTTTTAAATTGAATTAAATTTTTTTGATGTTTAGTTACAGGTGCCGAATTTGAGTAAATTTTGTTGAAATAAACTTCGATTCTTCTGGATTTTCTTAAGATTTTTAGGAGGAGGAACTGGAATTGGAAAAATTTTGGTGAAATTAAATTAAATCTTTTTGATTTTTTTATGATTTTTAGTTACAGATGCAGAATTTTAGTAAATTTAGTTGATATTCACTTCGATTCCTTTGGATTTTCATAAGATTTTTAGTAGAAGGAGCTGAAATTGATATTTTTTTGAAATTAAATTAAATCTTTTTGAATTTTTTTATGATTTTTAGTTACAGGTGCAGAATTTGAGTACATTTAGTTGATATTCAGTTCGATTCCTTTGGATTTTCATAAGATTTTTAGTAGAGGGAGCTGAAATTGATGAAATTTTGGTGAAATTAAATTTAATTTCTTTGCATTCTTTTATGATTTTTAGTGAAAGGTGCAGAATTTGAGTAAATTTAGTTGATATTCACTTCGATTCTTTTGGATTTTCTTAAGATTTTTAGGAGGAAGAGCTGAAATTGGAATTTTTTTTTGAAATTGAATTTAATTTTTTTGATGTTTAGTTACAGGTGCCGAATTTGAGTAAATTTTGTTGAAATAAACTTCGATTCTTCTGGATTTTCATAAGATTTTTAGAAGGAGGAACTGGAATTGAAAAAATTTTGGTGAAATTAAATTAAATCTTTTTGATTTTTTTATGATTTTTAGTTACAGATGCAGAATTTTAGTAAATTTAGTTGATATTCACTTCGATTCTCTTGGATTTTCTTAAGATTTTTAGGAGGAGGAACTGAAATTGAAAAAATGTTGGTGAAATTAAACTAAATCTTTTTGAATTTTTTTATGACTTTTACTTACAGGTGCAGAATTTGAATAAATTTAGTTGATATTCACCTCGATTCCTGTGGATTTTCATAAAATTTTTAGTAGAGGGAGCTGAAATTGATGAAATTATGGTGAAATTAAATTTAATTTCTTTGCATTCTTTTATGATTTTTAGTGAAAGGTGCAGAATTTGAGTAAATTTAGTTGATATTCACTTCGATTCTTTTGGATTTTCTTAAGATTTTTAGGAGGAGGAACTGAAATTGAAAAAATGTTGGTGAAATTAAACTAAATCTTTTTGAATTTTTTTATGATTTTTAGTTACAGATGCAGAATTTTAGTAAATTTAGTTGATATTCACTTCGATTCCTTTGGATTTTCATAAGATTTTTAGTAGAAGGAGCTGAAATTGATGATATTTTTTTGAAATTAAATTAAATCTTTTTGAATTTTTTTATGATTTTTAGTTACAGGTGCAGAATTTGAGTACATTTAGTTGATATTCAGTTCGATTCCTTTGGATTTTCATAAGATTTTTAGTAGAAGGAACTGAAATTGACGAAATTTTTTTGAAAAATAATTAAATTTCTTTGTATTTTTTTATGATTTTTAGTTTCAGGTGCAGAATTAAAGTGAATTTAGTTGAAATTCACTTCGATTCCTTTGGATTTTCATAAGATTTAGTAGAAGGAGCTGAAATTGATGAAATTTTTGTAAAATTAAATTAAATCTTTTTGAATTTTTTTATGATTTTTGGTTACAGATGCAGAATTTTAGTAAATTTAGATGATATTCACTTCGATTCCTTTGGATTTACATAAGATTTTTAGTAGAAGGAGCTGAAATGAAGAAATTTTTTTGAAGTTAAATTAAATCTATTTGAATTTTTTTATGATTTTTAGTTACAGGTGCAGAATTTGAGTAAATTTAGTTGATATTCACATCGATTCTTTTGGATTTTCTTAAGATTTTTAGGAGGAAGAGCTGAAATTGGAATTTTTTTTTTAAATTGAATTAAATTTTTTTGATGTTTAGTTACAGGTGCCGAATTTGAGTAAATTTTGTTGAAATAAACTTCGATTCTTCTGGATTTTCTTAAGATTTTTAGGAGGAGGAACTGGAATTGGAAAAATTTTGGTGAAATTAAATTAAATCTTTTTGATTTTTTTATGATTTTTAGTTACAGATGCAGAATTTTAGTAAATTTAGTTGATATTCACTTCGATTCTTTTGGATTTTCTTAAGATATTTAGGAGGAGGAACTGAAATTGAAAAAATGTTGGTGAAATTAAACTAAATCTTTTTGAATTTTTTTATGATTTTTAGTTACAGATGCAGAATTTTAGTAAATTTAGTTGATATTCACTTCGATTCCTTTGGATTTTCATAAGATTTTTAGTAGAAGGAGCTGAAATTGAAAAAATTTTGGTGAAATTAAATTAAATCTTTTTGAATTATTTTATGATTTTTACTTACAGGTGCAGAATTTGAATAAATTTAGTTGATATTCACCTCGATTCCTGTGGATTTTCATAAAATTTTTAGTAGAGGGAGCTGAAATTGATGAAATTATGGTGAAATTAAATTTAATTTCTTTGCATTCTTTTATGATTTTTAGTGAAAGGTGCAGAATTTGAGTAAATTTAGTTGATATTCACTTCGATTCTTTTGGATTTTCTTAAGATTTTTAGGAGGAGGAACTGAAATTGAAAAAATGTTGGTGAAATTAAACTAAATCTTTTTGAATTTTTTTATGATTTTTAGTTACAGATGCAGAATTTTAGTAAATTTAGTTGATATTCACTTCGATTCCTTTGGATTTTCATAAGATTTTTAGTAGAAGGAGCTGAAATTGATGATATTTTTTTGAAATTAAATTAAATCTTTTTGAATTTTTTTATGATTTTTAGTTACAGGTGCAGAATTTGAGTACATTTAGTTGATATTCAGTTCGATTCCTTTGGATTTTCATAAGATTTTTAGTAGAGGGAGCTGAAATTGATGAAATTTTGGTGAAATTAAATTTAATTTCTTTGTATTTTTTTATGATTTTTAGTGAAAGGTGCAGAATTTTAGTAAATTTAGTTGATATTCACTTCGATTCCTTTGGATTTTCATAAGATTTAGTAGAAGGAGCTGAAATTGATGAAATTTTTGTAAAATTAAATTAAATCTTTTTGAATTTTTTTATGATTTTTGGTTACAGATGCAGAATTTTAGTAAATTTAGATGATATTCACTTCGATTCCTTTGGATTTACATAAGATTTTTAGTACAAGGAACTGAAATTGAAAAAATTTTGGTGAAATTAAATTAAATCTTTTTGAATTTTTTTATGATTTTTAGTTACAGATGCAGAATTTTAGTAAATTTAGTTGATATTCACTTCGATTCCTGTGGATTTTCATAAAATTTTTAGTAGAGGGAGCTGAAATTGATGAAATTATGGTGAAATTAAATTTAATTTCTTTGCATTCTTTTATGATTTTTAGTGAAAGGTGCAGAATTTGAGTAAATTTAGTTGATATTCACTTCGATTCTTTTGCATTTTCTTAAGATTTTTAGGAGGAAGAGCTGAAATGAAGAAATTTTTTTGAAATTGAATTAAATCTTTTTGATTTTTTTATGATTTTTAGTTACAGATGCAGAATTTTAGTAAATTTAGTTGATATTCACTTCGATTCCTTTGGATTTTTATAAGATTTTTAGTAGAAGGAGTTGAAATTGATGAAATTTTTTTGAAGTTAAATTAAATCTTTTTGAATTTTTTTATGATTTTTAGTTACAGGTGCAGAATTTGAGTAAATTTAGTTGATATTCACTTCGATTCCTTTGGATTTTCATAAGATTTTTAGGAGGAGGAACTGAAATTGAAAAAATGTTGGTGAAATTAAACTAAATCTTTTTGAATTTTTTTATGATTTTTAGTTACAGATGCAGAATTTTAGTAAATTTAGTTGATATTCACTTCGATTCTTTTGGATTTTCTTAAGATTTTTAGGAGGAGGAACTGAAATTGAAAAAATGTTGGTGAAATTAAACTAAATCTTTTTGAATTTTTTTATGATTTTTAGTTACAGATGCAGAATTTTAGTAAATTTAGTTGATATTCACTTCGATTCCTTTGGATTTTCATAAGATTTTTAGTAGAAGGAGCTGAAATTGATGATATTTTTTTGAAATTAAATTAAATCTTTTTGAATTTTTTTATGATTTTTAGTTACAGGTGCAGAATTTGAGTACATTTAGTTGATATTCAGTTCGATTCCTTTGGATTTTCATAAGATTTTTAGTAGAGGGAGCTGAAATTGATGAAATTTTGGTGAAATTAAATTTAATTTCTTTGTATTTTTTTATGATTTTTAGTGAAAGGTGCAGAATTTTAGTAAATTTAGTTGATATTCACTTCGATTCCTTTGGATTTTCATAAGATTTAGTAGAAGGAGCTGAAATTGATGAAATTTTTGTAAAATTAAATTAAATCTTTTTGAATTTTTTTATGATTTTTGGTTACAGATGCAGAATTTTAGTAAATTTAGATGATATTCACTTCGATTCCTTTGGATTTACATAAGATTTTTAGTGGAAGGAGCTGAAATGAAGAAATTTTTTTTAAGTTAAATTAAATCTTTTTGAATTTTTTTATGATTTTTAGTTACAGGTGCAGAATTTTAGTAAATTTAGTTGATATTCACTTCGATTCCTTTGGATTTTCATAAGATTTTTAGAAGAAGGAGCTGAAATTGATGATATTTTTTTGAAATTAAATTAAATCTTTTTGAATTTTTTTATGATTTTTAGTTACAGGTGCAGAATTTGAGTACATTTAGTTGATATTCACTTCGATTCCTTTGGATTTTCATAAGATTTAGTAGAAGGAGCTGAAATTGATGAAATTTTTGTAAAATTAAATTAAATCTTTTTGAATTTTTTTATGATTTTTGGTTACAGATGCAGAATTTTAGTAAATTTAGTTGATATTCACTTCGATTCCTTTGGATTTTCATAAAATTTTTAGTAGAGGGAGATGAAATTGATGAAATTATGGTGAAATTAAATTTAATTTCTTTGCATTCTTTTATGATTTTTAGTGAAAGGTGCAGAATTTGAGTAAATTTAGTTGATATTCACTTCGATTCTTTTGCATTTTCTTAAGATTTTTAGGAGGAAGAGCTGAAATGAAGAAATTTTTTTGAAATTGAATTAAATCTTTTTGATTTTTTTATGATTTTTAGTTACAGATGCAGAATTTTAGTAAATTTAGTTGATATTCACTTCGATTCCTTTGGATTTTTATAAGATTTTTAGTAGAAGGAGTTGAAATTGATGAAATTTTTTTGAAGTTAAATTAAATCTTTTTGAATTTTTTTATGATTTTTAGTTACAGGTGCAGAATTTGAGTACATTTAGTTGATATTCAGTTCGATTCCTTTGGATTTTCATAAGATTTTTAGTAGAAGGAACTGAAATTGACGAAATTTTTTTGAAAAATAATTAAATTTCTTTGTATTTTTTTATGATTTTTAGTTTCAGGTGCAGAATTAAAGTGAATTTAGTTGAAATTCACTTCGATTCCTTTGGATTTTCTTAAGATTTTTAGGAGGAGGAACTGAAATTGAAAAAATGTTGGTGAAATTAAACTAAATCTTTTTGAATTTTTTTATGATTTTTAGTTACAGATGCAGAATTTTAGTAAATTTAGTTGATATTCACTTCGATTCTTTTGGATTTTCTTAAGATTTTTAGGAGGAGGAACTGAAATTGAAAAAATGTTGGTGAAATTAAATTAAATCTTTTTGAATTTTTTTATGATTTTTAGTTACAGATGCAGAATTTTAGTAAATTTAGTTGATATTCACTTCGATTCCTTTGGATTTTCATAAGATTTTAGTAGAAGGAGCTGAAATTGATGAAATTTTTGTAAAATTAAATCAAATCTTTTTGAATTTTTTTATGATTTTTGGTTACAGATGCAGAATTTTAGTAAATTTAGATGATATTCACTTCGATTCCTTTGGATTTACATAAGATTTTTAGTAGAAGGAGCTGAAATGAAGAAATTTTTTTTAAGTTAAATTAAATCTTTTTGAATTTTTTTATGATTTTTAGTTACAGGTGCAGAATTTTAGTAAATTTAGTTGATATTCACTTCGATTCCTTTGGATTTTCATAAGATTTTTAGTAGAAGGAGCTGAAATTGATGATATTTTTTTGAAATTAAATTAAATCTTTTTGAATTTTTTTATGATTTTTAGTTACAGGTGCAGAATTTGAGTACATTTAGTTGATATTCAGTTCGATTCCTTTGGATTTTCATAAGATTTTTAGTAGAGGGAGCTGAAATTGATGAAATTTTGGTGAAATTAAATTTAATTTCTTTGCATTCTTTTATGATTTTTAGTGAAAGGTGCAGAATTTGAGTAAATTTAGTTGATATTCACTTCGATTCTTTTGGATTTTCTTAAGATTTTTAGGAGGAAGAGCTGAAATTGGAATTTTTTTTTGAAATTGAATTAAATTTTTTTGATGTTTAGTTACAGGTGCCGAATTTGAGTAAATTTTGTTGAAATAAACTTCGATTCTTCTGGATTTTCATAAGATTTTTAGAAGGAGGAACTGGAATTGAAAAAATTTTGGTGAAATTAAATTAAATCTTTTTGATTTTTTTATGATTTTTAGTTACAGATGCAGAATTTTAGTAAATTTAGTTGATATTCACTTCGATTCTCTTGGATTTTCTTAAGATTTTTAGGAGGAGGAACTGAAATTGAAAAAATGTTGGTGAAATTAAACTAAATCTTTTTGAATTTTTTTATGATTTTTAGTTACAGATGCAGAATTTTAGTAAATTTAGTTGATATTCACTTCGATTCCTTTGGATTTTCATAAGATTTTTAGTACAAGGAACTGAAATTGAAAAAATTTTGGTGAAATTAAATTAAATCTTTTTGAATTATTTTATGATTTTTACTTACAGGTGCAGAATTTGAATAAATTTAGTTGATATTCACCTCGATTCCTGTGGATTTTCATAAAATTTTTAGTAGAGGGAGATGAAATTGATGAAATTATGGTGAAATTAAATTTAATTTCTTTGCATTCTTTTATGATTTTTAGTGAAAGGTGCAGAATTTGAGTAAATTTAGTTGATATTCACTTCGATTCTTTTGGATTTTCTTAAGATTTTTAGGAGGAAGAGCTGAAATGAAGAAATTTTTTTGAAATTGAATTAAATCTTTTTGATTTTTTTATGATTTTTAGTTACAGATGCAGAATTTTAGTAAATTTAGTTGATATTCACTTCGATTCCTTTGGATTTTTATAAGATTTTTAGTAGAAGGAGTTGAAATTGATGAAATTTTTTTGAAGTTAAATTAAATCTTTTTGATTTTTATATGATTTTTAGTTACAGGTGGAGAATTTGAGTACATTTAGTTGATATTCAGTTCGATTCCTTTGGATTTTCATAAGATTTTTAGTAGAAGGAACTGAAATTGACGAAATTTTTTTGAAAAATAATTAAATTTCTTTGTATTTTTTTATGATTTTTAGTTTCAGGTGCAGAATTAAAGTGAATTTAGTTGAAATTCACTTCGATTCCTTTGGATTTTCATAAGATTTAGTAGAAGGAGCTGAAATTGATGAAATTTTTGTAAAATTAAATTAAATCTTTTTGAATTTTTTTATGATTTTTGGTTACAGATGCAGAATTTTAGTAAATTTAGATGATATTCACTTCGATTCCTTTGGATTTACATAAGATTTTTAGTAGAAGGAGCTGAAATGAAGAAATTTTTTTGAAGTTAAATTAAATCTATTTGAATTTTTTTATGATTTTTAGTTACAGGTGCAGAATTTGAGTAAATTTAGTTGATATTCACATCGATTCTTTTGGATTTTCTTAAGATTTTTAGGAGGAAGAGCTGAAATTGGAATTTTTTTTTTAAATTGAATTAAATTTTTTTGATGTTTAGTTACAGGTGCCGAATTTGAGTAAATTTTGTTGAAATAAACTTCGATTCTTCTGGATTTTCTTAAGATTTTTAGGAGGAGGAACTGGAATTGGAAAAATTTTGGTGAAATTAAATTAAATCTTTTTGATTTTTTTATGATTTTTAGTTACAGATGCAGAATTTTAGTAAATTTAGTTGATATTCACTTCGATTCCTTTGGATTTACATAAGATTTTTAGTAGAAGGAGCTGAAATGAAGAAATTTTTTTTAAGTTAAATTAAATCTTTTTGAATTTTTTTATGATTTTTAGTTACAGATGCAGAATTTTAGTAAATTTAGTTGATATTCACTTCGATTCCTTTGGATTTTCATAAGATTTTTAGTAGAAGGAGCTGAAATTGATATTTTTTTGAAATTAAATTAAATCTTTTTGAATTTTTTTATGATTTTTAGTTACAGGTGCAGAATTTGAGTACATTTAGTTGATATTCAGTTCGATTCCTTTGGATTTTCATAAGATTTTTAGTAGAGGGAGCTGAAATTGATGAAATTTTGGTGAAATTAAATTTAATTTCTTTGCATTCTTTTATGATTTTTAGTGAAAGGTGCAGAATTTGAGTAAATTTAGTTGATATTCACTTCGATTCTTTTGGATTTTCTTAAGATTTTTAGGAGGAAGAGCTGAAATTGGAATTTTTTTTTGAAATTGAATTTAATTTTTTTGATGTTTAGTTACAGGTGCCGAATTTGAGTAAATTTTGTTGAAATAAACTTCGATTCTTCTGGATTTTCATAAGATTTTTAGAAGGAGGAACTGGAATTGAAAAAATTTTGGTGAAATTAAATTAAATCTTTTTGATTTTTTTATGATTTTTAGTTACAGATGCAGAATTTTAGTAAATTTAGTTGATATTCACTTCGATTCTCTTGGATTTTCTTAAGATTTTTAGGAGGAGGAACTGAAATTGAAAAAATGTTGGTGAAATTAAACTAAATCTTTTTGAATTTTTTTATGACTTTTACTTACAGGTGCAGAATTTGAATAAATTTAGTTGATATTCACCTCGATTCCTGTGGATTTTCATAAAATTTTTAGTAGAGGGAGCTGAAATTGATGAAATTATGGTGAAATTAAATTTAATTTCTTTGCATTCTTTTATGATTTTTAGTGAAAGGTGCAGAATTTGAGTAAATTTAGTTGATATTCACTTCGATTCTTTTGGATTTTCTTAAGATTTTTAGGAGGAGGAACTGAAATTGAAAAAATGTTGGTGAAATTAAACTAAATCTTTTTGAATTTTTTTATGATTTTTAGTTACAGATGCAGAATTTTAGTAAATTTAGTTGATATTCACTTCGATTCCTTTGGATTTTCATAAGATTTTTAGTAGAAGGAGCTGAAATTGATGATATTTTTTTGAAATTAAATTAAATCTTTTTGAATTTTTTTATGATTTTTAGTTACAGGTGCAGAATTTGAGTACATTTAGTTGATATTCAGTTCGATTCCTTTGGATTTTCATAAGATTTTTAGTAGAAGGAACTGAAATTGACGAAATTTTTTTGAAAAATAATTAAATTTCTTTGTATTTTTTTATGATTTTTAGTTTCAGGTGCAGAATTAAAGTGAATTTAGTTGAAATTCACTTCGATTCCTTTGGATTTTCATAAGATTTAGTAGAAGGAGCTGAAATTGATGAAATTTTTGTAAAATTAAATTAAATCTTTTTGAATTTTTTTATGATTTTTGGTTACAGATGCAGAATTTTAGTAAATTTAGATGATATTCACTTCGATTCCTTTGGATTTACATAAGATTTTTAGTAGAAGGAGCTGAAATGAAGAAATTTTTTTGAAGTTAAATTAAATCTATTTGAATTTTTTTATGATGTTTAGTTACAGGTGCCGAATTTGAGTAAATTTTGTTGAAATAAACTTCGATTCTTCTGGATTTTCTTAAGATTTTTAGGAGGAGGAACTGGAATTGGAAAAATTTTGGTGAAATTAAATTAAATCTTTTTGATTTTTTTATGATTTTTAGTTACAGATGCAGAATTTTAGTAAATTTAGTTGATATTCACTTCGATTCTTTTGGATTTTCTTAAGATATTTAGGAGGAGGAACTGAAATTGAAAAAATGTTGGTGAAATTAAACTAAATCTTTTTGAATTTTTTTATGATTTTTAGTTACAGATGCAGAATTTTAGTAAATTTAGTTGATATTCACTTCGATTCCTTTGGATTTTCATAAGATTTTTAGTAGAAGGAGCTGAAATTGAAAAAATTTTGGTGAAATTAAATTAAATCTTTTTGAATTATTTTATGATTTTTACTTACAGGTGCAGAATTTGAATAAATTTAGTTGATATTCACCTCGATTCCTGTGGATTTTCATAAAATTTTTAGTAGAGGGAGCTGAAATTGATGAAATTATGGTGAAATTAAATTTAATTTCTTTGCATTCTTTTATGATTTTTAGTGAAAGGTGCAGAATTTGAGTAAATTTAGTTGATATTCACTTCGATTCTTTTGGATTTTCTTAAGATTTTTAGGAGGAGGAACTGAAATTGAAAAAATGTTGGTGAAATTAAACTAAATCTTTTTGAATTTTTTTATGATTTTTAGTTACAGATGCAGAATTTTAGTAAATTTAGTTGATATTCACTTCGATTCCTTTGGATTTTCATAAGATTTTTAGTAGAAGGAGCTGAAATTGATGATATTTTTTTGAAATTAAATTAAATCTTTTTGAATTTTTTTATGATTTTTAGTTACAGGTGCAGAATTTGAGTACATTTAGTTGATATTCAGTTCGATTCCTTTGGATTTTCATAAGATTTTTAGTAGAGGGAGCTGAAATTGATGAAATTTTGGTGAAATTAAATTTAATTTCTTTGTATTTTTTTATGATTTTTAGTGAAAGGTGCAGAATTTTAGTAAATTTAGTTGATATTCACTTCGATTCCTTTGGATTTTCATAAGATTTAGTAGAAGGAGCTGAAATTGATGAAATTTTTGTAAAATTAAATTAAATCTTTTTGAATTTTTTTATGATTTTTGGTTACAGATGCAGAATTTTAGTAAATTTAGATGATATTCACTTCGATTCCTTTGGATTTACATAAGATTTTTAGTACAAGGACCTGAAATTGAAAAAATTTTGGTGAAATTAAATTAAATTTTTTGAATTTTTTTATGATTTTTAGTTACAGATGCAGAATTTTAGTAAATTTAGATGATATTCACTTCGATTCCTTTGGATTTACATAAGATTTTTAGTAGAAGGAGCTGAAATGAAGAAATTTTTTTGAAGTTAAATTAAATCTATTTGAATTTTTTTATGATTTTTAGTTACAGGTGCAGAATTTGAGTACATTTAGTTGATATTCAGTTCGATTCCTTTGGATTTTCATAAGATTTTTAGTAGAGGGAGCTGAAATTGATGAAATTTTGGTGAAATTAAATTTAATTTCTTTGCATTCTTTTATGATTTTTAGTGAAAGGTGCAGAATTTGAGTAAATTTAGTTGATATTCACTTCGATTCTTTTGGATTTTCTTAAGATTTTTAGGAGGAAGAGCTGAAATTGGAATTTTTTTTTGAAATTGAATTTAATTTTTTTGATGTTTAGTTACAGGTGCCGAATTTGAGTAAATTTTGTTGAAATAAACTTCGATTCTTCTGGATTTTCATAAGATTTTTAGAAGGAGGAACTGGAATTGAAAAAATTTTGGTGAAATTAAATTAAATCTTTTTGATTTTTTTATGATTTTTAGTTACAGATGCAGAATTTTAGTAAATTTAGTTGATATTCACTTCGATTCTCTTGGATTTTCTTAAGATTTTTAGGAGGAGGAACTGAAATTGAAAAAATGTTGGTGAAATTAAACTAAATCTTTTTGAATTTTTTTATGACTTTTACTTACAGGTGCAGAATTTGAATAAATTTAGTTGATATTCACCTCGATTCCTGTGGATTTTCATAAAATTTTTAGTAGAGGGAGCTGAAATTGATGAAATTATGGTGAAATTAAATTTAATTTCTTTGCATTCTTTTATGATTTTTAGTGAAAGGTGCAGAATTTGAGTAAATTTAGTTGATATTCACTTCGATTCTTTTGGATTTTCTTAAGATTTTTAGGAGGAGGAACTGAAATTGAAAAAATGTTGGTGAAATTAAACTAAATCTTTTTGAATTTTTTTATGATTTTTAGTTACAGATGCAGAATTTTAGTAAATTTAGTTGATATTCACTTCGATTCCTTTGGATTTTCATAAGATTTTTAGTAGAAGGAGCTGAAATTGATGATATTTTTTTGAAATTAAATTAAATCTTTTTGAATTTTTTTATGATTTTTAGTTACAGGTGCAGAATTTGAGTACATTTAGTTGATATTCAGTTCGATTCCTTTGGATTTTCATAAGATTTTTAGTAGAGGGAGCTGAAATTGATGAAATTTTGGTGAAATTAAATTTAATTTCTTTGTATTTTTTTATGATTTTTAGTGAAAGGTGCAGAATTTTAGTAAATTTAGTTGATATTCACTTCGATTCCTTTGGATTTTCATAAGATTTAGTAGAAGGAGCTGAAATTGATGAAATTTTTGTAAAATTAAATTAAATCTTTTTGAATTTTTTTATGATTTTTGGTTACAGATGCAGAATTTTAGTAAATTTAGATGATATTCACTTCGATTCCTTTGGATTTACATAAGATTTTTAGTACAAGGAACTGAAATTGAAAAAATTTTGGTGAAATTAAATTAAATCTTTTTGAATTTTTTTATGATTTTTAGTTACAGATGCAGAATTTTAGTAAATTTAGTTGATATTCACTTCGATTCTTTTGGATTTTCTTAAGATTTTTAGGAGGAAGAGCTGAAATGAAGAAATTTTTTTGAAATTGAATTAAATCTTTTTGATTTTTTTATGATTTTTAGTTACAGATGCAGAATTTTAGTAAATTTAGTTGATATTCACTTCGATTCCTTTGGATTTTTATAAGATTTTTAGTAGAAGGAGTTGAAATTGATGAAATTTTTTTGAAGTTAAATTAAATCTTTTTGATTTTTATATGATTTTTAGTTACAGGTGGAGAATTTGAGTACATTTAGTTGATATTCAGTTCGATTCCTTTGGATTTTCATAAGATTTTTAGTAGAAGGAACTGAAATTGACGAAATTTTTTTGAAAAATAATTAAATTTCTTTGTATTTTTTTATGATTTTTAGTTTCAGGTGCAGAATTAAAGTGAATTTAGTTGAAATTCACTTCGATTCCTTTGGATTTTCATAAGATTTAGTAGAAGGAGCTGAAATTGATGAAATTTTTGTAAAATTAAATTAAATCTTTTTGAATTTTTTTATGATTTTTGGTTACAGATGCAGAATTTTAGTAAATTTAGATGATATTCACTTCGATTCCTTTGGATTTACATAAGATTTTTAGTAGAAGGAGCTGAAATGAAGAAATTTTTTTGAAGTTAAATTAAATCTATTTGAATTTTTTTATGATTTTTAGTTACAGGTGCAGAATTTGAGTAAATTTAGTTGATATTCACATCGATTCTTTTGGATTTTCTTAAGATTTTTAGGAGGAAGAGCTGAAATTGGAATTTTTTTTTTAAATTGAATTAAATTTTTTTGATGTTTAGTTACAGGTGCCGAATTTGAGTAAATTTTGTTGAAATAAACTTCGATTCTTCTGGATTTTCTTAAGATTTTTAGGAGGAGGAACTGGAATTGGAAAAATTTTGGTGAAATTAAATTAAATCTTTTTGATTTTTTTATGATTTTTAGTTACAGGTGCAGAATTTGAGTAAATTTAGTTGATATTCACATCGATTCTTTTGGATTTTCTTAAGATTTTTAGGAGGAAGAGCTGAAATTGGAATTTTTTTTTTAAATTGAATTAAATTTTTTTGATGTTTAGTTACAGGTGCCGAATTTGAGTAAATTTTGTTGAAATAAACTTCGATTCTTCTGGATTTTCTTAAGATTTTTAGGAGGAGGAACTGGAATTGGAAAAATTTTGGTGAAATTAAATTAAATCTTTTTGATTTTTTTATGATTTTTAGTTACAGATGCAGAATTTTAGTAAATTTAGTTGATATTCACTTCGATTCCTTTGGATTTTCATAAGATTTTTAGTAGAAGGAGCTGAAATTGATATTTTTTTGAAATTAAATTAAATCTTTTTGAATTTTTTTATGATTTTTAGTTACAGGTGCAGAATTTGAGTACATTTAGTTGATATTCAGTTCGATTCCTTTGGATTTTCATAAGATTTTTAGTAGAGGGAGCTGAAATTGATGAAATTTTGGTGAAATTAAATTTAATTTCTTTGCATTCTTTTATGATTTTTAGTGAAAGGTGCAGAATTTGAGTAAATTTAGTTGATATTCACTTCGATTCTTTTGGATTTTCTTAAGATTTTTAGGAGGAAGAGCTGAAATTGGAATTTTTTTTTGAAATTGAATTTAATTTTTTTGATGTTTAGTTACAGGTGCCGAATTTGAGTAAATTTTGTTGAAATAAACTTCGATTCTTCTGGATTTTCATAAGATTTTTAGAAGGAGGAACTGGAATTGAAAAAATTTTGGTGAAATTAAATTAAATCTTTTTGATTTTTTTATGATTTTTAGTTACAGATGCAGAATTTTAGTAAATTTAGTTGATATTCACTTCGATTCTCTTGGATTTTCTTAAGATTTTTAGGAGGAGGAACTGAAATTGAAAAAATGTTGGTGAAATTAAACTAAATCTTTTTGAATTTTTTTATGACTTTTACTTACAGGTGCAGAATTTGAATAAATTTAGTTGATATTCACCTCGATTCCTGTGGATTTTCATAAAATTTTTAGTAGAGGGAGCTGAAATTGATGAAATTATGGTGAAATTAAATTTAATTTCTTTGCATTCTTTTATGATTTTTAGTGAAAGGTGCAGAATTTGAGTAAATTTAGTTGATATTCACTTCGATTCTTTTGGATTTTCTTAAGATTTTTAGGAGGAGGAACTGAAATTGAAAAAATGTTGGTGAAATTAAACTAAATCTTTTTGAATTTTTTTATGATTTTTAGTTACAGATGCAGAATTTTAGTAAATTTAGTTGATATTCACTTCGATTCCTTTGGATTTTCATAAGATTTTTAGTAGAAGGAGCTGAAATTGATGATATTTTTTTGAAATTAAATTAAATCTTTTTGAATTTTTTTATGATTTTTAGTTACAGGTGCAGAATTTGAGTACATTTAGTTGATATTCAGTTCGATTCCTTTGGATTTTCATAAGATTTTTAGTAGAAGGAACTGAAATTGACGAAATTTTTTTGAAAAATAATTAAATTTCTTTGTATTTTTTTATGATTTTTAGTTTCAGGTGCAGAATTAAAGTGAATTTAGTTGAAATTCACTTCGATTCCTTTGGATTTTCATAAGATTTAGTAGAAGGAGCTGAAATTGATGAAATTTTTGTAAAATTAAATTAAATCTTTTTGAATTTTTTTATGATTTTTGGTTACAGATGCAGAATTTTAGTAAATTTAGATGATATTCACTTCGATTCCTTTGGATTTACATAAGATTTTTAGTAGAAGGAGCTGAAATGAAGAAATTTTTTTGAAGTTAAATTAAATCTATTTGAATTTTTTTATGATTTTTAGTTACAGGTGCAGAATTTGAGTAAATTTAGTTGATATTCACATCGATTCTTTTGGATTTTCTTAAGATTTTTAGGAGGAAGAGCTGAAATTGGAATTTTTTTTTTAAATTGAATTAAATTTTTTTGATGTTTAGTTACAGGTGCCGAATTTGAGTAAATTTTGTTGAAATAAACTTCGATTCTTCTGGATTTTCTTAAGATTTTTAGGAGGAGGAACTGGAATTGGAAAAATTTTGGTGAAATTAAATTAAATCTTTTTGATTTTTTTATGATTTTTAGTTACAGATGCAGAATTTTAGTAAATTTAGTTGATATTCACTTCGATTCTTTTGGATTTTCTTAAGATATTTAGGAGGAGGAACTGAAATTGAAAAAATGTTGGTGAAATTAAACTAAATCTTTTTGAATTTTTTTATGATTTTTAGTTACAGATGCAGAATTTTAGTAAATTTAGTTGATATTCACTTCGATTCCTTTGGATTTTCATAAGATTTTTAGTAGAAGGAGCTGAAATTGAAAAAATTTTGGTGAAATTAAATTAAATCTTTTTGAATTATTTTATGATTTTTACTTACAGGTGCAGAATTTGAATAAATTTAGTTGATATTCACCTCGATTCCTGTGGATTTTCATAAAATTTTTAGTAGAGGGAGCTGAAATTGATGAAATTATGGTGAAATTAAATTTAATTTCTTTGCATTCTTTTATGATTTTTAGTGAAAGGTGCAGAATTTGAGTAAATTTAGTTGATATTCACTTCGATTCTTTTGGATTTTCTTAAGATTTTTAGGAGGAGGAACTGAAATTGAAAAAATGTTGGTGAAATTAAACTAAATCTTTTTGAATTTTTTTATGATTTTTAGTTACAGATGCAGAATTTTAGTAAATTTAGTTGATATTCACTTCGATTCCTTTGGATTTTCATAAGATTTTTAGTAGAAGGAGCTGAAATTGATGATATTTTTTTGAAATTAAATTAAATCTTTTTGAATTTTTTTATGATTTTTAGTTACAGGTGCAGAATTTGAGTACATTTAGTTGATATTCAGTTCGATTCCTTTGGATTTTCATAAGATTTTTAGTAGAGGGAGCTGAAATTGATGAAATTTTGGTGAAATTAAATTTAATTTCTTTGTATTTTTTTATGATTTTTAGTGAAAGGTGCAGAATTTTAGTAAATTTAGTTGATATTCACTTCGATTCCTTTGGATTTTCATAAGATTTAGTAGAAGGAGCTGAAATTGATGAAATTTTTGTAAAATTAAATTAAATCTTTTTGAATTTTTTTATGATTTTTGGTTACAGATGCAGAATTTTAGTAAATTTAGATGATATTCACTTCGATTCCTTTGGATTTACATAAGATTTTTAGTACAAGGAACTGAAATTGAAAAAATTTTGGTGAAATTAAATTAAATCTTTTTGAATTTTTTTATGATTTTTAGTTACAGATGCAGAATTTTAGTAAATTTAGTTGATATTCACTTCGATTCCTTTGGATTTTCATAAAATTTTTAGTAGAGGGAGCTGAAATTGATGAAATTATGGTGAAATTAAATTTAATTTCTTTGCATTCTTTTATGATTTTTAGTGAAAGGTGCAGAATTTGAGTAAATTTAGTTGATATTCACTTCGATTCTTTTGCATTTTCTTAAGATTTTTAGGAGGAAGAGCTGAAATGAAGAAATTTTTTTGAAATTGAATTAAATCTTTTTGATTTTTTTATGATTTTTAGTTACAGATGCAGAATTTTAGTAAATTTAGTTGATATTCACTTCGATTCCTTTGGATTTTTATAAGATTTTTAGTAGAAGGAGTTGAAATTGATGAAATTTTTTTGAAGTTAAATTAAATCTTTTTGAATTTTTTTATGATTTTTAGTTACAGGTGCAGAATTTGAGTACATTTAGTTGATATTCAGTTCGATTCCTTTGGATTTTCATAAGATTTTTAGGAGGAGGAACTGAAATTGAAAAAATGTTGGTGAAATTAAACTAAATCTTTTTGAATTTTTTTATGATTTTTAGTTACAGATGCAGAATTTTAGTAAATTTAGTTGATATTCACTTCGATTCTTTTGGATTTTCTTAAGATTTTTAGGAGGAGGAACTGAAATTGAAAAAATGTTGGTGAAATTAAACTAAATCTTTTTGAATTTTTTTATGATTTTTAGTTACAGATGCAGAATTTTAGTAAATTTAGTTGATATTCACTTCGATTCCTTTGGATTTTCATAAGATTTTTAGTAGAAGGAGCTGAAATTGATGATATTTTTTTGAAATTAAATTAAATCTTTTTGAATTTTTTTATGATTTTTAGTTACAGGTGCAGAATTTGAGTACATTTAGTTGATATTCAGTTCGATTCCTTTGGATTTTCATAAGATTTTTAGTAGAGGGAGCTGAAATTGATGAAATTTTGGTGAAATTAAATTTAATTTCTTTGTATTTTTTTATGATTTTTAGTGAAAGGTGCAGAATTTTAGTAAATTTAGTTGATATTCACTTCGATTCCTTTGGATTTTCATAAGATTTAGTAGAAGGAGCTGAAATTGATGAAATTTTTGTAAAATTAAATTAAATCTTTTTGAATTTTTTTATGATTTTTGGTTACAGATGCAGAATTTTAGTAAATTTAGATGATATTCACTTCGATTCCTTTGGATTTACATAAGATTTTTAGTGGAAGGAGCTGAAATGAAGAAATTTTTTTTAAGTTAAATTAAATCTTTTTGAATTTTTTTATGATTTTTAGTTACAGGTGCAGAATTTTAGTAAATTTAGTTGATATTCACTTCGATTCCTTTGGATTTTAATAAGATTTTTAGAAGAAGGAGCTGAAATTGATGATATTTTTTTGAAATTAAATTAAATCTTTTTGAATTTTTTTATGATTTTTAGTTACAGGTGCAGAATTTGAGTACATTTAGTTGATATTCAGTTCGATTCCTTTGGATTTTCATAAGATTTTTAGTAGAGGGAGCTGAAATTGATGAAATTTTGGTGAAATTAAATTTAATTTCATTGCATTCTTTTATGATTTTTAGTGAAAGGTGCAGAATTTGAGTAAATTTAGTTGATATTCAATTCGATTCTTTTGGATTTTCTTAAGATTTTTAGGAGGAAGAGCTGAAATTGGAATTTTTTTTTTAAATTGAATTAAATTTTTTTGATGTTTAGTTACAGGTGCCGAATTTGAGTAAATTTTGTTGAAATAAACTTCGATTCTTCTGGATTTTCATAAGATTTTTAGGAGGAGGAACTGGAATTGAAAAAATTTTGGTGAAATTAGATTAAATCTTTTTGATTTTTTTATGATTTTTAGTTACAGATGCAGAATTTTAGTAAATTTAGTTGATATTCACTTCGATTCTTTTGGATTTTCTTAAGATATTTAGGAGGAGGAACTGAAATTGAAAAAATGTTGGTGAAATTAAACTAAATCTTTTTGAATTTTTTTATGATTTTTAGTTACAGATGCAGAATTTTAGTAAATTTAGTTGATATTCACTTCGATTCCTTTGGATTTTCATAAGATTTTTAGTAGAAGGAGCTGAAATGAAGAAATTTTTTTGAAGTTAAATTAAATCTATTTGAATTTTTTTATGATTTTTAGTTACAGGTGCAGAATTTGAGTAAATTTAGTTGATATTCACATCGATTCTTTTGGATTTTCTTAAGATTTTTAGGAGGAAGAGCTGAAATTGGAATTTTTTTTTTAAATTGAATTAAATTTTTTTGATGTTTAGTTACAGGTGCCGAATTTGAGTAAATTTTGTTGAAATAAACTTCGATTCTTCTGGATTTTCTTAAGATTTTTAGGAGGAGGAACTGGAATTGGAAAAATTTTGGTGAAATTAAATTAAATCTTTTTGATTTTTTTATGATTTTTAGTTACAGATGCAGAATTTTAGTAAATTTAGTTGATATTCACTTCGATTCTTTTGGATTTTCTTAAGATTTTTAGGAGGAGGAACTGAAATTGAAAAAATGTTGGTGAAATTAAACTAAATCTTTTTGAATTTTTTTATGATTTTTAGTTACAGATGCAGAATTTTAGTAAATTTAGTTGATATTCACTTCGATTCCTTTGGATTTTCATAAGATTTTTAGTAGAAGGAGCTGAAATTGATGATATTTTTTTGAAATTAAATTAAATCTTTTTGATTTTTTTATGATTTTTAGTTACAGGTGCAGAATTTGAGTACATTTAGTTGATATTCAGTTCGATTCCTTTGGATTTTCATAAGATTTTTAGTAGAGGGAGCTGAAATTGATGAAATTTTGGTGAAATTAAATTTAATTTCTTTGTATTTTTTTATGATTTTTAGTGAAAGGTGCAGAATTTTAGTAAATTTAGTTGATATTCACTTCGATTCCTTTGGATTTTCATAAGATTTAGTAGAAGGAGCTGAAATTGATGAAATTTTTGTAAAATTAAATTAAATCTTTTTGAATTTTTTTATGATTTTTGGTTACAGATGCAGAATTTTAGTAAATTTAGATGATATTCACTTCGATTCCTTTGGATTTACATAAGATTTTTAGTGGAAGGAGCTGAAATGAAGAAATTTTTTTTAAGTTAAATTAAATCTTTTTGAATTTTTTTATGATTTTTAGTTACAGGTGCAGAATTTTAGTAAATTTAGTTGATATTCACTTCGATTCCTTTGGATTTTCATAAGATTTTTAGAAGAAGGAGCTGAAATTGATGATATTTTTTTGAAATTAAATTAAATCTTTTTGAATTTTTTTATGATTTTTAGTTACAGGTGCAGAATTTGAGTACATTTAGTTGATATGCAGTTCGATTCCTTTGGATTTTCATAAGATTTTTAGTAGAGGGAGCTGAAATTGATGAAATTTTGGTGAAATTAAATTTAATTTCATTGCATTCTTTTATGATTTTTAGTGAAAGGTGCAGAATTTGAGTAAATTTAGTTGATATTCAATTCGATTCTTTTGGATTTTCTTAAGATTTTTAGGAGGAAGAGCTGAAATTGGAATTTTTTTTTTAAATTGAATTAAATTTTTTTGATGTTTAGTTACAGGTGCCGAATTTGAGTAAATTTTGTTGAAATAAACTTCGATTCTTCTGGATTTTCATAAGATTTTTAGGAGGAGGAACTGGAATTGAAAAAATTTTGGTGAAATTAGATTAAATCTTTTTGATTTTTTTATGATTTTTAGTTACAGATGCAGAATTTTAGTAAATTTAGTTGATATTCACTTCGATTCTTTTGGATTTTCTTAAGATATTTAGGAGGAGGAACTGAAATTGAAAAAATGTTGGTGAAATTAAACTAAATCTTTTTGAATTTTTTTATGATTTTTAGTTACAGATGCAGAATTTTAGTAAATTTAGTTGATATTCACTTCGATTCCTTTGGATTTTCATAAGATTTTTAGTAGAAGGAGCTGAAATGAAGAAATTTTTTTGAAGTTAAATTAAATCTATTTGAATTTTTTTATGATTTTTAGTTACAGGTGCAGAATTTGAGTAAATTTAGTTGATATTCACATCGATTCTTTTGGATTTTCTTAAGATTTTTAGGAGGAAGAGCTGAAATTGGAATTTTTTTTTTAAATTGAATTAAATTTTTTTGATGTTTAGTTACAGGTGCCGAATTTGAGTAAATTTTGTTGAAATAAACTTCGATTCTTCTGGATTTTCTTAAGATTTTTAGGAGGAGGAACTGGAATTGGAAAAATTTTGGTGAAATTAAATTAAATCTTTTTGATTTTTTTATGATTTTTAGTTACAGATGCAGAATTTTAGTAAATTTAGTTGATATTCACTTCGATTCCTTTGGATTTACATAAGATTTTTAGTAGAAGGAGCTGAAATGAAGAAATTTTTTTGAAGTTAAATTAAATCTTTTTGAATTTTTTTATGATTTTTAGTTACAGATGCAGAATTTTAGTAAATTTAGTTGATATTCACTTCGATTCCTTTGGATTTTCATAAGATTTTTAGTAGAAGGAGCTGAAATTGATATTTTTTTGAAATTAAATTAAATCTTTTTGAATTTTTTTATGATTTTTAGTTACAGGTGCAGAATTTGAGTACATTTAGTTGATATTCAGTTCGATTCCTTTGGATTTTCATAAGATTTTTAGTAGAGGGAGCTGAAATTGATGAAATTTTGGTGAAATTAAATTTAATTTCTTTGCATTCTTTTATGATTTTTAGTGAAAGGTGCAGAATTTGAGTAAATTTAGTTGATATTCACTTCGATTCTTTTGGATTTTCTTAAGATTTTTAGGAGGAAGAGCTGAAATTGGAATTTTTTTTTGAAATTGAATTTAATTTTTTTGATGTTTAGTTACAGGTGCCGAATTTGAGTAAATTTTGTTGAAATAAACTTCGATTCTTCTGGATTTTCATAAGATTTTTAGAAGGAGGAACTGGAATTGAAAAAATTTTGGTGAAATTAAATTAAATCTTTTTGATTTTTTTATGATTTTTAGTTACAGATGCAGAATTTTAGTAAATTTAGTTGATATTCACTTCGATTCTCTTGGATTTTCTTAAGATTTTTAGGAGGAGGAACTGAAATTGAAAAAATGTTGGTGAAATTAAACTAAATCTTTTTGAATTTTTTTATGACTTTTACTTACAGGTGCAGAATTTGAATAAATTTAGTTGATATTCACCTCGATTCCTGTGGATTTTCATAAAATTTTTAGTAGAGGGAGCTGAAATTGATGAAATTATGGTGAAATTAAATTTAATTTCTTTGCATTCTTTTATGATTTTTAGTGAAAGGTGCAGAATTTGAGTAAATTTAGTTGATATTCACTTCGATTCTTTTGGATTTTCTTAAGATTTTTAGGAGGAGGAACTGAAATTGAAAAAATGTTGGTGAAATTAAACTAAATCTTTTTGAATTTTTTTATGATTTTTAGTTACAGATGCAGAATTTTAGTAAATTTAGTTGATATTCACTTCGATTCCTTTGGATTTTCATAAGATTTTTAGTAGAAGGAGCTGAAATTGATGATATTTTTTTGAAATTAAATTAAATCTTTTTGAATTTTTTTATGATTTTTAGTTACAGGTGCAGAATGTGAGTACATTTAGTTGATATTCAGTTCGATTCCTTTGGATTTTCATAAGATTTTTAGTAGAAGGAACTGAAATTGACGAAATTTTTTTGAAAAATAATTAAATTTCTTTGTATTTTTTTATGATTTTTAGTTTCAGGTGCAGAATTAAAGTGAATTTAGTTGAAATTCACTTCGATTCCTTTGGATTTTCATAAGATTTAGTAGAAGGAGCTGAAATTGATGAAATTTTTGTAAAATTAAATTAAATCTTTTTGAATTTTTTTATGATTTTTGGTTACAGATGCAGAATTTTAGTAAATTTAGATGATATTCACTTCGATTCCTTTGGATTTACATAAGATTTTTAGTAGAAGGAGCTGAAATGAAGAAATTTTTTTGAAGTTAAATTAAATCTATTTGAATTTTTTTATGATTTTTAGTTACAGGTGCAGAATTTGAGTAAATTTAGTTGATATTCACATCGATTCTTTTGGATTTTCTTAAGATTTTTAGGAGGAAGAGCTGAAATTGGAATTTTTTTTTTAAATTGAATTAAATTTTTTTGATGTTTAGTTACAGGTGCCGAATTTGAGTAAATTTTGTTGAAATAAACTTCGATTCTTCTGGATTTTCTTAAGATTTTTAGGAGGAGGAACTGGAATTGGAAAAATTTTGGTGAAATTAAATTAAATCTTTTTGATTTTTTTATGATTTTTAGTTACAGATGCAGAATTTTAGTAAATTTAGTTGATATTCACTTCGATTCTTTTGGATTTTCTTAAGATATTTAGGAGGAGGAACTGAAATTGAAAAAATGTTGGTGAAATTAAACTAAATCTTTTTGAATTTTTTTATGATTTTTAGTTACAGATGCAGAATTTTAGTAAATTTAGTTGATATTCACTTCGATTCCTTTGGATTTTCATAAGATTTTTAGTAGAAGGAGCTGAAATTGAAAAAATTTTGGTGAAATTAAATTAAATCTTTTTGAATTATTTTATGATTTTTACTTACAGGTGCAGAATTTGAATAAATTTAGTTGATATTCACCTCGATTCCTGTGGATTTTCATAAAATTTTTAGTAGAGGGAGCTGAAATTGATGAAATTATGGTGAAATTAAATTTAATTTCTTTGCATTCTTTTATGATTTTTAGTGAAAGGTGCAGAATTTGAGTAAATTTAGTTGATATTCACTTCGATTCTTTTGGATTTTCTTAAGATTTTTAGGAGGAGGAACTGAAATTGAAAAAATGTTGGTGAAATTAAACTAAATCTTTTTGAATTTTTTTATGATTTTTAGTTACAGATGCAGAATTTTAGTAAATTTAGTTGATATTCACTTCGATTCCTTTGGATTTTCATAAGATTTTTAGTAGAAGGAGCTGAAATTGATGATATTTTTTTGAAATTAAATTAAATCTTTTTGAATTTTTTTATGATTTTTAGTTACAGGTGCAGAATTTGAGTACATTTAGTTGATATTCAGTTCGATTCCTTTGGATTTTCATAAGATTTTTAGTAGAGGGAGCTGAAATTGATGAAATTTTGGTGAAATTAAATTTAATTTCTTTGTATTTTTTTATGATTTTTAGTGAAAGGTGCAGAATTTTAGTAAATTTAGTTGATATTCACTTCGATTCCTTTGGATTTTCATAAAATTTTTAGTAGAGGGAGATGAAATTGATGAAATTATGGTGAAATTAAATTTAATTTCTTTGCATTCTTTTATGATTTTTAGTGAAAGGTGCAGAATTTGAGTAAATTTAGTTGATATTCACTTCGATTCTTTTGCATTTTCTTAAGATTTTTAGGAGGAAGAGCTGAAATGAAGAAATTTTTTTGAAATTGAATTAAATCTTTTTGATTTTTTTATGATTTTTAGTTACAGATGCAGAATTTTAGTAAATTTAGTTGATATTCACTTCGATTCCTTTGGATTTTTATAAGATTTTTAGTAGAAGGAGTTGAAATTGATGAAATTTTTTTGAAGTTAAATTAAATCTTTTTGAATTTTTTTATGATTTTTAGTTACAGGTGCAGAATTTGAGTACATTTAGTTGATATTCAGTTCGATTCCTTTGGATTTTCATAAGATTTTTAGGAGGAGGAACTGAAATTGAAAAAATGTTGGTGAAATTAAACTAAATCTTTTTGAATTTTTTTATGATTTTTAGTTACAGATGCAGAATTTTAGTAAATTTAGTTGATATTCACTTCGATTCTTTTGGATTTTCTTAAGATTTTTAGGAGGAGGAACTGAAATTGAAAAAATGTTGGTGAAATTAAATTAAATCTTTTTGAATTTTTTTATGATTTTTAGTTACAGATGCAGAATTTTAGTAAATTTAGTTGATATTCACTTCGATTCCTTTGGATTTTCATAAGATTTTTAGTAGAAGGAGCTGAAATTGATGAAATTTTTGTAAAATTAAATTAAATCTTTTTGAATTTTTTTATGATTTTTGGTTACAGATGCAGAATTTTAGTAAATTTAGATGATATTCACTTCGATTCCTTTGGATTTACATAAGATTTTTAGTAGAAGGAGCTGAAATGAAGAAATTTTTTTTAAGTTAAATTAAATCTTTTTGAATTTTTTTATGATTTTTAGTTACAGGTGCAGAATTTTAGTAAATTTAGTTGATATTCACTTCGATTCCTTTGGATTTTCATAAGATTTTTAGTAGAAGGAGCTGAAATTGATATTTTTTTGAAATTAAATTAAATCTTTTTGAATTTTTTTATGATTTTTAGTTACAGGTGCAGAATTTGAGTACATTTAGTTGATATTCAGTTCGATTCCTTTGGATTTTCATAAGATTTTTAGTAGAGGGAGCTGAAATTGATGAAATTTTGGTGAAATTAAATTTAATTTCTTTGCATTCTTTTATGATTTTTAGTGAAAGGTGCAGAATTTGAGTAAATTTAGTTGATATTCACTTCGATTCTTTTGGATTTTCTTAAGATTTTTAGGAGGAAGAGCTGAAATTGGAATTTTTTTTTGAAATTGAATTTATTTTTTTGATGTTTAGTTACAGGTGCCGAATTTGAGTAAATTTTGTTGAAATAAACTTCGATTCTTCTGGATTTTCATAAGATTTTTAGAAGGAGGAACTGGAATTGAAAAAATTTTGGTGAAATTAAATTAAATCTTTTTGATTTTTTTATGATTTTTAGTTACAGATGCAGAATTTTAGTAAATTTAGTTGATATTCACTTCGATTCTCTTGGATTTTCTTAAGATTTTTAGGAGGAGGAACTGAAATTGAAAAAATGTTGGTGAAATTAAACTAAATCTTTTTGAATTTTTTTATGATTTTTAGTTACAGATGCAGAATTTTAGTAAATTTAGTTGATATTCACTTCGATTCCTTTGGATTTTCATAAGATTTTTAGTAGAAGGAGCTGAAATTGATGATATTTTTTTGAAATTAAATTAAATCTTTTTGAATTTTTTTATGATTTTTAGTTACAGGTGCAGAATTTGAGTACATTTAGTTGATATTCAGTTCGATTCCTTTGGATTTTCATAAGATTTTTAGTAGAGGGAGCTGAAATTGATGAAATTTTGGTGAAATTAAATTTAATTTCTTTGTATTTTTTTATGATTTTTAGTGAAAGGTGCAGAATTTGAGTAAATTTAGTTGATATTCACTTCGATTCTTTTGCATTTTCTTAAGATTTTTAGGAGGAAGAGCTGAAATGAAGAAATTTTTTTGAAATTGAATTAAATCTTTTTGATTTTTTTATGATTTTTAGTTACAGATGCAGAATTTTAGTAAATTTAGTTGATATTCACTTCGATTCCTTTGGATTTTTATAAGATTTTTAGTAGAAGGAGTTGAAATTGATGAAATTTTTTTGAAGTTAAATTAAATCTTTTTGAATTTTTTTATGATTTTTAGTTACAGGTGCAGAATTTGAGTACATTTAGTTGATATTCAGTTCGATTCCTTTGGATTTTCATAAGATTTTTAGTAGAAGGAACTGAAATTGACGAAATTTTTTTGAAAAATAATTAAATTTCTTTGTATTTTTTTATGATTTTTAGTTTCAGGTGCAGAATTAAAGTGAATTTAGTTGAAATTCACTTCGATTCCTTTGGATTTTCTTAAGATTTTTAGGAGGAGGAACTGAAATTGAAAAAATGTTGGTGAAATTAAACTAAATCTTTTTGAATTTTTTTATGATTTTTAGTTACAGATGCAGAATTTTAGTAAATTTAGTTGATATTCACTTCGATTCTTTTGGATTTTCTTAAGATTTTTAGGAGGAGGAACTGAAATTGAAAAAATGTTGGTGAAATTAAATTAAATCTTTTTGAATTTTTTTATGATTTTTAGTTACAGATGCAGAATTTTAGTAAATTTAGTTGGTATTCACTTCGATTCCTTTGGATTTTCATAAGATTTTTAGTAGAAGGAGCTGAAATTGATGAAATTTTTGTAAAATTAAATTAAATCTTTTTGAATTTTTTTATGATTTTTGGTTACAGATGCAGAATTTTAGTAAATTTAGATGATATTCACTTCGATTCCTTTGGATTTACATAAGATTTTTAGTAGAAGGAGCTGAAATGAAGAAATTTTTTTTAAGTTAAATTAAATCTTTTTGAATTTTTTTATGATTTTTAGTTACAGGTGCAGAATTTTAGTAAATTTAGTTGATATTCACTTCGATTCCTTTGGATTTTCATAAGATTTTTAGTAGAAGGAGCTGAAATTGATGATATTTTTTTGAAATTAAATTAAATCTTTTTGAATTTTTTTATGATTTTTAGTTACAGGTGCAGAATTTGAGTACATTTAGTTGATATTCAGTTCGATTCCTTTGGATTTTCATAAGATTTTTAGTAGAGGGAGCTGAAATTGATGAAATTTTGGTGAAATTAAATTTAATTTCTTTGCATTCTTTTATGATTTTTAGTGAAAGGTGCAGAATTTGAGTAAATTTAGTTGATTTTCACTTCGATTCTTTTGGATTTTCTTAAGATTTTTAGGAGGAAGAGCTGAAATTGGAATTTTTTTTTGAAATTGAATTAAATTTTTTTGATGTTTAGTTACAGGTGCCGAATTTGAGTAAATTTTGTTGAAATAAACTTCGATTCTTCTGGATTTTCATAAGATTTTTAGAAGGAGGAACTGGAATTGAAAAAATTTTGGTGAAATTAAATTAAATCTTTTTGATTTTTTTATGATTTTTAGTTACAGATGCAGAATTTTAGTAAATTTAGTTGATATTCACTTCGATTCTCTTGGATTTTCTTAAGATTTTTAGGAGGAGGAACTGAAATTGAAAAAATGTTGGTGAAATTAAACTAAATCTTTTTGAATTTTTTTATGATTTTTAGTTACAGATGCAGAATTTTAGTAAATTTAGTTGATATTCACTTCGATTCCTTTGGATTTTCATAAGATTTTTAGTACAAGGAACTGAAATTGAAAAAATTTTGGTGAAATTAAATTAAATCTTTTTGAATTATTTTATGATTTTTACTTACAGGTGCAGAATTTGAATAAATTTAGTTGATATTCACCTCGATTCCTGTGGATTTTCATAAAATTTTTAGTAGAGGGAGATGAAATTGATGAAATTATGGTGAAATTAAATTTAATTTCTTTGCATTCTTTTATGATTTTTAGTGAAAGGTGCAGAATTTGAGTAAATTTAGTTGATATTCACTTCGATTCTTTTGGATTTTCTTAAGATTTTTAGGAGGAAGAGCTGAAATGAAGAAATTTTTTTGAAATTGAATTAAATCTTTTTGATTTTTTTATGATTTTTAGTTACAGATGCAGAATTTTAGTAAATTTAGTTGATATTCACTTCGATTCCTTTGGATTTTTATAAGATTTTTAGTAGAAGGAGTTGAAATTGATGAAATTTTTTTGAAGTTAAATTAAATCTTTTTGATTTTTATATGATTTTTAGTTACAGGTGGAGAATTTGAGTACATTTAGTTGATATTCAGTTCGATTCCTTTGGATTTTCATAAGATTTTTAGTAGAAGGAACTGAAATTGACGAAATTTTTTTGAAAAATAATTAAATTTCTTTGTATTTTTTTATGATTTTTAGTTTCAGGTGCAGAATTAAAGTGAATTTAGTTGAAATTCACTTCGATTCCTTTGGATTTTCATAAGATTTAGTAGAAGGAGCTGAAATTGATGAAATTTTTGTAAAATTAAATTAAATCTTTTTGATTTTTTTATGATTTTTAGTTACAGATGCAGAATTTTAGTAAATTTAGTTGATATTCACTTCGATTCCTTTGGATTTTTATAAGATTTTTAGTAGAAGGAGTTGAAATTGATGAAATTTTTTTGAAGTTAAATTAAATCTTTTTGATTTTTATATGATTTTTAGTTACAGGTGCAGAATTTGAGTAAATTTAGTTGATATTCACATCGATTCTTTTGGATTTTCTTAAGATTTTTAGGAGGAAGAGCTGAAATTGGAATTTTTTTTTTAAATTGAATTAAATTTTTTTGATGTTTAGTTACAGGTGCCGAATTTGAGTAAATTTTGTTGAAATAAACTTCGATTCTTCTGGATTTTATTAAGATTTTTAGGAGGAGGAACTGGAATTGGAAAAATTTTGGTGAAATTAAATTAAATCGTTTTGATTTTTTTATGATTTTTAGTTACAGATGCAGAATTTTAGTAAATTTAGTTGATATTCACTTCGATTCGTTTGGATTTTCATAAGATTTTTAGAAGAAGGAGCTGAAATTGATGATATTTTTTTGAAATTAAATTAAATCTTTTTGAATTTTTTTATGATTTTTAGTTACAGGTGCAGAATTTTAGTAAATTTAGTTGATATTCACTTCGATTCCTTTGGATTTTCATAAGATTTTTAGTAGAAGGAGCTGAAATTGATGATATTTTTTTGAAATTAATTTAAATCTTTTTGAATTTTTTTATGATTTTTAGTTACAGGTGCAGAATTTGAGTACATTTAGTTGATATTCAGTTCGATTCCTATGGATTTTCATAAGATTTTTAGTAGAGGGAGCTGAAATTGATGAAATTTTGGTGAAATTAAATTTAATTTCTTTGCATTCTTTTATGATTTTTAGTGAAAGGTGCAGGATTTGAGTAAATTTAGTTGATATTCACTTCGATTCTTTTGGATTTTCTTAAGATTTTTAGGAGGAAGAGCTGAAATTGGATTTTTTTTTTGAAATTGAATTAAATTTTTTTGATGTTTAGTTACAGGTGCCGAATTTGAGTAAATTTTGTTGAAATAAACTTCGATTCTTCTGGATTTTCATAAGATTTTTAGGAGGAGGAACTGGAATTGAAAAAATTTTGGTGAAATTAGATTAAATCTTTTTGATTTTTTTATGATTTTTAGTTACAAATGCAGAATTTTAGTAAATTTAGTTGATATTCACTTCGATTCTTATGGATTTTCTTAAGATATTTAGGAGGAGGAACTGAAATTGAAAAAATGTTGGTGAAATTAAACTAAATCTTTTTGAATTTATTTTAGTAAATTTAGTTGATATTCACTTCGATTCCTTTGGATTTTCATAAGATTTTTAGTAGAAGGAGCTGAAATTGAAAAAAATTATGGTGAAATTAAATTTAATTTCTTTGCATTCTTTTATGATTTTTAGTGAAAGGTGCAGAATTTGAGTAAAATTTAGTTGATATTCACTTCGATTCTTTTGGATTTTCTTAAGATTTTTAGGAGAGGAGGAACTGAAATTGAAAAAAATGTTGGTGAAATTAAAACTAAATCTTTTTTGAATTTTTTTTATGATTTTTAGTTACAGATGCAGAATTTTTAGTAAATTTAGTTGATATTCACTTCGATTCCTTTGGATTTTCATAAGATTTTAAGTAGAAGGAGCTGAAATTGATGATATTTTTTTGAAATTAAATTAAATCTTTTTGAATTTTTTTATGATTTTTAGTTACAGGTGCAGAATTTGAGTACATTTAGTTGATATTCAGTTCGATTCCTTTGGATTTTCATAAGATTTTTAGTAGAGGGAGCTGAAATTGATGAAATTTTGGTGAAATTAAATTTAATTTCTTTGTATTTTTTTTATGATTTTTAGTGAAAGGTGCAGAATTTTAGTAAATTTAGTTGATATTCACTTCGATTCCTTTGGATTTTCATAAGATTTAGTAGAAGGAGCTGAAATTGATGAAATTTTTGTAAAATTAAATTAAATCTTTTTGAATTTTTTTTATGATTTTTGGTTACAGATGCAGAATTTTAGTAAATTTAGATGATATTCACTTCGATTCCTTTGGATTTACATAAGATTTTTAGTAGAAGGAGCTGAAATGAAGAAATTTTTTTTTAAGTTAAATTAAATCTTTTTGAATTTTTTTATGATTTTTAGTTACAGGTGCAGAATTTTAGTAAATTTAGTTGATATTCACTTCGATTCCTTTGGATTTTCATAAGATTTTTAGAAGAAGGAGCTGAAATTGATGATATTTTTTTGAAATTAAATTAAATCTTTTTGAATTTTTTTTATGATTTTTAGTTACAGGTGCAGAATTTGAGTACATTTAGTTGATATTCAGTTCGATTCTCCTTTGGATTTTCATAAGATTTTTAGTAGAGGGAGCTGAAATTGATGAAATTTTGGTGAAATTAAATTTAAATTCTTTGCATTCTTTTATGAATTTTTAGTGAAAGGTGCAGAATTTGAGTAAATTTAGTTGATATTCAATTCGATTCTTTTGGATTTTTCTTAAGATTTTTAGGAGGAAGAGCTGAAATTGGAATTTTTTTTTTAAATTGAATTAAATTTTTTTGATGTTTAGTTACAGGTGCCGAATTTGAGTAAATTTTGTTGAAAATAAACTTCGATTCTTCTGGATTTTCATAAGATTTTTAGGAGGAGGAACTGGAATTGAAAAAATTTTGGTGAAATTAGATTAAATCTTTTTGATTTTTTTTTATGATTTTTAGTTACAGATGCAGAATTTTAGTAAATTTAGTTGATATTCACTTCGATTCTTTTGGATTTTCTTAAGATATTTAGGAGGAGGAACTGAAATTGAAAAAATGTTGGTGAAATTAAACTAAATCTTTTTGAATTTTTTTTATGATTTTTAGTTACAGATGCAGAATTTTAGTAAATTTAGTTGATATTCACTTCGATTCCTTTGGATTTTCATAAGATTTTTAGTAGAAGGAGCTGAAATGAAGAAATTTTTTTGAAGTTAAATTAAATCTATTTGAATTTTTTTATGATTTTTAGTTTACAGGTGCAGAATTTGAGTAAATTTAGTTGATATTTACATCGATTCTTTTGGATTTTTCTTAAGATTTTTAGGAGGAAGAGCTGAAATTGGAATTTTTTTTTTAAATTGAATTAAATTTTTTTGATGTTTAGTTACAGGTGCCGAATTTGAGTAAATTTTGTTGAAATAAACTTCGATTCTTCTGGATTTTCTTAAGATTTTTAGGAGGAGGAACCTGGAATTGGAAAAATTTTGGTGAAATTAAATTAAATCTTTTTGATTTTTTTTATGATTTTTAGTTACAGATGCAGAATTTTAGTAAATTTAGTTGATATTCACTTCGATTCCTTTGGATTTTCATAAGATTTTTAGTAGAAGGAGCTGAAATTGATGATATTTTTTTGAAATTAAATTAAATCTTTTTGAATTTTTTTATGATTTTTAGTTACAGGTGCAGAATTTGAGTACATTTAGTTGATATTCAGTTCGATTCCTTTGGATTTTCATAAGATTTTTTAGTAGAGGGAGCTGAAATTGATGAAATTTTGGTGAAATTAAATTTAATTTCTTTGCATTCTTTTATGATTTTTAGTGAAAGGTGCAGGATTTGAGTAAATTTAGTTGATATTCACTTCGATTCTTTTGGATTTTCTTAAGATTTTTAGGAGGAAGAGCTGAAATTGGATTTTTTTTTTGAAATTGAATTAAATTTTTTTGATGTTTAGTTACAGGTGCCGAATTTGAGTAAATTTTGTTGAAATAAACTTCGATTCTTCTGGATTTTCATAAGATTTTTAGGAGGAGGAACTGGAATTGAAAAAATTTTGGTGAAATTAGATTAAATCTTTTTGATTTTTTTATGATTTTTAGTTACAGATGCAGAATTTTAGTAAGTTTAGTTGATATTCACTTCGATTCTTTTGGATTTTCTTAAGATATTTAGGAGGAGGAACTGAAATTGAAAAAATGTTGGTGAAATTAAACTAAATCTTTTTGAATTTTTTTATGATTTTTAGTTACAGATGCAGAATTTTAGTAAATTTAGTTGATATTCACTTCGATTCCTTTGGATTTTCTTAAGATTTTTAGGAGGAGGAACTGAAATTGAAAAAAATGTTGGTGAAATTAAACTAAATCTTTTTGAATTTTTTTATGATTTTTAGTTACAGATGCAGAATTTTAGTAAATTTAGTTGATATTCACTTCGATTCCTTTGGATTTTCATAAGATTTTTAGTAGAAGGAACTGATATTGAAAAAATGTTGGTGAAATTAAACTAAATCTTTTTGAATTTTTTTATGATATTTAGTTACAGAAGCAGAATTTTAGTAAATTTAGTTGATATTCACTTCGATTCCTTTGGATTTTCATAAGATTTTTAGTAGAAGGAGCTGAAATTGAAAAAATTTTGGTGAAATTAAATTAAATCTTTTTGAATTATTTTATGATTTTTACTTACAGGTGCAGAATTTGAATAAATTTAGTTGATATTCACCTCGATTCCTGTGGATTTTCATAAAATTTTTAGTAGAGGGAGCTGAAATTGATGAAATTATGGTGAAATTAAATTTAATTTCTTTGCATTCTTTTATGATTTTTAGTGAAAGGTGCAGAATTTGAGTAAATTTAGTTGATATTCACTTCGATTCTTTTGGATTTTCTTAAGATTTTTAGGAGGAGGAACTGAAATTGAAAAAATGTTGGTGAAATTAAACTAAATCTTTTTGAATTTTTTTATGATTTTTAGTTACAGATGCAGAATTTTAGTAAATTTAGTTGATATTCACTTCGATTCCTTTGGATTTTCATAAGATTTTTAGTAGAAGGAGCTGAAATTGATGATATTTTTTTGAAATTAAATTAAATCTTTTTGAATTTTTTTATGATTTTTAGTTACAGGTGCAGAATTTGAGTACATTTAGTTGATATTCAGTTCGATTCCTTTGGATTTTCATAAGATTTTTAGTAGAGGGAGCTGAAATTGATGAAATTTTGGTGAAATTAAATTTAATTTCTTTGTATTTTTTTATGATTTTTAGTGAAAGGTGCAGAATTTTAGTAAATTTAGTTGATATTCACTTCGATTCCTTTGGATTTTCATAAGATTTAGTAGAAGGAGCTGAAATTGATGAAATTTTTGTAAAATTAAATTAAATCTTTTTGAATTTTTTTATGATTTTTGGTTACAGATGCAGAATTTTAGTAAATTTAGATGATATTCACTTCGATTCCTTTGGATTTACATAAGATTTTTAGTAGAAGGAGCTGAAATGAAGAAATTTTTTTTAAGTTAAATTAAATCTTTTTGAATTTTTTTATGATTTTTAGTTACAGGTGCAGAATTTTAGTAAATTTAGTTGATATTCACTTCGATTCCTTTGGATTTTCATAAGATTTTTAGTAGAGGGAGCTGAAATTGATGAAATTTTGGTGAAATTAAATTTAATTTCTTTGCATTCTTTTATGATTTTTAGTGAAAGGTGCAGAATTTGAGTAAATTTAGTTGATATTCAATTCGATTCTTTTGGATTTTCTTAAGATTTTTAGGAGGAAGAGCTGAAATTGGAATTTTTTTTTTAAATTGAATTAAATTTTTTTGATGTTTAGTTACAGGTGCCGAATTTGAGTAAATTTTGTTGAAATAAACTTCGATTCTTCTGGATTTTCATAAGATTTTTAGGAGGAGGAACTGGAATTGAAAAAATTTTGGTGAAATTAGATTAAATCTTTTTGATTTTTTTATGATTTTTAGTTACAGATGCAGAATTTTAGTAAATTTAGTTGATATTCACTTCGATTCTTTTGGATTTTCTTAAGATATTTAGGAGGAGGAACTGAAATTGAAAAAATGTTGGTGAAATTAAACTAAATCTTTTTGAATTTTTTTATGATTTTTAGTTACAGATGCAGAATTTTAGTAAATTTAGTTGATATTCACTTCGATTCCTTTGGATTTTCATAAGATTTTTAGTAGAAGGAGCTGAAATGAAGAAATTTTTTTGAAGTTAAATTAAATCTATTTGAATTTTTTTATGATTTTTAGTTACAGGTGCAGAATTTGAGTAAATTTAGTTGATATTCACATCGATTCTTTTGGATTTTCTTAAGATTTTTAGGAGGAAGAGCTGAAATTGGAATTTTTTTTTTAAATTGAATTAAATTTTTTTGATGTTTAGTTACAGGTGCCGAATTTGAGTAAATTTTGTTGAAATAAACTTCGATTCTTCTGGATTTTCTTAAGATTTTTAGGAGGAGGAACTGGAATTGGAAAAATTTTGGTGAAATTAAATTAAATCTTTTTGATTTTTTTATGATTTTTAGTTACAGATGCAGAATTTTAGTAAGTTTAGTTGATATTCACTTCGATTCTTTTGGATTTTCTTAAGATATTTAGGAGGAGGAACTGAAATTGAAAAAATGTTGGTGAAATTAAACTAAATCTTTTTGAATTTTTTTATGATTTTTAGTTACAGATGCAGAATTTTAGTAAATTTAGTTGATATTCACTTCGATTCCTTTGGATTTTCATAAGATTTTTAGTAGAAGGAACTGAAATTGAAAAAATGTTGGTGAAATTAAACTAAATCTTTTTGAATTTTTTTATGATATTTAGTTACAGAAGCAGAATTTTAGTAAATTTAGTTGATATTCACTTCGATTCCTTTGGATTTTCATAAGATTTTTAGTAGAAGGAGCTGAAATTGAAAAAATTTTGGTGAAATTAAATTAAATCTTTTTGAATTATTTTATGATTTTTACTTACAGGTGCAGAATTTGAATAAATTTAGTTGATATTCACCTCGATTCCTGTGGATTTTCATAAAATTTTTAGTAGAGGGAGCTGAAATTGATGAAATTATGGTGAAATTAAATTTAATTTCTTTGCATTCTTTTATGATTTTTAGTGAAAGGTGCAGAATTTGAGTAAATTTAGTTGATATTCACTTCGATTCTTTTGGATTTTCTTAAGATTTTTAGGAGGAGGAACTGAAATTGAAAAAATGTTGGTGAAATTAAACTAAATCTTTTTGAATTTTTTTATGATTTTTAGTTACAGATGCAGAATTTTAGTAAATTTAGTTGATATTCACTTCGATTCCTTTGGATTTTCATAAGATTTTTAGTAGAAGGAGCTGAAATTGATGATATTTTTTTGAAATTAAATTAAATCTTTTTGAATTTTTTTATGATTTTTAGTTACAGGTGCAGAATTTGAGTACATTTAGTTGATATTCAGTTCGATTCCTTTGGATTTTCATAAGATTTTTAGTAGAGGGAGCTGAAATTGATGAAATTTTGGTGAAATTAAATTTAATTTCTTTGTATTCTTTTATGATTTTTAGTGAAAGGTGCAGGATTTGAGTAAATTTAGTTGATATTCACTTCGATTCTTTTGGATTTTCTTAAGATTTTTAGGAGGAAGAGCTGAAATTGGATTTTTTTTTTGAAATTGAATTAAATTTTTTTGATGTTTAGTTACAGGTGCCGAATTTGAGTAAATTTTGTTGAAATAAACTTCGATTCTTCTGGATTTTCATAAGATTTTTAGGAGGAGGAACTGGAATTGAAAAAATTTTGGTGAAATTAGATTAAATCTTTTTGATTTTTTTATGATTTTTAGTTACAAATGCAGAATTTTAGTAAATTTAGTTGATATTCACTTCGATTCTTATGGATTTTCTTAAGATATTTAGGAGGAGGAACTGAAATTGAAAAAATGTTGGTGAAATTAAACTAAATCTTTTTGAATTTTTTTATGATATTTAGTTACAGATGCAGAATTTTAGTAAATTTAGTTGATATTCACTTCGATTCCTTTGGATTTTCATAAGATTTTTAGTAGAAGGAGCTGAAATTGAAAAAATTATGGTGAAATTAAATTTAATTTCTTTGCATTCTTTTATGATTTTTAGTGAAAGGTGCAGAATTTGAGTAAATTTAGTTGATATTCACTTCGATTCTTTTGGATTTTCTTAAGATTTTTAGGAGGAGGAACTGAAATTGAAAAAATGTTGGTGAAATTAAACTAAATCTTTTTGAATTTTTTTATGATTTTTAGTTACAGATGCAGAATTTTAGTAAATTTAGTTGATATTCACTTCGATTCCTTTGGATTTTCATAAGATTTTAAGTAGAAGGAGCTGAAATTGATGATATTTTTTTGAAATTAAATTAAATCTTTTTGAATTTTTTTATGATTTTTAGTTACAGGTGCAGAATTTGAGTACATTTAGTTGATATTCAGTTCGATTCCTTTGGATTTTCATAAGATTTTTAGTAGAGGGAGCTGAAATTGATGAAATTTTGGTGAAATTAAATTTAATTTCTTTGTATTTTTTTATGATTTTTAGTGAAAGGTGCAGAATTTTAGTAAATTTAGTTGATATTCACTTCGATTCCTTTGGATTTTCATAAGATTTAGTAGAAGGAGCTGAAATTGATGAAATTTTTGTAAAATTAAATTAAATCTTTTTGAATTTTTTTATGATTTTTGGTTACAGATGCAGAATTTTAGTAAATTTAGATGATATTCACTTCGATTCCTTTGGATTTACATAAGATTTTTAGTAGAAGGAGCTGAAATGAAGAAATTTTTTTTAAGTTAAATTAAATCTTTTTGAATTTTTTTATGATTTTTAGTTACAGGTGCAGAATTTTAGTAAATTTAGTTGATATTCACTTCGATTCCTTTGGATTTTCATAAGATTTTTAGAAGAAGGAGCTGAAATTGATGATATTTTTTTGAAATTAAATTAAATCTTTTTGAATTTTTTTATGATTTTTAGTTACAGGTGCAGAATTTGAGTACATTTAGTTGATATTCAGTTCGATTCCTTTGGATTTTCATAAGATTTTTAGTAGAGGGAGCTGAAATTGATGAAATTTTGGTGAAATTAAATTTAAATTCTTTGCATTCTTTTATGATTTTTAGTGAAAGGTGCAGAATTTGAGTAAATTTAGTTGATATTCAATTCGATTCTTTTGGATTTTCTTAAGATTTTTAGGAGGAAGAGCTGAAATTGGAATTTTTTTTTTAAATTGAATTAAATTTTTTTGATGTTTAGTTACAGGTGCCGAATTTGAGTAAATTTTGTTGAAATAAACTTCGATTCTTCTGGATTTTCATAAGATTTTTAGGAGGAGGAACTGGAATTGAAAAAATTTTGGTGAAATTAGATTAAATCTTTTTGATTTTTTTATGATTTTTAGTTACAGATGCAGAATTTTAGTAAATTTAGTTGATATTCACTTCGATTCTTTTGGATTTTCTTAAGATATTTAGGAGGAGGAACTGAAATTGAAAAAATGTTGGTGAAATTAAACTAAATCTTTTTGAATTTTTTTATGATTTTTAGTTACAGATGCAGAATTTTAGTAAATTTAGTTGATATTCACTTCGATTCCTTTGGATTTTCATAAGATTTTTAGTAGAAGGAGCTGAAATGAAGAAATTTTTTTGAAGTTAAATTAAATCTATTTGAATTTTTTTATGATTTTTAGTTACAGGTGCAGAATTTGAGTAAATTTAGTTGATATTTACATCGATTCTTTTGGATTTTCTTAAGATTTTTAGGAGGAAGAGCTGAAATTGGAATTTTTTTTTTAAATTGAATTAAATTTTTTTGATGTTTAGTTACAGGTGCCGAATTTGAGTAAATTTTGTTGAAATAAACTTCGATTCTTCTGGATTTTCTTAAGATTTTTAGGAGGAGGAACTGGAATTGGAAAAATTTTGGTGAAATTAAATTAAATCTTTTTGATTTTTTTATGATTTTTAGTTACAGATGCAGAATTTTAGTAAATTTAGTTGATATTCACTTCGATTCCTTTGGATTTTCATAAGATTTTTAGTAGAAGGAGCTGAAATTGATGATATTTTTTTGAAATTAAATTAAATCTTTTTGAATTTTTTTATGATTTTTAGTTACAGGTGCAGAATTTGAGTACATTTAGTTGATATTCAGTTCGATTCCTTTGGATTTTCATAAGATTTTTAGTAGAGGGAGCTGAAATTGATGAAATTTTGGTGAAATTAAATTTAATTTCTTTGCATTCTTTTATGATTTTTAGTGAAAGGTGCAGGATTTGAGTAAATTTAGTTGATATTCACTTCGATTCTTTTGGATTTTCTTAAGATTTTTAGGAGGAAGAGCTGAAATTGGATTTTTTTTTTGAAATTGAATTAAATTTTTTTGATGTTTAGTTACAGGTGCCGAATTTGAGTAAATTTTGTTGAAATAAACTTCGATTCTTCTGGATTTTCATAAGATTTTTAGGAGGAGGAACTGGAATTGAAAAAATTTTGGTGAAATTAGATTAAATCTTTTTGATTTTTTTATGATTTTTAGTTACAGATGCAGAATTTTAGTAAGTTTAGTTGATATTCACTTCGATTCTTTTGGATTTTCTTAAGATATTTAGGAGGAGGAACTGAAATTGAAAAAATGTTGGTGAAATTAAACTAAATCTTTTTGAATTTTTTTATGATTTTTAGTTACAGATGCAGAATTTTAGTAAATTTAGTTGATATTCACTTCGATTCCTTTGGATTTTCTTAAGATTTTTAGGAGGAGGAACTGAAATTGAAAAAATGTTGGTGAAATTAAACTAAATCTTTTTGAATTTTTTTATGATTTTTAGTTACAGATGCAGAATTTTAGTAAATTTAGTTGATATTCACTTCGATTCCTTTGGATTTTCATAAGATTTTTAGTAGAAGGAACTGATATTGAAAAAATGTTGGTGAAATTAAACTAAATCTTTTTGAATTTTTTTATGATTTTTAGTTACAGAAGCAGAATTTTAGTAAATTTAGTTGATATTCACTTCGATTCCTTTGGATTTTCATAAGATTTTTAGTAGAAGGAGCTGAAATTGAAAAAATTTTGGTGAAATTAAATTAAATCTTTTTGAATTATTTTATGATTTTTACTTACAGGTGCAGAATTTGAATAAATTTAGTTGATATTCACCTCGATTCCTGTGGATTTTCATAAAATTTTTAGTAGAGGGAGCTGAAATTGATGAAATTATGGTGAAATTAAATTTAATTTCTTTGCATTCTTTTATGATTTTTAGTGAAAGGTGCAGAATTTGAGTAAATTTAGTTGATATTCACTTCGATTCTTTTGGATTTTCTTAAGATTTTTAGGAGGAGGAACTGAAATTGAAAAAATGTTGGTGAAATTAAACTAAATCTTTTTGAATTTTTTTATGATTTTTAGTTACAGATGCAGAATTTTAGTAAATTTAGTTGATATTCACTTCGATTCCTTTGGATTTTCATAAGATTTTTAGTAGAAGGAGCTGAAATTGATGATATTTTTTTGAAATTAAATTAAATCTTTTTGAATTTTTTTATGATTTTTAGTTACAGGTGCAGAATTTGAGTACATTTAGTTGATATTCAGTTCGATTCCTTTGGATTTTCATAAGATTTTTAGTAGAGGGAGCTGAAATTGATGAAATTTTGGTGAAATTAAATTTAATTTCTTTGTATTTTTTTATGATTTTTAGTGAAAGGTGCAGAATTTTAGTAAATTTAGTTGATATTCACTTCGATTCCTTTGGATTTTCATAAGATTTAGTAGAAGGAGCTGAAATTGATGAAATTTTTGTAAAATTAAATTAAATCTTTTTGAATTTTTTTATGATTTTTGGTTACAGATGCAGAATTTTAGTAAATTTAGATGATATTCACTTCGATTCCTTTGGATTTACATAAGATTTTTAGTAGAAGGAGCTGAAATGAAGAAATTTTTTTTAAGTTAAATTAAATCTTTTTGAATTTTTTTATGATTTTTAGTTACAGGTGCAGAATTTTAGTAAATTTAGTTGATATTCACTTCGATTCCTTTGGATTTTCATAAGATTTTTAGAAGAAGGAGCTGAAATTGATGATATTTTTTTGAAATTAAATTAAATCTTTTTGAATTTTTTTATGATTTTTAGTTACAGGTGCAGAATTTGAGTACATTTAGTTGATATTCAGTTCGATTCCTTTGGATTTTCATAAGATTTTTAGTAGAGGGAGCTGAAATTGATGAAATTTTGGTGAAATTAAATTTAATTTCTTTGCATTCTTTTATGATTTTTAGTGAAAGGTGCAGGATTTGAGTAAATTTAGTTGATATTCAATTCGATTCTTTTGGATTTTCTTAAGATTTTTAGGAGGAAGAGCTGAAATTGGAATTTTTTTTTTAAATTGAATTAAATTTTTTTGATGTTTAGTTACAGGTGCCGAATTTGAGTAAATTTTGTTGAAATAAACTTCGATTCTTCTGGATTTTCATAAGATTTTTAGGAGGAGGAACTGGAATTGAAAAAATTTTGGTGAAATTAGATTAAATCTTTTTGATTTTTTTATGATTTTTAGTTACAGATGCAGAATTTTAGTAAATTTAGTTGATATTCACTTCGATTCTTTTGGATTTTCTTAAGATATTTAGGAGGAGGAACTGAAATTGAAAAAATGTTGGTGAAATTAAACTAAATCTTTTTGAATTTTTTTATGATTTTTAGTTACAGATGCAGAATTTTAGTAAATTTAGTTGATATTCACTTCGATTCCTTTGGATTTTCATAAGATTTTTAGTAGAAGGAGCTGAAATGAAGAAATTTTTTTGAAGTTAAATTAAATCTATTTGAATTTTTTTATGATTTTTAGTTACAGGTGCAGAATTTGAGTAAATTTAGTTGATATTCACATCGATTCTTTTGGATTTTCTTAAGATTTTTAGGAGGAAGAGCTGAAATTGGAATTTTTTTTTTAAATTGAATTAAATTTTTTTGATGTTTAGTTACAGGTGCCGAATTTGAGTAAATTTTGTTGAAATAAACTTCGATTCTTCTGGATTTTCTTAAGATTTTTAGGAGGAGGAACTGGAATTGGAAAAATTTTGGTGAAATTAAATTAAATCTTTTTGATTTTTTTATGATTTTTAGTTACAGATGCAGAATTTTAGTAAGTTTAGTTGATATTCACTTCGATTCTTTTGGATTTTCTTAAGATATTTAGGAGGAGGAACTGAAATTGAAAAAATGTTGGTGAAATTAAACTAAATCTTTTTGAATTTTTTTATGATTTTTAGTTACAGATGCAGAATTTTAGTAAATTTAGTTGATATTCACTTCGATTCCTTTGGATTTTCATAAGATTTTTAGTAGAAGGAACTGATATTGAAAAAATGTTGGTGAAATTAAACTAAATCTTTTTGAATTTTTTTATGATATTTAGTTACAGAAGCAGAATTTTAGTAAATTTAGTTGATATTCACTTCGATTCCTTTGGATTTTCATAAGATTTTTAGTAGAAGGAGCTGAAATTGAAAAAATTTTGGTGAAATTAAATTAAATCTTTTTTAATTATTTTATGATTTTTACTTACAGGTGCAGAATTTGAATAAATTTAGTTGATATTCACCTCGATTCCTGTGGATTTTCATAAAATTTTTAGTAGAGGGAGCTGAAATTGATGAAATTATGGTGAAATTAAATTTAATTTCTTTGCATTCTTTTATGATTTTTAGTGAAAGGTGCAGAATTTGAGTAAATTTAGTTGATATTCACTTCGATTCTTTTGGATTTTCTTAAGATTTTTAGGAGGAGGAACTGAAATTGAAAAAATGTTGGTGAAATTAAACTAAATCTTTTTGAATTTTTTTATGATTTTTAGTTACAGATGCAGAATTTTAGTAAATTTAGTTGATATTCACTTCGATTCCTTTGGATTTTCATAAGATTTTTAGTAGAAGGAGCTGAAATTGATGATATTTTTTTGAAATTAAATTAAATCTTTTTGAATTTTTTTATGATTTTTAGTTACAGGTGCAGAATTTGAGTACATTTAGTTGATATTCAGTTCGATTCCTTTGGATTTTCATAAGATTTTTAGTAGAGGGAGCTGAAATTGATGAAATTTTGGTGAAATTAAATTTAATTTCTTTGTATTTTTTTATGATTTTTAGTGAAAGGTGCAGAATTTTAGTAAATTTAGTTGATATTCACTTCGATTCCTTTGGATTTTCATAAGATTTAGTAGAAGGAGCTGAAATTGATGAAATTTTTGTAAAATTAAATTAAATCTTTTTGAATTTTTTTATGATTTTTGGTTACAGATGCAGAATTTTAGTAAATTTAGATGATATTCACTTCGATTCCTTTGGATTTACATAAGATTTTTAGTAGAAGGAGCTGAAATGAAGAAATTTTTTTTAAGTTAAATTAAATCTTTTTGAATTTTTTTATGATTTTTAGTTACAGGTGCAGAATTTGAGTACATTTAGTTGATATTCAGTTCGATTCTTTTGGATTTTCTTAAGATTTTTAGTAGAAGGAACTGAAATTGACGAAATTTTTTTGAAAAATAATTAAATTTCTTTGTATTTTTTTATGATTTTTAGTTTCAGGTGCAGAATTAAAGTGAATTTAGTTGAAATTCACTTCGATTCCTTTGGATTTTCATAAGATTTAGTAGAAGGAGCTGAAATTGATGAAATTTTTGTAAAATTAAAGTAAATCTTTTTGAATTTTTTTATGATTTTTGGTTACAGATGCAGAATTTTAGTAAATTTAGATGATATTCACTTCGATTCCTTTGGATTTACATAAGATTTTTAGTAGAAGGAGCTGAAATGAAGAAATTTTTTTGAAGTTAAATTAAATCTATTTGAATTTTTTTATGATTTTTAGTTACAGGTGCAGAATTTGAGTAAATTTAGTTGATATTCACATCGATTCTTTTGGATTTTCTTAAGATTTTTAGGAGGAAGAGCTGAAATTGGAATTTTTTTTTTAAATTGAATTAAATTTTTTTGATGTTTAGTTACAGGTGCCGAATTTGAGTAAATTTTGTTGAAATAAACTTCGATTCTTCTGGATTTTCTTAAGATTTTTAGGAGGAGGAACTGGAATTGGAAAAATTTTGGTGAAATTAAATTAAATCTTTTTGATTTTTTTATGATTTTTAGTTACAGATGCAGAATTTTAGTAAATTTAGTTGATATTCACTTCGATTCTTTTGGATTTTCTTAAGATATTTAGGAGGAGGAACTGAAATTGAAAAAATGTTGGTGAAATTAAACTAAATCTTTTTGAATTTTTTTATGATTTTTAGTTACAGATGCAGAATTTTAGTAAATTTAGTTGATATTCACTTCGATTCCTTTGGATTTTCATAAGATTTTTAGTAGAAGGAGCTGAAATTGAAAAAATTTTGGTGAAATTAAATTAAATCTTTTTGAATTATTTTATGATTTTTACTTACAGGTGCAGAATTTGAATAAATTTAGTTGATATTCACCTCGATTCCTGTGGATTTTCATAAAATTTTTAGTAGAGGGAGCTGAAATTGATGAAATTATGGTGAAATTAAATTTAATTTCTTTGCATTCTTTTATGATTTTTAGTGAAAGGTGCAGAATTTGAGTAAATTTAGTTGATATTCACTTCGATTCTTTTGGATTTTCTTAAGATTTTTAGGAGGAGGAACTGAAATTGAAAAAATGTTGGTGAAATTAAACTAAATCTTTTTGAATTTTTTTATGATTTTTAGTTACAGATGCAGAATTTTAGTAAATTTAGTTGATATTCACTTCGATTCCTTTGGATTTTCATAAGATTTTTAGTAGAAGGAGCTGAAATTGATGATATTTTTTTGAAATTAAATTAAATCTTTTTGAATTTTTTTATTATTTTTAGTTACAGGTGCAGAATTTGAGTACATTTAGTTGATATTCAGTTCGATTCCTTTGGATTTTCATAAGATTTTTAGTAGAGGGAGCTGAAATTGATGAAATTTTGGTGAAATTAAATTTAATTTCTTTGTATTTTTTTATGATTTTTAGTGAAAGGTGCAGAATTTTAGTAAATTTAGTTGATATTCACTTCGATTCCTTTGGATTTTCATAAGATTTAGTAGAAGGAGCTGAAATTGATGAAATTTTTGTAAAATTAAATTAAATCTTTTTGAATTTTTTTATGATTTTTGGTTACAGATGCAGAATTTTAGTAAATTTAGATGATATTCACTTCGATTCCTTTGGATTTACATAAGATTTTTAGTAGAAGGAGCTGAAATGAAGAAATTTTTTTTAAGTTAAATTAAATCTTTTTGAATTTTTTTATGATTTTTAGTTACAGGTGCAGAATTTTAGTAAATTTAGTTGATATTCACTTCGATTCCTTTGGATTTTCATAAGATTTTTAGAAGAAGGAGCTGAAATTGATGATATTTTTTTGAAATTAAATTAAATCTTTTTGAATTTTTTTATGATTTTTAGTTATGTTACGAGCCGGGGCTGCGGCAACGCGAGAGGCCGGCGAGAGGGGTATTTCCCCAGGAATACGGATATGAATTTGTTAGTTAGGTGCGCGGACGAACCTGATGCGAAATCAGGGAGCCGCTAGGATTATTGACGGCGAGGACGAACCTGATGCGAAATCAGGGAGCCTCTAGGAATGGAGTCAGATACGGACGAACCTGATGCGTAATCAGGGAGCCGTAGGAGGGTGAAACGTCGTGAACGAACCCGATGCGAAATCGGGGAGTCACTAGGATAAAGTTCACAGACGAACCTGGTGCGAAACCAGGGAGCTGCTAGGAGGTTGGATTATTCACAGACGAACCTGATGCGAAATCAGGGAGCTGTTCGGAAGTAGGTAGATTTACAGACGAACCTGATGCGAAATCAGGGAGCTGTAGGATACGGACGAACCTGATGCGAAATCAGGGAGCCGTAGGAAGGGTTAGGTTTCGTGGACGAACCTGATGCGAAATCAGGGAGCCACTGGGTTGGTGAAGATGGTTTGTTTTGGTAAAGAGGTGCGAACGAACCCAATGCTAAATCGGGGAGTCGCGGGAAATGTTAGTAATGCCTCGTAACTCTTAATTTGATACAACTCGAGCGGTAAAGTTGTATCTGTGGGTGAGTGCTACTAATATTATAAGGATCGCTGGGTAAAAGATAGGTTTAACGAAATCGACTCGATTTACAAGTGAACACCATAAGTATATTGAGCAAACAATTGTTACAAATGTAAGTGTCGCGAGTAGTTAAATAAATAGAAATTGTGTTTTACCACTAGATGCACGGTGTTGACGCACTGGCGATGCGGGGCGTACGAGTGGATATTTCGAAGTTACAAATAGAATATAAACCGAACTCGCGGATTCTACAAGATTAACTTTGATTCCGACAGAGACTTTAGCCTGATCGAACTGAATCTAACCAACTCTGTACGAGCGTGACACGACGTGACGTTACGCGTGACTCTATAGCTTTTAACCGACGAGGGTAGAAACCGAAGGGTTTATATAGTCCCAAAAATGAGTGGGGATGCGTTATGATTTTCCATATAAGGAAAATCCTTCGGGGTCGTCGTCGTGTCACTCCCGTTCTCACGGTCGCGATGCAGCTGGTAGAGATCTTGACCTCCATTAGTGGGGTTGATAAGCAAAAGGCTTTTAGGGCGTTTTCCCTTCGCAGACGCGAGCTCGAAAGACGGTTGAGAGCGACGTATGGGAAAATTCCACATACGTAACATCTCCCCCCTAAGACAAAACATCGCGATTCTCGTGATGCTTTTCAGGAGAAGGAAAAACGCCCTACAAATCCTTTCATACGTAAAGAAGTGAATGAATATTGTCGGGTGTAGATTTGTGTTGTGTACTTAACGCTAGGTGTTGCGGGATAATGAGTTGTTCACTCGTTGGGTACCACGTAACCGATCTGGAGCCAGTGTTCGATGATATCCACTGGTGGTTGTCCAGGTAGCCGGTCTAGCGCCAGCGTGGCTGTGAGGCCGGTTGTGGTAGGCTGGATGTTGGCTAGGAGGCTCTTCCTTCTCGTCATGGCCATCTCGGCGATCTGCGTCATCCTCTGGAGCGGTCGGCGGGAGCGTAGTTCGACGCCCTTCAGCCGAATCCTTACTGTCTGCCAGGGGAGGGCATGGAATCGGGGTGGCAGAGACCGTAATTCGGTGACCGGATAGTCCATGGCTATCCCATAATCTCCCAGGAAGATGGTGCAGGTGGTTCCGTTCACCTCGATGACTTCTCCACGGAGCCACCCTTTCCTGGTGTCCTTAATAGTTACAGATCGTCCCGGCCTGACACTGTCCATTGTCGGCAGACATAGGTGTTGTCTGGCTTCCATGAACCTGTTTAGTTCTCGTAAGACGATCCTTGCTTCCTCCGCAAATTTGTCTAAGCAGACCCAGAAGGTGGTGGGGTCCTCCACATGCATTACCAGGCAGCGGCTTGTGTCGCCAAGGTCGCACACCGAGAGGGACCTCATTTTCTTGATTTCTTCGGGGAAGGTTGCTCTCCAGGTGTCCAGTCCCTGATGTTGTCGTCCGTCACCACCTTGATGTATAGCCAATCTGGAACTCGCTTTGGGGCGCTTCTGCTGCTCGTTTGTGTCCCCACTGCCTTGGATGTGGTTTTCCGTGTCGAACAGCTTCGGCCCTTTCTCACAAGTCCAGAGGTGCTGCAGGTATATGGTGTCGATGTCAGCACCGTACCCACTCGGGGTAATGATTCCCAAGAACCGTGATGTCCCGTTTGCACCGCGACGGTCCTGGTGCCTTCGTTTGGTGTGGTTTGCGTGGAGATGCTCTTAGACATGGGACTGAATTTGTACTGAGGTAGGGGCCTGATGCCCAGCTTTTATAGGGAAGGAACCCTTATCTCGCCCCACTCTGGAGCTGTACGTGCCAGAGGGAGTGGGGGTGGTTTCATCCCTCTAGAAGACGGTAGCGCACGGGCTGTGATTTTCTGATGTACTTGGTGTATTCTTTGATTTTTCTTGATTCTCTTTTGGGGATTCTGGTTTTTTATTATGATGGCGAAATTTGCGTTTCATGATCAGTATTACTATTATGCTTCCAATAGAGGAAAAGGTTGAAACCTGTACTTGTCGAATGGATGCTTGATGAGTTGCAAGATTTCTAGCCCGTTGTTCTATTTCGGTGAGTGATAGTGCTGTTGGCAAATCCTCCCATTTTGTAGGTTTCTGCTCGTTCACTTTCAGAGCTTCGAAGTGATGCTCGGTTACCTCCGGTATAATTATTGATAAATTATAAGATTCAGAAGGGTAATATTCAACGTTTCGCGAAGTGTCAATGGTTTCCAGTGATTTTAGTTGTACAGAGTCTATTGTTGCTTGACAACCTGATTTTAATTTAAAGATTCCAACGGCAACGATATTTAGCGTTACAGGTTTCTTTCCCTTGCAATAGATTTGTGCTTTCTTAGTATCAGGCATGAAATAAAGCCATGTATTTGGTGTATTTAACGTCTGCCAGTATGGTCTTACTTGAGTGGTCAATTTGATGGTACAGGTGCTCCAATTTATAGAAGCAGGGTTTAGTAACAACGTAGATTCGCAGGTTGGTTGTCGATCTGCTTGATATAACGGCAGTGTAGCAGGTCCCAAAAATTGATTATGGTGAAACCGGCATGCTTTCAAGTATTCTTCCGTTGGGGAAAAATAGTGTTGTTCGTCTGATGAGACTGCAATAAACTGGATCTGCGGCTGTATGTATGAAGTTACTCTTTCTGTTCCAAGATTGTGTATCGATGGGCAAGGGTATATCTTGTATAAGCTATACGTTTTACGTTCTAAAAGAGGTATAGTGAGTTCAAAAAGTATTCTTCCTCTCGTGAAGATTACGTTTAAACTCGTTATTTTTTCAATTTGCTCTGTGAGTAATTCCTCAGGTGTTAAAGGAAATTCATATTCAAGAGTTTCCTTAATCTTTTGAGCTGATCTCAATAATTGCTCTGGTGAGAGAATAGCGGGGTGTAGAATTCCTTGCTTGGCTAATAGTATTGCATCTATTAACAGCAGTAAATTAGTATTATAATCATCTAAACCTCTCTCGACTTCGATTACGGAATCTCGGATGGTGGCTTCGAAACGTAGTTTGTTGATTTCTGATTGCGTCTCTTGAAATGCTTCTAAGTGTAAAACCATCGTTTTTGTTAGTTGGGACATAGTCTTAGTTAGATTAACTAGTCTTGCGTGTGTAATTGAAAATTCTCCTTTTATGATATGTGTCTGGTTAGCTATTATTTCGGTAATTTCTCGCTGATCCCTGTAGACTTTGTTTAATTCTTGGTTGTAGTATTCTGCGTCCTCTTGCGATAAAGTTCCAAATAACGTTTTACTGATAGAGCCAATGAATCCAAAAGGTACGCTGCGTCGTGGGGATGGTGTTTTAAGGTGGGTAGTATCTCCTATTGCAGTGCGTATCAGATTGCTATAATGCATGGTGTTTTCTTCTTTCTTGATTAATCGAGGTCCTAATTCCTTGCTGAGGCAGTTGATTGAACCGTGACGGCTGCATAGTTGATTCATCGTTGAAATATGGTGCTTCACATGTGGAGCATAGCTGAGATACCGAGTAACATCTAGGGATGTGACTAGGCGCCATTGTGATTGGAAGGTCCTTATGTCGGGTAATTTTTCGTAGAAAAGTCCTGTGTCTCCTTCAAGAGGTGTTATGGTCCGATCATCGCTAATGACAGCGAGAGGCAACAGGAGCAAATATGCGAAAATCATGATTGGTTTTCGGCTGTGAATGGAGAGTAAGCATGTTTTAATTTGTCCTGATGCTTTGTGATTAATTTGTCTTTCGTTCGTAGTACTACATTATTCAAGTCTGTTACGTCTACTATTTGGTACGGTCCAATGTAATGTGGATCAAATTTACTAATGCGAGGTTCCTTGAGCACATAAACAAGATCATCTACGTTAAACGTTGCTGGTCTTGCACGAATATCATAATAACTTTTTGAACGAATTTTTGCTTTATTTAGATTATCTGCGGCTATATTCCGAATATTAGTCACGTGTGTTATTAATTCTACTAAGTAGTCTCCAAATGACTTTAATTTTTCGCCACTTGGAAAAGAGCTTGGTTCTCGAGCTGGCTTTCCGAAGATTAATTCGTATGGGGTGAAATTAGTTGCTTCATGAACGGATGTGTTGTAAGAGAACATTGCGAATGGTATCAATAAATCCCAGTCTTCATAACTATCCATGTAATGCTTGAGGTATTCGGTGAGGACGATGTGACTTCGTTCCAGAGATCCATTGGTTTGTGGTCTATATCCCGAGGTTGTGATTTGTTTGATTTTAAATATTTCAGATAGATTGGTCATAAGTGTTCCGATGAAGCTAGTACCCTTGTCTGTTAATATTGCGCGAGGTGTACCGTAAACTGCTATGAAATGTCTAGCGAAAGCATCTGCAATTGTAGCAGCTCGAATGTTGGGTATTGCTACGGCTACGCAATATTTCGTTAGATTATCTTGAATGGTGAGAATATGTCTGTTTCCACTGGGTGTAATTGGTAAAGGTCCTACTGTATCTAAGGAAATTTTGTCGAAGGCTCCTATAGGTGTGTCAGTGATCAACATCGGCTGTCGAGTTTTCGCTCGGACTAATTTCTGTTCTTGACAACTTTGGCATCTTCGGATGTAGTCTTGAATGTCGTTGCGCATTTGTGACCAATGGAATTTTGATCGAATGCGTTTGTACGTCTTAGTTACTCCTTTATGTCCTCCAATTAAACTGTCATGAGCCTCGCAGATGATGTGCTGTCTATCCTCTTCGGATGGTGTGGTGATGGTACAGTTGCATAGAATAATCTGCAGGCCTGTTCCTATGAAAACCTCTTCTAATATCTTGACGAATTCATTGGATGGTATTTTGTGAAGGTCCCCCGTAGCAGAAATTCGAAATGATTTAATCTGATTCTGATCTAAGGTGAGTCGAAGAGTTTTCAGTCCGTTGAGCACATCTACTCTTTTAATATTATCAAAGAAATTGTCTGAGATTATTATACTGAAAGTTTTAAATAATCCATTGTCTGTAGTTATCACCTGTCCCTTTTTTGGTTGTGTTGCTAGAAGATTTGGTTTGTTAATCACTTCAGTGTCTAGTAATAATTTTCCAACGGGGTTTACTAAATTGCAGTCGGCAGAAATGAAGTGTACGTAATGTCCTTCTTCAGCGGTAAAAGTATTTGAAGAAACGATAATTTTATGTGGTTGGTCTGGTGGAATCTCTTCCAGATCGTCAAGGTCGTTTGAATTCTCAGTGTCGGTAGTGACAAATGGGTAAGGGTCGAGCGTGCGGTCAAAGACCCTAGGTTGAGTTGACCTGCTGTCAGGTGTTTGTCCTACACTTGCTTCGGTTGTATCTCCTGCAGGTAGCTGGTTTATTGAGGGTTGTAAAGGTTCTTCCATGACTTCCGATGATACTTGCGGGGTACTGAGTAAATCTAGTTGTACGTTCCTTGCATTTTCTATTACAGTATTTTCGAGCGGCTCCTCAAAGGATATCAAATTGTCAAAGACAGTCTGGTCCTTATCTAAAGGAATTATTTGAGTGGAGTTTGCTGCGGGCGAAAAACTGTTTATGGTTTCCTGGCGTTCATCTGGCATGGTTACCTCTTGAGATAAGCTGGGAAAAGATCGGTTCTTATGTATTATTGGGGAATGTTGAACGTTCCCACGTGCGGTTTCTTCTATTTCATCTGAGCTGCTGCTTGTCTCTCGATACTTGGGTCGAATTTCTCTATCTCGTCGTAACTGTCGTATGCGATGTCCGATGGTTTCGACGTTGGCGTCTGTTTTCGGTATCTGGGCTTTGAAGTCGGGGTCCTGGAGCTCTCGTGGAATAAGAGGTAGGCATGCAGACGGAGGGTTGCGGGATAATGCGTCTGCGTTCTTATTCGTCTTTCCAGATTTATGGACAACCTGGTACTCGTATTCTAAAAGTCGGAGCTTCCACTTCATAAGTCTAGAAGTTGGATCCTTGACAGAATGTAACCAGACCAGTGGTCTGTGATCTGTAACGAGGGTAAATGGAGTTCCGTAGATGTAAGGCCTGAAGTATCTTACGGCGTAAACCATGGCCAAACATTCCTTTTCCGTAGCTGAATAATTCTTCTCAGGTTTATTTAGGCTGCGAGATGCGTAGGCAATCGGCAGGTCGTTTCCTATCTCTCCTTGACTGAGTACGGCTCCAATAGCATAATCAGATGCATCTGTCGTTACAATGAAAGGTTTACTGAAATCTGGGTATTGCAATATGGGTTGTTGACAAAGTTCGCTACGCAATTGCTTAAAACTCTGGTCTTGTTCTTCTGTCCATTTGAATTTGATACCTTTTCCTAGTAAATTGATTAAAGGTTTAGCTTTTGTGGTGAAATTAGGTACGAATCTTCGATAATATCCTACAAGTCCCAAGAATTGTTGAATGTTCTTCTGCGATGTGGGTGTTGGAAAATCTTGAACAGATTTTAATTTCCTAGGGTCAGGTCTTACTCCTTCCTTTGAAATAATGTGTCCAAGGTACGCCACTTCCTTTCGCAAGAATTGACATTTGTTGGTCTGGAGGGTTAATCCATGTTCTCGAAGGCGGTTCAACAACTTTTTGACTTTGATATTATGTTCCTGTAACGATGATGCGTAAATCACTATGTCATCCAAGTAGACAAAGAGGTCTGTTCCTTGAAGTCCAGTGAGTGCTTGATCCATCAGGCGTTGAAAGGTGGGTGGTGCATTCTTTAATCCGAAAGGCATTCGAGTGAATTCGTAATGTCCATTTGGAGTAGTGAATGCTGTTTTTGCTCTATCTTTCGGATCCATCTCTATTTGGTGAAATCCACTGGCAAGATCAAAGACTGAAAAATATTTAGCTCCTCCTAATCGATCTAATATCTCCGTGATTTGAGGTAATGGGTACTTATCGGAAATAGTTATATCGTTGAGGCCACGGAAATCTATTACCAGACGCGAACGCTTCACTCCGTTCTCATCTTCTTTCTTCGGTACGATCCATAAAGGTGAATTGTATGGAGATTTTGAAGGTGTAATTATACCATTTGATAATAACGCGCTGATTTGTTTCTGAATTTCCTTTTGATGTATGAGAGGATAACGATATTGTCTTGTGTTGATTGGAATATCGTTGGATGTATGGATTGAATGTTTAAAGTCGCGGGCCTTTCCAAGTTTATCTCCAGGAAGATAAAAACGATCGGGAAATTCTGTAACTAAATTGGTAACGAAATCTAGTTCCTCCTTGTTCAAATGTTTGGTGTTTAAGGTTTCTAAAATTTTTTGAATTCTATCTTCGTTTGTTTTGAATTTTGACGGGTGTTCTACAGATGGGTGAAAATCTTCATCTGACGAACTGAAGATATCGAATGGCTCTAATGTTTGTGGTTCTATCTCTACGTCTAGGGGTACATCGCTGGTATTTGTTGCCATAACGTAACATTTTCCCTTATTATTTCTTACGACTGCTTCCCCTATGTAAAGATGTTCGAGGGTCTTGATACGTGGTAAATATCCTTCCTTCATCCTGGGGTTTGCTATTGTTATAGCAATCTGTTGCGACGTCCTAGGTTCGATACGATGTTTGGTCGACGTCAGTAGTACTTTAGTTTGAGATATGTCTTGATAATTTGAAAAACGTAAAGGTCGGGTTGGTTTGTTCTTCAACACCAAAGTCTTATGATAATAGGAAATTTCGACCTCCTCTTGTTTTAAAAATGGGCTTCCTATAAGTCCATCTGCTTCTATTGCAAGCTCTTTTACTACATAGAAAAGTGCGGGAGCTTCGTGGATATGAAGAATTGTTGTTCCCAAAGTATGAATTGGATTAGTAGTAATTCCGGTTAATTCGATTTCTTCCCGAGAGTTTATCGCGGCTTTTTCTCCCAGGGCGTTAATGACTACTAAGTTAACGGATGCTCCACCATCGATTAAGAATTCTCCCGTTCCTGACTCCAGTTCTGGAACCTTGATGTTGATGCGTGGGGCAGGTGCTTCCTTGATGAGAGTTCCTCCTCGAAGCGGACTGTCCTTGGGCGAGCTTCCTTGTTTCCGCTCATCGTGTCGCCTATACGTTGAGCGCGATCGAAGTTTAAAGACTTGTTTGATTCGACGGATGAATCTCGCGAGTCTCGTCTATATCTCGGACTACGCGGTTGTTTCCTACAGGATTTTCCGTCATGTCCGGCTGTACCGCAATGCCAACAATATAAACTCGGCTTACGATCTTTATCGGGATTTTTTAAAATAGAATAATGTTTTTCTCCATCATCTGCGTACGATGAGTCGGAGCGATAAGAAGGCGATTTCGAGGGGCTCCGGTGACGCAAAGTCCAGGCCGTCGAGCGTGTTCGTCCTTCTCGGTCCTCTTCAAAAGCAGACGTTCTTGTAAACCGATCCCTATTCTGGTCGTATCTACTCGGAGAGTGTGGGTATGACACTTCACGGTCGTGCCGACGAGAATCTTCGGCGTAATGATCTCGGCGAGACCACCTAGAGGGTGATTCATTACGGGGCGACTGTCGCCGATTCCTTAATTTTCTGTCTATCTGTAGCACGGCGTCGTAAGCTTCTTCAAGTGTTTTAATGTCTTGACTCTGAGCCGACACTTTCCAAGAAATTCGATCCGGTAAACCATCAATGAAGTTTTCCTTAACGTCTTTTTCCATTTCTTTGACGAAATCTTCAGCGTGATCCAGATACCTTTCCCGAATAGCTCCGCGCGCACAATAAACGAGATGACTAGTCCTGTCGACGTACTGTCGCAGACTTTCTCCTTCGCGAATGCTTAATTTCGCGATTTCAACTTGAAAATATGACAAACTTCTTCCCGGCGCGAATCTCTTTTTCAAATGTTGAACTAATAACTTAACAGACTCGAATTTATGCTCTAACGTGCACCTGCGAGCTGGACCGATCAGTTTCGTTAAAATTATTGCAAGATACTCGGCTTCCGTATCCTTAGGAATCAAAGTTAACCCGTCTTCCACATTTTGTACGAAGCGCGACAAGGTTGGACTTTCACCGTCGAATGTTGGAATTGACATAGTAATATTCTGTATACATGTCCGTTGCGTCAAAAGCGACATTGAGTTTGCAATTGAAACTGTCAGGTTCATTATGTCGTTAGAAGAAACGTTCGCCTGTGTAGTTGCCATGTTAAAATAAATAAGTGACTTGACTAGAGAAAACTAGTATATCGTCGATAATAAATTACGAGTGATTTAACGTATTTAAAAACCCAAATTTTTACAGCGATTCTAATGCAGTAGCATCCCACCGCTGTCACCAGTTCTGTTACGAGCCGGGGCTGCGGCAACGCGAGAGGCCGGCGAGAGGGGTATTTCCCCAGGAATACGGATATGAATTTGTTAGTTAGGTGCGCGGACGAACCTGATGCGAAATCAGGGAGCCGCTAGGATTATTGACGGCGAGGACGAACCTGATGCGAAATCAGGGAGCCGTAGGAGGGTGAAACGTCGTGAACGAACCCGATGCGAAATCGGGGAGTCACTAGGATAAAATTTACAGACGAACCTGATGCGAAATCAGGGAGCTGTAGGATACGGACGAACCTGATGCGAAATCAGGGAGCCGTAGGAAGGGTTAGGTTTCGTGGACGAACCTGATGCGAAATCAGGGAGCCGTAGGAGGGTGAAACGTCGTGAACGAACCCGATGCGAAATCGGGGAGTCACTAGGATAAAGTTCACAGACGAACCTGGTGCGAAACCAGGGAGCTGCTAGGAGGTTGGATTATTCACAGACGAACCTGATGCGAAATCAGGGAGCTGTAGGATACGGACGAACCTGATGCGAAATCAGGGAGCCGTAGGAAGGGTTAGGTTTCGTGGACGAACCTGATGCGAAATCAGGGAGCCACTGGGTTGGTGAAGATGGTTTGTTTTGGTAAAGAGGTGCGAACGAACCCAATGCTAAATCGGGGAGTCGCGGGAAATGTTAGTAATGCCTCGTAACTCTTAATTTGATACAACTCGAGCGGTAAAGTTGTATCTGTGGGTGAGTGCTACTAATATTATAAGGATCGCTGGGTAAAAGATAGGTTTAACGAAATCGACTCGATTTACAAGTGAACACCATAAGTATATTGAGCAAACAATTGTTACAAATGTAAGTGTCGCGAGTAGTTAAATAAATAGAAATTGTGTTTTACCACTAGATGCACGGTGTTGACGCACTGGCGATGCGGGGCGTACGAGTGGATATTTCGAAGTTACAAATAGAATATAAACCGAACTCGCGGATTCTACAAGATTAACTTTGATTCCGACAGAGACTTTAGCCTGATCGAACTGAATCTAACCAACTCTGTACGAGCGTGACACGACGTGACGTTACGCGTGACTCTATAGCTTTTAACCGACGAGGGTAGAAACCGAAGGGTTTATATAGTCCCAAAAATGAGTGGGGATGCGTTATGATTTTCCATATAAGGAAAATCCTTCGGGGTCGTCGTCGTGTCACTCCCGTTCTCACGGTCGCGATGCAGCTGGTAGAGATCTTGACCTCCATTAGTGGGGTTGATAAGCAAAAGGCTTTTAGGGCGTTTTCCCTTCGCAGACGCGAGCTCGAAAGACGGTTGAGAGCGACGTATGGGAAAATTCCACATACGTAACAGTTACAGGTGCAGAATTTTAGTAAATTTAGTTGATATTCACTTCGATTCCTTTGGATTTTCATAAGATTTTTAGAAGAAGGAGCTGAAATTGATGATATTTTTTTGAAATTAAATTAAATCTTTTTGAATTTTTTTATGATTTTTAGTTACAGGTGCAGAATTTGAGTACATTTAGTTGATATTCAGTTCGATTCCTTTGGATTTTCATAAGATTTTTAGTAGAGGGAGCTGAAATTGATGAAATTTTGGTGAAATTAAATTTAATTTCTTTGCATTCTTTTATGATTTTTAGTGAAAGGTGCAGAATTTGAGTAAATTTAGTTGATATTCACTTCGATTCTTTTGGATTTTCTTAAGATTTTTAGGAGGAGGAACTGAAATTGAAAAAATGTTGGTGAAATTAAACTAAATCTTTTTGAATTTTTTTATGATTTTTAGTTACAGATGCAGAATTTTAGTAAATTTAGTTGATATTCACTTCGATTCCTTTGGATTTTCATAAGATTTTTAGTAGAAGGAGCTGAAATTGATGATATTTTTTTGAAATTAAATTAAATCTTTTTGAATTTTTTTATGATTTTTAGTTACAGGTGCAGAATTTGAGTACATTTAGTTGATATTCAGTTCGATTCCTTTGGATTTTCATAAGATTTTTAGTAGAGGGAGCTGAAATTGATGAAATTTTGGTGAAATTAAATTTAATTTCTTTGCATTCTTTTATGATTTTTAGTGAAAGGTGCAGAATTTGAGTAAATTTAGTTGATATTCAATTCGATTCTTTTGGATTTTCTTAAGATTTTTAGGAGGAAGAGCTGAAATTGGAATTTTTTTTTTAAATTGAATTAAATTTTTTTGATGTTTAGTTACAGGTGCCGAATTTGAGTAAATTTTGTTGAAATAAACTTCGATTCTTCTGGATTTTCATAAGATTTTTAGGAGGAGGAACTGGAATTGAAAAAATTTTGGTGAAATTAGATTAAATCTTTTTGATTTTTTTATGATTTTTAGTTACAGATGCAGAATTTTAGTAAATTTAGTTGATATTCACTTCGATTCTTTTGGATTTTCTTAAGATATTTAGGAGGAGGAACTGAAATTGAAAAAATGTTGGTGAAATTAAACTAAATCTTTTTGAATTTTTTTATGATTTTTAGTTACAGATGCAGAATTTTAGTAAATTTAGTTGATATTCACTTCGATTCCTTTGGATTTTCATAAGATTTTTAGTAGAAGGAGCTGAAATGAAGAAATTTTTTTGAAGTTAAATTAAATCTATTTGAATTTTTTTATGATTTTTAGTTACAGGTGCAGAATTTGAGTAAATTTAGTTGATATTCACATCGATTCTTTTGGATTTTCTTAAGATTTTTAGGAGGAAGAGCTGAAATTGGAATTTTTTTTTTAAATTGAATTAAATTTTTTTGATGTTTAGTTACAGGTGCCGAATTTGAGTAAATTTTGTTGAAATAAACTTCGATTCTTCTGGATTTTCTTAAGATTTTTAGGAGGAGGAACTGGAATTGGAAAAATTTTGGTGAAATTAAATTAAATCTTTTTGATTTTTTTATGATTTTTAGTTACAGATGCAGAATTTTAGTAAATTTAGTTGATATTCACTTCGATTCCTTTGGATTTTCATAAGATTTTTAGTAGAAGGAGCTGAAATTGATGATATTTTTTTGAAATTAAATTAAATCTTTTTGAATTTTTTTATGATTTTTAGTTACAGGTGCAGAATTTGAGTACATTTAGTTGATATTCAGTTCGATTCCTTTGGATTTTCATAAGATTTTTAGTAGAGGGAGCTGAAATTGATGAAATTTTGGTGAAATTAAATTTAATTTCTTTGCATTCTTTTATGATTTTTAGTGAAAGGTGCAGGATTTGAGTAAATTTAGTTGATATTCACTTCGATTCTTTTGGATTTTCTTAAGATTTTTAGGAGGAAGAGCTGAAATTGGATTTTTTTTTTGAAATTGAATTAAATTTTTTTGATGTTTAGTTACAGGTGCCGAATTTGAGTAAATTTTGTTGAAATAAACTTCGATTCTTCTGGATTTTCATAAGATTTTTAGGAGGAGGAACTGGAATTGAAAAAATTTTGGTGAAATTAGATTAAATCTTTTTGATTTTTTTATGATTTTTAGTTACAGATGCAGAATTTTAGTAAGTTTAGTTGATATTCACTTCGATTCTTTTGGATTTTCTTAAGATATTTAGGAGGAGGAACTGAAATTGAAAAAATGTTGGTGAAATTAAACTAAATCTTTTTGAATTTTTTTATGATTTTTAGTTACAGATGCAGAATTTTAGTAAATTTAGTTGATATTCACTTCGATTCCTTTGGATTTTCATAAGATTTTTAGTAGAAGGAACTGAAATTGAAAAAATGTTGGTGAAATTAAACTAAATCTTTTTGAATTTTTTTATGATTTTTAGTTACAGATGCAGAATTTTAGTAAATTTAGATGATATTCACTTCGATTCCTTTGGATTTACATAAGATTTTTAGTAGAAGGAGCTGAAATGAAGAAATTTTTTTGAAGTTAAATTAAATCTATTTGAATTTTTTTATGATTTTTAGTTACAGGTGCAGAATTTGAGTAAATTTAGTTGATATTCACATCGATTCTTTTGGATTTTCTTAAGATTTTTAGGAGGAAGAGCTGAAATTGGAATTTTTTTTTAAATTGAATTAAATTTTTTTGATGTTTAGTTACAGGTGCCGAATTTGAGTAAATTTTGTTGAAATAAACTTCGATTCTTCTGGATTTTCTTAAGATTTTTAGGAGGAGGAACTGGAATTGGAAAAATTTTGGTGAAATTAAATTAAATCTTTTTGATTTTTTTATGATTTTTAGTTACAGATGCAGAATTTTAGTAAATTTAGTTGATATTCACTTCGATTCCTTTGGATTTTCATAAGATTTTTAGTAGAAGGAGCTGAAATTGATGATATTTTTTTGAAGTTAAATTAAATCTTTTTGAATTTTTTTATGATTTTTAGTTACAGGTGCAGAATTTGAGTACATTTAGTTGATATTCAGTTCGATTCCTTTGGATTTTCATAAGATTTTTAGTAGAGGGAGCTGAAATTGATGAAATTTTGGTGAAATTAAATTTAATTTCTTTGCATTCTTTTATGATTTTTAGTGAAAGGTGCAGAATTTGAGTAAATTTAGTTGATATTCAATTCGATTCTTTTGGATTTTCTTAAGATTTTTAGGAGGAAGAGCTGAAATTGGATTTTTTTTTTTAAATTGAATTAAATTTTTTTGATGTTTAGTTACAGGTGCCGAATTTGAGTAAATTTTGTTGAAATAAACTTCGATTCTTCTGGATTTTCATAAGATTTTTAGGAGGAGGAACTGGAATTGAAAAAATTTTGGTGAAATTAGATTAAATCTTTTTGATTGTTTTATGATTTTTAGTTACAGATGCAGAATTTTAGTAAATTTAGTTGATATTCACTTCGATTCTTTTGGATTTTCTTAAGATATTTAGGAGGAGGAACTGAAATTGAAAAAATGTTGGTGAAATTAAACTAAATCTTTTTGAATTTTTTTATGATTTTTAGTTACAGATGCAGAATTTTAGTAAATTTAGTTGATATTCACTTCGATTCCTTTGGATTTTCATAAGATTTTTAGTAGAAGGAGCTGAAATTGAAAAAATTTTGGTGAAATTAAATTAAATCTTTTTGAATTATTTTATGATTTTTACTTACAGGTGCAGAATTTGAATAAATTTAGTTGATATTCACCTCGATTCCTGTGGATTTTCATAAAATTTTTAGTAGAGGGAGCTGAAATTGATGAAATTATGGTGAAATTAAATTTAATTTCTTTGCATTCTTTTATGATTTTTAGTGAAAGGTGCAGAATTTGAGTAAATTTAGTTGATATTCACTTCGATTCTTTTGGATTTTCTTAAGATTTTTAGGAGGAAGAGCTGAAATGAAGAAATTTTTTTGAAATTGAATTAAATCTTTTTGATTTTTTTATGATTTTTAGTTACAGATGCAGAATTTTAGTAAATTTAGTTGATATTCACTTCGATTCCTTTGGATTTTCATAAGATTTTTAGTAGAAGGAGCTGAAATTGATGATATTTTTTTGAAATTAAATTAAATCTTTTTGAATTTTTTTATGATTTTTAGTTACAGGTGCAGAATTTGAGTACATTTAGTTGATATTCAGTTCGATTCCTTTGGATTTTCATAAGATTTTTAGTAGAGGGAGCTGAAATTGATGAAATTTTGGTGAAATTAAATTTAATTTCTTTGTATTTTTTTATGATTTTTAGTGAAAGGTGCAGAATTTTAGTAAATTTAGTTGATATTCACTTCGATTCCTTTGGATTTTCATAAGATTTAGTAGAAGGAGCTGAAATTGATGAAATTTTTGTAAAATTAAATTAAATCTTTTTGAATTTTTTTATGATTTTTGGTTACAGATGCAGAATTTTAGTAAATTTAGATGATATTCACTTCGATTCCTTTGGATTTACATAAGATTTTTAGTAGAAGGAGCTGAAATGAAGAAATTTTTTTTAAGTTAAATTAAATCTTATTGAATTTTTTTATGATTTTTAGTTACAGGTGCAGAATTTGAGTACATTTAGTTGATATTCAGTTCGATTCTTTTGGATTTTCTTAAGATTTTTAGTAGAAGGAACTGAAATTGACGAAATTTTTTTGAAAAATAATTAAATTTCTTTGTATTTTTTTATGATTTTTAGTTTCAGGTGCAGAATTAAAGTGAATTTAGTTGAAATTCACTTCGATTCCTTTGGATTTTCATAAGATTTAGTAGAAGGAGCTGAAATTGATGAAATTTTTGTAAAATTAAATTAAATCTTTTTGAATTTTTTTATGATTTTTGGTTACAGATGCAGAATTTTAGTAAATTTAGATGATATTCACTTCGATTCCTTTGGATTTACATAAGATTTTTAGTAGAAGGAGCTGAAATGAAGAAATTTTTTTGAAGTTAAATTAAATCTATTTGAATTTTTTTATGATTTTTAGTTACAGGTGCAGAATTTGAGTAAATTTAGTTGATATTCACATCGATTCTTTTGGATTTTCTTAAGATTTTTAGGAGGAAGAGCTGAAATTGGAATTTTTTTTTTAAATTGAATTAAATTTTTTTGATGTTTAGTTACAGGTGCCGAATTTGAGTAAATTTTGTTGAAATAAACTTCGATTCTTCTGGATTTTCTTAAGATTTTTAGGAGGAGGAACTGGAATTGGAAAAATTTTGGTGAAATTAAATTAAATCTTTTTGATTTTTTTATGATTTTTAGTTGCAGATGCAGAATTTTAGTAAATTTAGTTGATATTCACTTCGATTCTTTTGGATTTTCTTAAGATATTTAGGAGGAGGAACTGAAATTGAAAAAATGTTGGTGAAATTAAACTAAATCTTTTTGAATTTTTTTATGATTTTTAGTTACAGATGCAGAATTTTAGTAAATTTAGTTGATATTCACTTCGATTCCTTTGGATTTTCATAAGATTTTTAGTAGAAGGAGCTGAAATTGAAAAAATTTTGGTGAAATTAAATTAAATCTTTTTGAATTATTTTATGATTTTTACTTACAGGTGCAGAATTTGAATAAATTTAGTTGATATTCACCTCGATTCCTGTGGATTTTCATAAAATTTTTAGTAGAGGGAGCTGAAATTGATGAAATTATGGTGAAATTAAATTTAATTTCTTTGCATTCTTTTATGATTTTTAGTGAAAGGTGCAGAATTTGAGTAAATTTAGTTGATATTCACTTCGATTCTTTTGGATTTTCTTAAGATTTTTAGGAGGAAGAGCTGAAATGAAGAAATTTTTTTGAAATTGAATTAAATCTTTTTGATTTTTTTATGATTTTTAGTTACAGATGCAGAATTTTAGTAAATTTAGTTGATATTCACTTCGATTCCTTTGGATTTTTATAAGATTTTTAGTAGAAGGAGTTGAAATTGATGAAATTTTTTTGAAGTTAAATTAAATCTTTTTGATTTTTATATGATTTTTAGTTACAGGTGGAGAATTTGAGTACATTTAGTTGATATTCAGTTCGATTCCTTTGGATTTTCATAAGATTTTTAGTAGAAGGAACTGAAATTGACGAAATTTTTTTGAAAAATAATTAAATTTCTTTGTATTTTTTTATGATTTTTAGTTTCAGGTGCAGAATTAAAGTGAATTTAGTTGAAATTCACTTCGATTCCTTTGGATTTTCATAAGATTTAGTAGAAGGAGCTGAAATTGATGAAATTTTTGTAAAATTAAATTAAATCTTTTTGAATTTTTTTATGATTTTTGGATACAGATGCAGAATTTTAGTAAATTTAGATGATATTCACTTCGATTCCTTTGGATTTACATAAGATTTTTAGTAGAAGGAGCTGAAATGAAGAAATTTTTTTGAAGTTAAATTAAATCTATTTGAATTTTTTTATGATTTTTAGTTACAGGTGCAGAATTTGAGTAAATTTAGTTGATATTCACATCGATTCTTTCGGATTTTCTTAAGATTTTTAGGAGGAAGAGCTGAAATTGGAATTTTTTTTTTAAATTGAATTAAATTTTTTTGATGTTTAGTTACAGGTGCCGAATTTGAGTAAATTTTGTTGAAATAAACTTCGATTCTTCTGGATTTTCATAAGATTTTTAGGAGGAGGAACTGGAATTGAAAAAATTTTGGTGAAATTAGATTAAATCTTTTTGATTTTTTTATGATTTTTAGTTACAGATGCAGAATTTTAGTAAATTTAGTTGATATTCACTTCGATTCTTATGGATTTTCTTAAGATATTTAGGAGGAGGAACTGAAATTGAAAAAATGTTGGTGAAATTAAACTAAATCTTTTTGAATTTTTTTATGATATTTAGTTACAGATGCAGAATTTTAGTAAATTTAGTTGATATTCACTTCGATTCCTTTGGATTTTCATAAGATTTTTAGTAGAAGGAGCTGAAATTGAAAAAATTATGGTGAAATTAAATTTAATTTCTTTGCATTCTTTTATGATTTTTAGTGAAAGGTGCAGAATTTGAGTAAATTTAGTTGATATTCACTTCGATTCTTTTGGATTTTCTTAAGATTTTTAGGAGGAGGAACTGAAATTGAAAAAATGTTGGTGAAATTAAACTAAATCTTTTTGAATTTTTTTATGATTTTTAGTTACAGATGCAGAATTTTAGTAAATTTAGTTGATATTCACTTCGATTCCTTTGGATTTTCATAAGATTTTAAGTAGAAGGAGCTGAAATTGATGAAATTTTGGTGAAATTAAATTTAATTTCTTTGCATTCTTTTATGATTTTTAGTGAAAGGTGCAGAATTTGAGTAAATTTAGTTGATATTCAATTCGATTCTTTTGGATTTTCTTAAGATTTTTAGGAGGAAGAGCTGAAATTGGAATTTTTTTTTTAAATTGAATTAAATTTTTTTGATGTTTAGTTACAGGTGCCGAATTTGAGTAAATTTTGTTGAAATAAACTTCGATTCTTCTGGATTTTCATAAGATTTTTAGGAGGAGGAACTGGAATTGAAAAAATTTTGGTGAAATTAGATTAAATCTTTTTGATTTTTTTATGATTTTTAGTTACAGATGCAGAATTTTAGTAAATTTAGTTGATATTCACTTCGATTCTTTTGGATTTTCTTAAGATATTTAGGAGGAGGAACTGAAATTGAAAAAATGTTGGTGAAATTAAACTAAATCTTTTTGAATTTTTTTATGATTTTTAGTTACAGATGCAGAATTTTAGTAAATTTAGTTGATATTCACTTCGATTCCTTTGGATTTTCATAAGATTTTTAGTAGAAGGAGCTGAAATGAAGAAATTTTTTTGAAGTTAAATTAAATCTATTTGAATTTTTTTATGATTTTTAGTTACAGGTGCAGAATTTGAGTAAATTTAGTTGATATTTACATCGATTCTTTTGGATTTTCTTAAGATTTTTAGGAGGAAGAGCTGAAATTGGAATTTTTTTTTTAAATTGAATTAAATTTTTTTGATGTTTAGTTACAGGTGCCGAATTTGAGTAAATTTTGTTGAAATAAACTTCGATTCTTCTGGATTTTCTTAAGATTTTTAGGAGGAGGAACTGGAATTGGAAAAATTTTGGTGAAATTAAATTAAATGTTTTTGATTTTTTTATGATTTTTAGTTACAGATGCAGAATTTTAGAAAATTTAGTTGATATTCACTTCGATTCCTTTGGATTTTCATAAGATTTTTAGTAGAAGGAGCTGAAATTGATGATATTTTTTTGAAATTAAATTAAATCTTTTTGAATTTTTTTATGATTTTTAGTTACAGGTGCAGAATTTGAGTACATTTAGTTGATATTCAGTTCGATTCCTTTGGATTTTCATAAGATTTTTAGTAGAGGGAGCTGAAATTGATGAAATTTTGGTGAAATTAAATTTAATTTCTTTGCATTCTTTTATGATTTTTAGTGAAAGGTGCAGGATTTGAGTAAATTTAGTTGATATTCACTTCGATTCTTTTGGATTTTCTTAAGATTTTTAGGAGGAAGAGCTGAAATTGGATTTTTTTTTTGAAATTGAATTAAATTTTTTTGATGTTTAGTTACAGGTGCCGAATTTGAGTAAATTTTGTTGAAATAAACTTCGATTCTTCTGGATTTTCATAAGATTTTTAGGAGGAGGAACTGGAATTGAAAAAATTTTGGTGAAATTAGATTAAATCTTTTTGATTTTTTTATGATTTTTAGTTACAGATGCAGAATTTTAGTAAGTTTAGTTGATATTCACTTCGATTCTTTTGGATTTTCTTAAGATATTTAGGAGGAGGAACTGAAATTGAAAAAATGTTGGTGAAATTAAACTAAATCTTTTTGAATTTTTTTATGATTTTTAGTTACAGATGCAGAATTTTAGTAAATTTAGTTGATATTCACTTCGATTCCTTTGGATTTTCTTAAGATTTTTAGGAGGAGGAACTGAAATTGAAAAAATGTTGGTGAAATTAAACTAAATCTTTTTGAATTTTTTTATGATTTTTAGTTACAGATGCAGAATTTTAGTAAATTTAGTTGATATTCACTTCGATTCCTTTGGATTTTCATAAGATTTTTAGTAGAAGGAACTGATATTGAAAAAATGTTGGTGAAATTAAACTAAATCTTTTTGAATTTTTTTATGATATTTAGTTACAGATGCAGAATTTTAGTAAATTTAGTTGATATTCACTTCGATTCCTTTGGATTTTCATAAGATTTTTAGTAGAAGGAGCTGAAATTGAAAAAATTTTGGTGAAATTAAATTAAATCTTTTTGAATTATTTTATGATTTTTACTTACAGGTGCAGAATTTGAATAAATTTAGTTGATATTCACCTCGATTCCTGTGGATTTTCATAAAATTTTTAGTAGAGGGAGCTGAAATTGATGAAATTATGGTGAAATTAAATTTAATTTCTTTGCATTCTTTTATGATTTTTAGTGAAAGGTGCAGAATTTGAGTAAATTTAGTTGATATTCACTTCGATTCTTTTGGATTTTCTTAAGATTTTTAGGAGGAGGAACTGAAATTGAAAAAATGTTGGTGAAATTAAACTAAATCTTTTTGAATTTTTTTATGATTTTTAGTTACAGATGCAGAATTTTAGTAAATTTAGTTGATATTCACTTCGATTCCTTTGGATTTTCATAAGATTTTTAGTAGAAGGAGCTGAAATTGATGAAATTTTTTTGAAATTAAATTAAATCTTTTTGAATTTTTTTATGATTTTTAGTCACAGGTGCAGAATTTGAGTACATTTAGTTGATATTCAGTTCGATTCCTTTGGATTTTCATAAGATTTTTAGTAGAGGGAGCTGAAATTGATGAAATTTTGGTGAAATTAAATTTAATTTCTTTGTATTTTTTTATGATTTTTAGTGAAAGGTGCAGAATTTTAGTAAATTTAGTTGATATTCACTTCGATTCCTTTGGATTTTCATAAGATTTAGTAGAAGGAGCTGAAATTGATGAAATTTTTGTAAAATTAAATTAAATCTTTTTGAATTTTTTTATGATTTTTGGTTACAGATGCAGAATTTTAGTAAATTTAGATGATATTCACTTCGATTCCTTTGGATTTACATAAGATTTTTAGTAGAAGGAGCTGAAATGAAGAAATTTTTTTTAAGTTAAATTAAATCTTTTTGAATTTTTTTATGATTTTTAGTTACAGGTGCAGAATTTTAGTAAATTTAGTTGATATTCACTTCCATACCTTTGGATTTTCATAAGATTTTTAGAAGAAGGAGCTGAAATTGATGATATTTTTTTGAAATTAAATTAAATCTTTTTGAATTTTTTTATGATTTTTAGTTACAGGTGCAGAATTTGAGTACATTTAGTTGATATTCAGTTCGATTCCTTTGGATTTTCATAAGATTTTTAGTAGAGGGAGCTGAAATTGATGAAATTTTGGTGAAATTAAATTTAATTTCTTTGCATTCTTTTATGATTTTTAGTGAAAGGTGCAGAATTTGAGTAAATTTAGTTGATATTCAATTCGATTCTTTTGGATTTTCTTAAGATTTTTAGGAGGAAGAGCTGAAATTGGAATTTTTTTTTTAAATTGAATTAAATTTTTTTGATGTTTAGTTACAGGTGCCGAATTTGAGTAAATTTTGTTGAAATAAACTTCGATTCTTCTGGATTTTCATAAGATTTTTAGGAGGAGGAACTGGAATTGAAAAAATTTTGGTGAAATTAGATTAAATCTTTTTGATTTTTTTATGATTTTTAGTTACAGATGCAGAATTTTAGTAAATTTAGTTGATATTCACTTCGATTCTTTTGGATTTTCTTAAGATATTTAGGAGGAGGAACTGAAATTGAAAAAATGTTGGTGAAATTAAACTAAATCTTTTTGAATTTTTTTATGATTTTTAGTTACAGATGCAGAATTTTAGTAAATTTAGTTGATATTCACTTCGATTCCTTTGGATTTTCATAAGATTTTTAGTAGAAGGAGCTGAAATTGATGATATTTTTTTGAAATTAAATTAAATCTTTTTGAATTTTTTTATGATTTTTAGTTACAGGTGCAGAATTTGAGTACATTTAGTTGATATTCAGTTCGATTCCTTTGGATTTTCATAAGATTTTTAGTAGAGGGAGCTGAAATTGATGAAATTTTGGTGAAATTAAATTTAATTTCTTTGCATTCTTTTATGATTTTTAGTGAAAGGTGCAGGATTTGAGTAAATTTAGTTGATATTCACTTCGATTCTTTTGGATTTTCTTAAGATTTTTAGGAGGAAGAGCTGAAATTGGATTTTTTTTTTGAAATTGAATTAAATTTTTTTGATGTTTAGTTACAGGTGCCGAATTTGAGTAAATTTTGTTGAAATAAACTTCGATTCTTCTGGATTTTCATAAGATTTTTAGGAGGAGGAACTGGAATTGAAAAAATTTTGGTGAAATTAGATTAAATCTTTTTGATTTTTTTATGATTTTTAGTTACAGATGCAGAATTTTAGTAAGTTTAGTTGATATTCACTTCGATTCTTTTGGATTTTCTTAAGATATTTAGGAGGAGGAACTGAAATTGAAAAAATGTTGGTGAAATTAAACTAAATCTTTTTGAATTTTTTTATGATTTTTAGTTACAGATGCAGAATTTTAGTAAATTTAGTTGATATTCACTTCGATTCCTTTGGATTTTCTTAAGATTTTTAGGAGGAGGAACTGAAATTGAAAAAATGTTGGTGAAATTAAACTAAATCTTTTTGAATTTTTTTATGATTTTTAGTTACAGATGCAGAATTTTAGTAAATTTAGTTGATATTCACTTCGATTCCTTTGGATTTTCATAAGATTTTTAGTAGAAGGAACTGATATTGAAAAAATGTTGGTGAAATTAAACTAAATCTTTTTGAATTTTTTTATGATATTTAGTTACAGAAGCAGAATTTTAGTAAATTTAGTTGATATTCACTTCGATTCCTTTGGATTTTCATAAGATTTTTAGTAGAAGGAGCTGAAATTGAAAAAATTTTGGTGAAATTAAATTAAATCTTTTTGAATTATTTTATGATTTTTACTTACAGGTGCAGAATTTGAATAAATTTAGTTGATATTCACCTCGATTCCTGTGGATTTTCATAAAATTTTTAGTAGAGGGAGCTGAAATTGATGAAATTATGGTGAAATTAAATTTAATTTCTTTGCATTCTTTTATGATTTTTAGTGAAAGGTGCAGAATTTGAGTAAATTTAGTTGATATTCACTTCGATTCTTTTGGATTTTCTTAAGATTTTTAGGAGGAGGAACTGAAATTGAAAAAATGTTGGTGAAATTAAACTAAATCTTTTTGAATTTTTTTATGATTTTTAGTTACAGATGCAGAATTTTAGTAAATTTAGTTGATATTCACTTCGATTCCTTTGGATTTTCATAAGATTTTTAGTAGAAGGAGCTGAAATTGATGAAATTTTTTTGAAATTAAATTAAATCTTTTTGAATTTTTTTATGATTTTTAGTCACAGGTGCAGAATTTGAGTACATTTAGTTGATATTCAGTTCGATTCCTTTGGATTTTCATAAGATTTTTAGTAGAGGGAGCTGAAATTGATGAAATTTTGGTGAAATTAAATTTAATTTCTTTGTATTTTTTTATGATTTTTAGTGAAAGGTGCAGAATTTTAGTAAATTTAGTTGATATTCACTTCGATTCCTTTGGATTTTCATAAGATTTAGTAGAAGGAGCTGAAATTGATGAAATTTTTGTAAAATTAAATTAAATCTTTTTGAATTTTTTTATGATTTTTGGTTACAGATGCAGAATTTTAGTAAATTTAGATGATATTCACTTCGATTCCTTTGGATTTACATAAGATTTTTAGTAGAAGGAGCTGAAATGAAGAAATTTTTTTTAAGTTAAATTAAATCTTTTTGAATTTTTTTATGATTTTTAGTTACAGGTGCAGAATTTTAGTAAATTTAGTTGATATTCACTTCCATACCTTTGGATTTTCATAAGATTTTTAGAAGAAGGAGCTGAAATTGATGATATTTTTTTGAAATTAAATTAAATCTTTTTGAATTTTTTTATGATTTTTAGTTACAGGTGCAGAATTTGAGTACATTTAGTTGATATTCAGTTCGATTCCTTTGGATTTTCATAAGATTTTTAGTAGAGGGAGCTGAAATTGATGAAATTTTGGTGAAATTAAATTTAATTTCTTTGCATTCTTTTATGATTTTTAGTGAAAGGTGCAGAATTTGAGTAAATTTAGTTGATATTCAATTCGATTCTTTTGGATTTTCTTAAGATTTTTAGGAGGAAGAGCTGAAATTGGAATTTTTTTTTTAAATTGAATTAAATTTTTTTGATGTTTAGTTACAGGTGCCGAATTTGAGTAAATTTTGTTGAAATAAACTTCGATTCTTCTGGATTTTCATAAGATTTTTAGGAGGAGGAACTGGAATTGAAAAAATTTTGGTGAAATTAAATTAAATCTTTTTGATTTTTTTATGATTTTTAGTTACAGATGCAGAATTTTAGTAAATTTAGTTGATATTCACTTCGATTCTTTTGGATTTTCTTAAGATATTTAGGAGGAGGAACTGAAATTGAAAAAATGTTGGTGAAATTAAACTAAATCTTTTTGAATTTTTTTATGATTTTTAGTTACAGATGCAGAATTTTAGTAAATTTAGTTGATATTCACTTCGATTCCTTTGGATTTTCATAAGATTTTTAGTAGAAGGAGCTGAAATTGATGATATTTTTTTGAAATTAAATTAAATCTTTTTGAATTTTTTTATGATTTTTAGTTACAGGTGCAGAATTTGAGTACATTTAGTTGATATTCAGTTCGATTCCTTTGGATTTTCATAAGATTTTTAGTAGAGGGAGCTGAAATTGATGAAATTTTGGTGAAATTAAATTTAATTTCTTTGCATTCTTTTATGATTTTTAGTGAAAGGTGCAGGATTTGAGTAAATTTAGTTGATATTCACTTCGATTCTTTTGGATTTTCTTAAGATTTTTAGGAGGAAGAGCTGAAATTGGATTTTTTTTTTGAAATTGAATTAAATTTTTTTGATGTTTAGTTACAGGTGCCGAATTTGAGTAAATTTTGTTGAAATAAACTTCGATTCTTCTGGATTTTCATAAGATTTTTAGGAGGAGGAACTGGAATTGAAAAAATTTTGGTGAAATTAGATTAAATCTTTTTGATTTTTTTATGATTTTTAGTTACAGATGCAGAATTTTAGTAAGTTTAGTTGATATTCACTTCGATTCTTTTGGATTTTCTTAAGATATTTAGGAGGAGGAACTGAAATTGAAAAAATGTTGGTGAAATTAAACTAAATCTTTTTGAATTTTTTTATGATTTTTAGTTACAGATGCAGAATTTTAGTAAATTTAGTTGATATTCACTTCGATTCCTTTGGATTTTCTTAAGATTTTTAGGAGGAGGAACTGAAATTGAAAAAATGTTGGTGAAATTAAACTAAATCTTTTTGAATTTTTTTATGATTTTTAGTTACAGATGCAGAATTTTAGTAAATTTAGTTGATATTCACTTCGATTCCTTTGGATTTTCATAAGATTTTTAGTAGAAGGAACTGATATTGAAAAAATGTTGGTGAAATTAAACTAAATCTTTTTGAATTTTTTTATGATATTTAGTTACAGAAGCAGAATTTTAGTAAATTTAGTTGATATTCACTTCGATTCCTTTGGATTTTCATAAGATTTTTAGTAGAAGGAGCTGAAATTGAAAAAATTTTGGTGAAATTAAATTAAATCTTTTTGAATTATTTTATGATTTTTACTTACAGGTGCAGAATTTGAATAAATTTAGTTGATATTCACCTCGATTCCTGTGGATTTTCATAAAATTTTTAGTAGAGGGAGCTGAAATTGATGAAATTATGGTGAAATTAAATTTAATTTCTTTGCATTCTTTTATGATTTTTAGTGAAAGGTGCAGAATTTGAGTAAATTTAGTTGATATTCACTTCGATTCTTTTGGATTTTCTTAAGATTTTTAGGAGGAGGAACTGAAATTGAAAAAATGTTGGTGAAATTAAACTAAATCTTTTTGAATTTTTTTATGATTTTTAGTTACAGATGCAGAATTTTAGTAAATTTAGTTGATATTCACTTCGATTCCTTTGGATTTTCATAAGATTTTTAGTAGAAGGAGCTGAAATTGATGAAATTTTTTTGAAATTAAATTAAATCTTTTTGAATTTTTTTATGATTTTTAGTCACAGGTGCAGAATTTGAGTACATTTAGTTGATATTCAGTTCGATTCCTTTGGATTTTCATAAGATTTTTAGTAGAGGGAGCTGAAATTGATGAAATTTTGGTGAAATTAAATTTAATTTCTTTGTATTTTTTTATGATTTTTAGTGAAAGGTGCAGAATTTTAGTAAATTTAGTTGATATTCACTTCGATTCCTTTGGATTTTCATAAGATTTAGTAGAAGGAGCTGAAATTGATGAAATTTTTGTAAAATTAAATTAAATCTTTTTGAATTTTTTTATGATTTTTGGTTACAGATGCAGAATTTTAGTAAATTTAGATGATATTCACTTCGATTCCTTTGGATTTACATAAGATTTTTAGTAGAAGGAGCTGAAATGAAGAAATTTTTTTTAAGTTAAATTAAATCTTTTTGAATTTTTTTATGATTTTTAGTTACAGGTGCAGAATTTTAGTAAATTTAGTTGATATTCACTTCCATACCTTTGGATTTTCATAAGATTTTTAGAAGAAGGAGCTGAAATTGATGATATTTTTTTGAAATTAAATTAAATCTTTTTGAATTTTTTTATGATTTTTAGTTACAGGTGCAGAATTTGAGTACATTTAGTTGATATTCAGTTCGATTCCTTTGGATTTTCATAAGATTTTTAGTAGAGGGAGCTGAAATTGATGAAATTTTGGTGAAATTAAATTTAATTTCTTTGCATTCTTTTATGATTTTTAGTGAAAGGTGCAGAATTTGAGTAAATTTAGTTGATATTCAATTCGATTCTTTTGGATTTTCTTAAGATTTTTAGGAGGAAGAGCTGAAATTGGAATTTTTTTTTTAAATTGAATTAAATTTTTTTGATGTTTAGTTACAGGTGCCGAATTTGAGTAAATTTTGTTGAAATAAACTTCGATTCTTCTGGATTTTCATAAGATTTTTAGGAGGAGGAACTGGAATTGAAAAAATTTTGGTGAAATTAGATTAAATCTTTTTGATTTTTTTATGATTTTTAGTTACAGATGCAGAATTTTAGTAAATTTAGTTGATATTCACTTCGATTCTTTTGGATTTTCTTAAGATATTTAGGAGGAGGAACTGAAATTGAAAAAATGTTGGTGAAATTAAACTAAATCTTTTTGAATTTTTTTATGATTTTTAGTTACAGATGCAGAATTTTAGTAAATTTAGTTGATATTCACTTCGATTCCTTTGGATTTTCATAAGATTTTTAGTAGAAGGAGCTGAAATTGATGATATTTTTTTGAAATTAAATTAAATCTTTTTGAATTTTTTTATGATTTTTAGTTACAGGTGCAGAATTTGAGTACATTTAGTTGATATTCAGTTCGATTCCTTTGGATTTTCATAAGATTTTTAGTAGAGGGAGCTGAAATTGATGAAATTTTGGTGAAATTAAATTTAATTTCTTTGCATTCTTTTATGATTTTTAGTGAAAGGTGCAGGATTTGAGTAAATTTAGTTGATATTCACTTCGATTCTTTTGGATTTTCTTAAGATTTTTAGGAGGAAGAGCTGAAATTGGATTTTTTTTTTGAAATTGAATTAAATTTTTTTGATGTTTAGTTACAGGTGCCGAATTTGAGTAAATTTTGTTGAAATAAACTTCGATTCTTCTGGATTTTCATAAGATTTTTAGGAGGAGGAACTGGAATTGAAAAAATTTTGGTGAAATTAGATTAAATCTTTTTGATTTTTTTATGATTTTTAGTTACAGATGCAGAATTTTAGTAAGTTTAGTTGATATTCACTTCGATTCTTTTGGATTTTCTTAAGATATTTAGGAGGAGGAACTGAAATTGAAAAAATGTTGGTGAAATTAAACTAAATCTTTTTGAATTTTTTTATGATTTTTAGTTACAGATGCAGAATTTTAGTAAATTTAGTTGATATTCACTTCGATTCCTTTGGATTTTCTTAAGATTTTTAGGAGGAGGAACTGAAATTGAAAAAATGTTGGTGAAATTAAACTAAATCTTTTTGAATTTTTTTATGATTTTTAGTTACAGATGCAGAATTTTAGTAAATTTAGTTGATATTCACTTCGATTCCTTTGGATTTTCATAAGATTTTTAGTAGAAGGAACTGATATTGAAAAAATGTTGGTGAAATTAAACTAAATCTTTTTGAATTTTTTTATGATATTTAGTTACAGAAGCAGAATTTTAGTAAATTTAGTTGATATTCACTTCGATTCCTTTGGATTTTCATAAGATTTTTAGTAGAAGGAGCTGAAATTGAAAAAATTTTGGTGAAATTAAATTAAATCTTTTTGAATTATTTTATGATTTTTACTTACAGGTGCAGAATTTGAATAAATTTAGTTGATATTCACCTCGATTCCTGTGGATTTTCATAAAATTTTTAGTAGAGGGAGCTGAAATTGATGAAATTATGGTGAAATTAAATTTAATTTCTTTGCATTCTTTTATGATTTTTAGTGAAAGGTGCAGAATTTGAGTAAATTTAGTTGATATTCACTTCGATTCTTTTGGATTTTCTTAAGATTTTTAGGAGGAGGAACTGAAATTGAAAAAATGTTGGTGAAATTAAACTAAATCTTTTTGAATTTTTTTATGATTTTTAGTTACAGATGCAGAATTTTAGTAAATTTAGTTGATATTCACTTCGATTCCTTTGGATTTTCATAAGATTTTTAGTAGAAGGAGCTGAAATTGATGAAATTTTTTTGAAATTAAATTAAATCTTTTTGAATTTTTTTATGATTTTTAGTCACAGGTGCAGAATTTGAGTACATTTAGTTGATATTCAGTTCGATTCCTTTGGATTTTCATAAGATTTTTAGTAGAGGGAGCTGAAATTGATGAAATTTTGGTGAAATTAAATTTAATTTCTTTGTATTTTTTTATGATTTTTAGTGAAAGGTGCAGAATTTTAGTAAATTTAGTTGATATTCACTTCGATTCCTTTGGATTTTCATAAGATTTAGTAGAAGGAGCTGAAATTGATGAAATTTTTGTAAAATTAAATTAAATCTTTTTGAATTTTTTTATGATTTTTGGTTACAGATGCAGAATTTTAGTAAATTTAGATGATATTCACTTCGATTCCTTTGGATTTACATAAGATTTTTAGTAGAAGGAGCTGAAATGAAGAAATTTTTTTTAAGTTAAATTAAATCTTTTTGAATTTTTTTATGATTTTTAGTTACAGGTGCAGAATTTTAGTAAATTTAGTTGATATTCACTTCCATACCTTTGGATTTTCATAAGATTTTTAGAAGAAGGAGCTGAAATTGATGATATTTTTTTGAAATTAAATTAAATCTTTTTGAATTTTTTTATGATTTTTAGTTACAGGTGCAGAATTTGAGTACATTTAGTTGATATTCAGTTCGATTCCTTTGGATTTTCATAAGATTTTTAGTAGAGGGAGCTGAAATTGATGAAATTTTGGTGAAATTAAATTTAATTTCTTTGCATTCTTTTATGATTTTTAGTGAAAGGTGCAGAATTTGAGTAAATTTAGTTGATATTCAATTCGATTCTTTTGGATTTTCTTAAGATTTTTAGGAGGAAGAGCTGAAATTGGAATTTTTTTTTTAAATTGAATTAAATTTTTTTGATGTTTAGTTACAGGTGCCGAATTTGAGTAAATTTTGTTGAAATAAACTTCGATGTCACGTCCTGGGTGGCGGGACTTGGATCGTGACATATATGGGGTAGGGAGGTTGCGTGCGGACCTTGCTTCGTAAGAAGACCTGCTTCTTTATGAAGGCTATGGTTCCGAACTTGCGGATATGTGTAGGAGAGCTCGAAGACTCTGCTTCGTAAGAAGACCTGCTTCTTTATGAAGGCTATGCTTCGCGACTTTTAGGAGAGGTAGGAGAGCTCGAAGACTTTGCTTCGTAAGAAGACCTGCTTCTTTATGAAGGCTATGCTTCGCGACTTTTAGGAGAGGTAGGAGAGCTCGAAGACTTTGCTTCGTAAGAAGACCTGCTTCTTTATGAAGGCTATGCTTCGCGACTTGTAGGAGAGCTCGAAGACTTTGCTTCGTAAGAAGACCTGCTTCTTTATGAAGGCTATGCTTCGCGACTTGTATCGACCAGGGAAGGCTGAATGGTGATCGTACACCCGAGTGACGCACGTGAGAGTACAGGCTTCGACTTATGGCTCTATAATTGGCTTACTAGCTGCATCGTATGAAAAAGGCGTAAATAGTAGGGTTTTTACTATTGGTTTGGGAATACCCATGCGGGACTCTATATGGAAGAACGTTAGTAAACACGGGCAAGAACTCCCGGCGCTTGCGGAGACCGATCAGCTGTAGTCGTTGCGCGTAATGGTTCCAGGTATTCGAGGCGAAATAGCGAGAATTGACGGTTTAAAGATAAAAGCGAAAGCGTTATTTATTGGAACAAGTAACAGATAGCAATAAACACCTTATAATTATGCGTTGGACATTTAGCATAGGCACATAACATTTATATAAAGGTAAATGATAGAAAATTAATGTTAGGCAAAAATAGCAAAAGATGCGAAGCAATAGAGTTAAACAATAATAGATTATGTGATAAAGATAGCAATATAATAATAAGAGACTAAAGCTTAAGCAAGATATAAATGCAAACTAAACTATATATATATAACGCGATAAGCAAAGAAATTAGCACGAAGAAATAACGTAGCAATGAATTGTAATAAACAAAAGCATTAATAATATTATAAAATAAAAGAAATAGAAACGCTTACAGGGATGTAGACGCTGGTTGATGTACACTGAATTGAAAGGTAAGAATATAACTAATAACGAAAACCATAGAGTAATGGTCGCGACTTGGCGATAACACGGAATGATACTGATGAGTCAAGATACTAAAGAATAGTGATCCGTGGGCCACGCGGCACCGGTATTTATACAAACTGATGGAATGTGAGGTATGCGGGGAATTTGAGGTATGCGTGATGACTCATGCCCAAAGTATGCGTGGAATTTGCGGTAGGCGTGATGAGTCATCCTTAAAGTATGTGTCGTAATAACTCTGGGGTTTTTGTAAGAATCAAAGGTTGATCTATAATTAGGCTGTAAGACAATGGGATTTAGAAAAGGGGCACTCAATCCGTTGGGTGGACTTTTGTGGTTTACATTGGAAGAGAGGGGGGGGGGGGGAAGAGATTTTGATTTAGAAAGGTTGGGGCGAGGGCTTGTTGCAATTCGTAATTGAGGAGGGAGTCATGCCTCTAAGGCGAAGAGGGGAAGGGGAATCAGCTGGAGATGGGGACCGCTAAGGTACATCGTCCAAGATCTGATGATTTGTAAAGGGTTAAGAGTTGTGGTTCATAGATAGTAGTAGGTTCTTGGGTAGGTCATATAAGGAGTAAGTTAGTTAGGGTTGGGCGAAAATTATAGGGACGTCACACCTCCCCCCTTATATGAAGAAATGCGTGCATTTCTTAACATTAAAGAGCGGGGTTGACTGGATTGAGCACGCTCTTGATTGGGTGTTTATAGAATAAAGAAAGTGGATAAGAAAACAAAATATGTGTTTGGAATACGGAGAAAATAAAATAATTTGCTGAAGTTGCATGAAAAAATGAAAATAAAACATCACCGTTAATGGGAAAGAAGATCAATGAGTATGGTGGAAAATAAACAAACGTGGTGTTTTGCGTCAGAATAAGAAAATTAAAAGAAATCCTTAGGAAAAACGAAATGAAATAAACTAAATCTTTGGTGCAAAAATGGGAAAATAAAAGAGATCCTTGGGGTAAAATAAACGAAAATCTTTGGTGTCAATGGAATGAAATAAACAAAATCTTTGGATAAAGGAACTATATATAAGGGTGCTATTTACAAGAAAGGGTTGGGAGGAAGGTTTAGGAACTATTTACAAGTGGAACATGGAGTAAAGGTCGGGAAAGGGGTTGGGTTCCTCCAGGAAGAAGGTGGGGTCGTAGCCGCTTTTACGCAGGCCATCTAACCATCTTAGATACTCGGGCGTCAGTTCTTCATGGTATGGTACCTTGGTGGCTGACCCCGTGTCTAAGAATTCCACCACTCCGGGGTTGGGTGGAGTTGTGGAAGGGACTAGGGATGTAAAGTGCTGGGGAGGAGATCGGTATGGGGGAGGAGGAGGATAGGAGAGTGCTCCTTCTTCTATCCATTCGTATGGGGGAGGTGGTGGCGGCAGAGCTTCCTGGAACCCCTCCAGGTGCAGCGGCGTTGGTGGGAGAAAGTCCTCGGTGGTGACCACGCTCGGTTCCTCCGTGGACTCCTGCAGGCTGTAAGCCGCCATAATTTTGGGGAGCCATGGCGAACAGCTGCTTCCCTGTGGGGCCTCTGTGTCCTGTGGGGTCGGTGGTGGAGTCTCTGGGACTGCTGGCGTTGCCTCCCTGAGGATCTCGACGGAGACGACCCGCGGGAGAAGGGGTGACAGGCTTCTTCCAGCCTTCTGATACTCCCGTCGAAGCCATCGCATCCTCGACAGGCGCCTGGATCGGCCTCCTCCCTTAGTCTTCTTTTTGGAAGGAGCCACTGGGCCTTGTGGGGATGGCATGGTGACGTCGATATAGGTAATGATGTAAACCTAGGAATAAACTTGTTGAAGTCTTTGATTCTTAAAGGGTCAACCGGGACTCTCGCGCTGGCGACCAAGGCGCGCTTTGTTCGCGTGAATTATTTTCGTTTTGCCCTTCCAGGATATTTTTAGGTTTTGTGAAGGGATTACTTCTAATATCGTGTGCGGGCCAGAGTACTGGTCGCTGAATTTTCCTTTTCGCGGTTCTACTAGAACGTAAACTAAGTCTCCGGGTTTGAAGGTCTCTTCGTTTATGTGGCGATCATAGTATTTTTTGTACCTAAGTTTTGATTGGTCTAATCTCTTAGCTGCGGCGGTTTGTAATTCTTGTACCCTCGTACTCAATTTTGCAAGATAATGATTGTACGTTTCATTCTCGAAGTCTTCGACCATCGGAGTTCGGCTGGGTATCCGAGCTATTTTCCCGAATATTAGTTCGTAGGGGGTATAACCAGTGCCCTCGTGGACACTAGTATTATAAGAAAACGCGGCTAAGTCTGTCCACTCGTCCCAGTCGCTGTATTTATCAATAAACATTTTCAAGTACTCTGTTAAAACAAGGTGCGATCGCTCTAAGGAACCGTTAGTCTGTGGGTGAAAGGCTGTGGTTCTGAATTGTTGGATTTTAAACCTACGGGCTACTGCTTTCATGAAATTGCCGGTAAAGTTTGCTCCTTGGTCGGTGAGGATGGCTTTAGGGGCACCGAATTGACAAATGAATTTCTTTATAAATGCGTCCGCAATTTTTATCGACGTGGCTTGTTTTAGGGGTTCACATACAAAGTACTTAGTTAATAAGTCCTGCATGGTCAATATGTAGGTGTTGCCTTCTCTTGTAGTGGGTAAAGGTCCTACAATATCTAAAGCGATTTTATCGAAGGCGCGTCCCGGTGTGTCGGTGAGGATCATAGGCTGCCGGGTTTTTACGCGTACAAGTTTCTTCCTTTGGCATTCCGGGCAGCTTCGAATGAAATCTTCCACAGCTTTCTTCATACCTTTCCAGAAGTAATGATATCGTATACGGTGATAGGTTTTAGTTACGCCTTTATGTCCGGCTACAGCGGATGCATGGTTCTCGGTAATTATATTCGTCCGTTCCGATTCCTCGGGGATTCGGACAAGCTGTAGGCAAATGGTAACGTCGATCTCTTCGTCGTTGAGGACCTCAAGGACGTCCATGATGATGTCCTGCCAGTCTAATTGGTCGATATTGGCTGTCTTGGCTATACTGATCGAGTGTACTATGAGCTCTCGTACCACGTCTTTAAGGGAGGAGAGGGCCTCATTCCACGTTGTCATTATTAAAGGCGTATCGTGTGTGTCTTTAATAACTAACCCTACTAGAATTTGTCCTCGATTGTATGTTACGTGGGCTCTGCCCAGTGTTAATTCACCTGTTTCCGGTAACATTCCCATTTCGTCCAGCTGCTTAGCTCCGTCATCGCAAGCCTTTCCGTCAGCACTTAGGAAGAAGACGAGCGTTTCTTTTCGTAAGGACAATGGGTCGCGACTAGTTAACGGCGTTATTCTGATATTTCGCTCGGGGTCTGCCTCGTATGCAGCAACGAGAGGTTCATCCAAGTCGATAATTGATAGTTCCGAGTCTGAAATCGACTCGTATGATGCGTTGGATTCTACCTCAACGTCATGGTCACCCTGGGTTTGAGGTGTTGAAGGTCGTGGAGGCGAATTGGCCTGGTAGGGGATTTCTGATTGTTCCCCTTCTTCTGCTAGGTTCTCTTCTTCGTCAATTTCGTCCATTGGTTCCGGAGGGCTAGTCTTTCTGCGTGCCTTCCGATCAGGCTGTTTCCTTGTGGGTCTTGCCCTTAGACGGGTGTGAGTTGGTATCCTGGGGACCCGGGGTCTTCCGGGGCCTCGTTTAGGTGGAGGCTGATCCTCCCAATCATCGTCTGCTTCCTCTCGTGGTCTTATAGGGCATGCCTCTACTATAGGGGGATTACGAGATAAGGCGTCGGCAAGTTTGTTGCTTTTACCTGGTTGGTACCGGATCTCGTATTCATATTCTGCCAATTTTAAGCGCCACCTAACAAGGCGTGAAGTTGGGTCTTTTACCTTATGTAGCCAAATTAAAGGTTGGTGATCCGTATATAGGATAAACTTCCTTCCGTAGAGATAAGGCCTGAAATGCCTGACACAGTATACAATGGCTAATAATTCTTTTTCTATAGTGGAATAATTGGTTTCCGCTTTGTTCAGGAGGCGGGAGGCGTAAGCAATTGGTAATTCCTTCCCTGCGACGGCCTGACTTAAAATTCCTCCCACTGCGTAGTCAGAAGCGTCAGTGGTGACGTGGAATTCCAGTTCAAAATTTGGGTATTGTAGAATAGGTTCCTGGTATAATGCTGATTTTAATTGATCGAAGGCGATTTGTTGGGACGGTCCCCAGTCAAATAATGTGTCTTTCTTTAATAGTGAGGTCAATGGTCGAGCAGTTTTGGAAAATTCAGGGATAAACCTTCGGTAGTATCCGGTTAGCCCGAGAAATTCTTTAATCCCTTTTGGTGAGCGAGGTGATGGATATTTCTGAACGGCTTGAATTTTCTGTGGGTCAGGTTTCACGCCTTCCTCGGTGATTATATGTCCTAGATATGCTACTTCCTTATGTAGGAATTTACATTTTGAAGGTTGAAGTTTAAGGTTCGCTTCCCGTAGGCGGTGGGCGAGTTTTTTAAATTTAATTAGATGCTCAGTGAGGGAGCTTGCATATAAGACGATGTCATCCAAGTAGACGAACATTTCCGTCCCTTGGAGTCCTGCAAGTGTGTGATCCATCAGACGTTGGAAAGTAGCTGGGGCATTGCGGAGTCCGAATGGCATCCTTACAAACTCATAGTGTCCATGAGGTGTGGAGAATGCCGTCTTGGGCGCGTCTTCGGGTTTCATAGGTATTTGGTGGAATCCTGAGGCGAGGTCAAATACTGAAAAGTATTTAGCTCCTCCTAATTGATCCAATATTTCATTAATATTTGGAAGTGGATATGCGTCGGGAACGGTCTTTTTATTAAGGTCCCTAAAATCCAGTACCATCCGCCACAAGGGTTCCCCGTTGGGTCCTGGTTTCTTGGACACAATCCAGATGGGCGAGTTGTAGGGCGATAATGATGGTTTGATAATTTCATCTTCAAGTAGTTTCTGTACTTGCTTGTTGATTTCCTTTTTATGTATAGGGGGAAAGCGATATTGTTTCGTGTTGACCGGAGCTGGATCCGTCGTCGGGATTCCATGTTGGATGGCATTTGTGTGACCCAACTTCTCTTCGGGTAGATGGAACAGGTCGTGGTACTTTTCTATGATTCCTTGAACGTGGAGCTTTTCTTCTGAATTCATATGTGTTGTGGAGATTGACTGGAGCACTCTTTCCATCTTTGAAGGGGCCCTTTCGGATCTTTCCGTAATTTCAGTTTCTGATGCTGTTGTAAGAGACTTGTGGGAATTTGGGGGAGATTCAGAGTGATGAGCAGGGATTGGGACCGAGTGCACTTTTGTCGGTGCCTCGAGGTAGTGGATCGACGGATCCTTTGATAAGAGGGGCTTGGTTTTTGTTAGGTTGGGAGAAGGGGTGGTATTTATTGGGGTTTTGGTCTCTTTTGATTGCCTTTGTTTGCGTGTAGTAATTACTTCGTCAAAATCTTCCAGTTCAACAGTCGGAATCGTGATTGGTACCTCTGTTGCATTGGTGTTTATGATTTGTAGGTATGCCTTACCGTCCTGGTTACGAACAAGCGCGTTGCCAGCGTGGATTCCTGTACCTAAATCTAATCGCGGTAAATATCCTTCCTTTTTATCGGAGTTGGATACGTGTACAAAACAGGTGCTTTTTGATCTCGCGGGTAGCAGAATTTGATTTTTGTTTACAAAAGGAATGGTGGTTCCATGGACATCCAACTGTCTCTTGGAATAATTTATTGTGGCGTTTTGTTCTCTTAAGAACTCCGTCCCCAGTATTCCTTGAGGTTTGATGGGGAAGTCATCCTTGACTACGTGGAATGTGACGTCGTTGCCCAAGAGGGTTATCTTTATGGTCCCGAGGGTGGCGACGTTGTCTTCTGCAATGCCTTTAAGGAATACCTGGTTCTCTGGATCGATGTCCTGTATTCTCTTTACGGCTTGGATTTTTAATAGGTTTACTTCGGAGCCGGTGTCGATCATTAATTCCGGTGTCGTTTCGAAGTCTGGAGAGTGGATGGTTACGGATGGGGCTTCGCCCACTGGTTTTAATTGCGTGGTGGCAATCCTAGCTCCGGTGGTCCTTGGTCCTGAACTATCGTTACTGGACGCGCTCCTGGTTGGCCCGTTCCACGGTACGCGTCCGCGGTTGTCCGTGGGGCCGGGGCGTTTCCCGAATCTAGTGCTGGGGCAATTCCAAGGTCTCTGTTGCGGTTAAACATACGTTTTCTGCATTCTGAGATCAGGTGTCCGGGGTTTTTGCAGTAGGCACAGATTCGTAATTCTGTGGGTTTTGGTGGAGGTGGATTATTTTTGTCCCAATACGGGAGTAGGGGTGGGGGTGCTTGATACCCGGATTCTGCTGTGCGATTTGGGGATTGTTTCTCGGAGGGTTGAGGGGTGGAGCCTTGGTTGCTTCGGCAAGATCGAGCGTCGTGACCCGTCTTATTACATAGTTGGCAGGTCACCTTGGGTGGCTTTTGTTCCGCAAACCTGAGCCGATCCCGGTCCATCTTTTTATCCACGAGGACTGCTAGATCAAATGCTTCGTCTAAAGTTTCGAAGTGGTGCTGTTGTAGGCGCATCCTTAAGTAAGGTGGAAGACCGTCGATGAATGAATCTAATGTCAGTCGGTCGAGGCTTTGGGGATGAGTTTGTGCGAAATCGCGATAGTATTCCCTGTCCTCTTCCAGTATGGCGAATCGGAGATCCTTGACGCGAGAGATGTATTCTAGTATGTGTTCATGGGTACCTTTTATAATATTGGCAAGCTCTCCGCGGTAATGGTCCGATGTCTTAGCGGGGGCGAAGGTACGTTTAAGTTGTTTGATAAGGTCATTTACGGAATTGAAGACCCTATCCTCAACGGCCAAGTAAGCGTGGTCTTGTAATTTGTTTCGTAACAACCTCGCAAGCTGAGGTTCAGCGTGCGGGGGAACCAGAGCCTTAGCCCGATTGCAGGCCCTAGCAAATTGTAATACTGGAATATTGTGACCGTCGAATTTGGGCACGGTTTCTATTGCATCTTTCAGCTTAATCTGGGGCGAGGGATCTGGGTCCGGAAGGAAGTTATAGCCGGGTGCCGGTTTTCTGTCAAAACGCGAGGAACCCGGGGTTGCAAAATTTTGTTGCGGGGGTACAATAAGTTTCTCTATCATTTCGCGGATACCGTGAATTTGAGCGGAGAGATCCTCTAACACCGGTTTGTCAGTAGTGGTAGTTAAAGCGGGGCGCGTGTTAGTGTTCGGGTTGGCGACATATAGTTCGTGCAACCTGTCGATTTGCGCTTGTTTTTCTCGCAATAATTCCACTCGTTCCAGCAATTCATTGGTCGCGAGGTCTATGGCGCTAGTGCTCGCGCCTTGGTCGTTCGCGCAATTGTCGTCGGTTTCACCGCACACGGACATGATTAGTGTGGTTTTGTCGTCAGTGGGGTGATTTTAAAGTTCGTTACTCTGGCTTCCGGCAGCCGTTATTCAGAATCAGCGGTGTTCTCTACCCGTGTAGGTAATATTGTAATCGCGACGTCTCCTATTTGAGCGGAGGTAATGTTCGTTACACGCGACACAACTGCTTATGGGGCGCGTTTGAAGTAAATGGTCTCTACAGCGAGGGCACTCGGGGAATATATCGTTGGGTTGGTAGTAGTGTACTTGGTATATTTCGTCTACTTCTACTGGGTCCAAATTGAAACACTTTAAGCAAATATCTTCGCCTTCCGTGGTCGTTGCAACGCCTCCCGATACGCAGATCAACGCGTTTGACTCTGTCGAAATATCGTGCAGTCTACGGCTTGGGTAGTATGGGGTGCTTCGTCGATGACGTTGATCGCACATACTAGACCTTAGGGTCCTGAGTGAAGCTATTTTCTATTGAACGTTTCACAGTGAGACCAAAATCGAGTTACGTCAGGTATATGTTAATTTAGAAGTCTGTGGAGTCAATGGGGTAGGCGTTATCGAATTCGTTGTAGCTCCTGTTTGAAAGGAGGTACCACTCAGTGCATATGGCACAACTGTTCGCGGGCCGCGTTTGGAGTAAGACACCGTCGCACCGAGGGCAATTGGGAAATGTGTAGGGCGTTTGGCAGTAGTGAATTTCATATACTACTTCAGTGTCCGTTGGATCTCGCTGTGAGCATCTTAAACAGATGTCTTCATCGAAAGTGGTCGTTGCTATGCTCCCGGTAACACAGATCATCCACTGCAGATATGCTGTCAAGCTTTGTAGCCTGCGACTCCGGTACGTTGGTTCACATCGATCGGGGTGCGCGATGCACATTCTAGATATAGGGTCTTGTGGGTGCCGTATTAATTAGTTTGGAATTGAGGTGATTTTTACCCTTATGAACGGGAATTATCGAACCGTAGGTAGCTTTGGTTCGCAAGGAGGTAGTTTTCCGAACACTCGGTGCAGTCCCTTATGGGGCGAATTGGTATCAGGGGTTTCCTGCACCGTGGGCAATAAACAGAAGTTCTATAAGTGTAGTAGAAATGGGTCCAAAATACCTCTACGGTGTCTGCGGGCGATAGATTAGAACACGTCAGGCAAATTTCGCTGCCGTCCGTGGTTGTGGCTATGCCTCCAAAAACGCAGGTTAGTGCGTTCAGATAAGCCGTTATACTCTGCAATCGGCGGCTTCGATAGGACAATGCGCTCCGATTTGGGTGCTTAATGCACATACTAGATTTTTTTTCGGGATCTTTGTGGGTAACGTATGCTATAGAATTTGTTTGGATTAACAGAAAACGTATCCCACCGCTGTCACCAAATTTATGTCACGTCCTGGGTGGCGGGACTTGGATCGTGACATATATGGGGTAGGGAGGTTGCGTGCGGACCTTGCTTCGTAAGAAGACCTGCTTCTTTATGAAGGCTATGGTTCCGAACTTGCGGATATGTGTAGGAGAGCTCGAAGACTCTGCTTCGTAAGAAGACCTGCTTCTTTATGAAGGCTATGCTTCGCGACTTTTAGGAGAGGTAGGAGAGCTCGAAGACTTTGCTTCGTAAGAAGACCTGCTTCTTTATGAAGGCTATGCTTCGCGACTTTTAGGAGAGGTAGGAGAGCTCGAAGACTTTGCTTCGTAAGAAGACCTGCTTCTTTATGAAGGCTATGCTTCGCGACTTGTAGGAGAGCTCGAAGACTTTGCTTCGTAAGAAGACCTGCTTCTTTATGAAGGCTATGCTTCGCGACTTGTATCGACCAGGGAAGGCTGAATGGTGATCGTACACCCGAGTGACGCACGTGAGAGTACAGGCTTCGACTTATGGCTCTATAATTGGCTTACTAGCTGCATCGTATGAAAAAGGCGTAAATAGTAGGGTTTTTACTATTGGTTTGGGAATACCCATGCGGGACTCTATATGGAAGAACGTTAGTAAACACGGGCAAGAACTCCCGGCGCTTGCGGAGACCGATCAGCTGTAGTCGTTGCGCGTAATGGTTCCAGGTATTCGAGGCGAAATAGCGAGAATTGACGGTTTAAAGATAAAAGCGAAAGCGTTATTTATTGGAACAAGTAACAGATAGCAATAAACACCTTATAATTATGCGTTGGACATTTAGCATAGGCACATAACATTTATATAAAGGTAAATGATAGAAAATTAATGTTAGGCAAAAATAGCAAAAGATGCGAAGCAATAGAGTTAAACAATAATAGATTATGTGATAAAGATAGCAATATAATAATAAGAGACTAAAGCTTAAGCAAGATATAAATGCAAACTAAACTATATATATATAACGCGATAAGCAAAGAAATTAGCACGAAGAAATAACGTAGCAATGAATTGTAATAAACAAAAGCATTAATAATATTATAAAATAAAAGAAATAGAAACGCTTACAGTGATGTAGACGCTGGTTGATGTACACTGAATTGAAAGGTAAGAATATAACTAATAACGAAAACCATAGAGTAATGGTCGCGACTTGGCGATAACACGGAATGATACTGATGAGTCAAGATACTAAAGAATAGTGATCCGTGGGCCACGCGGCACCGGTATTTATACAAACTGATGGAATGTGAGGTATGCGGGGAATTTGAGGTATGCGTGATGACTCATGCCCAAAGTATGCGTGGAATTTGCGGTAGGCGTGATGAGTCATCCTTAAAGTATGTGTCGTAATAACTCTGGGGTTTTTGTAAGAATCAAAGGTTGATCTATAATTAGGCTGTAAGACAATGGGATTTAGAAAAGGGGCACTCAATCCGTTGGGTGGACTTTTGTGGTTTACATTGGAAGAGAGGGGGGGGGGGAAGAGATTTTGATTTAGAAAGGTTGGGGCGAGGGCTTGTTGCAATTCGTAATTGAGGAGGGAGTCATGCCTCTAAGGCGAAGAGGGGAAGGGGAATCAGCTGGAGATGGGGACCGCTAAGGTACATCGTCCAAGATCTGATGATTTGTAAAGGGTTAAGAGTTGTGGTTCATAGATAGTAGTAGGTTCTTGGGTAGGTCATATAAGGAGTAAGTTAGTTAGGGTTGGGCGAAAATTATAGGGACGTCACATCGATTCTTCTGGATTTTCATAAGATTTTTAGGAGGAGGAACTGGAATTGAAAAAATTTTGGTGAAATTAGATTAAATCTTTTTGATTTTTTTATGATTTTTAGTTACAGATGCAGAATTTTAGTAAATTTAGTTGATATTCACTTCGATTCTTTTGGATTTTCTTAAGATATTTAGGAGGAGGAACTGAAATTGAAAAAATGTTGGTGAAATTAAACTAAATCTTTTTGAATTTTTTTATGATTTTTAGTTACAGATGCAGAATTTTAGTAAATTTAGTTGATATTCACTTCGATTCCTTTGGATTTTCATAAGATTTTTAGTAGAAGGAGCTGAAATTGATGATATTTTTTTGAAATTAAATTAAATCTTTTTGAATTTTTTTATGATTTTTAGTTACAGGTGCAGAATTTGAGTACATTTAGTTGATATTCAGTTCGATTCCTTTGGATTTTCATAAGATTTTTAGTAGAGGGAGCTGAAATTGATGAAATTTTGGTGAAATTAAATTTAATTTCTTTGCATTCTTTTATGATTTTTAGTGAAAGGTGCAGGATTTGAGTAAATTTAGTTGATATTCACTTCGATTCTTTTGGATTTTCTTAAGATTTTTAGGAGGAAGAGCTGAAATTGGATTTTTTTTTTGAAATTGAATTAAATTTTTTTGATGTTTAGTTACAGGTGCCGAATTTGAGTAAATTTTGTTGAAATAAACTTCGATTCTTCTGGATTTTCATAAGATTTTTAGGAGGAGGAACTGGAATTGAAAAAATTTTGGTGAAATTAGATTAAATCTTTTTGATTTTTTTATGATTTTTAGTTACAGATGCAGAATTTTAGTAAGTTTAGTTGATATTCACTTCGATTCTTTTGGATTTTCTTAAGATATTTAGGAGGAGGAACTGAAATTGAAAAAATGTTGGTGAAATTAAACTAAATCTTTTTGAATTTTTTTATGATTTTTAGTTACAGATGCAGAATTTTAGTAAATTTAGTTGATATTCACTTCGATTCCTTTGGATTTTCTTAAGATTTTTAGGAGGAGGAACTGAAATTGAAAAAATGTTGGTGAAATTAAACTAAATCTTTTTGAATTTTTTTATGATTTTTAGTTACAGATGCAGAATTTTAGTAAATTTAGTTGATATTCACTTCGATTCCTTTGGATTTTCATAAGATTTTTAGTAGAAGGAACTGATATTGAAAAAATGTTGGTGAAATTAAACTAAATCTTTTTGAATTTTTTTATGATATTTAGTTACAGAAGCAGAATTTTAGTAAATTTAGTTGATATTCACTTCGATTCCTTTGGATTTTCATAAGATTTTTAGTAGAAGGAGCTGAAATTGAAAAAATTTTGGTGAAATTAAATTAAATCTTTTTGAATTATTTTATGATTTTTACTTACAGGTGCAGAATTTGAATAAATTTAGTTGATATTCACCTCGATTCCTGTGGATTTTCATAAAATTTTTAGTAGAGGGAGCTGAAATTGATGAAATTATGGTGAAATTAAATTTAATTTCTTTGCATTCTTTTATGATTTTTAGTGAAAGGTGCAGAATTTGAGTAAATTTAGTTGATATTCACTTCGATTCTTTTGGATTTTCTTAAGATTTTTAGGAGGAGGAACTGAAATTGAAAAAATGTTGGTGAAATTAAACTAAATCTTTTTGAATTTTTTTATGATTTTTAGTTACAGATGCAGAATTTTAGTAAATTTAGTTGATATTCACTTCGATTCCTTTGGATTTTCATAAGATTTTTAGTAGAAGGAGCTGAAATTGATGAAATTTTTTTGAAATTAAATTAAATCTTTTTGAATTTTTTTATGATTTTTAGTCACAGGTGCAGAATTTGAGTACATTTAGTTGATATTCAGTTCGATTCCTTTGGATTTTCATAAGATTTTTAGTAGAGGGAGCTGAAATTGATGAAATTTTGGTGAAATTAAATTTAATTTCTTTGTATTTTTTTATGATTTTTAGTGAAAGGTGCAGAATTTTAGTAAATTTAGTTGATATTCACTTCGATTCCTTTGGATTTTCATAAGATTTAGTAGAAGGAGCTGAAATTGATGAAATTTTTGTAAAATTAAATTAAATCTTTTTGAATTTTTTTATGATTTTTGGTTACAGATGCAGAATTTTAGTAAATTTAGATGATATTCACTTCGATTCCTTTGGATTTACATAAGATTTTTAGTAGAAGGAGCTGAAATGAAGAAATTTTTTTTAAGTTAAATTAAATCTTTTTGAATTTTTTTATGATTTTTAGTTACAGGTGCAGAATTTTAGTAAATTTAGTTGATATTCACTTCCATACCTTTGGATTTTCATAAGATTTTTAGAAGAAGGAGCTGAAATTGATGATATTTTTTTGAAATTAAATTAAATCTTTTTGAATTTTTTTATGATTTTTAGTTACAGGTGCAGAATTTGAGTACATTTAGTTGATATTCAGTTCGATTCCTTTGGATTTTCATAAGATTTTTAGTAGAGGGAGCTGAAATTGATGAAATTTTGGTGAAATTAAATTTAATTTCTTTGCATTCTTTTATGATTTTTAGTGAAAGGTGCAGAATTTGAGTAAATTTAGTTGATATTCAATTCGATTCTTTTGGATTTTCTTAAGATTTTTAGGAGGAAGAGCTGAAATTGGATTTTTTTTTTTAAATTGAATTAAATTTTTTTGATGTTTAGTTACAGGTGCCGAATTTGAGTAAATTTTGTTGAAATAAACTTCGATTCTTCTGGATTTTCATAAGATTTTTAGGAGGAGGAACTGGAATTGAAAAAATTTTGGTGAAATTAGATTAAATCTTTTTGATTTTTTTATGATTTTTAGTTACAGATGCAGAATTTTAGTAAATTTAGTTGATATTCACTTCGATTCTTTTGGATTTTCTTAAGATATTTAGGAGGAGGAACTGAAATTGAAAAAATGTTGGTGAAATTAAACTAAATCTTTTTGAATTTTTTTATGATTTTTAGTTACAGATGCAGAATTTTAGTAAATTTAGTTGATATTCACTTCGATTCCTTTGGATTTTCATAAGATTTTTAGTAGAAGGAGCTGAAATTGAAAAAATTTTGGTGAAATTAAATTAAATCTTTTTGAATTATTTTATGATTTTTACTTACAGGTGCAGAATTTGAATAAATTTAGTTGATATTCACCTCGATTCCTGTGGATTTTCATAAAATTTTTAGTAGAGGGAGCTGAAATTGATGAAATTATGGTGAAATTAAATTTAATTTCTTTGCATTCTTTTATGATTTTTAGTGAAAGGTGCAGAATTTGAGTAAATTTAGTTGATATTCACTTCGATTCTTTTGGATTTTCTTAAGATTTTTAGGAGGAAGAGCTGAAATGAAGAAATTTTTTTGAAATTGAATTAAATCTTTTTGATTTTTTTATGATTTTTAGTTACAGATGCAGAATTTTAGTAAATTTAGTTGATATTCACTTCGATTCCTTTGGATTTTCATAAGATTTTTAGTAGAAGGAGCTGAAATTGATGATATTTTTTTGAAATTAAATTAAATCTTTTTGAATTTTTTTATGATTTTTAGTTACAGGTGCAGAATTTGAGTACATTTAGTTGATATTCAGTTCGATTCCTTTGGATTTTCATAAGATTTTTAGTAGAGGGAGCTGAAATTGATGAAATTTTGGTGAAATTAAATTTAATTTCTTTGTATTTTTTTATGATTTTTAGTGAAAGGTGCAGAATTTTAGTAAATTTAGTTGATATTCACTTCGATTCCTTTGGATTTTCATAAGATTTAGTAGAAGGAGCTGAAATTGATGAAATTTTTGTAAAATTAAATTAAATCTTTTTGAATTTTTTTATGATTTTTGGTTACAGATGCAGAATTTTAGTAAATTTAGATGATATTCACTTCGATTCCTTTGGATTTACATAAGATTTTTAGTAGAAGGAGCTGAAATGAAGAAATTTTTTTTAAGTTAAATTAAATCTTATTGAATTTTTTTATGATTTTTAGTTACAGGTGCAGAATTTGAGTACATTTAGTTGATATTCAGTTCGATTCTTTTGGATTTTCTTAAGATTTTTAGTAGAAGGAACTGAAATTGACGAAATTTTTTTGAAAAATAATTAAATTTCTTTGTATTTTTTTATGATTTTTAGTTTCAGGTGCAGAATTAAAGTGAATTTAGTTGAAATTCACTTCGATTCCTTTGGATTTTCATAAGATTTAGTAGAAGGAGCTGAAATTGATGAAATTTTTGTAAAATTAAATTAAATCTTTTTGAATTTTTTTATGATTTTTGGTTACAGATGCAGAATTTTAGTAAATTTAGATGATATTCACTTCGATTCCTTTGGATTTACATAAGATTTTTAGTAGAAGGAGCTGAAATGAAGAAATTTTTTTGAAGTTAAATTAAATCTATTTGAATTTTTTTATGATTTTTAGTTACAGGTGCAGAATTTGAGTAAATTTAGTTGATATTCACATCGATTCTTTTGGATTTTCTTAAGATTTTTAGGAGGAAGAGCTGAAATTGGAATTTTTTTTTTAAATTGAATTAAATTTTTTTGATGTTTAGTTACAGGTGCCGAATTTGAGTAAATTTTGTTGAAATAAACTTCGATTCTTCTGGATTTTCTTAAGATTTTTAGGAGGAGGAACTGGAATTGGAAAAATTTTGGTGAAATTAAATTAAATCTTTTTGATTTTTTTATGATTTTTAGTTACAGATGCAGAATTTTAGTAAATTTAGTTGATATTCACTTCGATTCTTTTGGATTTTCTTAAGATATTTAGGAGGAGGAACTGAAATTGAAAAAATGTTGGTGAAATTAAACTAAATCTTTTTGAATTTTTTTATGATTTTTAGTTACAGATGCAGAATTTTAGTAAATTTAGTTGATATTCACTTCGATTCCTTTGGATTTTCATAAGATTTTTAGTAGAAGGAGCTGAAATTGAAAAAATTTTGGTGAAATTAAATTAAATCTTTTTGAATTATTTTATGATTTTTACTTACAGGTGCAGAATTTGAATAAATTTAGTTGATATTCACCTCGATTCCTGTGGATTTTCATAAAATTTTTAGTAGAGGGAGCTGAAATTGATGAAATTATGGTGAAATTAAATTTAATTTCTTTGCATTCTTTTATGATTTTTAGTGAAAGGTGCAGAATTTGAGTAAATTTAGTTGATATTCACTTCGATTCTTTTGGATTTTCTTAAGATTTTAAGGAGGAAGAGCTGAAATGAAGAAATTTTTTTGAAATTGAATTAAATCTTTTTGATTTTTTTATGATTTTTAGTTACAGATGCAGAATTTTAGTAAATTTAGTTGATATTCACTTCGATTCCTTTGGATTTTTATAAGATTTTTAGTAGAAGGAGTTGAAATTGATGAAATTTTTTTGAAGTTAAATTAAATCTTTTTGATTTTTATATGATTTTTAGTTACAGGTGGAGAATTTGAGTACATTTAGTTGATATTCAGTTCGATTCCTTTGGATTTTCATAAGATTTTTAGTAGAAGGAACTGAAATTGACGAAATTTTTTTGAAAAATAATTAAATTTCTTTGTATTTTTTTATGATTTTTAGTTTCAGGTGCAGAATTAAAGTGAATTTAGTTGAAATTCACTTCGATTCCTTTGGATTTTCATAAGATTTAGTAGAAGGAGCTGAAATTGATGAAATTTTTGTAAAATTAAATTAAATCTTTTTGAATTTTTTTATGATTTTTGGATACAGATGCAGAATTTTAGTAAATTTAGATGATATTCACTTCGATTCCTTTGGATTTACATAAGATTTTTAGTAGAAGGAGCTGAAATGAAGAAATTTTTTTGAAGTTAAATTAAATCTATTTGAATTTTTTTATGATTTTTAGTTACAGGTGCAGAATTTGAGTAAATTTAGTTGATATTCACATCGATTCTTTCGGATTTTCTTAAGATTTTTAGGAGGAAGAGCTGAAATTGGAATTTTTTTTTTAAATTGAATTAAATTTTTTTGATGTTTAGTTACAGGTGCCGAATTTGAGTAAATTTTGTTGAAATAAACTTCGATTCTTCTGGATTTTCATAAGATTTTTAGGAGGAGGAACTGGAATTGAAAAAATTTTGGTGAAATTAGATTAAATCTTTTTGATTTTTTTATGATTTTTAGTTACAGATGCAGAATTTTAGTAAATTTAGTTGATATTCACTTCGATTCTTATGGATTTTCTTAAGATATTTAGGAGGAGGAACTGAAATTGAAAAAATGTTGGTGAAATTAAACTAAATCTTTTTGAATTTTTTTATGATATTTAGTTACAGATGCAGAATTTTAGTAAATTTAGTTGATATTCACTTCGATTCCTTTGGATTTTCATAAGATTTTTAGTAGAAGGAGCTGAAATTGAAAAAATTATGGTGAAATTAAATTTAATTTCTTTGCATTCTTTTATGATTTTTAGTGAAAGGTGCAGAATTTGAGTAAATTTAGTTGATATTCACTTCGATTCTTTTGGATTTTCTTAAGATTTTTAGGAGGAGGAACTGAAATTGAAAAAATGTTGGTGAAATTAAACTAAATCTTTTTGAATTTTTTTATGATTTTTAGTTACAGATGCAGAATTTTAGTAAATTTAGTTGATATTCACTTCGATTCCTTTGGATTTTCATAAGATTTTAAGTAGAAGGAGCTGAAATTGATGATATTTTTTTGAAATTAAATTAAATCTTTTTGAATTTTTTTATGATTTTTAGTTACAGGTGCAGAATTTGAGTACATTTAGTTGATATTCAGTTCGATTCCTTTGGATTTTCATAAGATTTTTAGTAGAGGGAGCTGAAATTGATGAAATTTTGGTGAAATTAAATTTAATTTCTTTGTATTTTTTTATGATTTTTAGTGAAAGGTGCAGAATTTTAGTAAATTTAGTTGATATTCACTTCGATTCCTTTGGATTTTCATAAGATTTAGTAGAAGGAGCTGAAATTGATGAAATTTTTGTAAAATTAAATTAAATCTTTTTGAATTTTTTTATGATTTTTGGTTACAGATGCAGAATTTTAGTAAATTTAGATGATATTCACTTCGATTCCTTTGGATTTACATAAGATTTTTAGTAGAAGGAGCTGAAATGAAGAAATTTTTTTTAAGTTAAATTAAATCTTTTTGAATTTTTTTATGATTTTTAGTTACAGGTGCAGAATTTTAGTAAATTTAGTTGATATTCACTTCGATTCCTTTGGATTTTCATAAGATTTTTAGAAGAAGGAGCTGAAATTGATGATATTTTTTTGAAATTAAATTAAATCTTTTTGAATTTTTTTATGATTTTTAGTTACAGGTGCAGAATTTGAGTACATTTAGTTGATATTCAGTTCGATTCCTTTGGATTTTCATAAGATTTTTAGTAGAGGGAGCTGAAATTGATGAAATTTTGGTGAAATTAAATTTAATTTCTTTGCATTCTTTTATGATTTTTAGTGAAAGGTGCAGAATTTGAGTAAATTTAGTTGATATTCAATTCGATTCTTTTGGATTTTCTTAAGATTTTTAGGAGGAAGAGCTGAAATTGGAATTTTTTTTTTAAATTGAATTAAATTTTTTTGATGTTTAGTTACAGGTGCCGAATTTGAGTAAATTTTGTTGAAATAAACTTCGATTCTTCTGGATTTTCATAAGATTTTTAGGAGGAGGAACTGGAATTGAAAAAATTTTGGTGAAATTAGATTAAATCTTTTTGATTTTTTTATGATTTTTAGTTACAGATGCAGAATTTTAGTAAATTTAGTTGATATTCACTTCGATTCTTTTGGATTTTCTTAAGATATTTAGGAGGAGGAACTGAAATTGAAAAAATGTTGGTGAAATTAAACTAAATCTTTTTGAATTTTTTTATGATTTTTAGTTACAGATGCAGAATTTTAGTAAATTTAGTTGATATTCACTTCGATTCCTTTGGATTTTCATAAGATTTTTAGTAGAAGGAGCTGAAATGAAGAAATTTTTTTGAAGTTAAATTAAATCTATTTGAATTTTTTTATGATTTTTAGTTACAGGTGCAGAATTTGAGTAAATTTAGTTGATATTTACATCGATTCTTTTGGATTTTCTTAAGATTTTTAGGAGGAAGAGCTGAAATTGGAATTTTTTTTTTAAATTGAATTAAATTTTTTTGATGTTTAGTTACAGGTGCCGAATTTGAGTAAATTTTGTTGAAATAAACTTCGATTCTTCTGGATTTTCTTAAGATTTTTAGGAGGAGGAACTGGAATTGGAAAAATTTTGGTGAAATTAAATTAAATGTTTTTGATTTTTTTATGATTTTTAGTTACAGATGCAGAATTTTAGAAAATTTAGTTGATATTCACTTCGATTCCTTTGGATTTTCATAAGATTTTTAGTAGAAGGAGCTGAAATTGATGATATTTTTTTGAAATTAAATTAAATCTTTTTGAATTTTTTTATGATTTTTAGTTACAGGTGCAGAATTTGAGTACATTTAGTTGATATTCAGTTCGATTCCTTTGGATTTTCATAAGATTTTTAGTAGAGGGAGCTGAAATTGATGAAATTTTGGTGAAATTAAATTTAATTTCTTTGCATTCTTTTATGATTTTTAGTGAAAGGTGCAGGATTTGAGTAAATTTAGTTGATATTCACTTCGATTCTTTTGGATTTTCTTAAGATTTTTAGGAGGAAGAGCTGAAATTGGATTTTTTTTTTGAAATTGAATTAAATTTTTTTGATGTTTAGTTACAGGTGCCGAATTTGAGTAAATTTTGTTGAAATAAACTTCGATTCTTCTGGATTTTCATAAGATTTTTAGGAGGAGGAACTGGAATTGAAAAAATTTTGGTGAAATTAGATTAAATCTTTTTGATTTTTTTATGATTTTTAGTTACAGATGCAGAATTTTAGTAAGTTTAGTTGATATTCACTTCGATTCTTTTGGATTTTCTTAAGATATTTAGGAGGAGGAACTGAAATTGAAAAAATGTTGGTGAAATTAAACTAAATCTTTTTGAATTTTTTTATGATTTTTAGTTACAGATGCAGAATTTTAGTAAATTTAGTTGATATTCACTTCGATTCCTTTGGATTTTCTTAAGATTTTTAGGAGGAGGAACTGAAATTGAAAAAATGTTGGTGAAATTAAACTAAATCTTTTTGAATTTTTTTATGATTTTTAGTTACAGATGCAGAATTTTAGTAAATTTAGTTGATATTCACTTCGATTCCTTTGGATTTTCATAAGATTTTTAGTAGAAGGAACTGATATTGAAAAAATGTTGGTGAAATTAAACTAAATCTTTTTGAATTTTTTTATGATATTTAGTTACAGAAGCAGAATTTTAGTAAATTTAGTTGATATTCACTTCGATTCCTTTGGATTTTCATAAGATTTTTAGTAGAAGGAGCTGAAATTGAAAAAATTTTGGTGAAATTAAATTAAATCTTTTTGAATTATTTTATGATTTTTACTTACAGGTGCAGAATTTGAATAAATTTAGTTGATATTCACCTCGATTCCTGTGGATTTTCATAAAATTTTTAGTAGAGGGAGCTGAAATTGATGAAATTATGGTGAAATTAAATTTAATTTCTTTGCATTCTTTTATGATTTTTAGTGAAAGGTGCAGAATTTGAGTAAATTTAGTTGATATTCACTTCGATTCTTTTGGATTTTCTTAAGATTTTTAGGAGGAGGAACTGAAATTGAAAAAATGTTGGTGAAATTAAACTAAATCTTTTTGAATTTTTTTATGATTTTTAGTTACAGATGCAGAATTTTAGTAAATTTAGTTGATATTCACTTCGATTCCTTTGGATTTTCATAAGATTTTTAGTAGAAGGAGCTGAAATTGATGAAATTTTTTTGAAATTAAATTAAATCTTTTTGAATTTTTTTATGATTTTTAGTCACAGGTGCAGAATTTGAGTACATTTAGTTGATATTCAGTTCGATTCCTTTGGATTTTCATAAGATTTTTAGTAGAGGGAGCTGAAATTGATGAAATTTTGGTGAAATTAAATTTAATTTCTTTGTATTTTTTTATGATTTTTAGTGAAAGGTGCAGAATTTTAGTAAATTTAGTTGATATTCACTTCGATTCCTTTGGATTTTCATAAGATTTAGTAGAAGGAGCTGAAATTGATGAAATTTTTGTAAAATTAAATTAAATCTTTTTGAATTTTTTTATGATTTTTGGTTACAGATGCAGAATTTTAGTAAATTTAGATGATATTCACTTCGATTCCTTTGGATTTACATAAGATTTTTAGTAGAAGGAGCTGAAATGAAGAAATTTTTTTTAAGTTAAATTAAATCTTTTTGAATTTTTTTATGATTTTTAGTTACAGGTGCAGAATTTTAGTAAATTTAGTTGATATTCACTTCCATACCTTTGGATTTTCATAAGATTTTTAGAAGAAGGAGCTGAAATTGATGATATTTTTTTGAAATTAAATTAAATCTTTTTGAATTTTTTTATGATTTTTAGTTACAGGTGCAGAATTTGAGTACATTTAGTTGATATTCAGTTCGATTCCTTTGGATTTTCATAAGATTTTTAGTAGAGGGAGCTGAAATTGATGAAATTTTGGTGAAATTAAATTTAATTTCTTTGCATTCTTTTATGATTTTTAGTGAAAGGTGCAGAATTTGAGTAAATTTAGTTGATATTCAATTCGATTCTTTTGGATTTTCTTAAGATTTTTAGGAGGAAGAGCTGAAATTGGAATTTTTTTTTTAAATTGAATTAAATTTTTTTGATGTTTAGTTACAGGTGCCGAATTTGAGTAAATTTTGTTGAAATAAACTTCGATTCTTCTGGATTTTCATAAGATTTTTAGGAGGAGGAACTGGAATTGAAAAAATTTTGGTGAAATTAGATTAAATCTTTTTGATTTTTTTATGATTTTTAGTTACAGATGCAGAATTTTAGTAAATTTAGTTGATATTCACTTCGATTCTTTTGGATTTTCTTAAGATATTTAGGAGGAGGAACTGAAATTGAAAAAATGTTGGTGAAATTAAACTAAATCTTTTTGAATTTTTTTATGATTTTTAGTTACAGATGCAGAATTTTAGTAAATTTAGTTGATATTCACTTCGATTCCTTTGGATTTTCATAAGATTTTTAGTAGAAGGAGCTGAAATGAAGAAATTTTTTTGAAGTTAAATTAAATCTATTTGAATTTTTTTATGATTTTTAGTTACAGGTGCAGAATTTGAGTAAATTTAGTTGATATTCACATCGATTCTTTTGGATTTTCTTAAGATTTTTAGGAGGAAGAGCTGAAATTGGAATTTTTTTTTTAAATTGAATTAAATTTTTTTGATGTTTAGTTACAGGTGCCGAATTTGAGTAAATTTTGTTGAAATAAACTTCGATTCTTCTGGATTTTCTTAAGATTTTTAGGAGGAGGAACTGGAATTGGAAAAATTTTGGTGAAATTAAATTAAATCTTTTTGATTTTTTTATGATTTTTAGTTACAGATGCAGAATTTTAGTAAGTTTAGTTGATATTCACTTCGATTCTTTTGGATTTTCTTAAGATATTTAGGAGGAGGAACTGAAATTGAAAAAATGTTGGTGAAATTAAACTAAATCTTTTTGAATTTTTTTATGATTTTTAGTTACAGATGCAGAATTTTAGTAAATTTAGTTGATATTCACTTCGATTCCTTTGGATTTTCATAAGATTTTTAGTAGAAGGAACTGATATTGAAAAAATGTTGGTGAAATTAAACTAAATCTTTTTGAATTTTTTTATGATATTTAGTTACAGAAGCAGAATTTTAGTAAATTTAGTTGATATTCACTTCGATTCCTTTGGATTTTCATAAGATTTTTAGTAGAAGGAGCTGAAATTGAAAAAATTTTGGTGAAATTAAATTAAATCTTTTTGAATTATTTTATGATTTTTACTTACAGGTGCAGAATTTGAATAAATTTAGTTGATATTCACCTCGATTCCTGTGGATTTTCATAAAATTATTAGTAGAGGGAGCTGAAATTGATGAAATTATGGTGAAATTAAATTTAATTTCTTTGCATTCTTTTATGATTTTTAGTGAAAGGTGCAGAATTTGAGTAAATTTAGTTGATATTCACTTCGATTCTTTTGGATTTTCTTAAGATTTTTAGGAGGAGGAACTGAAATTGAAAAAATGTTGGTGAAATTAAACTAAATCTTTTTGAATTTTTTTATGATTTTTAGTTACAGATGCAGAATTTTAGTAAATTTAGTTGATATTCACTTCGATTCCTTTGGATTTTCATAAGATTTTTAGTAGAAGGAGCTGAAATTGATGATATTTTTTTGAAATTAAATTAAATCTTTTTGAATTTTTTTATGATTTTTAGTTACAGGTGCAGAATTTGAGTACATTTAGTTGATATTCAGTTCGATTCCTTTGGATTTTCATAAGATTTTTAGTAGAGGGAGCTGAAATTGATGAAATTTTGGTGAAATTAAATTTAATTTCTTTGTATTTTTTTATGATTTTTAGTGAAAGGTGCAGAATTTTAGTAAATTTAGTTGATATTCACTTCGATTCCTTTGGATTTTCATAAGATTTAGTAGAAGGAGCTGAAATTGATGAAATTTTTGTAAAATTAAATTAAATCTTTTTGAATTTTTTTATGATTTTTGGTTACAGATGCAGAATTTTAGTAAATTTAGATGATATTCACTTCGATTCCTTTGGATTTACATAAGATTTTTAGTAGAAGGAGCTGAAATGAAGAAATTTTTTTTAAGTTAAATTAAATCTTTTTGAATTTTTTTATGATTTTTAGTTACAGGTGCAGAATTTGAGTACATTTAGTTGATATTCAGTTCGATTCTTTTGGATTTTCTTAAGATTTTTAGTAGAAGGAACTGAAATTGACGAAATTTTTTTGAAAAATAATTAAATTTCTTTGTATTTTTTTATGATTTTTAGTTTCAGGTGCAGAATTAAAGTGAATTTAGTTGAAATTCACTTCGATTCCTTTGGATTTTCATAAGATTTAGTAGAAGGAGCTGAAATTGATGAAATTTTTGTAAAATTAAATTAAATCTTTTTGAATTTTTTTATGATTTTTGGTTACAGATGCAGAATTTTAGTAAATTTAGATGATATTCACTTCGATTCCTTTGGATTTACATAAGATTTTTAGTAGAAGGAGCTGAAATGAAGAAATTTTTTTGAAGTTAAATTAAATCTATTTGAATTTTTTTATGATTTTTAGTTACAGGTGCAGAATTTGAGTAAATTTAGTTGATATTCACATCGATTCTTTTGGATTTTCTTAAGATTTTTAGGAGGAAGAGCTGAAATTGGAATTTTTTTTTTAAATTGAATTAAATTTTTTTGATGTTTAGTTACAGGTGCCGAATTTGAGTAAATTTTGTTGAAATAAACTTCGATTCTTCTGGATTTTCTTAAGATTTTTAGGAGGAGGAACTGGAATTGGAAAAATTTTGGTGAAATTAAATTAAATCTTTTTGATTTTTTTATGATTTTTAGTTACAGATGCAGAATTTTAGTAAATTTAGTTGATATTCACTTCGATTCTTTTGGATTTTCTTAAGATATTTAGGAGGAGGAACTGAAATTGAAAAAATGTTGGTGAAATTAAACTAAATCTTTTTGAATTTTTTTATGATTTTTAGTTACAGATGCAGAATTTTAGTAAATTTAGTTGATATTCACTTCGATTCCTTTGGATTTTCATAAGATTTTTAGTAGAAGGAGCTGAAATTGAAAAAATTTTGGTGAAATTAAATTAAATCTTTTTGAATTATTTTATGATTTTTACTTACAGGTGCAGAATTTGAATAAATTTAGTTGATATTCACCTCGATTCCTGTGGATTTTCATAAAATTTTTAGTAGAGGGAGCTGAAATTGATGAAATTATGGTGAAATTAAATTTAATTTCTTTGCATTCTTTTATGATTTTTAGTGAAAGGTGCAGAATTTGAGTAAATTTAGTTGATATTCACTTCGATTCTTTTGGATTTTCTTAAGATTTTTAGGAGGAGGAACTGAAATTGAAAAAATGTTGGTGAAATTAAACTAAATCTTTTTGAATTTTTTTATGATTTTTAGTTACAGATGCAGAATTTTAGTAAATTTAGTTGATATTCACTTCGATTCCTTTGGATTTTCATAAGATTTTTAGTAGAAGGAGCTGAAATTGATGATATTTTTTTGAAATTAAATTAAATCTTTTTGAATTTTTTTATGATTTTTAGTTACAGGTGCAGAATTTGAGTACATTTAGTTGATATTCAGTTCGATTCCTTTGGATTTTCATAAGATTTTTAGTAGAGGGAGCTGAAATTGATGAAATTTTGGTGAAATTAAATTTAATTTCTTTGCATTCTTTTATGATTTTTAGTGAAAGGTGCAGAATTTGAGTAAATTTAGTTGATATTCAATTCGATTCTTTTGGATTTTCTTAAGATTTTTAGGAGGAAGAGCTGAAATTGGAATTTTTTTTTTAAATTGAATTAAATTTTTTTGATGTTTAGTTACAGGTGCCGAATTTGAGTAAATTTTGTTGAAATAAACTTCGATTCTTCTGGATTTTCATAAGATTTTTAGGAGGAGGAACTGGAATTGAAAAAATTTTGGTGAAATTAGATTAAATCTTTTTGATTTTTTTATGATTTTTAGTTACAGATGCAGAATTTTAGTAAATTTAGTTGATATTCACTTCGATTCTTTTGGATTTTCTTAAGATATTTAGGAGGAGGAACTGAAATTGAAAAAATGTTGGTGAAATTAAACTAAATCTTTTTGAATTTTTTTATGATTTTTAGTTACAGATGCAGAATTTTAGTAAATTTAGTTGATATTCACTTCGATTCCTTTGGATTTTCATAAGATTTTTAGTAGAAGGAGCTGAAATGAAGAAATTTTTTTGAAGTTAAATTAAATCTATTTGAATTTTTTTATGATTTTTAGTTACAGGTGCAGAATTTGAGTAAATTTAGTTGATATTCACATCGATTCTTTTGGATTTTCTTAAGATTTTTAGGAGGAAGAGCTGAAATTGGAATTTTTTTTTTAAATTGAATTAAATTTTTTTGATGTTTAGTTACAGGTGCCGAATTTGAGTAAATTTTGTTGAAATAAACTTCGATTCTTCTGGATTTTCTTAAGATTTTTAGGAGGAGGAACTGGAATTGGAAAAATTTTGGTGAAATTAAATTAAATCTTTTTGATTTTTTTATGATTTTTAGTTACAGATGCAGAATTTTAGTAAATTTAGTTGATATTCACTTCGATTCCTTTGGATTTTCATAAGATTTTTAGTAGAAGGAGCTGAAATTGATGATATTTTTTTGAAATTAAATTAAATCTTTTTGAATTTTTTTATGATTTTTAGTTACAGGTGCAGAATTTGAGTACATTTAGTTGATATTCAGTTCGATTCCTTTGGATTTTCATAAGATTTTTAGTAGAGGGAGCTGAAATTGATGAAATTTTGGTGAAATTAAATTTAATTTCTTTGCATTCTTTTATGATTTTTAGTGAAAGGTGCAGGATTTGAGTAAATTTAGTTGATATTCACTTCGATTCTTTTGGATTTTCTTAAGATTTTTAGGAGGAAGAGCTGAAATTGGATTTTTTTTTTGAAATTGAATTAAATTTTTTTGATGTTTAGTTACAGGTGCCGAATTTGAGTAAATTTTGTTGAAATAAACTTCGATTCTTCTGGATTTTCATAAGATTTTTAGGAGGAGGAACTGGAATTGAAAAAATTTTGGTGAAATTAGATTAAATCTTTTTGATTTTTTTATGATTTTTAGTTACAGATGCAGAATTTTAGTAAGTTTAGTTGATATTCACTTCGATTCTTTTGGATTTTCTTAAGATATTTAGGAGGAGGAACTGAAATTGAAAAAATGTTGGTGAAATTAAACTAAATCTTTTTGAATTTTTTTATGATTTTTAGTTACAGATGCAGAATTTTAGTAAATTTAGTTGATATTCACTTCGATTCCTTTGGATTTTCATAAGATTTTTAGTAGAAGGAACTGAAATTGAAAAAATGTTGGTGAAATTAAACTAAATCTTTTTGAATTTTTTTATGATTTTTAGTTACAGATGCAGAATTTTAGTAAATTTAGATGATATTCACTTCGATTCCTTTGGATTTACATAAGATTTTTAGTAGAAGGAGCTGAAATGAAGAAATTTTTTTGAAGTTAAATTAAATCTATTTGAATTTTTTTATGATTTTTAGTTACAGGTGCAGAATTTGAGTAAATTTATTTGATATTCACATCGATTCTTTTGGATTTTCTTAAGATTTTTAGGAGGAAGAGCTGAAATTGGAATTTTTTTTTTAAATTGAATTAAATTTTTTTGATGTTTAGTTACAGGTGCCGAATTTGAGTAAATTTTGTTGAAATAAACTTCGATTCTTCTGGATTTTCTTAAGATTTTTAGGAGGAGGAACTGGAATTGGAAAAATTTTGGTGAAATTAAATTAAATCTTTTTGATTTTTTTATGATTTTTAGTTACAGATGCAGAATTTTAGTAAATTTAGTTGATATTCACTTCGATTCCTTTGGATTTTCATAAGATTTTTAGTAGAAGGAGCTGAAATTGATGATATTTTTTTGAAGTTAAATTAAATCTTTTTGAATTTTTTTATGATTTTTAGTTACAGGTGCAGAATTTGAGTACATTTAGTTGATATTCAGTTCGATTCCTTTGGATTTTCATAAGATTTTTAGTAGAGGGAGCTGAAATTGATGAAATTTTGGTGAAATTAAATTTAATTTCTTTACATTCTTTTATGATTTTTAGTGAAAGGTGCAGAATTTGAGTAAATTTAGTTGATATTCAATTCGATTCTTTTGGATTTTCTTAAGATTTTTAGGAGGAAGAGCTGAAATTGGAATTTTTTTTTTAAATTGAATTAAATTTTTTTGATGTTTAGTTACAGGTGCCGAATTTGAGTAAATTTTGTTGAAATAAACTTCGATTCTTCTGGATTTTCATAAGATTTTTAGGAGGAGGAACTGGAATTGAAAAAATTTTGGTGAAATTAGATTAAATCTTTTTGATTGTTTTATGATTTTTAGTTACAGATGCAGAATTTTAGTAAATTTAGTTGATATTCACTTCGATTCTTTTGGATTTTCTTAAGATATTTAGGAGGAGGAACTGAAATTGAAAAAATGTTGGTGAAATTAAACTAAATCTTTTTGAATTTTTTTATGATTTTTAGTTACAGATGCAGAATTTTAGTAAATTTAGTTGATATTCACTTCGATTCCTTTGGATTTTCATAAGATTTTTAGTAGAAGGAGCTGAAATTGAAAAAATTTTGGTGAAATTAAATTAAATCTTTTTGAATTATTTTATGATTTTTACTTACAGGTGCAGAATTTGAATAAATTTAGTTGATATTCACCTCGATTCCTGTGGATTTTCATAAAATTTTTAGTAGAGGGAGCTGAAATTGATGAAATTATGGTGAAATTAAATTAAATCTTTTTGATTTTTTTATGATTTTTAGTTACAGATGCAGAATTTTAGTAAATTTAGTTGATATTCACTTCGATTCTTTTGGATTTTCTTAAGATATTTAGGAGGAGGAACTGAAATTGAAAAAATGTTGGTGAAATTAAACTAAATCTTTTTGAATTTTTTTATGATTTTTAGTTACAGATGCAGAATTTTAGTAAATTTAGTTGATATTCACTTCGATTCCTTTGGATTTTCATAAGATTTTTAGTAGAAGGAGCTGAAATTGATGATATTTTTTTGAAATTAAATTAAATCTTTTTGAATTTTTTTATGATTTTTAGTTACAGGTGCAGAATTTGAGTACATTTAGTTGATATTCAGTTCGATTCCTTTGGATTTTCATAAGATTTTTAGTAGAGGGAGCTGAAATTGATGAAATTTTGGTGAAATTAAATTTAATTTCTTTGTATTTTTTTATGATTTTTAGTGAAAGGTGCAGAATTTTAGTAAATTTAGTTGATATTCACTTCGATTCCTTTGGATTTTCATAAGATTTAGTAGAAGGAGCTGAAATTGATGAAATTTTTGTAAAATTAAATTAAATCTTTTTGAATTTTTTTATGATTTTTGGTTACAGATGCAGAATTTTAGTAAATTTAGATGATATTCACTTCGATTCCTTTGGATTTACATAAGATTTTTAGTAGAAGGAGCTGAAATGAAGAAATTTTTTTTAAGTTAAATTAAATCTTTTTGAATTTTTTTATGATTTTTAGTTACAGGTGCAGAATTTGAGTACATTTAGTTGATATTCAGTTCGATTCTTTTGGATTTTCTTAAGATTTTTAGTAGAAGGAACTGAAATTGACGAAATTTTTTTGAAAAATAATTAAATTTCTTTGTATTTTTTTATGATTTTTAGTTTCAGGTGCAGAATTAAAGTGAATTTAGTTGAAATTCACTTCGATTCCTTTGGATTTTCATAAGATTTAGTAGAAGGAGCTGAAATTGATGAAATTTTTGTAAAATTAAATTAAATCTTTTTGAATTTTTTTATGATTTTTGGTTACAGATGCAGAATTTTAGTAAATTTAGATGATATTCACTTCGATTCCTTTGGATTTACATAAGATTTTTAGTAGAAGGAGCTGAAATGAAGAAATTTTTTTGAAGTTAAATTAAATCTATTTGAATTTTTTTATGATTTTTAGTTACAGGTGCAGAATTTGAGTAAATTTAGTTGATATTCACATCGATTCTTTTGGATTTTCTTAAGATTTTTAGGAGGAAGAGCTGAAATTGGAATTTTTTTTTTAAATTGAATTAAATTTTTTTGATGTTTAGTTACAGGTGCCGAATTTGAGTAAATTTTGTTGAAATAAACTTCGATTCTTCTGGATTTTCTTAAGATTTTTAGGAGGAGGAACTGGAATTGGAAAAATTTTGGTGAAATTAAATTAAATCTTTTTGATTTTTTTATGATTTTTAGTTACAGATGCAGAATTTTAGTAAATTTAGTTGATATTCACTTCGATTCTTTTGGATTTTCTTAAGATATTTAGGAGGAGGAACTGAAATTGAAAAAATGTTGGTGAAATTAAACTAAATCTTTTTGAATTTTTTTATGATTTTTAGTTACAGATGCAGAATTTTAGTAAATTTAGTTGATATTCACTTCGATTCCTTTGGATTTTCATAAGATTTTTAGTAGAAGGAGCTGAAATTGAAAAAATTTTGGTGAAATTAAATTAAATCTTTTTGAATTATTTTATGATTTTTACTTACAGGTGCAGAATTTGAATAAATTTAGTTGATATTCACCTCGATTCCTGTGGATTTTCATAAAATTTTTAGTAGAGGGAGCTGAAATTGATGAAATTATGGTGAAATTAAATTTAATTTCTTTGCATTCTTTTATGATTTTTAGTGAAAGGTGCAGAATTTGAGTAAATTTAGTTGATATTCACTTCGATTCTTTTGGATTTTCTTAAGATTTTTAGGAGGAGGAACTGAAATTGAAAAAATGTTGGTGAAATTAAACTAAATCTTTTTGAATTTTTTTATGATTTTTAGTTACAGATGCAGAATTTTAGTAAATTTAGTTGATATTCACTTCGATTCCTTTGGATTTTCATAAGATTTTTAGTAGAAGGAGCTGAAATTGATGATATTTTTTTGAAATTAAATTAAATCTTTTTGAATTTTTTTATGATTTTTAGTTACAGGTGCAGAATTTGAGTACATTTAGTTGATATTCAGTTCGATTCCTTTGGATTTTCATAAGATTTTTAGTAGAGGGAGCTGAAATTGATGAAATTTTGGTGAAATTAAATTTAATTTCTTTGCATTCTTTTATGATTTTTAGTGAAAGGTGCAGAATTTGAGTAAATTTAGTTGATATTCAATTCGATTCTTTTGGATTTTCTTAAGATTTTTAGGAGGAAGAGCTGAAATTGGAATTTTTTTTTTAAATTGAATTAAATTTTTTTGATGTTTAGTTACAGGTGCCGAATTTGAGTAAATTTTGTTGAAATAAACTTCGATTCTTCTGGATTTTCATAAGATTTTTAGGAGGAGGAACTGGAATTGAAAAAATTTTGGTGAAATTAGATTAAATCTTTTTGATTTTTTTATGATTTTTAGTTACAGATGCAGAATTTTAGTAAATTTAGTTGATATTCACTTCGATTCTTTTGGATTTTCTTAAGATATTTAGGAGGAGGAACTGAAATTGAAAAAATGTTGGTGAAATTAAACTAAATCTTTTTGAATTTTTTTATGATTTTTAGTTACAGATGCAGAATTTTAGTAAATTTAGTTGATATTCACTTCGATTCCTTTGGATTTTCATAAGATTTTTAGTAGAAGGAGCTGAAATGAAGAAATTTTTTTGAAGTTAAATTAAATCTATTTGAATTTTTTTATGATTTTTAGTTACAGGTGCAGAATTTGAGTAAATTTAGATGATATTCACTTCGATTCCTTTGGATTTACATAAGATTTTTAGTAGAAGGAGCTGAAATGAAGAAATTTTTTTGAAGTTAAATTAAATCTATTTGAATTTTTTTATGATTTTTAGTTACAGGTGCAGAATTTGAGTAAATTTAGTTGATATTCACATCGATTCTTTTGGATTTTCTTAAGATTTTTAGGAGGAAGAGCTGAAATTGGAATTTTTTTTTTAAATTGAATTAAATTTTTTTGATGTGTAGTTACAGGTGCCGAATTTGAGTAAATTTTGTTGAAATAAACTTCGATTCTTCTGGATTTTCTTAAGATTTTTAGGAGGAGGAACTGGAATTGGAAAAATTTTGGTGAAATTAAATTAAATCTTTTTGATTTTTTTATGATTTTTAGTTACAGATGCAGAATTTTAGTAAATTTAGTTGATATTCACTTCGATTCCTTTGGATTTTCATAAGATTTTTAGTAGAAGGAGCTGAAATTGATGATATTTTTTTGAAGTTAAATTAAATCTTTTTGAATTTTTTTATGATTTTTAGTTACAGGTGCAGAATTTGAGTACATTTAGTTGATATTCAGTTCGATTCCTTTGGATTTTCATAAGATTTTTAGTAGAGGGAGCTGAAATTGATGAAATTTTGGTGAAATTAAATTTAATTTCTTTGCATTCTTTTATGATTTTTAGTGAAAGGTGCAGAATTTGAGTAAATTTAGTTGATATTCAATTCGATTCTTTTGGATTTTCTTAAGATTTTTAGGAGGAAGAGCTGAAATTGGAATTTTTTTTTTAAATTGAATTAAATTTTTTTGATGTTTAGTTACAGGTGCCGAATTTGAGTAAATTTTGTTGAAATAAACTTCGATTCTTCTGGATTTTCATAAGATTTTTAGGAGGAGGAACTGGAATTGAAAAAATTTTGGTGAAATTAGATTAAATCTTTTTGATTGTTTTATGATTTTTAGTTACAGATGCAGAATTTTAGTAAATTTAGTTGATATTCACTTCGATTCTTTTGGATTTTCTTAAGATATTTAGGAGGAGGAACTGAAATTGAAAAAATGTTGGTGAAATTAAACTAAATCTTTTTGAATTTTTTTATGATTTTTAGTTACAGATGCAGAATTTTAGTAAATTTAGTTGATATTCACTTCGATTCCTTTGGATTTTCATAAGATTTTTAGTAGAAGGAGCTGAAATTGAAAAAATTTTGGTGAAATTAAATTAAATCTTTTTGAATTATTTTATGATTTTTACTTACAGGTGCAGAATTTGAATAAATTTAGTTGATATTCACCTCGATTCCTGTGGATTTTCATAAAATTTTTAGTAGAGGGAGCTGAAATTGATGAAATTATGGTGAAATTAAATTTAATTTCTTTGCATTCTTTTATGATTTTTAGTGAAAGGTGCAGAATTTGAGTAAATTTAGTTGATATTCACTTCGATTCTTTTGGATTTTCTTAAGATTTTTAGCAGGAAGAGCTGAAATGAAGAAATTTTTTTGAAATTGAATTAAATCTTTTTGATTTTTTTATGATTTTTAGTTACAGATGCAGAATTTTAGTAAATTTAGTTGATATTCACTTCGATTCCTTTGGATTTTCATAAGATTTTTAGTAGAAGGAGCTGAAATTGATGATATTTTTTTGAAATTAAATTAAATCTTTTTGAATTTTTTTATGATTTTTAGTTACAGGTGCAGAATTTGAGTACATTTAGTTGATATTCAGTTTGATTCCTTTGGATTTTCATAAGATTTTTAGTAGAGGGAGCTGAAATTGATGAAATTTTGGTGAAATTAAATTTAATTTCTTTGTATTTTTTTATGATTTTTAGTGAAAGGTGCAGAATTTTAGTAAATTTAGTTGATATTCACTTCGATTCCTTTGGATTTTCATAAGATTTAGTAGAAGGAGCTGAAATTGATGAAATTTTTGTAAAATTAAATTAAATCTTTTTGAATTTTTTATGATTTTTGGTTACAGATGCAGAATTTTAGTAAATTTAGATGATATTCACTTCGATTCCTTTGGATTTACATAAGATTTTTAGTAGAAGGAGCTGAAATGAAGAAATTTTTTTTAAGTTAAATTAAATCTTTTTGAATTTTTTTATGATTTTTAGTTACAGGTGCAGAATTTGAGTACATTTAGTTGATATTCAGTTCGATTCTTTTGGATTTTCTTAAGATTTTTAGGAGGAAGAGCTGAAATTGGAATTTTTTTTTTAAATTGAATTAAATTTTTTTGATGTTTAGTTACAGGTGCCGAATTTGAGTAAATTTTGTTGAAATAAACTTCGATTCTTCTGGATTTTCATAAGATTTTTAGGAGGAGGAACTGGAATTGAAAAAATTTTGGTGAAATTAGATTAAATCTTTTTGATTTTTTTATGATTTTTAGTTACAGATGCAGAATTTTAGTAAATTTAGTTGATATTCACTTCGATTCTTTTGGATTTTCTTAAGATATTTAGGAGGAGGAACTGAAATTGAAAAAATGTTGGTGAAATTAAACTAAATCTTTTTGAATTTTTTTATGATTTTTAGTTACAGATGCAGAATTTTAGTAAATTTAGTTGATATTCACTTCGATTCCTTTGGATTTTCATAAGATTTTTAGTAGAAGGAGCTGAAATTGATGATATTTTTTTGAAATTAAATTAAATCTTTTTGAATTTTTTTATGATTTTTAGTTACAGGTGCAGAATTTGAGTACATTTAGTTGATATTCAGTTCGATTCCTTTGGATTTTCATAAGATTTTTAGTAGAGGGAGCTGAAATTGATGAAATTTTGGTGAAATTAAATTTAATTTCTTTGCATTCTTTTATGATTTTTAGTGAAAGGTGCAGGATTTGAGTAAATTTAGTTGATATTCACTTCGATTCTTTTGGATTTTCTTAAGATTTTTAGGAGGAAGAGCTGAAATTGGATTTTTTTTTTGAAATTGAATTAAATTTTTTTGATGTTTAGTTACAGGTGCCGAATTTGAGTAAATTTTGTTGAAATAAACTTCGATTCTTCTGGATTTTCATAAGATTTTTAGGAGGAGGAACTGGAATTGAAAAAATTTTGGTGAAATTAGATTAAATCTTTTTGATTTTTTTATGATTTTTAGTTACAGATGCAGAATTTTAGTAAGTTTAGTTGATATTCACTTCGATTCTTTTGGATTTTCTTAAGATATTTAGGAGGAGGAACTGAAATTGAAAAAATGTTGGTGAAATTAAACTAAATCTTTTTGAATTTTTTTATGATTTTTAGTTACAGATGCAGAATTTTAGTAAATTTAGTTGATATTCACTTCGATTCCTTTGGATTTTCATAAGATTTTTAGTAGAAGGTACTGAAATTGAAAAAATGTTGGTGAAATTAAACTAAATCTTTTTGAATTTTTTTATGATTTTTAGTTACAGATGCAGAATTTTAGTAAATTTAGATGATATTCACTTCGATTCCTTTGGATTTACATAAGATTTTTAGTAGAAGGAGCTGAAATGAAGAAATTTTTTTGAAGTTAAATTAAATCTATTTGAATTTTTTTATGATTTTTAGTTACAGGTGCAGAATTTGAGTAAATTTAGTTGATATTCACATCGATTCTTTTGGATTTTCTTAAGATTTTTAGGAGGAAGAGCTGAAATTGGAATTTTTTTTTTAAATTGAATTAAATTTTTTTGATGTTTAGTTACAGGTGCCGAATTTGAGTAAATTTTGTTGAAATAAACTTCGATTCTTCTGGATTTTCTTAAGATTTTTAGGAGGAGGAACTGGAATTGGAAAAATTTTGGTGAAATTAAATTAAATCTTTTTGATTTTTTTATGATTTTTAGTTACAGATGCAGAATTTTAGTAAATTTAGTTGATATTCACTTCGATTCCTTTGGATTTTCATAAGATTTTTAGTAGAAGGAGCTGAAATTGATGATATTTTTTTGAAGTTAAATTAAATCTTTTTGAATTTTTTTATGATTTTTAGTTACAGGTGCAGAATTTGAGTACATTTAGTTGATATTCAGTTCGATTCCTTTGGATTTTCATAAGATTTTTAGTAGAGGGAGCTGAAATTGATGAAATTTTGGTGAAATTAAATTTAATTTCTTTGCATTCTTTTATGATTTTTAGTGAAAGGTGCAGAATTTGAGTAAATTTAGTTGATATTCAATTCGATTCTTTTGGATTTTCTTAAGATTTTTAGGAGGAAGAGCTGAAATTGGAATTTTTTTTTTAAATTGAATTAAATTTTTTTGATGTTTAGTTACAGGTGCCGAATTTGAGTAAATTTTGTTGAAATAAACTTCGATTCTTCTGGATTTTCATAAGATTTTTAGGAGGAGGAACTGGAATTGAAAAAATTTTGGTGAAATTAGATTAAATCTTTTTGATTGTTTTATGATTTTTAGTTACAGATGCAGAATTTTAGTAAATTTAGTTGATATTCACTTCGATTCTTTTGGATTTTCTTAAGATATTTAGGAGGAGGAGCTGAAATTGAAAAAATTTTGGTGAAATTAAATTAAATCTTTTTGAATTATTTTATGATTTTTACTTACAGGTGCAGAATTTGAATAAATTTAGTTGATATTCACCTCGATTCCTGTGGATTTTCATAAAATTTTTAGTAGAGGGAGCTGAAATTGATGAAATTATGGTGAAATTAAATTTAATTTCTTTGCATTCTTTTATGATTTTTAGTGAAAGGTGCAGAATTTGAGTAAATTTAGTTGATATTCACTTCGATTCTTTTGGATTTTCTTAAGATTTTTAGGAGGAAGAGCTGAAATGAAGAAATTTTTTTGAAATTGAATTAAATCTTTTTGATTTTTTTATGATTTTTAGTTACAGATGCAGAATTTTAGTAAATTTAGTTGATATTCACTTCGATTCCTTTGGATTTTTATAAGATTTTTAGTAGAAGGAATTGAAATTGATGAAATTTTTTTGAAGTTAAATTAAATCTTTTTGAATTTTTTTATGATTTTTAGTTACAGGTGCAGAATTTGAGTACATTTAGTTGATATTCAGTTCGATTCCTTTGGATTTTCATAAGATTTTTAGTAGAAGGAACTGAAATTGACGAAATTTTTTTGAAAAATAATTAAATTTCTTTGTATTTTTTTATGATTTTTAGTTTCAGGTGCAGAATTAAAGTGAATTTAGTTGAAATTCACTTCGATTCCTTTGGATTTTCTTAAGATTTTTAGGAGGAGGAACTGAAATTGAACAAATGTTGGTGAAATTAAACTAAATCTTTTTGAATTTTTTTATGATTTTTAGTTACGGATGCAGAATTTTAGTAAATTTAGTTGATATTCACTTCGATTCTTTTGGATTTTCTTAAGATTTTTAGGAGGAGGAACTGAAATTGAAAAAATGTTGGTGAAATTAAATTAAATCTTTTTGAATTTTTTTATGATTTTTAGTTACAGATGCAGAATTTTAGTAAATTTAGTTGATATTCACTTCGATTCCTTTGGATTTTCATAAGATTTTTAGTAGAAGGAGCTGAAATTGATGAAATTTTTGTAAAATTAAATTAAATCTTTTTGAATTTTTTTATGATTTTTAGTTACAGATGCAGAATTTTAGTAAATTTAGTTGATATTCACTTCGATTCTTTTGGATTTTCTTAAGATTTTTAGGAGGAGGAACTGAAATTGAAAAAATGTTGGTGAAATTAAACTAAATCTTTTTGAATTTTTTTATGATTTTTAGTTACAGGTGCAGAATTTTAGTAAATTTAGTTGATATTCACTTCGATTCCTTTGGATTTTCATAAGATTTTTAGTAGAAGGAGCTGAAATTGGTGATATTTTTTTGAAATTAAATTAAATCTTTTTGAATTTTTTTATGATTTTTAGTTACAGGTGCAGAATTTGAGTACATTTAGTTGATATTCAGTTCGATTCCTTTGGATTTTCATAAGATTTTTAGTAGAGGGAGCTGAAATTGATGAAATTTTGGTGAAATTAAATTTAATTTCTTTGCATTCTTTTATGATTTTTAGTGAAAGGTGCAGAATTTGAGTAAATTCAGTTGATATTCACTTCGATTCTTTTGGATTTTCTTAAGATTTTTAGGAGGAAGAGCTGCAATTGGAATTTTTTTTTTAAATTGAATTAAATTTTTTTGATGTTTAGTTACAGGTGCCGAATTTGAGTAAATTTTGTTGAAATAAACTTCGATTCTTCTGGATTTTCATAAGATTTTTAGAAGGAGGAACTGGAATTGAAAAAATTTTGGTGAAATTAAATTAAATCTTTTTGATTTTTTTATGATTTTTAGTTACAGATGCAGAATTTTAGTAAATTTAGTTGATATTCACTTCGAATCTCTTGGATTTTCTTAAGATTTTTAGGTGGAGGAACTGAAATTGAAAAAATGTTGGTGAAATTAAACTAAATCTTTTTGAATTATTTTATGATTTTTACTTACAGGTGCAGAATTTGAATAAATTTAGTTGATATTCACCTCGATTCCTGTGGATTTTCATAAAATTTTTAGTAGAGGGAGATGAAATTGATGAAATTATGGTGAAATTAAATTTAATTTCTTTGCATTCTTTTATGATTTTTAGTGAAAGGTGCAGAATTTGAGTAAATTTAGTTGATATTCACTTCGATTCTTTTGGATTTTCTTAAGATTTTTAGGAGGAAGAGCTGAAATGAAGAAATTTTTTTGAAATTGAATTAAATCTTTTTGATTTTTTTATGATTTTTAGTTACAGATGCAGAATTTTAGTAAATTTAGTTGATATTCACTTCGATTCCTTTGGATTTTTATAAGATTTTTAGTAGAAGGAGTTGAAATTGATGAAATTTTTTTGAAGTTAAATTAAATCTTTTTGAATTTTTTTATGATTTTTAGTTACAGGTGCAGAATTTGAGTACATTTAGTTGATATTCAGTTCGATTCCTTTGGATTTTCATAAGATTTTTAGTAGAAGGAACTGAAATTGACGAAATTTTTTTGAAAAATAATTAAATTTCTTTGTATTTTTTTATGATTTTTAGTTTCAGGTGCAGAATTAAAGTGAATTTAGTTGAAATTCACTTCGATTCCTTTGGATTTTCTTAAGATTTTTAGGAGGAGGAACTGAAATTGAAAATATGTTGGTGAAATTAAACTAAATCTTTTTGAATTTTTTTATGATTTTTAGTTACAGATGCAGAATTTTAGTAAATTTAGTTGATATTCACTTCGATTCTTTTGGATTTTCTTAAGATTTTTAGGAGGAGGAACTGAAATTGAAAAAATGTTGGTGAAATTAAATTAAATCTTTTTGAATTTTTTTATGATTTTTAGTTAAAGATGCAGAATTTTAGTAAATTTAGTTGATATTCACTTCGATTCCTTTGGATTTTCATAAGATTTTTAGTAGAAGGAGCTGAAATTGATGAAATTTTTGTGAAATTAAATTAAATCTTTTTGAATTTTTTTATGATTTTTGGTTACAGATGCAGAATTTTAGTAAATTTAGATGATATTCACTTCGATTCCTTTGGATTTACATAAGATTTTTAGTAGAAGGAGCTGAAATGAAGAAATTTTTTTTAAGTTAAATTAAATCTTTTTGAATTTTTTTATGATTTTTAGTTACAGGTGCAGAATTTTAGTAAATTTAGTTGATATTCACTTCGATTCCTTTGGATTTTCATAAGATTTTTAGTAGAAGGAGCTGAAATTGATGATATTTTTTTGAAATTAAATTAAATCTTTTTGAATTTTTTTATGATTTTTAGTTACAGGTGCAGAATTTGAGTACATTTAGTTGATATTCAGTTCGATTCCTTTGGATTTTCATAAGATTTTTAGTAGAGGGAGCTGAAATTGATGAAATTTTGGTGAAATTAAATTTAATTTCTTTGCATTCTTTTATGATTTTTAGTGAAAGGTGCAGAATTTGAGTAAATTCAGTTGATATTCACTTCGATTCTTTTGGATTTTCTTAAGATTTTTAGGAGGAAGAGCTGAAATTGGAATTTTTTTTTTAAATTGAATTAAATTTTTTTGATGTTTAGTTACAGGTGCCGAATTTGAGTAAATTTTGTTGAAATAAACTTCGATTCTTCTGGATTTTCATAAGATTTTTAGGAGGAGGAACTGGAATTGAAAAAATTCTGGTGAAATTAGATTAAATCTTTTTGATTTTTTTATGATTTTTAGTTACAGATGCAGAATTTTAGTAAATTTAGTTGATATTCACTTCGATTCTTTTGGATTTTCTTAAGATATTTAGGAGGAGGAACTGAAATTGAAAAAATGTTGGTGAAATTAAACTAAATCTTTTTGAATTTTTTTATGATTTTTAGTTACAGATGCAGAATTTTAGTAAATTTAGTTGATATTCACTTCGATTCCTTTGGATTTTCATAAGATTTTTAGTAGAAGGAGCTGAAATTGAAAAAATTTTGGTGAAATTAAATTAAATCTTTTTGAATTATTTTATGATTTTTACTTACAGGTGCAGAATTTGAATAAATTTAGTTGATATTCACCTCGATTCCTGTGGATTTTCATAAAATTTTTAGTAGAGGGAGCTGAAATTGATGAAATTATGGTGAAATTAAATTTAATTTCTTTGCATTCTTTTATGATTTTTAGTGAAAGGTGCAGAATTTGAGTAAATTTAGTTGATATTCACTTCGATTCTTTTGGATTTTCTTAAGATTTTTAGGAGGAAGAGCTGAAATGAAGAAATTTTTTTGAAATTGAATTAAATCTTTTTGATTTTTTTATGATTTTTAGTTACAGATGCAGAATTTTAGTAAATTTAGTTGATATTCACTTCGATTCCTTTGGATTTTTATAAGATTTTTAGTAGAGGGAGTTGAAATTGATGAAATTTTTTTGAAGTTAAATTAAATCTTTTTGAATTTTTTTATGATTTTTAGTTACAGGTGCAGAATTTGAGTACATTTAGTTGATATTCAGTTCGATTCCTTTGGATTTTCATAAGATTTTTAGTAGAAGGAACTGAAATTGACGAAATTTTTTTGAAAAATAATTAAATTTCTTTGTATTTTTTTATGATTTTTAGTTACAGATGCAGAATTTTAGTAAATTTAGTTGATATTCACTTCGATTCTTTTGGATTTTCTTAAGATTTTTAGGAGGAGGAACTGAAATTGAAAAAATGTTGGTGAAATTAAATTAAATCTTTTTGAATTTTTTTATGATTTTTAGTTAAAGATGCAGAATTTTAGTAAATTTAGTTGATATTCACTTCGATTCCTTTGGATTTTCATAAGATTTTTAGTAGAAGGAGCTGAAATTGATGAAATTTTTGTAAAATTAAATTAAATCTTTTTGAATTTTTTTATGATTTTTGGTTACAGATGCAGAATTTTAGTAAATTTAGATGATATTCACTTCGATTCCTTTGGATTTACATAAGATTTTTAGTAGAAGGAGCTGAAATGAAGAAATTTTTTTTAAGTTAAATTAAATCTTTTTGAATTTTTTTATGATTTTTAGTTACAGGTGCAGAATTTTAGTAAATTTAGTTGATATTCACTTCGATTCCTTTGGATTTTCATAAGATTTTTAGTAGAAGGAGCTGAAATTGATGATATTTTTTTGAAATTAAATTAAATCTTTTTGAATTTTTTTATGATTTTTAGTTACAGGTGCAGAATTTGAGTACATTTAGTTGATATTCAGTTCGATTCCTTTGGATTTTCATAAGATTTTTAGTAGAGGGAGCTGAAATTTATGAAATTTTGGTGAAATTAAATTTAATTTCTTTGCATTCTTTTATGATTTTTAGTGAAAGGTGCAGAATTTGAGTAAATTCAGTTGATATTCACTTCGATTCTTTTGGATTTTCTTAAGATTTTTAGGAGGAAGAGCTGAAATTGGAATTTTTTTTTTAAATTGAATTAAATTTTTTTGATGTTTAGTTACAGGTGCCGAATTTGAGTAAATTTTGTTGAAATAAACTTCGATTCTTCTGGATTTTCATAAGATTTTTAGGAGGAGGAACTGGAATTGAAAAAATTCTGGTGAAATTAGATTAAATCTTTTTGATTTTTTTATGATTTTTAGTTACAGATGCAGAATTTTAGTAAATTTAGTTGATATTCACTTCGATTCTTTTGGATTTTCTTAAGATATTTAGGAGGAGGAACTGAAATTGAAAAAATGTTGGTGAAATTAAACTAAATCTTTTTGAATTTTTTTATGATTTTTAGTTACAGATGCAGAATTTGAGTAAATTTAGTTGATATTCACTTCGATTCCTTTGGATTTTCATAAGATTTTTAGTAGAAGGAGCTGAAATTGAAAAAATTTTGGTGAAATTAAATTAAATCTTTTTGAATTATTTTATGATTTTTACTTACAGGTGCAGAATTTGAATAAATTTAGTTGATATTCACCTCGATTCCTGTGGATTTTCATAAAATTTTTAGTAGAGGGAGCTGAAATTGATGAAATTATGGTGAAATTAAATTTAATTTCTTTGCATTCTTTTATGATTTTTAGTGAAAGGTGCAGAATTTGAGTAAATTTAGTTGATATTCACTTCGATTCTTTTGGATTTTCTTAAGATTTTTAGGAGGAAGAGCTGAAATGAAGAAATTTTTTTGAAATTGAATTAAATCTTTTTGATTTTTTTATGATTTTTAGTTACAGATGCAGAATTTTAGTAAATTTAGTTGATATTCACTTCGATTCCTTTGGATTTTTATAAGATTTTTAGTAGAGGGAGTTGAAATTGATGAAATTTTTTTGAAGTTAAATTAAATCTTTTTGAATTTTTTTATGATTTTTAGTTACAGGTGCAGAATTTGAGTACATTTAGTTGATATTCAGTTCGATTCCTTTGGATTTTCATAAGATTTTTAGTAGAAGGAACTGAAATTGACGAAATTTTTTTGAAAAATAATTAAATTTCTTTGTATTTTTTTATGATTTTTAGTTTCAGGTGCAGAATTAAAGTGAATTTAGTTGAAATTCACTTCGATTCCTTTGGATTTTCTTAAGATTTTTAGGAGGAGGAACTGAAATTGAACAAATGTTGGTGAAATTAAACTAAATCTTTTTGAATTTTTTTATGATTTTTAGTTACAGATGCAGAATTTTAGTAAATTTAGTTGATATTCACTTCGATTCTTTTGGATTTTCTTAAGATTTTTAGGAGGAGGAACTGAAATTGAAAAAATGTTGGTGAAATTAAATTAAATCTTTTTGATTTTTTTATGATTTTTAGTTACAGATGCAGAATTTTAGTAAATTTAGTTGATATTCACTTCGAATCTCTTGGATTTTCTTAAGATTTTTAGGAGGAGGAACTGAAATTGAAAAAATGTTGGTGAAATTAAACTAAATCTTTTTGAATTATTTTATGATTTTTACTTACAGGTGCAGAATTTGAATAAATTTAGTTGATATTCACCTCGATTCCTGTGGATTTTCATAAAATTTTTAGTAGAGGGAGATGAAATTGATGAAATTATGGTGAAATTAAATTTAATTTCTTTGCATTCTTTTATGATTTTTAGTGAAAGGTGCAGAATTTGAGTAAATTTAGTTGATATTCACTTCGATTCTTTTGGATTTTCTTAAGATTTTTAGGAGGAAGAGCTGAAATGAAGAAATTTTTTTGAAATTGAATTAAATCTTTTTGATTTTTTTATGATTTTTAGTTACAGATGCAGAATTTTAGTAAATTTAGTTGATATTCACTTCGATTCCTTTGGATTTTTATAAGATTTTTAGTAGAAGGAGTTGAAATTGATGAAATTTTTTTGAAGTTATATTAAATCTTTTTGAATTTTTTTATGATTTTTAGTTACAGGTGCAGAATTTGAGTACATTTAGTTGATATTCAGTTGGATTCCTTTGGATTTTCATAAGATTTTTAGTAGAAGGAACTGAAATTGACGAAATTTTTTTGAAAAATAATTAAATTTCTTTGTATTTTTTTATGATTTTTAGTTTCAGGTGCAGAATTAAAGTGAATTTAGTTGAAATTCACTTCGATTCCTTTGGATTTTCATAAGATTTAGTAGAAGGAGCTGAAATGGATGAAATTTTTGTAAAATTAAATTAAATCTTTTTGAATTTTTTTATGATTTTTGGTTACAGATGCAGAATTTTAGTAAATTTAGATGATATTCACTTCGATTCCTTTGGATTTACATAAGATTTTTAGTAGAAGGAGCTGAAATGAAGAAATTTTTTTGAAGTTAAATTAAATCTATTTGAATTTTTTTATGATTTTTAGTTACAGGTGCAGAATTTGAGTAAATTTAGTTGATATTCACATCGATTCTTTTGGATTTTCTTAAGATTTTTAGGAGGAAGAGCTGAAATTGGAATTTTTTTTTTAAATTGAATTAAATTTTTTTGATGTTTAGTTACAGGTGCCGAATTTGAGTAAATTTTGTTGAAATAAACTTCGATTCTTCTGGATTTTCTTAAGATTTTTAGGAGGAGGAACTGGAATTGGAAAAATTTTGGTGAAATTAAATTAAATCTTTTTTATTTTTTTATGATTTTTAGTTACAGATGCAGAATTTTAGTAAATTTAGTTGATATTCACTTCGATTCCTTTGGATTTTCATAAGATTTTTAGAAGAAGGAGCTGAAATTGATGATATTTTTTTGAAATTAAATTAAATCTTTTTGAATTTTTTTATGATTTTTAGTTACAGGTGCAGAACTTTAGTAAATTTAGTTGATATTCACTTCGATTCCTTTGGATTTTCATAAGATTTTTAGTAGAAGGAGCTGAAATTGATGATATTTTTTTGAAATTAAATTAAATCTTTTTGAATTTTTTTATGATTTTTAGTTACAGGTGCAGAATTTGAGTACATTTAGTTGATATTCAGTTCGATTCCTTTGGATTTTCATAAGATTTTTAGTAGAGGGAGCTGAAATTGATGAAATTTTGGTGAAATTAAATTTAATTTCTTTGCATTCTTTTATGATTTTTAGTGAAAGGTGCAGGATTTGAGTAAATTTAGTTGATATTCACTTCGATTCTTTTGGATTTTCTTAAGATATTTAGGAGGAGGAACTGAAATTGAAAAAATGTTGGTGAAATTAAACTAAATCTTTTTGAATTTTTTTATGATTTTTAGTTACAGATGCAGAATTTTAGTAAATTTAGTTGATATTCACTTCGGTTCCTTTGGATTTTCATAAGATTTTTAGTAGAAGGAGCTGAAATTGAAAAAATTTTGGTGAAATTAAATTAAATCTTTTTGAATTATTTTATGATTTTTACTTACAGGTGCAGAATTTGAATAAATTTAGTTGATATTCACCTCGATTCCTGTGGATTTTCATAAAATTTTTAGTAGAGGGAGCTGAAATTGATGAAATTATGGTGAAATTAAATTTAATTTCTTTGCATTCTTTTATGATTTTTAGTGAAAGGTGCAGAATTTGAGTAAATTTAGTTGATATTCACTTCGATTCTTTTGGATTTTCTTAAGATTTTTAGGAGGAGGAACTGAAATTGAAAAAATGTTGGTGAAATTAAATTAAATCTTTTTGAATTTTTTTATGATTTTTAGTTACAGATGCAGAATTTTAGTAAATTTAGTTGATATTCACTTCGATTCCATTGGATTTTCATAAGATTTAGTAGAAGGAGCTGAAATTGATGAAATTTTGGTGAAATTAAATTAAATCTTTTTGAATTATTTTATGATTTTTACTTACAGGTGCAGAATTTGAATAAATTTAGTTGATATTCACCTCGATTCCTGTGGATTTTCATAAAATTTTTAGTAGAGGGAGCTGAAATTGATGAAATTATGGTGAAATTAAATTTAATTTCTTTGCATTCTTTTATGATTTTTAGTGAAAGGTGCAGAATTTGAGTAAATTTAGTTGATATTCACTTCGATTCTTTTGGATTTTCTTAAGATTTTTAGGAGGAAGAGCTGAAATGAAGAAATTTTTTTGAAATTGAATTAAATCTTTTTGATTTTTTTATGATTTTTAGTTACAGATGCAGAATTTTAGTAAATTTAGTTGATATTCACTTCGATTCCTTTGGATTTTTATAAGATTTTTAGTAGAGGGAGTTGAAATTGATGAAATTTTTTTGAAGTTAAATTAAATCTTTTTGAATTTTTTTATGATTTTTAGTTACAGGTGCAGAATTTGAGTACATTTAGTTGATATTCAGTTCGATTCCTTTGGATTTTCATAAGATTTTTAGTAGAAGGAACTGAAATTGACGAAATTTTTTTGAAAAATAATTAAATTTCTTTGTATTTTTTTATGATTTTTAGTTTCAGGTGCAGAATTAAAGTGAATTTAGTTGAAATTCACTTCGATTCCTTTGGATTTTCTTAAGATTTTTAGGAGGAGGAACTGAAATTGAACAAATGTTGGTGAAATTAAACTAAATCTTTTTGAATTTTTTTATGATTTTTAGTTACAGATGCAGAATTTTAGTAAATTTAGTTGATATTCACTTCGATTCTTTTGGATTTTCTTAAGATTTTTAGGAGGAGGAACTGAAATTGAAAAAATGTTGGTGAAATTAAATTAAATCTTTTTGAATTTTTTTATGATTTTTGGTTACAGATGCAGAATTTTAGTAAATTTAGATGATATTCACTTCGATTCCTTTGGATTTACATAAGATTTTTAGTAGAGGGAGCTGAAATTGATGAAATTATGGTGAAATTAAATTTAATTTCTTTGCATTCTTTTATGATTTTTAGTGAAAGGTGCAGAATTTGAGTAAATTTAGTTGATATTCAATTCGATTCTTTTGGATTTTCTTAAGATTTTTAGGAGGAGGAACTGAAATTGAAAAAATGTTGGTGAAATTAAATTAAATCTTTTTGAATTTTTTATGATTTTTAGTTACAGATGCAGAATTTTAGTAAATTTAGTTGATATTCACTTCCATTCCTTTGGATTTTCATAAGATTTTTAGTACAAGGAACTGAAATTGAAAAAATTTTGGTGAAATTAAATTAAATCTTTTTGAATTATTTTATGATTTTGAGTTACAGGTGCAGAATTTGAATAAATTTAGTTGATATTCACCTCGATTCCTGTGGATTTTCATAAAATTTTTAGTAGAGGGAGCTGAAATTGATGAAATTTTGGTGAAATTAAATTTAATTTCTTTGCATTCTTTTATGATTTTTAGTGAAAGGTGCAGAATTTGAGTAAATTTAGTTGATATTCACTTCGATTCTTTTGGATTTTCTTAAGATTTTTAGGAGGAAGAGCTGAAATTGGAATTTTTTTTTGAAATTAAATTAAATCTTTTTGAATTTTTTTATGATTTTTAGTTACAGGTGCAGAATTTGAGTACATTTAGTTGATATTCAGTTCGATTCCTTTGGATTTTCATAAGATTTTTAGTAAAGGGAGCTGAAATTGATGAAATTTTGGTGAAATTAAATTTAATTTCTTTGCATTCTTTTATGATTTTTAGTGAAAGGTGCAGAATTTGAGTAAATTTAGTTGATATTCACTTCGATTCTTTTGGATTTTCTTAAGATTTTTAGGAGGAAGAGCTGAAATTGGAATTTTTTTTTAAATTGAATTAAATTTTTTTGATGTTTAGTTACAGGTGCCGAATTTGAGTAAATTTTGTTGAAATAAACTTCGATTCTTCTGGATTTTCATAAGATTTTTAGGAGGAGGAACTGGAATTGAAAAAATTTTGGTGAAATTAAATTAAATCTTTTTGAATTTTTTATGATTTTTAGTTACAGATGCAGAATTTTAGTAAATTTAGTTGATATTCACTTCGATTCCTTTGGATTTTCATAAGATTTTTAGTAGAGGGAGCTGAAATTGATGAAATTTTGGTGAAATTAAATTTAATTTCTTTGCATTCTTTTATGATTTTTAGTGAAAGGTGCAGAATTTTAGTAAATTTAGTTGATATTCACTTCGATTCCTTTGGATTTTCATAAGATTTTTAGTACAAGGAACTGAAATTGAAAAAATTTTGGTGAAATTAAATTAAATCTTTTTGAATTATTTTATGATTTTGAGTTACAGGTGCAGAATTTGAATAAATTTAGTTGATATTCACCTCGATTCCTGTGGATTTTCATAAAATTTTTAGTAGAAGGAGCTGAAATTGATGAAATTTTGGTGAAATTAAATTTAATTTCTTTGCATTCTTTTATGATTTTTAGTGAAAGGTGCAGAATTTGAGTAAATTTAGTTGATATTCACTTCGATTCTTTTGGATTTTCTTAAGATTTTTAGGAGGAAGAGCTGAAATTGGAATTTTTTTTTGAAATTGAATTAAATTTTTTTGATGTTTAGTTACAGGTGCCGAATTTGAGTAAATTTTGTTGAAATAAACTTCGATTCTTCTGGATTTTCATAAGATTTTTAGAAGGAGGAACTGGAATTGAAAAAATTTTGGTGAAATTAAATTAAATCTTTTTGATTTTTTTATGATTTATAGTTACAGATGCAGAATTTTAGTAAATTTAGTTGATATTCACTTCGATTCTCTTGGATTTTCTTAAGATTTTTAGGAGGAGGAACTGAAATTGAAAAAATGTTGGTGAAATTAAACTAAATCTTTTTGAATTTTTTTATGATTTTTAGTTACAGATGCAGAATTTTAGTAAATTTAGTTGATATTCACTTCGATTCCTTTGGATTTTCATAAGATTTTTAGTACAAGGAACTGAAATTGAAAAAATTTTAGTGAAATTAAATTAAATCTTTTTGAATTATTTTATGATTTTTACTTACAGGTGCAGAATTTGAATAAATTTAGTTGATATTCACCTCGATTCCTGTGGATTTTCATAAAATTTTTAGTAGAGGGAGATGAAATTGATGAAATTATGGTGAAATTAAATTTAATTTCTTTGCATTCTTTTATGATTTTTAGTGAAAGGTGCAGAATTTGAGTAAATTTAGTTGATATTCACTTCGATTCTTTTGGATTTTCTTAAGATTTTTAGGAGGAAGAGCTGAAATGAAGAAATTTTTTTGAAATTGAATTAAATCTTTTTGAATTTTTTTATGATTTTTAGTTACAGGTGCAGAATTTGAGTACATTTAGTTGATATTCAGTTCGATTCCTTTGGATTTTCATAAGATTTTTAGTAGAAGGAACTGAAATTGACGAAATTTTTTTGAAAAATAATTAAATTTCTTTGTATTTTTTTATGATTTTTAGTTTCAGGTGCAGAATTAAAGTGAATTTAGTTGAAATTCACTTCGATTCCTTTGGATTTTCATAAGATTTAGTAGAAGGAGCTGAAATTGATGAAATTTTTGTAAAATTAAATTAAATCTTTTTGAATTTTTTTATGATTTTTGGTTACAGATGCAGAATTTTAGTAAATTTAGATGATATTCACTTCGATTCCTTTGGATTTACATAAGATTTTTAGTAGAAGGAGCTGAAATGAAGAAATTTTTTTGAAGTTAAATTAAATCTTTTTGAATTTTTTTATGATTTTTAGTTACAGGTGCAGAATTTGAGTACATTTAGTTGATATTCAGTTCGATTCCTTTGGATTTTCATAAGATTTTTAGTAGAGGGAGCTGAAATTGATGAAATTTTGGTGAAATTAAAATTCTCTTGCAAATGTGCAAAATGGCACGATCAATTAATCCTTTTATTAATCCTACTTTATGTTGCATGGGGTGAGCCGAAAAAAAGTTAATATATCTACCAGACCAACTCGGTTTATGATACCAATTGGTGATAAGTTTATTATTTGATCTAATAATTACTGTATCGAGAAAACTTAGACAAGAATCTTTTTCAACTTCATAAGTGAATTGTAGTCTGTTATGAAAACCATTAAAAGTGTCAAGCAATACTGGCAAATCTTCTAGTTTAATGCATATAATAATGTCATCCACATACCTTTTATAAAAATTAAGTTGAAACGGTACCTTCGAGAGAGAGATTGTCTCTAACCTTTCCATCACCAAATTGGCAATAACAGGAGAAATTGGAGATCCCATGGCTGTTCCAAACACTTGCTTGTAAAACACACCATTAAAGGAAAAGATGTTGGCTTCTAACACGAACTTCACAGCTAGGAGAAAATCATCCCTACTGATATTTGTGTGCTGTGCAATTTCTGTCCATCGATGGTGTAATACCTGTATAGCTAAATCCACAGGTACATTGGTAAAAAGAGATACTACATCTAAAGACACCAATCGCATTGAATCTTCAATATGCACTTTCCTAATTTCTTTACAGAATTGCCAACTATCTACAGTGTGGTATGCAGATTTACCTACTATTTTAGAAAGTATACCAGCTAGAAAACTAGATAATTTATAAGTAGGACCACCAATAGAAGAAACGATGATTCTCCAAGACAAATTTTCCTTATGTGTTTTTGGAAGCGCATATGCTCTGGGTATAATAGCATTGTTTGTTTTTAAAAGTTTCCCTGTTTCTTCATTTATCTGTTTCTTTTTTATCATGTTAGAAATAATAGAGTTAGATCTTCTCTCAAAGGTACACGTATATTCAAATTTACTGACAATGTATGTGGTTTCATCATTCAACAATTTCAACACCTCCGAGATATAAAATTATTTCTCCACTAAAACTGTGGTGTTACCTTTATCAGACTTCAAGACCAACAAATTACTATTTTCTTTAAAGAATTTTTTTGTTTCAATAATTTCTGATTCAGACAATAATTCATTATTGGGTTTTACTAAATTGGTGGTGTAATTTAAAATTTTGTTAACCAATCTTAATCTAGTCGTGGTTTGTATGTTCTCATCATTAATTTTTACTAAACCTGCCTCAATTGAAGAAATGAATTTAGGAGAAGTAATAAAATTCTTTTGAACAGATAATGCATATTTTGGTCCTAAAGTCAACACCTTTTTAACATTCTGTGGAATTTCAACATTCGAAAGATTTTTAAGCCAATTATTATTATCAGAAGTGGAATTGCCGAATGAAATAAAACCATTATTATATTCGCTTATTATAAGTCACACGTTATCAAAGTACGTGTAACACGCGAGTCGGTTGGAGCGTGACTGAAGTAAACAGTATGAATCTTAGGAACATTTAAAGGTGAAAACAAACTGTAGCTAAAACAGGAGCCAAAAGTAAGAACGGTTGAATATTACGGACAGATTTTAAAACTCAACGGAAATGACATTTTAAACCCCAACAAACACACAGTCAAAATACCCAAATACCCAATAATGAATTATTGTCTGAATCAGAAATTATTGAAACAAAAAAATTCTTTAAAGAAAATAGTAATTTGTTGGTCTTGAAGTCTGATAAAGGTAACACCACAGTTTTAGTGGAGAAAGAATTTTATATCTCGGAGGTGTTGAAATTGTTGAATGATGAAACCACATACATTGTCAGTAAATTTGAATATACGTGTACCTTTGAGAGAAGATCTAACTCTATTATTTCTAACATGATAAAAAAGAAACAGATAAATGAAGAAATAGGGAAACTTTTAAAAACAAACAATGCTATTATACCCAGAGCATATGCGCTTCCAAAAACACATAAGGAAAATTTGTCTTGGAGAATCATCGTTTCTTCTATTGGTGGTCCTACTTATAAATTATCTAGTTTTCTAGCTGGTATACTTTCTAAAATAGTAGGTAAATCTGCATACCACACTGTAGATAGTTGGCAATTCTGTAAAGAAATTAGGAAAGTGCATATTGAAGATTCAATGCGATTGGTGTCTTTAGATGTAGTATCTCTTTTTACCAATGTACCTGTGGATTTAGCTATACAGGTATTACACCATCGATGGACAGAAATTGCACAGCACACAAATATCAGTAGGGATGATTTTCTCCTAGCTGTGAAGTTCGTGTTAGAAGCCAACATCTTTTCCTTTAATGGTGTGTTTTACAAGCAAGTGTTTGGAACAGCCATGGGATCTCCAATTTCTCCTGTTATTGCCAATTTGGTGATGGAAAGGTTAGAGACAATCTCTCTCTCGAAGGTACCGTTTCAACTTAATTTTTATAAAAGGTATGTGGATGACATTATTATATGCATTAAACTAGAAGATTTGCCAGTATTGCTTGACACTTTTAATGGTTTTCATAACAGACTACAATTCACTTATGAAGTTGAAAAAGATTCTTGTCTAAGTTTTCTCGATACAGTAATTATTAGATCAAATAATAAACTTATCACCAATTGGTATCATAAACCGAGTTGGTCTGGTAGATATATTAACTTTTTTTCGGCTCACCCCATGCAACATAAAGTAGGATTAATAAAAGGATTAATTGATCGTGCCATTTTGCTCTCTGATCCTAAATTTCGACCAGCTAACTTACTCCTCATTAAAGACACGTTGAAACGTAATGGTTATCCCATTGAAATGGTCTCAACAATCATCCGAGACCGCATTTTTGAAATTTATCATCCGATGTTAATTAAAAAACGTAAAGAGGAGAAAGCGAAAAAGATTGGACCAATTAGTTGGAGAAATACGGTAGTCATACCTTTTGTTAATAATATTTCTAATGACATTAAAAGAATTTTTAGAAAGACTGGGATACACACTATATTTAAACTTCCAGTTTATACTAAAAATTTGTTTCCGATAATTAAAGATAAAATACCTACGTTAAAGAACTCTAATGTCATCTACTCTATCCCTTGCTTGGGTTGCAATCAAGTTTATATTGGACAAACATCTAGACATTTAGAAAGACGGATTTATGAACATAAAAAAAATATTTTTCTATCTCCCCTCCAACACACTGCCTTAACGAAACACTCTTTTGAATTTGATCATAGATTTGATTTTGACAATGTTAAAATAATTGATAAAGAGACTAATTGGAGTCGCAGAATTCTGTTAGAGACTTTGCATATGATTAAACAACCTAGCGTAAATCTTAGGTACGAAACACCTAAAATACAAAATTATTACGCAACCTTATTGAAACAATAAGGTTTATGATGCAAATTCTCCTGATAGAGTTATCTATTTCTTTTTATATGATTTAAACATTAATACATAATAAAGTAACATTATGTAATTAATTTTCATATACCTAAGAGTGTGGGCTTTTACCACATGAATTCAATCATTGGTATTTTGACTGTGTGTTTGTTGGGGTTTAAAATGTCATTTCCGTTGAGTTTTAAAATCTGTCCGTAATATTCAACCGTTCTTACTTTTGGCTCCTGTTTTAGCTACAGTTTGTTTTCACCTTTAAATGTTCCTAAGATTCATACTGTTTACTTCAGTCACGCTCCAACCGACTCGCGTGTTACACGTACTTTGATAACGTGTGACTTATAATAAGCGAAAGCAGTATTTGTTTGTATCTTCCTTGAAAATGGTCTAAACACAGACCGAAACGTCGGAAGTTATATATTAATAATTGCAAATTAGCTATTAAAAAAAAATAACTTGTTTAACTGACCGAACTAGTGCGCCGCTATCATCTTAGTGTTAACTCTAAATCTGCGTACACCACGAAGGGAAGCCGCTCCTTACTGCAGTGGTTGTTGAAACTGAGGAGATTTTCACCTTCGCTGGGCAGCAGGATGGCACAGTCGTTCATTTGCCCACAATCCACTGTATGGACCTCCAACTTCTCGACACAGCTGAAGTAATGCATGCAGCTGTAAAAACAATTTTTTTTTTTTTTCACGACGCATTTCATAAGTTTCTATACGTACCGGTCGCAGATGAATTTCTTTGCCTTATTCTTGCTCAGCTGTGCGCTCACCAGCCGGGACAAGTTCTTGATCAGCACAAAGTGCCCTACATCACCGTGCTCTTGATTTGGTGTGTAGAGCAGATTGACGTGTCGATCCCTCTTTTGATTGGTGAGACGCAGTGGAAAGACCGTTGGCCCCTTCTTCTTCTTCTCCATCTCAAAGCTGTACACGTTGATGGAGATTTCGTTCAGCCGTTCAAACTTTGCAATCTGTGCCAGAGACATTGGGAACTCAATGCCCTGGAGATTTAGCGTGGAAGCATAATAGGGGTACGAACTTGGACGATCGGGATGTCTTTCCACCGGATGTAGAGCGGCGATCACTGCCCACGCGAAATAGGCGTTGTCCGAGGATTGCTCACTAATGGTTGCCTTCTTCGACAACAATTCCCGCGGCAACTTGTGGTGGCACCCCGCGCGCAGCGGATTATACTTATTGACATTGACTGTCAGGTTGAGAATTCTCGTCAATGCCCATCCGCTGTCGCGTTCCTGGAACTCTTCCAGCGATGCTAGGGTGGGTTCGACGACGCATCGTTGGTACCACTCCTGCAGATCGGATGTGCGGAAGAGTTCGCAGTTCCGGGTATTGATGCTTTTACAAGCACGCTTGTCACCCGCCACAAATTCACCGTTGAACACCGTGTTCACTTTGAGGTTTCGATGTTTCCTCAAAGCGCCCCGCACATGCTTCAACAGAATGGTTCCCGCATCTTGGAGGAAGTTGTACGGTTCGATGTAATTCGAATTTAGCACGGCACCAGTTAATACGCGGGTATTGAACGCAGTGTCTATTTCGCGCCACAAAAGTCCTGTGCTAGAATGTCCGGCACCTTCGCGCACGAATCGTCCGCGCAACGAATATTTCAATCCTTCGAGTCGCGCGATTTGAGCAACCAACGATTGTCGAACGCCGATTGATAATCGGGGACGTTTCACTCGGCTGCGTTCTTCCAACGATTCTATGCACTCGTTGCACTGTTCTTCCCACGCGAGATACTCTTCCCGCGAAATCAATCGTGCAGATTGATCCAATAATTGGCGTTCGACTTGCACGAATTCTCCCATGATTGTAAATGGAATGTATATGTAACGTCCCTTCCACGCAACACGTTGCAACGATTTGAGGCTTTGTGCAGGTTGGAGCATGCCTTTATGACTGATACCACGATTTGCTATCTCTAACTCTTTCGATGTTCCCTCTCTCTCGAATACATTGCATGCAAAAACGATGATTCGTTCCAACATGGTTCTATGTAGTTTCTGCTGATACAGCATAATACTATGCATCATACTATGTATGACGAATTAGCGCGCGAGATCGACGCTTCCACAGGTATTATATTACAATCAACACGTGTGGAGTCTTTTATCCTCGAGGGTGGGACTCAAGTTACATGCTACGTTCAGATTCGAAAACATTATGGGAAAATTGGTAGCTTTAGAATAATATGCTGTGGCGGGGGAGGCAATTGCACCTCTATTTAAGCCGAGCTCTCGGACGCTATTCCATCAAACGCTTAGTAACCTCAGTGACTTTGACGGAACAAATAGTGCTCTGAAAACATATAATGCATAGTACTAGTGCCGAAGGGAACGCTAAACGTATGAATTATTACGTTCCGATTGTGCAAGATGATGGCGTAGCTCAATGCGGGGACACTACAGCTGTTTGGTAAGGCTTAATTTTCACACCTTCTCAAATTTTTTTTTTTTATTTTTATTCCTAATACGTGCAAGCAATTTCATAGCTTTGATTGTTCTCATAGCTCGCAACGAACATCGCGTATCATGGTCAGAAGATACGCATTAACATCCATGGGCAATAAATATCTGGAAATTGGAATCTGCGTACGACCTAAGATCGATGTAGAATTTGTTCTCGGCAACAATCGTGGGATGTATCTCACGTTACCATCATATACATGGCATGCGCTATGCAACAATCGTACAACCATCGAAGAACGTTCACGATTACCAGGATCACCTTCGATGCAGATGGATCAATTAACGATGGATTTTTGTGAGATCTATAATTCTTCGATTGTAAAGATGACGTTACATGATAACACGCTGTATTTCAAACCGGAGACAGTAACATTTTTATTAAATCTTGAGCCATGTACAGACTATGTATATCTGCGGCTGTGTCATATTGTAGGAGATGTGCAGATGAAATTTGAAACTTTTGTTAACGTGCTACAGCAGAGCGATGTTGCCTGCGAAAAATTAGATACACGTCATGCTGCTAAAATCATACGCGATAGCGAACATTACTGTGAGGATTATTATATAGATTGCGAACTGGTAGCATGTGCCATCAATGATATTTTAGCTGATGCTCGTAGGAAAAAATGTTAAATTGTATTCATTTAATTTTAAATAAATTATCATTTTAAACATATTTTATTTCTCAATTTTATTTACCCGTCCTCCTCCTTACCACCTAACTTTAAGATTTGCTGACGCTGCATAATTCTTTCTATGATTCGCGCTAATTCTGTTTCGTTCGAGCGTTCTTCGCGCCATCAAATGATATCATCCCGCGCGGCTGCTCCAGAGGAGTCGAATTACGCAAATTCATTGTTGAAATACTGTTAGCTTTAGAATGCATGCGATTCTATCCCCTATGTATTACTCTCTCTTTCCCTCCTAGAATTTTAACTTTAAAGTAATGCTCCGTCTCTTATGTAGTGGCGTCTCTTTCCCTCCTAAAATATTAACTTTAAAGTAATGCTCCGTCTCTTTCCCTCGAAGACGCGGTGTCGAAAAAAAAAACGCCATTGTCCGAAATAATTTCTGAAAAATTATTTGTTTGGAAAAAAAAGTTCCAGGACAGCTCCCAACCTAGGTTAGGTCCGGAAAAAAATTTCGGGTGGGCCAAGTTCTGAGAGAGATTTTTTTCGGGGGTCAATGCCTCCCTCTGAAAAATGGGTCCGGTCTGGAGAGGTCTCCGCGGCGGCTCTACCCGGACTGATCCCCTCCATCATCGCGGCTTCCCCCACTCCGCGGCGCGTGCGCGCGCAACCTGTCTTCCTCACCCCGCAGGCCCCGCGTCCATGTTTCCCTCCGCCGCGCTCCCCCGCGCTCCCCTCAGCACACCCGGGTTAGAAACCGCCTTGTATTACTACTTATTCGAAAATTGATATGAACAAAAGAAAGGCTTACAATGTAAGATATATACATATGTATATGCAAACATACAAACATGCAAACATACAATCATGCAAACACTCTATAGTACAGGGTTTACAAGGGACTCGTCGGGTGCATGTCCGAGTAATTCGTGAGTCTGGAGCTCGGGGATTCGACAATGCCCCCACGGTAGGGTGTCGACTCCACCGGCTAAAATGCACCGCTTACCGTCAAACGGGCTGAGTGCATTCTTTTCCTCGCTCACGGAATACACGTCATGCTTCTTCGAGCGTATATTATTCTGTCGAACCGACTTCTCAGTGAGATCGCGGAGACAACGAATGTAATCGTTAAATTGAATTTCATTCGCGACTACGTGTCTCGGCACACCCTTCACTTTTTTCGTCTCACTCGTAGACCCCACTGTCGCGTTAAATGTTCTAGTCGCGTACATCTTCGATCGCAGTCCGACGAACTCCGTCATCAAGGCGCCATTGTTCTCATCCTTCATGAGTCCCGGCACCTTTTCATTTACGCGGGGCATGTCATGTGTTTCATAGTGTTTCACAACACTATACATTAAACTATCGGTGTCGGTGTACAGAACGTTGCACCGATCACCGAACCTCGCACGCATATACGAAGAATTAAATTCGTACAAACATTCTTTTGATACGTCCAAAACACTCATTCCCACGTATATCGGTTTGTCAAACTTCACTTTAAGTTTACGCATTTCGATCGCAACGAGTTGTTCGGAGAAGATCGTACGACTATGAAAGTTCGGTTTCGCGATCAGCGCTTCCGCACCCTAACGACCGTCCCACCGCGTCAACAGTCGCACGTCTACGCGATTCCGCACATTCTCCATTGTTTTCCCGTACACCGCATTGTTCATTAATTTATATAGAGTCTTCTGAAATTCACTATTGGCGCGCGTCCTCAAATCGGTGTTCAATCGGATGTAGTTACGCAACCAATGCGACTGATCGAATCGCAACACCCGATGAATTCGCGTCACGCGTAAACCGTGTCGAATGCACTGTTTTAGGTAGCGATAATGAATTACATATCGCTCCTTATCGTCGAGCGTGGCAAGCAGCTTGGTTTGTTTACCATGCGGCGCGTGTTCGCGCACCGGGCAGAATGATAGGTCAGCGTGGGCATCGTGGATCTCCTTGGGATATTCGATGTCAACCTCCAGCAGGTACCCCTCGGTTTCCTCGTCGCCGGATCCCTCACCGTCGGGCAGGGATGACACGTCGAGCGCTGCCACTGCCGCATCGTCCAACCATTGAAACCCTCCATGCGGCATAGCCTGTGACATTGGCCATCCGTACAAGTTGTTGACGTCGAAGTACATCAGATACGTCGACGCCTTCGACTCGTCGTACATCTCTGCAGGCAGGTGCTTGTTGTTGGCACGCGCGTACCTGTGCGAGCACTGACTCAGACCGCCGCGTATGCCACGCTCCACGAACAGTAACATGTCCACGTCCGTCAGAAGCTCTAATCGTACACCGGTGTACTTGAGCATTGCGTCCCACGTGAAACTCGGTAGTGTAAAATAATGCGCGGGATCAAGATCGTAACTCGCGATACAGTCCGTGCGGAAACCCTTGAATATATCGGCGAGTAACAGTACATCTGTTTTCAAATACAAATCACTGTACTCACCCAATGTCTGTACGCGAAAATTATTCCACACGTTCACGGCGTGCGCGTAATCAGGCTCCGACGCGGTGCTATCGTTCAATCGGTTGTAGAACGCTTCGCGGGACGGTAAACACGCATCGTCCAGCTTGGCGTATGACGTCACGTAGTCGTACGGGAAGACGCCCTTCCTGGTTAGAAGATCGAATTGGTGGTCGAGCAGGTTTTGAAATTCGCGTCGAAGAATCGCCAGTCGTTCCTTGCCAAGGTCCGAAGCGAGTTTCTCCAGGCTGGCTGCTAAGAACTTCAACGAATCGATGAAACGGAACTTCAAACCCCGCTTCCAATCCTTATTCTCGGCGTCGATTCCCTTCACGTGTTTAGTGAACGATATGTATCGTTCCTTCGTCAACGACAGCAGGTCGATCTGTCCCTCGAACGCTGTGGCCAACTCCTTGATGACGAAATGCGCCTCGTAGCCTGATAGATTATGGAACACTACCGGTATAGTGTACGACCGCTGAAATTGTAAATTGCACGACACGTGGGCCGCGCCTCGGTACTCGCCCGTCGAGTGACAATGATCGCGCACTTTTTTTGTCCGTGACGACGAAGGGTTGTCCGCACACGTGACACGCGATCGCTTCGTTAAAACTTTGCCACTGTTGCCTCGTCAACGAGTTCATAGGTTTCGCGTTCCGCAACCACGAATATGCAATGTCAGCAAAGTCACGAAGTTCTTTCACGAACCACTTCACGCACTCGGTTTCGTGACGATACGCGCGATAACGGCACAGAGATGCGTCGGTGGAACAATGGATGTAGTATCCCACGCTGTACACTCTATGCTGCTGGTACGTGTACGTCCGTGGCCGCTACGCAGGCTCAATGTGCTCCAGCATGCATTCCAAGTCCGCGTAAATGGTAAATGGTGCTCGTTCCTTATTCTTAAAGTTCTTGAACTGCAACCATTTATCCTCCACGGACGGCAATTCGACTGCACACTCGTTCAGACGCTGGCAGTCCACGGTATGTTTAGTCAATCCCTCGGACGAATAGAAGTAATTCAGACATCTACAACGATAATTGTCACAGTCATCAGTCAGTCGCCGAGGTGTCAAGACGTGTTGTTTTGGTTAAGCGAACGTTAGCTCGTGTCTCGTTATACGTCTCCCGGAAGGTTGTGTTTACAGTAAAACACGTTGCGATTTTGAATTTAGCGATTGCCAGTTCGGTATTTCGCACATCTCACGGCATAATTTAGGCAGATTCGCGGGTCTCTCGTGCTGCAAGTAGTGGGTGTACATAGCGAAGTGTTATTGGAGTCTTACTTATTCTTAGACTGTCTATTCTTCGGGACATTATGCCTGGTGGCCCTGTAAAATGTATGGGATGTTCAGCCATGGTTGCAAATCCAGTCACTTGTCCAGGATGCAGCGTCGTCAGCCACCCTGGATCCACGTGTCTAGAGCGGACCGGTCATCCCTGGTCAGGCAAGAAGTTTTTGAACTGTCAAGCGGGATCCCCGAAGTCCCAGCCGCCCGTTAATCAGTCCAGCACCTCATCGGCACAAGCAACATCTATAATACCGGCGGCTACACTCCAGTCACTCCTGGCATTACCTACTGCCGATGACATTAGGGACATTGTCAGTAGTCTCATTGACACTAAAATGTCTGTTCTTCGGGATGAGATTCGGGGTATCCGCGATGATCTGAGAGGAATGAAAAACGACATAGACTCGCTGTCGGAGCGGGTTAAACTCCTAGAGGACTCATCTACCAACGCTGTCGAGCAGAGGGCCACGTCGACGGATGACGTTATCGAGGAATGGAACGAGAGATTGTTGAGGTCCAAGAATATAATTATTTTTGGAATGCCGGAGACTAACGAATCCCTGCCCGAACAATTGAGAAAGGCCGACGGGATCGCGGCTCGAGAGGTCTTGCACGAGATTGACCCCGTTGGAACTTATGACTTGTCCACACATCGCCTCGGTAAACCTGGTAAATCAACCTGCAGGCCACTTTGTATCCGCTTAGGGTCTGCTGACGTAGCGAAAAAAATTCTGCAATCTAAGCATCGCTACAAGGGCCCATACAAAATCACGGATGACAAGACCATGCAGCAACGAGCGACCCTTACGCTTCTTAGGGACAAGCTACGGGACCTTCATGATCAGGGGCAGACTGAGAAGACAATTCGGTACATCCGTGGTGTCCCAAAGATCGTCGAGGGGAGGCCTCACAAGGATTCGTCGAAAAAAAACTAAACCCGAACCCATTAGTCTATTTTCAAAATGTTCGTGGTCTGCGTACGAAACTGGACTCTCTCATAAATTCCGTACTCACATCAGCCGTATCGTATGACGTAATTGTTTTTGTTGAGACGTGGCTCACCCCTGCTATATATCTTCAATTGAACTTGGCCTGAAAGACTATATAGTTTATAGGTGCGACAGATCTCAAAGGACTAGCTGTCTCACTAGAGGAGGTGGTGTCCTCATCGCGGTAAAAAATTCGTTGCCATCTTGCCCTGTTTCCGTTAGTGGTACCGCGTTAGAGCAATTATTTGTTAGAGTCCACCTTCCCACTAACAAATATTTACTGCTGGGCGCCGTGTATATTCCACCTACATCCCGATCGTCGACTTATGCGGACCATGTTGACTCAGTAATGGAGTTATACCAAAGGTATACCGAGGATAACATCTGTTTGTATGGCGACTATAATCTCCCGCACGCTATATGGTTTAATAACGTGGGACAAGAATGTTTTAGAAAACCGGGCATTTCGTCAAGTGAATCGACCGCTATTGACCTCCTCCTTGGCTGCTCAGTGTATTGTAACCTTTCTCAAGTAAACACTGTATTTAACGAGTTTGATGTTATGCTCGACCTCATCTTTGTCAACTGTCCTGAGGTTACTGTTGATCGAGTCTTTGACGTCCTAATTGAACCAGACGCGTACCATCCTCCATTGTATCTTACTTTTAACGGACTAGCATCCAGTCGAGACCTTACGGGTGGCAATCTGGAGTACAAGGACTTCAAACGGGGGGATTTTCCTAGTGTGTTGCATTACCTTAACTCCGTAGATTGGGACAAGGAGACAGGGGACTCTGAGCCTGATGCTGCACTTGAGAGACTATACGGCCATATTAATCATGCTATAGAAGAGTTCATTCCGGTCAGGTCAGTTGTTCGATCCACATTTCCGCAATGGTTCTCCCCAGGTTTGAAGTCCTTGATCCGTGATAAGAAATTGGCGCACAGAAGATTTAAATGCTCAGGTGCGTTTAGTGATTATATTAATTTCTCTAGTCTCCGTTCTAGTTGCAAAGTAGAGCTATCGCGTGAGCACCGTATGTATATAGATGGTATTGAGAGTCAGGTGTGTAACAATGTGTCTAGCTTTTGGAAATTTGTAAACACTAAGCGAGCGGGGCATGGGATTCCCAGTGAGGTTCATATGGATGGCTCCTCTGCTTCGTCAAATGAGTCAATTGCAAATCTCTTTGCCGATTTCTTTGGTTCGGTTTATAGTCAACAGGACTGTGGTACGACCGCTCGGACTCCCCGCCTGTCTTCGCTTAGTGGTTTAAATATTAATAATATCTCTATATCCATTGGTCAAGTCTATACCGAGCTTGAATCTCTTGATGCATCAAAGGGCCCTGGTTTTGATAAGATCCCACCTCTGTTTCTGAAGGAGTGTCGCTTCGTTCTAGCGAGGCCCCTCTGGCATATATTTAACTCCTCCTTAGCTAATGGAATTTTCCCGTCAGCTTGGAAGACCACTTTGGTTACCCCAATATTTAAGGCCGGTGATCGCTCGGATGTTAGGAATTATCGACCGATCTGCAAATTGTCATGAATGCCTAAGATCTTCGAACAAATAGTAACGCAGCAGCTAACCCCTACTCTCACTAGTGTCATTTGTGAAGAACAACATGGATTTATTCCAGGTCGCTCAACGACAACGAACTTGGCAGTTTATCATTGTTTTGTTTCTACTGCAATGAACGAGGGTCTCCAAGTGGATACTGTCTATACCGACTTCCGAAAAGCGTTCGACTCGGTTGATCACAGTATCTTGCATAACAAGCTTGCCTCAATAGGAATTGACGGACCACTACTTACGTGGGTCGACAGCTACCTTCAAGGTCGATCACAGCTAATTAGAGTACATGACCGGTTATCCGATCCAGTTAATGTAACCTCAGGTGTTCCACAAGGATCACACCTAGGGCCTCTCCTGTTTATTCTATTTATCAACGACCTTAAGGACGTTTTCCTACATAATAAATTCCTAATGTATGCAGATGACCTAAAAATCTTTAGTACCATAGGTACAGCTCAGGATGTAGATTTCATGCAGGAAGACCTCGTTAGATTCGAGAAGTGGTGTTCCGTCAATAGGATGGGGCTTAATGTCAGCAAGTGTGTTATGACAAGGACCCACAGGTCTGTTTGTGGCTTTCCTTCATCTTATAGGTTGGCGGAATCTATTTTGTCTGAGGTTGTTGAAGTCAAGGATCTCGGGGTATCGTTTTCGTCAGGGCTTGACTTTCGCAATCATTACCGAAATATCGCGTGTAAAGCAATGAAAACCCTAGGGTTTATTGCACGCTTTGGAAAACACTTCAGACAGATTAGGACGTTAAAGTTGCTTTACGTGGCACTAGTGAGGCCCCAAATTGAATATGCATCGGTGATCTGGAATCCAAGGCACAAACTTTATTCAAACCTAATTGAAAGGGTCCAGCACAAGTTCCTTAGACTGGTAATGAGGGCCACTGGTAGCCCTATGATGTTAACTGACCATGATTATCGTCCAGCCTTGTTAAAAACAAGGCTGGCGTCACTTAGTGATCGCCGTGCTAGTGCTGACCTGTTGTTTCTCTATAAGGTTCTCCATGGCCAGATTAACTGTTTGGAACTAGTAGGTAGGATCAGTCTTAATGCTCCGCAGAGGTCACTTCGCCAAAGAACACTATTTGTGGTACGAGTCCCTGGCTATCGGTACTGCTCGATGGACCCCATAAACCGTGCTATGGAGGAGTTAAATCAATGCCCTGAGAACATTGATGTTTTTATAGACTCCCTCGCTACGTTCAGGACGCTTGTACTAAGAAGGCCATCATCTTCGCAATCCACTGTATGTCCGCTTCGTCCTTAGGCGACGATGTGGGTTTTTGCTGAATGTTTCGTCTTTGATTTGTTATGTCTTTGTTTACTTTATTACTTGTATGTATGTATGTATGTGTGCTTTATTGGTTCCCCTTAGGGTTACAAATCTCCTTTACATTTTCCTTACCCTAAACTTATCCTATTTTTCTTATCCTCTATCTTAATCCTCTACTTTCCTCTCGCCCACGCTCGCCTCGCTCGCATTCTCCTCGCTCTCCCTCTCCGCACTCTCGCCTGTCGCTTTCCCCCCTCCCTCCCCTCGCCTACTCCTTTCCCTTCTATCCCACGCCAGTCTCATTCGCCTCTTAGCTCTACGCCTTTTCATTTCTCGCCTCCTCCCTTCTCCTCCGCCTTCGACTTCCATTTCCTCTCTTTCACTCCATTCCTCCTTTCATTCACCAGTTCCTTTCTCCCTCCCTCCTTCCCTCCCCTTTCTCCCCGGATCCTCCCTCCCCCTCCCCTCTCATTTCCTCTATCCTCTTCATCCATTCCTCTCCCTTACCTCCTTCGTCCAAAATTTCCTTTATCCTTTCCCCTATTCCTCTCTCCCCTCCTTCCTCTTCCCTTGCACATCTCTCCAACACGTGTTCCCACGTCTCCTCTTCCCCCATACATATCCTGCATCTCCTCTCCTCTTCCTTCTCCCAGTATCTCCCCCCCCTCATTTCGTTCCCCAGCCTAAACCTCGCTACCCTCCTGTACTTTATTACTTGTTATATATTGTATTCTTTACTTTTATTCCAAAATTGTTCATATTTGTGAATCTAATGGGTTCTCCCGTAAATAAAATAATAATAATAATAATAATAATAATAATAATAGGATTAATAATAATAAAACATAATAATCAAGAATACATCGATCGAAGTATTTCGTATTTGACTCACCTTTCGCATACGAATACTTGACTCTTGTGGTTGTCAAGCTGCTTCGAAATCAGTCTCGACATGCTTCGAATGCACGCGAAATGGTATCGTTGGGGTTAGGGTTAGGGTCCTGCATCAGCAGTAGGTTCGCGTGTCTCTCTCGCTTGTCCTCGGTCAAACGCAGAGGAGAGCAGCTTCCATCGGACCACGCGTTCACCAACACGTCGTTCAGCTTCTCGAACTTCGTCAGCTGCTCCAACGTCACGGGAACAGTTATATTGTCTGTGCGAAGCAACTCCGAGTAGTGTTGATACGACGCGATCCTATCCGCATGCGTAGCAACAGGGTACAAACTGGCGATGACTGCCCACAAGAAGCACGCATTGTCCTCTGTTCTTTATGTTTACCACCGCTTTCTTCAGGGCAACGGCGCGCGGCAGCGATACGTCGCAACCGGCTCGAAGTGGATTATGCTTAGTAATATTTACTAAAATATTTAGCACAGCCCTTAGGGTCCATCCACTGTCGCGATCTTGAAACTCCTCGATCGCCACTAACGTGGGAGCGACTACGTGTTTCGAGTACCACTCGCGCACGTTCGAAGTCATGAACAGTACACGATTTCGCGTACCGAAACTTTTTATGTCTGTATTCTCACCCAACATAAACTCCGCGTTTAAGTTTGTATTAACGGCCACGTTCTTATGCGTCGTGATAGCGTCCGTGACGCGTGAGATCACAATGCATCGAGCATCCTCTAAAAATCGACGCGGATCACCGTGCCCCACGTTGATGACCGCACCGGTTGAAATACGGCTTATAAACGCGGATTCCACGTCTTCCCATAGGACTTTGGGTGCCGTCGATCGGCCCGAAACCCCGCAACCGACTCGCGAAAACTTTTCCCGCACGATCGCGCGCAATGTCTTTATTCGCGCGATCAGCGACACTAGGCGTTGTTTCGCGGCCACTGTCACCCTTCCGCTGCTCTGGTACTCGCGGATGAGTTGCAGGTACGTGCCGCATTGATCCACCCAGTCTCGGAATTCCGCAATACTGCGTAAAAGCTTAGACATCCGAGACAAAACTTTGTACATGTCCATGAACCCCTCCATATTCGCTTAATCACAATGGATTTTGTCTACGAGACACGCACGAATAGCGCCGAATGGGTGATACGACTTTTCCAGGTGATGCGGTCCGTGTTCGGAAATCGGTAACCTAACGGCAAAATGATGCGCTTCGAGTGTAGTCGCACAATCGGTGTCGGGTGCTCATCCAAAAATCTCACTAATTCACGATACAAAAACGAGTCCACGGTAATAGTAAATGTTCGAGGGTATAACACTTTGTACACTTCGACCGTGCCGTTCTCAATGTCATGCAGAAGCGTTAACGGCGTACACACGATCGCGGTAAAGTACTTCACTTGCTTGCGATGCACGTCCTTATCACCAACGATGCAATACAATGTGCATTTACTCGCAGTACTATATCGCGCAATATGGCGTAGCAATTGACGATGGTGATGTGACAAATGCATAAATCCGTTTTGAACGATACTACTCCACGAAGTCTCGAATAATGACGGTGGGCTTAACACGTCGCGGATCTTATGCTTCTCGATCGTAAGCGTTTGGAGGTCCAACTGTGACATCGCAGGGTACTGACATTGGTATACTGTAAATCAGATACCCATGGGTCTACATCGAACTCTTTTAACTCTTACACGGTCGCTACTACTCCCACGACTCAGATATAAACATACGGTATCGCGCGGTGCAACGTCATGTTTACTCTATGGGCTACCGCGACGATTGACTTACAGCCTCCTCGATCGCGAAAATGCTCGGAACTCTACCCCGAATAATTATCGCTGTATGTTTACGATGGTTGCTTGCGCGGCCCTATCGGTCCCACGATTCAAATATATACACACGACACGAAGAGCGTGCACGTAGGCACCAAAACGCGTTCAATCCTGCTCAGATATAAACATACGGCACGGTGCGGTTCGCTCTATGATTTTTCAGAAATCATGTACCACCCCTTTCTCAGAAATCCCCATCAAATGCAACGTCGTATTTATTCCATGGACTATCGCGACGATTGATTTACAATAATTATCGCTGTATGTATACATCATTGTACGTGGGCTGTAACGATCCCACGATTCAAATATATACACACTGCAGGAAGCGCGTACACGTAGATGCACAAAACGCGTTCAATCCTGTCGATCCCTTATCTTTTCTCAGAAATTATTGGTACACCCTCTTTCTCAGAAATCATCATCGAAGGCGCGATTTGAATTTCCACGAATCGGTCGCGGTCGCGCCTGCGCACCGATCCCCGCACGCGTACGGAGATTGCGCGGCGGCGACGCGCGCCCAAAGTACCTTAAACATCCAACAGGTGGCGTCGATACGAAATGTCTGGAAAACTTGGAAAATTTACCAAGGCGGGCCCAAATACCGACGCGGACCCAAAGTACCTTAAACATCCAGTAGATGGCGCCAATACGAAATGCGTGCGACGCCATTTTGAAATTTTGAAAATTCATCCCCTCTCCTGTGACGTCAGCCCCCTCGTCCACGAACTCGACATGCGCGCGCGACGCCATTTTGAAAATTTTGAAAATCCCCCTCCCCTGTGACGTCACCCCCTCGCCCACGAACTCGAACTGCGCGCGCGAAGCCATTTTTAAATTTTTGAAAATCCCCCTTCCCTGTGACGTCATCCCCCTCGCCTACAAACTCGACCTGTGCGCGCGACGCCATTTTGAAAATTTTGAAAATCCCCCTCCCCTGTGACGTCATCCCCCTCGCCCACGAACTGCGTACCCCGCCTCCCCCTCGCCCATCTCGCGGAAGAGCGCGGCGGTACCCCCTCCCCACCTCCCCCTCGCCCATCGCGCGGTTCCCCCCGCCCCGCCTCACCCCTCGCCCCAATTTGGTCCAGAATCCGCATAGTATAACTACTCACCATGCATCCGAAGAACGGAAAAGAAATTTTCTAAACAATCGATGTTCAATCTCGATGTTAATCTCGGTGCGCAAATCATTCCACAGTTGCAAGGTGCCACGTACAGATTGCTGTAACCCCAAGAAACAAGGTGGCGCTTTTAACCCTTTCTCGGACTTTACAAACCAATACCGCATGTTCTGCAATTCCATTCTCAAATTCCGTTCGACGTTATCATAAAAACGCGACAGTGCGCATTTGTTTGGGTTGGGGTCACGTGCACATCTACTATTAAGATTATCAAATAAATCATTCAAGGTTTCGAAGAAAGTAGCCGTGTGTTGTACGGTTTTTGACTTTATGTTGCCCGTTAACGAAGCGGTGAACAGAGCAGACGACACCCTCTTACTGAAAACTTGAAGAGCGAGCGTACATTTCATCTTATCAAACGCATTTGGATTAACGTGTTTGTCAGATAATTTGTAAGCCGCTCGTGTGCTTTTACTTTCTTCTAATTTTCAAAGAGCAACGACGCACAGTGGGGTATTTGGCCCGAAAACCCGGACATGGCTATTTTAAAATCTTCAAACTCTCATAACTTTGGTAAAATTCATCCAAAGTTTATGAAACAAAAACGATTTTATAGTTTACACTTTCTACTTTTCGACTCATTAAATCAATTTTATCAAAATCGGTATCCAGGGGGTAAAATCCGCCCTTAAAGAGGAATGTGCCAAACTGTAAAAGTTCCTTGATGTTTGACAAGTGCTACGGAGTGCAAACAGTATTTTTTTTATTTTTATATATACTATCGGAAAGTAGGATCCTTTGCCTTTACGATAAGTCGAACCTCATAAAAAAATGATGTTTTTTTAACAAAGATACAGCCATTTTAAAAAACTTTCATTTTTTAAACGTTTTGTGTACGGTATAGATATGTATATGATATAATATATATATAATTGAACGTAATCAACGAACCCCAGTTATAGTAAAGAAAATTTACTGAATTCTCGATTATCTTCAAATGTTAATAACTATGCAAATATATATGATGAAAAAGTAAAACCTTTTGGCAAGTGTAGTATATACCTACCTGAAAAGCTTCCATAATGCAAGAATTCACAAAATTCATTTACAACTTGTAGAAAAGTTTACTAAGCCAACGATCACAGTGGGGTATTTGCCCCGAAAATGCGGACAAAGCTATTTCAATATTCGCTCAATATTCAAACTGCTATAACTTTGCTAAAATTTATCCAAATTTGATGAAAAAAAAAACATTTTAAGGCTTGAGATTTCTACTTTTTTGTGATATATACCGTTTTTACTAAAATGAGTGTTTTGAGTGAAAAATCTGTCCTTAAAGAGCAGCGTATCGGATTGTATAGTTTGTTGCTATTTTCCGATCCAGTACTGCAGATTGTAATCAATATTTTTACGTTACTCGTCTATTTTATGTATACTATCGAAAAGTATAATCTTATTACAAAGAATGCTGCGTTTTAAATATATAGCCATGGCGAAAAGTATGCATTTTTCACTCGCTTGTTCCTTCGCGGATGCTGAGGCTCTGTGATACGAAACCCATCGAAGGGACTGTTTAGATTACGGACTCGCGAGATGTTTATGTTACACAGGAGATAAGTGTTCGACTAAGTCTCTTCTTTCTGATTGAATTCAGTTGGAACCATTGGGTCAAAGAGTTACGTGTGCAGTGAGAGTTATCCAAGTGTCTTTAAAAGATTCCTATATATTATTTAAATTTTATGTGTGTATTGTTTCCTTATTTTAGTTCATACTGTGTTTTTAGTGTATATTTAGTATTTACTTAAGTTAATTGGTGCAGTATATTTTTTAAGTTCCATTTTGTTTTATATTCTACTTCATTTCACCTATATTTGGTAAGTAGAAACATGATTTGTTAGCAGAACTAGTTTCCGCATTCAGTATATTCTATTTCAGTATTCAGATGTAAGTTGACGACAATATATGTCCATATAGGTAGTAAAATGTCATCGGATACTGGAGAATCCTCTGGGATAAAAGTTATGACGCGAGAACAATTATTTAATATTATGCAGGGATGTGAAAGCGAAAAAATTACTGAAAAACTGGAGTATCTTGAAAATTATTTATTAAATCGCAACATACATTCAGAAGAAGAGCGTGTAGCGTTTAAACAAAATATTTCTCATTTGAAATCAGAATTCAAACGTAGATGGGTTTCTGCAAAATATAGGAAGGATCTTTTCAAAAAACAGAATTTAAACTGGCTTCAAGGGACATTTGAAATGTCCACAACATCATCCCAGGCTGGACGTCTACCTAAGTCTTTTACCGAATTATCTGAGCGAAGCAAAAGAAGAAGAACAGAAGATATACGGAAAATGATTAGCACCGAGGAATTAACATTTGCTGCACGGGCAAAGCTAAGGTCTTCTGGTCAAGTGGACGCTTCCATAGTATTGCAGGAAGTCACAAAATGCCAATCATATGCAAAAAAGTGCAGGAAACTTTGTTCCACAAATCAACAAGTAGAAACAAGACAACCCTCGATTTTGAAAGCTCTATTTATATTTGCACAAGCAAATTTATCCAGGCAAGAATATGAAATTGTCCGTACAATGGATAAAAAACTTTTTCCATCGTATTCTGTATTACAGAAGGCTAAGAAAGATTGCTATCCTGTTCAAAAAGCATTCGTCATAACTGACACTTCTGCAGAAATAAAGCTGCAAGAATTACTAGATCACACAGCTGTTCGGTTACTGTTATATTTGGAAGAAGTGTTACATAATTTACAAGAAAATGAGATCAGTCAATTACAATTAATTAGTAAATGGGGTTGTGATGGATCCAAACAAGCACAATATAAACAACAATTTGAAAACATTTCTGATTCAGACAGTCACATATTTCAGAGCTCATTCCTTCCCCTACGATTAATTTCTTCAAAAAATGGAAAAATCATTTGGGATAATCCGACACCATCATCTCCAAGGTATTGTAGACCAATCAGAATAAGGTTTATAAAAGAAGATACCGATGTAATACATGACGAAATAAGTTATATAGAAGGCCAAATAGACCAACTAAGAGAAACAGAAATTAATGGAAATAGACCTATAACTGTTAAGCACATTTTTTTGTTCACGATGATAGATGGGAAGATATGCAACGCGGCAACAAACACATCATCTACCATGAGATGTTACCTATGTGGATTGACCTCTACAGCATTCAACGATTTGTCGAAGACAGGTGAAATTAATGTAGCTGCATTAAAGTTTGGTTTGTCGATTCTACATGCCAGAATAAAAATATTCGAAAATTTGCTACATTTATCTTATAAATTACACATTCGGAAATGGCAAATAAGATCAAAAGAAGAAAAACGTTTAGTCGCGGAAAGAAAGAAAATCATACAAGAGGAGTTTAAAGCTCAAATAGGAATTACTGTTGATGTACCAAAAGCTGGTTTCGGCAATACAAATGATGGAAATACTAGTTGCAGATTTTTCTTAAACCATCAATTATCATCTACCATTACTGGGGTTGATGTAGAACTAATATATAGACTTAGAGTCATATTAGAAACTGTGTCAAGCGGTTACAAAATAGATTTAAATAAATTTGAAACATTTACTATGGATACTGCAAAGCTATATGTTAAACTGTACTCATGGTACCCTATGTCACCTACCATGCACAAGTTACTAATCCACGCACCATTAATTATTGAAAATGCTATTTTACCCATTGGAAGACTGTCAGAAGAAGCAGCCGAGGCAAGAAACAAACACTTTCGTCGGTATAGAGAAGATCGTGCACGAAAGTGTTCTAGAAAAGCATGTAATATAGACGTACTGAATAGACTTTTAATTACTTCTGATCCTCTGATATCCAGTATAAGACCGACTACGAAGAAAAAATCAAACCCCCTTTTAAGCGAGACATTGCAATTAATTCTACCTTTTGAACCTACATCAATTGTAGAAGAACAATTATCAGAAGAAGATGATGAGGAGGAGGAGGAAGAGGAGGAAGAGGAGGAGGAGGAAGAAGAGGAAGAAGAATATGAAGAAGAAGAAGAAGGAACGACATCAGATGAACAGGAAGTATTCTCAGGCGAAGAACTTTGTGACGCATGTTCCGATGAAAATTAATAAAAATACAGGGTTTCCTATTAAAAGGTACATTCTCATATATGTATTCTTGATCACTAAAATTAAATATCTTCATTAAGTGATATACATACAAATATAATTTTTTCGACTTTTCAGCGTAAATACTACATTATGACTGATTCAACGAAAGAAGGTTCCGTGGCCACAACGGTAGCGCGTCAGATTGTCATGCGGGCGGTCCGGAGTTCAAGTTCTGTCTTAACCGACTGATTCAACGAAATACAATCAGAAAATAGAGACAAAGATTTATCTACAGCATACTATAAGCTTCCCGCACGTTTATAATTTAAACAATTTCTTCAAATAATTCTTTAGTAAGTACTTACTTTACGGAGATATAGCGAATGCGAACATGCAGGTATGTGAGAAATGCTGCGATTTTCGATGACCATTTTTTCGTAGATCAACTGTAAAACAAGGAGTTGGACGAAGTAGGAATCAATTTTTCTTGTATCTTAATCATAAAGCTTCATAGAACACAATGACACTAAAATGAACACCGGGACTCACCCGGAACTATAACGAAATCATTAACAAAGTCTTAGAATCATAAATAAAATTACTGAATCGTTGGTTATCTTCAAATATTAATAACTACAAAAATATATATGGTACATAAGTAACATTTACTTAAAAGTATACCATACACTTAGCTAGAAAAACTTCTATAAAACAAAAATCTATTTAATTTATGTAAATAAGTTCCAAATTACTAATAGGCGAATTTGTTGAGAAAGGAAAGCGTGTTAGCAGAATCCTAAACGTCCGACAAATCACAGTCCTTTATGGATACATGAATGCGAAAACGAATATTGATAGATTGTTCCTCAGATATTCAACTAACTCAAGAAACAAAAGTTTTACAATTTATGTAAAATTTTTAAAATTGAATTTTGACCGCATTTTCGGGGCAAATACCCCACTGTGCGACGTCTGACCAAGAAACTGGTGTTCCGCCGATTGAAAAATCATGCTTTATTAAATTATTTCTAAGACTTTTAAAAAGGTTTAAAAAATCAAATAAAAAATCAATTTTTTGGCTATTTCTGAAAAAATATGGATGGTCAACTGTGGATCTGGCGTCTGCTAAGCTCTGATTACTTGCCCCTTGATCGGATATAACTGCTCTGACTCGTAAACCAGTATTGTAAACTGCATCTAAAATATTATCTAAAATCGTGGATAGGTCATGCTTCTTTACACTAGATTTTAAAATAAAAAAGGCCACTGGTTGCTTCCAATTCTTGAACAAGCCACGCAACATAAAAACAAGAACCTGCGTACCCACGGCTAAATTTCTACCTAAAACCCCCAAATCTTCAAAACCTTCAATAATTTGTTTCGATGGGTGGAAATTCAAACACTTCTTGATCGCCATCTCATCAAATAAAAGACCGCAATTGCGATCTTCGACTTCCATGTGCGAAGCTTTTACTTTCAATGCGGCGAATAAATTTTGACAAATACCTGGCCAAATACCAATTTTCCCGAACCAACGAATAATAGTGCTCGGACTCGGAAGATAAAACTCGAGGACATCACGCATTTTTATATACAAAGACGGCGAAGTGTAATGTAACGTCATACACAATCGTTGCTCGTTACGCGAAAACGGTTTGTTAGTTCCCTTAAATAAGACCATACAAATAAATGTTAGAATATAACCCGATACCCTCCTCGCGATTGCTTTTTTTCTGGCATGTATCATCGATACTGCCTGAAAACAGCTGTTGTTTTAGACGATTTAGTATTCTACACTTCGTCCGCAGTCGCAAGAGAAGAATATCGCATTTCTTCTTCGCTTCCTGCAACTGTTCCTCAGATTCAAGCAACCGTTGTCCGAGTTCATTGCGTTCTTTTATCAACGAGTTGACCTCAGATTCCTTATTAATGTTCTCTAAATTGGCGCTAAGATCAAAATATTTATTCGGTTCGGCATGTCTCATCAATTTCCCGGACGCGTAAAAATTACTTTGGTTAAAATGACGACTACATACAAACTTTTTTTTCAATTCCGCATTTGACATTTCCACCCAATCGTCTAAGCCACAGTTAACAAGCCACGTTATACATCTTTCCTGGTTAGAATGATTATTTGATTTCGGCGCACAGGTTCGGTCAATTTTAAATCACTAAAACACAAGCTATTTAGCAATAGATAATAAAAGCTTTCGACGTTTCGATCTTGATTTAGATCTTCCTCAGGAAAGTTGCGAAAAATTATAAAATATTGCTTTTGCTGTTTGAATTAAGTCAACGTGTTTCTGTAACACGTGTGACACGCGAGTCGGTTGGAATAAGACTGAAGTAAACTGTGTAACAAAACATCTGACTTTAGAAGGTGAGAACAAGGTAAATACCGTTGGACATTGTAACGTTTCTACGCGTGACACAACGCGTTCTACAGGATTTCGGGATTGGTTCGTGTGGCGTGCGATAAAGAATTAAAATTCAAGAACAAGAATTTGACTTAATAGTGTTTATTCAAGAAAAACACTTCTAAATGATACATAATTATGTAAATAAACGCCTTAATATTAAAGAAATTAAAGAAATTAATTAGGTTGCGACTCTCGGTCGTTACAAAGGTAAAGCTGATCGTCTTGGGTTGCGACTCTCGGTCGGTACAAAAGAATGCCCGTTTGATCGATCGATTTGGATTGATATAACTTAAACTAATAATGATTTTTATTTGAATGAATAGAATCGATTTATGAATAATGACACTAGGTCGATATAGGAATTAGCTTATGGATCTAGGAATTAGCTTATGAGTCTAGGAGTTAGCTTATAGATCTAGGATATGTTTGAATATGTTAAGTTGAGAATCTTCTGCAATTGCTTCTATGTTTCATCAGGGCGGTATTGCCACTTGGAATAATCTTCATCAGGGGCGGTATTGCCACCTGGAATAGTCCTGTTCCCTCGTTGCTCAGGAGTAATGTTCTAACCTGAGAATATAGTTACTAGCAGTAGGTTCAACAATCTAAGGGGCCTACGAGGCGGCTTCCACGGCAGGATCTGCTCGTCAAACCAGGCGACTATGTCCTCGGTTTGAACGATCAGCACGACCAAGGGGCCTACCAGGCGGCTTCCAAAGTCGGAGCCTTAGAATTAGGTTGGAATCGACCAGTGGTCTTAAATGATTCAAAGTTGTTCATTTGCAGAAGTGATACATCATAATGATCCTCTCTGGGCTTTCTCGCCCGTATTTATACATATTCAAGGAACTGGGAGCGCACCAATGGGAAAGGAGTTTGAATATTATGCGTCAATCGCTCGATCCATTCTCCAGTCGGTCTAGTGAGCGACTGGTGAGCACGCAGGCGCGCGTAGAACGCTCGGTTCCCTCTCTCTCATCGCTATCGCGCATCACTGCTCCTGATCCTTGCTTTCGTCGATCCGCTGATCGACTGAGGATCGCGCATGCGTTTGATTCTCCCACTCCTTTACACTCAATTCTCTCTTTCATCGCACTCGCGTCTCGCGGTATCCTAAACTAATATTAATATTAACACTGTCACGTCCCGGGTGGAGGTCTTTGGGGACAATGACATGGGGAATAAAATCAGGCGCGAATCTATAATCCAACACTCTGAGGGTTTTGAAGGGAGAGTCAGGCACGAATCTAAAATCCAGCACACTGAGGATTTCGAGGGAATATCAGGCGCGAATCTGTAATCCAGCACACTGAGGATTTTAAGGGAATGTCAGGCGCGAATCTGTAATCCAGCACACTGAGGATTTCGAGGGAATATCAGGCGCGAATCTGTAATCCAGCACACTGAGGATTTTAAGGGAATGTCAGGCGCGAATCTGTAATCCTGCACACTGATCGTTTTGAGGGAATGTCAGGCGCGAATCTATAATCCTGCACACTGATCGACCAGGGAAGGTTTAATAACTTATACCTTTTGTGGAGACACCCGTTAGAGCACTTATTATGGTTAGTTTTTGGTAATCGGATTTACCGCTGCATCGAGGTAAAAGACACTCGTAATGATTCAGCAAAATCAGCTATTCATACAGTTAAGCGAAACCTATACGAAAGTAAGTTAGTAAACACGGCAATGCTTTCCGCGGTCGTTGCCCGTAATCAGCTGTTCCGGCAGCCTGTTTGGTTTTCGGGATCTTCGTAGCAGAAGGATTAACACAATGACTCGAAACGTTAGTTAAGCAAAGCGGTTTATTAATAAGTTAGGCGAAAATATAGGCACTGTTTGTGAAAGTGCTTTGTTAAACATAGAATGCGTTTAAACATTAATAATTGGCACAGAACATTTATATAAATGGCAATATATATATATATATATATAGAGTGATTATGAGCGTGACATACAGTATATGTTTTACTATGAAATAATATAAGCAATAAACGTAGTTAAGAACATGGAATATGGTCGCAATGAGCGTTAATAACACAATATAATATGAAAAGCACTTAAGCGTAATGAGACAAAATAATGTGAATAGCTATAAGAATAGTAATGCAAAATAATATGAAAAGCAATAAGAATAGTAATGTAAAATAATATGAAAAGCAATAAGAATAGTAATGCAAAATAATATGAAAACGCAATAAGCGTAGAAATACAAAATAATATGAATATCGATAAGAATAGCAATACAAAATAATATGTATGGAGGTGATATGCAATAGTTAAATGGTAATATAAATTCTTACGGTAGTTGCCGTTGAACACTGAATTTATAGTTTAGACAATGATATAGATTTCTGATAGATTTCTGCAGTACGAATCGTTGATTGATGTCTGTAGAACGAGCGTCGATGATAAATTTCCGTAGAAAGAGCGTCGATAATAAATTTCCGTAGAACGAGGACGAGCTCTCGCGGTTCCTCGTATTTATACTAATTACAATCTTTTCGGCTTGAAGGGGGGTGCGCAGTACGCACCTTGACATAGTTACGCATATGCGTCGCAGTAACATTTCCGGGGTTTTTGTAAGGACCAAAGGTTGGTCTATATTTGGACTCGCATTTTCGGCACGTACGCCAAATAATCCTCGCGATTATCCTTCTGGGGTTCTTATACATGTGATTTGGTAATGCTCAACTCCTCGAATGGGTTTTGGGTGTTTTTATAGGAAAGGGGTGATAATGGATTTGACTTCTTTGGTCATTTAGTGGGCTTGAGACTTGGTCTCGATTTAAGATATAGAAGGGGCGAGGGACTTGTATAGATTCGATAGGAGGGAAGAGTTTGTGCCGCGTTGGGCGAATATATGAGGGAAATTCATTGATTGACCGTCTTGAGATGGGGACCGCTAAGGTACATCGCCAAGGCGGTCGAGGTCATGGAGAAGGGGTATTTTGGTGTTTGGGGTGATTTGAGAAGAGTTGTATAATGGTTTATAAAGAAATATTATTTTATCTGCGAGCGAAATTTTGGGGGACGTCACACCTCCCCCCTTATATGAAGAAATGCCTGCATTTCTTCCCTGTAAGGAGCGGGGTGGATTTGTTCGTTAGTAAGATTGGGGTTTATACGGGGCGAAGGGGCAGTGGCATCTTGGAGTTGCTCTGATGACTGATGTTGGAGGGGAAGGAGTCATCTATAGCGATGACCGTCTGTGAAGACGCCTCCTTGATGATGATGTATGAGATGTTTTTAGAGAGGAGGGATGTGATATTCCTTCCTTCCCTCTTGACGGCATAGCCGCGTAAGTGGTGACTGCAATAAGTGTTGCAGTTGCAACGATCTATATTGGAAAATTTGATTAATGTTTTTGTTTATTGTGACTTGGGGTCAACCGGGACTCTCGCGCAAATGAATATCGCGATCGTCAGGTTTTTTATACCTTAGGCTCCTACTCAGTTTCGAAAGGTAACCTTGGTATGTTTTATTTTCAATTTCTTCAAGAACCGGGTTCCGGTTCGGTTTCCGAGCTAATTTCCCGAATAATTTTTCATGCGGAGTGTATTTATTACACTCGCGGACACTGGCATTATACGAGATCGCGGCCAAGTTGGTCCATTCGTCCCAGTCAGTGTATCTACCGATAATCAATTTTAAATATTGGGTCATTACGAGATGCAATCTCTCTAGAGAGCCGTTAGACGGTGGGTGAAAGGCTGTGGTTCGGAATTTTTGGACTTTCCATTTCCACGGTGCCGGTTTTGTAAAAATTCTATTAAAATTTGGTACTTGGTCGGTGAGGATGGCTCTAGGAGCTCCGAAGTGACAAATGAATCTTTTTATAAATACGTCAGCGATTTTAATTGATGAGTATAGGTTGAGAAGCACGCACACAAAATATTTTATAAATAAACCCTGTATGGGTAGGTTATAAGTGTTGCCTGTTGTAGTTGTAGGCAGTCGTTCATGTATGTTTTCTGGTGAGGGAATTGGTGGAATATCTGCAGATGATATTTCCCGGCACATCTTTCTATGTGGTTGAATCCTTCTGCATTTCCTTCCCTGGCGAATGCTGGATGTGGGTGTTGCAGAGTCGACGGGGTTGCTGCCACTCGTTGGCGCATGGATCGGTGATTTTGAGAACCGAGGCCTCTTGGAATCGCATGGTCCACGTTTGGGCCAGTCCTCCAAGTTGTCACATTTGTCCCGTGGTCGTTTGGAGCATGCCTCCACTGCAGGGGAAGTATGGGATAAGGCGTCTGTAGTGACGTGGAATTTCAGTTCAAATTTCGGGTATTGCAGGATAAGTTCCTTCTGCAAGACTGATTTTAAGTCGTCAAAAACGGTTTGCTGGGACGGTCCGCAGTTAAATGCTGGGTCGTTCTTGAAAAGTTGGGTTAACTGGCGAGCATTTTTAGAAAATTCTGGGATAAACCTTCGATGATATCTGGTTAATCCAAGGAAATTTTTAATTTGTTTTGGCATGCGAGGTGCAGCTTCGGAGAACTTATCGCATTCCCCATGAATCGGGTGCTCTTTAGAGATTGACTTAAGTAAATTTTCTGCCCTTGAAGGAGCTTCCGCAGAAATTTTTAATACTACCAGTTCCAGCGTAGCCGCAAGAGACTTTTGGGAGGTTATGGGAAGGGTTGGTTTGACGTATAGCGCAGGGGGTAAGAGTGAGTGCACTTTCGTGGGTGTCTCGAGATGGTGGATCGACGGATCCAGGGCTAAGAGGGACTTGTTTTTTATTAGGAGGTGGATGGGAGTGATGCCTGTAGGCGTTGTAGTCTCTATTGGTCTTTTAGGTTTGGATTCTGGAGTTTTCCTGTCGGATTTCTCTACTTCGATGGTGGGCATGATGCTTGGAGTGTCAATCTCGCTAGAATTTATAATTTGCGAATAGTCCTTTAGGTCCGGATTATGTACAGAAAATGAGGATTTTGTCCTCGGCCGTAGCACGACCGGGTTTAGTTGCACTGTAGCGATTCTTATAATACCGGTAGTGCTTTGGGGTATATCGTAAATGGGTGCGCTTCTGCTTGGCTTGTTCCACAGTTCGCATCCATCGGCGCTCGGAGGAGTAATTCCCGACTTCGTTTCCCACAAGGCTCTAGGATCTTCCTTGATAGTGAAGGTGCGTTTTCTGCATTCCGAAGTCACATGTCCGGGCTTTTTACAAGTCCCGCAGATTCGCAGCTCCGTAGGCCTGGAAGGTGGAGGTCGAGACATGTCCCAGTAGGTGACCTGGGGTTTGGGTGCTTGGGACCCATATTCCGCGGCGCGGTTTAGAGAGTTCCTCTCGGAAGGTTGAGCTGGCGGGCGTTGGTTACTCCAACAGGACCGTGCCTCATGACCTGTCTTGTTGCAGAGTTGGCAGGTTAATTTGGGAGTCTTCTGCTCGGGGAATCGGAGACGGTCCCTGGTAATTTCTTTGTCCACACGGACAGCTAAATCGAACGCTTCGTTGAGCGTTTCGAATTGGTGTTGTTGTAGCCTCATCCTTATATGAGGTGGAAGGCCATCGACGAAAGAATCTAGAGTTAGGCGATCCAGATCCTGCGGGTGATTTCGCGCGAAGTCGCGGTAATATTCCCTATCTTCTTCTAGAATGGCGAATCGTAGATCTTTTACGCGTGAGATGTATTCCAATATGTGCTCGTTGGATCCTTTGATAACGTTGACAAGTTCTCCACGATAGTGGTCTGATGTTTTATCAGGGGAAAAGGTACGTTTCAGTCTTTTGACTAATTCATTTACGGAGTCAAAGACCCGATCCTCAACAGCCAAGTACGCATGGTCTTGCAGTTTATTTCTCAACAACCTCGCTAGCTGGGGTTCGGCGTGCGAGGGAATCAGAGCCTTAGCCCTATTGCAGGCTCTCGCGAATTGCAAAACGGACATGTTGTGACCGTTAAACTCTGGGACCGTTTCTACGGCGTCTTTCAATGTGATCTGGGGCAATGGATCCTGGTCCGGAATATAATTATAATTTAGTACGGGTTTCCTATTCAAACGGGAGGAACCTGGAGTAGCAAATTTGTTTGCCGTTGGCGGAGACATAAGAAGTTTTTCCATTATTTCGCGGGTGGCTTGAATTTCACTAGAAAGATCTTCTAACGCGGGGCCATCTGAATCATTGGCTACGCCCGAACGCGTATTGGATTGCAGGTTTACGACACATCTCGCGTACAAGCTCTCAATATCAGCTTGTTTTTCCCGCAATTTTTGTACCCGATCCATTAATTCGGCGGTCGCGGTGTCTATTCTGTTAGTGGAAGGGCCCGCGTCTTGATCCATTACGGGAGAGTCGTCGGCTTCACCGTACACAGACATGTTTAAAGTAAGATTTGATTGCACCGAGGGCAATTGTGGAATATATAGGCCGTTTGGCGGTAATGATTAAATAAGCTCTTTCGGTGTCTGTTGGATCTCGTAGGGAGCAGCTTAAACAAATATCGTAACCGTCAATGGTTGTTGCTATGCTCCCAGAAACGCAGATCATCCACCGCATATACGCAGTCAAACTTTGTAATCTGCGGCTACAATAGTTCAGTACACCCCGATTTGGGCAATTAATACACATACTTGAAAATAGGGACTTTGTGAGCACCGTATCATAGAATTTCCTTCTATCAACGGCAAACACATATCCCACCGCTGTCACCAAAATTATGTCACGTCCCGGGTGGAGGTCTTTGGGGACAATGACATGGGGAATAAAATCAGGCGCGAATCTATAATCCAACACTCTGAGGGTTTTGAAGGGAGAGTCAGGCACGAATCTAAAATCCAGCACACTGAGGATTTCGAGGGAATATCAGGCGCGAATCTGTAATCCAGCACACTGAGGATTTTAAGGGAATGTCAGGCGCGAATCTGTAATCCAGCACACTGAGGATTTCGAGGGAATATCAGGCGCGAATCTGTAATCCAGCACACTGAGGATTTTAAGGGAATGTCAGGCGCGAATCTGTAATCCTGCACACTGATCGTTTTGAGGGAATGTCAGGCGCGAATCTATAATCCTGCACACTGATCGACCAGGGAAGGTTTAATAACTTATACCTTTTGTGGAGACACCCGTTAGAGCACTTATTATGGTTAGTTTTTGGTAATCGGATTTACCGCTGCATCGAGGTAAAAGACACTCGTAATGATTCAGCAAAATCAGCTATTCATACAGTTAAGCGAAACCTATACGAAAGTAAGTTAGTAAACACGGCAATGCTTTCCGCGGTCGTTGCCCGTAATCAGCTGTTCCGGCAGCCTGTTTGGTTTTCGGGATCTTCGTAGCAGAAGGATTAACACAATGACTCGAAACGTTAGTTAAGCAAAGCGGTTTATTAATAAGTTAGGCGAAAATATAGGCACTGTTTGTGAAAGTGCTTTGTTAAACATAGAATGCGTTTAAACATTAATAATTGGCACAGAACATTTATATAAATGGCAATATATATATATATATATATAGAGTGATTATGAGCGTGACATACAGTATATGTTTTACTATGAAATAATATAAGCAATAAACGTAGTTAAGAACATGGAATATGGTCGCAATGAGCGTTAATAACACAATATAATATGAAAAGCACTTAAGCGTAATGAGACAAAATAATGTGAATAGCTATAAGAATAGTAATGCAAAATAATATGAAAAGCAATAAGAATAGTAATGTAAAATAATATGAAAAGCAATAAGAATAGTAATGCAAAATAATATGAAAACGCAATAAGCGTAGAAATACAAAATAATATGAATATCGATAAGAATAGCAATACAAAATAATATGTATGGAGGTGATATGCAATAGTTAAATGGTAATATAAATTCTTACGGTAGTTGCCGTTGAACACTGAATTTATAGTTTAGACAATGATATAGATTTCTGATAGATTTCTGCAGTACGAATCGTTGATTGATGTCTGTAGAACGAGCGTCGATGATAAATTTCCGTAGAAAGAGCGTCGATAATAAATTTCCGTAGAACGAGGACGAGCTCTCGCGGTTCCTCGTATTTATACTAATTACAATCTTTTCGGCTTGAAGGGGGGTGCGCAGTACGCACCTTGACATAGTTACGCATATGCGTCGCAGTAACATTTCCGGGGTTTTTGTAAGGACCAAAGGTTGGTCTATATTTGGACTCGCATTTTCGGCACGTACGCCAAATAATCCTCGCGATTATCCTTCTGGGGTTCTTATACATGTGATTTGGTAATGCTCAACTCCTCGAATGGGTTTTGGGTGTTTTTATAGGAAAGGGGTGATAATGGATTTGACTTCTTTGGTCATTTAGTGGGCTTGAGACTTGGTCTCGATTTAAGATATAGAAGGGGCGAGGGACTTGTATAGATTCGATAGGAGGGAAGAGTTTGTGCCGCGTTGGGCGAATATATGAGGGAAATTCATTGATTGACCGTCTTGAGATGGGGACCGCTAAGGTACATCGCCAAGGCGGTCGAGGTCATGGAGAAGGGGTATTTTGGTGTTTGGGGTGATTTGAGAAGAGTTGTATAATGGTTTATAAAGAAATATTATTTTATCTGCGAGCGAAATTTTGGGGGACGTCACAACACTAACACACTTATAAAAGTAAGAATAATAGGATTATAGTAAGAATATGAATATTTAAATGATTATTAATTAGATTTATGGTCAAAAAAAGAAGGGTGGTTTTGGGGTTTATTACAACATTGAAAACATATTTGAACTTCTAGAATTTCAAACGTAAAGGATGTATCGTTTGCAGTAACAAAGCATTCTTGCTCATATGATGTGTTAAACACTCTAAAGGTGTTGACGAGCAATAAACATTTACATAACTATCATTGATATGTAGACAATTAGTTCGATCATATAAATTTCTATGGAGAAAAAACATCATAAGACATTACTTTTTTAGCAATGTTGCGTAATATTCTTGTATTTTAGGTGTTTCATACCTAAGATTTACGCTGGGCTGTTTAATGATGTGAATTGTCTCCAAAAGAATCCTCTGATTCAACTTACTTTCTTTATCAACAATTTTAATATTGTCGAAATCAAATCTATGATCAAACTCTAATGAATGCTTAGTTAAAGCAGTATGTTGTATCGGGGATACGAAAATATTTCTTTTATGTTCATAAACTCGTCTCTCTAAAAGTCTAGATGTTTGTCCAATGTAAACTTGATTACAACCCAAACAAGCATCTTAGGTATGAAACACCTAAAATACAAGAATATTACGCAACATTGCTAAAAAAAGTAATGTCTTATGATGTTTTTTCTCCATAGAAATTTATATGATCGAACTAATTGTCTACATATCAATGATAGTTATGTAAATGTTTATTGCTCGTCAACACCTTTAGAGTGTTTAACACATCATATGAGCAAAAATGCTTTGTTTCTGCAAACGATACATCCTTTACGTTTGAAATTCTAGAAGTTCAAATATGTTTTCAATGTCCAACGGTATTTACCTTGTTCTCACCTTCTAAAGTCAGATGTTTTGTTACACAGTTTACTTCAGTCTTATTCCAACCGACTCGCGTGTCACACGTGTTACAGAAACACGTTGACTTAATTCAAACAGCAAAAGCAATATTTTATAATTTTTCGCAACTTTCCTGAGGAAGATCTAAATCAAGATCGAAACGTCGAAAGCTTTTACTATCTATTGCTAAATAGCTTGTGTTTTAGTGATTTAAACTAAATTGACCGAACCTGTGCGCCGAAATCAAATAATCATACTAATTATTACGGTCGAAATTATAATTTAAAAAATTCTTTTGTCACGTCCTGGGTGGCGGGATTTGGATCGTAACATATATATAAGTATAGGGAGGTTGCGTGCGGACCTTGCTTCGTAAGAAGACCTGCTTCTTTATGAAGGCTATGGTTCGGAACTTGCGGATAGGTGTAGGAGAGCTCGAAGACTTTGCTTCGTATGAAGACCTGCTTCAATATGAAGGCTATGCTTCGCGACTTGTGGAGAGGTGCAGGAGAGCTCGAAGACTTTGCTTCGTATGAAGACCTGCTTCAATATGAAGGCTATGCTTCGCGACTTGTGGAGAGGTGTAGGAGAGCTCGAAGACTTTGCTTCGTATGAAGACCTGCTTCACTATGAAGGCTATGCTTCGCGCCTTGTAGGAGAGCTCGAAGACATTGCTTCGTGGGAAGACCAGCTTCACTATGAAGGCTATGCTTCGCGACTTGTGTCGACCAGGGAAGGCTGTATGGTGATCGTACACCCGAGTGACGCACGTGAGAGTACTGGCTTTGATTTATGGCTCGATAATTGGCTTACTAACTGCATCGTATGAAAAGAGGCGTAAATAGTAGGGTTTTGACTATAGGTTTGGGAATAGTCATACGGGACTCTATATGAAAGAACGTTAGTAAACACGGGCAAGAACTCTCGGCGCTTGCGGAGACCGATCAGCTGTAGTCGTTGCGCGTAATGGTTTCAGGTATTCGAGGCGAAATAGCGAGAATTAACGGTTAAAGATAAAAGCGAAAGCGTTATTTATTGGAACACGTAACAGATAGCAATAAACACTTTATAATTATGCGTTGGACATTCAGCATAGGCACATAACATTTATATAAAGGTAAATGATAGATAATTAACGTTAGGCAAAATAGCAAAAGATGCGAAGCAATGGAGTTAGACAATAAGAGATTATATGATAAAGATAGCAATATAACAATATGAGGCTAGAGCCGAAGCAAGAGAAACCGATATAAATGCAAACTAAACAATGTGTATATATATAAAGCGATAAGCGTAAGTCTAAGCAAAGAAATTAATATAAAGAAATTATAATTATAATTCTTTATATAAAGAAATAACATAGCAATTAAATGTTATAAACAAAAGCATGAACAATAATATAAAATAAGAGAAATGGAAACGCTTACAGTGATGTAGACGCTGGTTGATGAACACTGAATGTAAATGTTAGAATATAACTAATAAGGTAAACCACTTAAGTCTGAGGTGAGACAGAATGATGATCGCGACTGACGATAGCAAGGAATAATGAATGCGTGGGCCACGCGGCATCGGTATTTATACAAACTCATGGAATGTGAGGTATGCGGGGAATTTGAGGTATGTGTGATGACTCATGCCCAAATTATGCGTGGAATTTGCGGTATGCGTGATGAGTCATCCGTAAAGTATGTGTCGTAATAACTCTAGGGTTTTTGTAAGAATCAAAGGTTGATCTATAATTAGGCTGTAAGACAATGGGATTTTGAAAAGGGGCACTCAATCCGTTGGGTGGACTTTTGTGGTTTTCATTGGTAGAGAGGGGGAGGGAAGAGGTTTTGATTTAGAAAGGTTGGGGCGAGGGACTTGTTGCAATTCGTGATTGAGGGGGAATTATGCCTCTAAGGCGAAGAGGGGAAGGGGAATTTCGTATATGATCAGCTGGAGATGGGGACCGCTAAGGTACATCGTCCAAGATCTGATGAGTGGTAAAGGGTTAAGAGTTGTGGTTTATAGATAGTAGTAGATTCTTGGGTAGGTCATATAAGGAGGAAGCTAGTTAGGGTTGGGCGAAAATTATAGGGACGTCACACCTCCCCCCTTATATGAAGAAATGCGTGCATTTCATAACATTAAAGAGCGGGGTTGACTGGATTGAGCACGCTCTCGATTGGGTGTTTACGGCGTTTGCACAGAATAAAGAAGGTGGATAAGGAAACAAAATATATGTTTGGAAGACGAAGAAAATAATTTGTTGAAGTTGCATGAAAAATAAAACATCACCGTTAATGGGAAAGAAAGAAAATCAATGGGTATAGTGGGGAGAATAAACAAAAGTGGTCTTTGGTGTAAGGGAAGAAAAAATAAAGGAAAATCTTTGGTATAAAGCAAACGAAAATAAAAGAAGGTCTTTGGTTGAAAAATAACTAAATTACGAAACTTGTGAAAACAAAATAAAAGAAGGTCTTTGGTTGAAAAATAACTAAATTACGAAACTTGTGAAAACAAGATAAAAGAAGGTCTTTGGTTGAAAAATAACTAAATTATGAAACAAAAATACGAGAAAATCTTTCGTCGAAAGAGGAACTATATACAGAGGATTCTATTTACAAGGAAGGGCTGGGAGGAAGGTTTAGGAACTATTTATAGGTAGAACGTGGAGTAATGGTCGGGAAAGGGGTTGGGTTCCTCCAGGAGGAAGGTGGGGTCGTAGCCGCTTTTACGCAGGCCATCTAACCATCTTAGGTACTCGGGCGTCAGTTCTTCATGGTCCGGTACCTTGGTGGCTGACCCCGTGTCCAAGAATTCCACCACTCCGGGGTTGGGTGGAGTTATGGAAGGGACTAGGGATGTAAGGTGCTGGGGAGGAGATTGGTATGGGGGAGGAGGAGGATGGGAGAGTGCTCCTTCTTCCATCCATTCGTATGGGGGAGGACTATACGGGACCATCGGCGTTGATGGGGGGAAGTCCTCGATGGTGACCACGCTGGGTTCCTCCGTGGACTCCTTCAAGCTGTAGGCCGCCACAATTTTGGGGAGCCACGGCGAACTGCTGCTTCCCTGTGGGGCCTCCGTGTCCTGTGGAGTCGGTGGTGGTGTCCCCGGGTCCGCAGGCGTTGCCTCCCTGATTACCTCGACGGAGACGACCCGCGGGAGAAGGGGTGAGAGGCTTCTCCCAGCTTTCAAGTACTCCCGGCGCAGCCATCGCATCCTCGACAGGCGCCTGGATCGGCCTCCTCCCTTAGTCTTCCTTTTAGAAGGAGCCATCGGGTCTTGGGGGGACGGCATCTTTGGCTTTGTAATTGGAGATGTAGATGGGTGATGTAGACCTAGGAATAAACTTGTTGAAGTCTTTGATTTCTAAAGTATTACGGTCAACCGGGACTCTCGCGCTGGCGACCAAGACGCGCTTTGTTCGCGTGGATTATTTTCGTTTTGCCCTTCCAGGATATTTTTAGATTTTGCGAAGGGATTACTTCTGATATCGTGTGCGGGCCAGAGTACTGGTCGCTGAATTTTCCTTTTCGCAGTTCTACTAGAACGTAAACTAAGTCTCCGGGTTTGAAGGTCTCTTCGTTTATGTGGCGATCATAGTATTTTTGATTGGTCTAACCTCTTAGCTGCGGCGGTTTGTAATTCTTGTACCCTCGTACTCAATTTTGCAAGATAGTGATTGTACGTTTCATTCTCGAAGTCCTCGATCACCGGAGTTCGGCTGGGTATCCGAGCTATTTTCCCGAATATTAATTCGTAGGGGGTATAACCAGTGCCCTCGTGGACACTAGTATTATAAGAAAACGCGGCTAAGTCTGTCCACTCGTCCCAGTCGCTGTATTTATCAATGAACATTTTCAAGTACTCTGTTAAAACAAGGTGCGATCGCACTAAGGAACCGTTAGTCTGTGGGTGAAAGGCTGTTGTTCTGAATTGTTGGATTTTAAACTTACGGGCTACTGCTTTCATGAAATTGCCGGTAAAGTTTGCTCCTTGGTCGGTGAGGATGGCTCTAGAGGCACCGAATTGACAAATGAATTTCTTTATAAATGCGTCCGCAATTTTTATCGACGTGGCTTGTTTTAGGGGTTCACATACAAAGTATTTAGTTAATAAGTCCTGCATGGTCAATATGTAAGTGTTGCCTTCTCTTGTAGTGGGTAGAGGTCCTACAATATCTAAAGCGATTTTATCGAAGGCGCGTCCCGGTGTGTCGGTGAGGATCATAGGTTGCCGGGTTTTTACGCGAAACACGTTTCTTCCTTTGGCATTCCGGGCAGCTTGGAATGAAATCTTCCACGGCTTTCTTCATACCTTTCCAGAAGTAATGATATCGTATACGGTGGTAGGTTTTAGTTACGCCTTTATGTCCGGCTACTGCGGATGCATGGTTCTCGGTAATTATATTCGTCCGTTCCGATTCCTCGGGGATTCGGACAAGCTGTAGGCAAATGGTAACATCGATCTCTTCGTCGTTGAGGACCTCAAGGACGTCCATGATGATGTCCTGCCAGTCTAATTGGTCGATATTGACTGTCTTGGCTATACTGATCGAGTGTACTATGAGCTCTCGTACCACGTCTTTAAGGGAGGAGAGGGCCTCGTTCCATGTTGTCATTATTAAAGGCGTATCGTGTGTTTCTTTAATAACTAACCCGATTAGAATTTGTCCTCGATTGTATGTTACGTGGGCTCTGCCCAGTGTTAGTTCGCCTGTTTCCGTTAAGATTCCTATTTCGTCTAGCTGCTTAGCTCCGTCATCGCAAACCTTTCCGTCAGCACTTAGGAAGAAGACGAGCGTTTCCTTTCGTAAGGACAATGGGTCGCGACTGGTTAACGGTGTTATTCTGACATTTCGCTCGGGATCTGCCTCGTATGCAGCAACGAGAGGTCCATCCAAGTCGATAATTGATAGTTCCGAGTCTGAAATCGACTCGTATGATGCGTTGGATTCTACCTCGAAGTCATGGTCACCCTGGGTTTGAGGTGTTGAAGGTCGTGGAGGCGAAATGGCCTGGTAGGGGATTCCTGATTGTTCCCCCTCTTCTGTTTGGTTTTCTTCTTCGTCCTCCTGACTCATTGTTTCTGGAGGATTGTCCTTTTTGCGGGCTTTTCGAGAAGGTTGTTTTCTGATGGGCTTTGCCTTTAGACGGGTGTGGGTTGGTACCTTGGGGACCCGGGGTCTTCCGGGGCCGCGTTTAGGTTGAGGCTGATCCTCCCAATCGTCGTCTGCTTCCTCTCGGGGTCTTATAGGGCATGCCTCTACTATAGGGGGATTACGAGATAAGGCGTCGGCAAGTTTGTTGCTTTTACCTGGTTGGTACCGGATCTCGTATTCGTATTCTGCCAATTTTAATCGCCACCTAACAAGGCGTGAAGTTGGGTCTTTTACCTTATGTAGCCAAATTAAAGGTTGGTGATCCGTATATAGGATAAACTTCCTTCCGTAGAGATAAGGCCTGAAATGCCTGACACAGTATACAATGGCTAACAATTCTTTTTCTATAGTAGAATAATTGGTTTCCGCTTTGTTTAGGAGGCGGGAGGCATAAGCAATTGGTAATTCCTTCCCTGCGACGGCCTGACTTAAAATTCCTCCCACTGCGTAGTCAGAAGCGTCAGTGGTGACGTGTAATTCCAATTCAAAATTCGGGTATTGTAGAATAGGTTCCTGTTGCAATGCTGACTTTAATTGATCGAAGGCGATTTGTTGGGACGGTCCCCAGTCAAATAATGCGTCTTTCTTTAATAGTGAGGTCAATGGTCGAGCAGTTTTGGAAAATTCAGGGATAAACCTTCGGTAGTATCCGGTTAGCCCGAGAAATTCTTTAATCCCTTTTGGTGAGCGAGGTGAGGGATATTTCTGAACGGCTTGAATTTTCTGTGGGTCAGGTTTCACGCCTTCCTCAGTGATTATATGTCCTAGATATGCTACTTCTTTATGTAGGAATTTACATTTTGAAGGTTGAAGTTTAAGGTTCGCTTCCCGTAGGCGGTGGGCGAGTTTTTTTAAATTTAATTAAATGCTCAGTGAGGGAGCTTGCATATAAGACGATGTCATCCAAGTAGACGAACATTTCCGTCCCTTGGAGTCCTGCAAGTGTGTGGTCCATCAGACCTTGGAAAGTCGCTGGTGCATTGCGGAGTCCGAATGGCATCCTTACAAACTCATAGTGTCCATGGGGTGTGGAGAAGGCCGTCTTGGGCGCGTCTTCGGGTTTCATAGGTATCTGGTGGAATCCCGAGGCGAGGTCGAATACTGAAAAGTATTTGGCTCCTCCTAATTGATCCAATATTTCATTAATATTTGGAAGTGGATATGCGTCGGGAACGGTCTTTTTGTTGAGTTCCCTGAAATCCATTACCATCCGCCACAAGGCTTCTCCGTTAGGTCCTGGCTTCTTGGACACTATCCAGATGGGCGAGTTGTAGGGCGACAATGATGGTTTGATAATTTCGTCTTCAAGTAGCTTGTGTACTTGGTTGTTGATTTCTTTTTTATGTATAGGGGGAAAGCGATATTGCTTCGTGTTGACCGGAGCTGGGTCCGTCGTCTGGATTGCATGCTGAATGGCATTTGTGTGCCCTAACTTTTCTTCAGGCAGATGAAACAAATCGTGGTGTTTCTCTACGATTTCTTGAACGTGGAGCCTTTCTTCTGGGTTCATGTGCTTCGTGGATATGGACTGGAGTAACTTTTCAGCCCTGGAGGGAGCCTTCTCGGAGTTTTCCGTCGGGTTTGATTTGGGAACTGCCGCTAGAGACTTGTGGGAATTTGGGGAAAAGGGCGTGATGGCCGGGGAGTGGGGCTGAGTGCACCTTCGTGGGTGCCTCGAGGTAACGGATCGACGGATCCTGTGGTAAGAGGGGCTTGCGTTTTGTTGAGTTGGGGAAGGAGTTGGTGCTTATAGGCGTTACGGTCTCTTTCGGCAGTAGCGGTTTGCGTTCCGTGATTACCTCGTCGAAATCCTCTAGTTCGACTGTTGGTATCGCGATTGGTATGTCTATCTCATTCGAGTTTATTATTTGCAAATAAGCCTTGCCGTCTTGGTTACGGACAAGAGCGTTACCGGCGAGGATTCCCTAAGTCTAGTTAGTCTAGCTAAGTCTAGTCGCGGCAAATACCCTTCCTTTTTATCTGAGTTGGATACGTGTACAAAACAGATGCTTTTTGATCTCGCGGGTAACAGAATTTGATTTTTGTTTACGAAAGGAATGGTGGTTCCATGGACATCCAACTGTCTCTTGGAATAATTTATTGTGGCGTTTTGTTCTCTTAAGAACTCCGTCCCCAGTATTCCTTGAGGTTTGATGGGGAAGTCATTTTTGACTACGTGGAACGTGACGTCGTTGCCCAAGAGGGTTATCTTTATGGTCCCGAGGGTGGCGACGTTGTCTTCTGCAATGCCTTTAAGGAATACCTGGTTCTCTGGATCGATGTCCTGGATTCTCTTTACGGCTTGGATTTTTAATAGATTTACTTCGGAGCCGGTGTCGATCATTAATTCCGGTGTCGTTTCGAAGTCTGGAGAGTGGATGGTTACGGATGGGGCTTCGCCCACTGGCTTTAATTGCGTGGTGGCAATCCTAGCTCCGGTGGTCCTTGGTCCTGTAATATTGTTACTGGACGCGCTCCTGGTTGGCCCGTTCCACGGCACGCGTCCGCGGTTGTCCGTGGAGGCGGGGCGTTTCCCGAATCTTGTGCTGGGGCAATTCCAAGGTCTCTGTTGCGATTAAACATGCATTTTCTGCATTCTGAGATCAAGTGTCCGGGATTTTTGCAATAACTGCAGATTCGTATCTCTGTGGGTTTTGGTGGAGGAGGGTGATTTTTATCCCAATAAGGGAGTAGGGGTGGGGGTGCTTGATACCCGGATTCTGCTGTGCGATTTGGGGATTGTTTCTCGGCGGGTTGAGGGGTGGAGCCTTGGTTGCTTCGACAAGATCGAGCGTCGTGACCCGTCTTATTACACAGTTGGCAGGTCACCTTGGGAGGCTTTTGTTCCGAAAACCTGAGTCGATCCCGGTCCATCTTTTTATCCACGAGGACTGCTAGGTCGAAAGCCTCATCTAACGTGTCGAAGTGGTGCTGTTGTAGGCGCATCCTTAAGTAAGGTGGAAGACCGTCGATGAATGAATCTAATGTCAGTCGGTCGAGGCTTTGAGGATGAGTTTGTGCGAAATCGCGATAGTATTCCCTGTCCTCTTCTAGTATGGCGAATCGGAGATCCTTGACGCGAGAGATGTATTTTAGTATGTGTTCGTGGGTACCTTTTATAATATTGGCGAGCTCCCCGCGGTAATGGTCCGATGTCTTAGCGGGGGCGAAAGTACGTTTAAGTTGTTTGATAAGGTCATTTACGGAATTGAAGACCCTATCCTCAACGGCCAAGTAAGCGTGGTCTTGTAATTTGTTTCGTAACAACCTCGCAAGCTGAGGTTCAGCGTGCGGGGGAACCAGAGCCTTAGCCCTATTGCAGGCCCTAGCGAATTGTAATACCGGAATATTGTGACCGTCGAATTTGGGCACGGTTTCTATTGCGTCTTTCAGCTTAATCTGGGGCGAGGGATCTGGGTCCGGAAGGAAGTTATAGCCGGGTGCCGGTTTTCTGTCAAAACGCGAGGAACCCGGGGTTGCAAAATTTTGTTGCGGGGGTACAATGAGTTTCTCTATCATTTCGCGGATACCGTGTATTTGAGCGGAGAGATCTTCTAACACCGGTTTGTCAGTAGTGGTAGTTAAAGCGGGACGCGTGTTAGTACTCGGGTTTGCGACATATAGCTCGTGCAACCTGTCGATTTGCGCTTGTTTTTCTCGCAATAATTCCACTCGTTCTAGCAATTCATTGGTCCCGAAGTCTATAGCGCTAGTGCTCGCGCCTTGGTCGTTCGCGCAAGCGTCGTTGGTTTCACCGTACACGGACATGATTAGTGTGGTTTTGTTGTCTGTGGGGTGATTTTAAAGTTTCGTTATTCTGGCTTCCGGCAGCCGTTATTCAGAATCAGCGGTGTTCTCTACCCGTGTAGGTAATATTGTAATCGCGACGTCTCCTATTTGAGCGGAGGTAATGTTCGTTACACGCGACACAACTGCTTATGGGGCGCGTTTGAAGTAAATGGTCTCTACAGCGAGGGCACTCGGGGAATATATCGTTGGGTTGGTAGTAGTGTACTTGATATATTTCGTCTACTTCTACTGGGTCATGCAGAAGTTCGGGACTTCGAAAGTCCTAAATTGACCGCGTGTACCCTCAACAGCATTCGCGAGGTCAAGTTTTATAACCGCATCACGCTTACAATGACGGACTTGCGACACGCAATGACGTTTACTTTGTTAGTTAAATTCGAAAAAAATCCCGTTCCCGCCCACGTAACATACAGAATATTATGAGAATCTTCTTTGTGTTTTGTCCGCACGGACAACTACATGTGTTCACACATAAACGTTTTGTCGGCACGGATTTACTTACAACAGCATTTTACTGTCTCTTGAATCATATGAAAAGATGTTTCCCGGTACAGGCGGGCAAATCGTACTGAGCGGGCGGACAGCGGTGTGCTGCGGTCAAAAATCCGCCTCGTAGATCGTCCGCTCTAGTCTGAAACTTCTCATAAGGTTCTGTATGCTATATGGACGCGAACAACTTTGCCGGCGGCCCACATTCAGAAAGAAAGTGAGTAGATATGGCGAGAGATGAGAGATGTACAGATAGACAGATAGACAGATGTACTATTCCGAGGAACCACTGTTGAAACCTGGTAATTGAAATATATTCTCCGCGTGTTAGAATGTCTCGCGCAATAGCAAAAATTTTACTATTTAGAATTTTCATCCTATCTTTTCAAAATAGTACAAAATGATTGATGAGGTCTTCTCGGTGGAAATGAGTCCACACACGATATAAAACGAACTATTTTTAGGATTAATTGATAGTCAAAGGGGAATGCAGTTCACCGCTATATACAATCTCAAAAATAGTTAATTTTGTCTTGTTTTAGCTTATTTTCATTGAAAGGACTTCGTCAATCAATTCCAACATAAAGGTATGATAAGAAATGTGGTACCGGGCCTTGACCACAATCGTTAGAAGGAGTACCTATGTCTATCTCGGTTACTCTTGTCCTGAAGGCACGGTTAAACACGCGCACCCCAGTAACGCAAATGTTCGTAAAAAGTGAAAAGCAGGCCATCACGAGGAAGCGAATACTCGGTGCCAGAGATACCAGATCGGGGACGGGTTTCCTCGAGAATTTCCCCCACCTCGCGCACACTACGCCGGAGCAGTGTGTCTGTGAGTTGGACTTCGAAGCGCCGAGCTCACGGACACGCTGCCCCGGCGTAGTGTGTGCGAGGTGGGCGAAATTCTCGAGGAAACCCGTCCCCGATCTGGTATCACTGCTCGGTGCACGTACCTCATGGCGAGGTCAACCCCCCATGGTGCCGAAGTGATTCTGTCTGTTTTTTATTATAAATATATAATTAGGGCACACGCTAGGTTCACTGAAAATGTGTTCTGTAGCACGCGTTACACGTGTTTAACTGTGCCTTTATGTTTGGCTGAGCTTCAGAAAATGAAAAATGGGGGTAAGCAGAATTGCATAAAAAATTTGTGTTTGGGATGGTTCTTCCCAATTCAACTAGGAAGATTTCGTTCAAATTTAACTGGGTACCAGTGTACATTACAAATGGGCTGAGTGCTTCGTGTCCAGACTCATTTTCATCGGGAAAACCCCACCAGATGGATGGCCTATTTGTCCCGCTGCGCCGGCCGGTTTTATTGCTGCTTACAGGCAATCCGTAACCTTCTAACAATCAAAGGATGGTCGTGTGCGTCAAGCTGGGCCCACAATTTTCGCTTAAGCTGGTAAACACTGTAAAATGGATTAACGAAGAGCAAGGAACCCTTTGTTTCCTTTCATGATTGCAGATTTCGTTTCTGATTTATTAGCTGTTGTCATGTAAGGCTAACGTGTTTTGGTCTTCCTCTGATCCTGCTTTTGTTCCTTTCAATGGTTTATTGCCAGCTATCGCCTTTTGCTTCTTCCATCACGAAGTGAGCGCGACAATTACATTTGCACACAAACAAACGAAGTCCCTCAATTCAGGGTGAATACGCGATGACGTATTCCGTGCGAGAGAAGGTAGGCTTGAAGTTCGATTGGTCCCGAACTAACCAATCGGGCCTGCTTATCTCTCGTGTCTAAACACGCGCTTGAATTTCAAAACAAAAGCACGCGTCGACGTATTCCGTGCGAGAGATGGTGGGCCTTGAGATCCGATTGGCCCCAAACTAACCAATCGCACCTGCTTATCTCTCGTGTCTAAACACGCGCTCGAATTTCAAAACAAAAGCACGCGTCGACGTATTCCGTGCGAGAGAAGGTGGGCCTTGGGGAGGAGATACTGCTGTGAAGAGGGCCTCTTCAGAACAGTGGCCGTTTGCGAGGGATGCAGGGCAGATTGGTTAGATTACGGCCAATCGGACTTCAAGCCCACTGTCTCTCGCACGGAATACGTCGACGCGTGCTTTTGTTTTGAAATTCGAGCGCGTGTTTATACTCGAGAGATAAGGGATCCGTCTTTAATAGGAAGGTTGGACGATGCAGGCCGGACTACGTGCAGTCAGCGAACTACATGCTCTCTTTCTTCCTGTGTCTCTTCGCGAGCCGCATTGATGTTAAATAATACTTTTTAATTGCTAGTTCCCAAAAATTAATCAGGCTGTTCGGCCAGAGTATTTCGCTAGGGTCGCGGTAGACAACGGTTTCCTACAGTTTTGGGTAATTTATGGCTTAGTTGGTTCCGCCTCGTAGCAGATGTGAACTCAGGGTATCGGAAAAGGGAAACAGGAAACAGGATTTTCTTCTTTATAGCAACTCGAAGACTTTCTGTTTCTCTTCTCTTCGGACCCTTTCGAACTAAAACACGTGGTGTCTACTGCCTACCTCGAAGCCATGGGCACATTGGCAGTAAAAGGACGGAACGCGGACCTTTGTAAAAGAGCACGATAGCCCGTTCGTCGCACTTCTGCCCAGCACATGTGATTCGAAAATGTGCAGGCTTCTTTCTACCTGAAGCCTCTTGGCCTGGTGGGGTTCAACTCATAATGGAACGAGAGAAACTATTTGGGGGTAGAAGAAGTCGCTTGCAAAAAATCTTATCAGTCAGGAAGCAATCACGTCGCAGAAATGTTCACTGCTCGAGAGTATTACGCGATGTTCTGGGTGTACCCCCCGAACAACGGGGACGCAAGTGCTGTAGCCTGAGAATTTGCGCGGGAATACCCACGGCTCCAAACGCCAAGTAAAAATTCATTTCCATCAATTTTTATAACGTAGAAAGAACACGTTCTATAAATAATACATTAAGTGATCAGTGTTAGTAGGCGTACAGTGAAGTGACTTCGGTACATGTGCGGCCCGGACGCACTTGACGTTTCGGCCCTTAACTTTGGATGGTGTCGTGTACCTGAAATCAGCTGTACACTCGGCGCGTCTGTCGATGACCAGGATCGGTTCAGTGACCTAATGACACAGGTTTTCAAGATGCAGGTGAATTTCCGAAAGAGTGAGTTTTAATTACATTATTGGCGACTAATATTTTTTCAATTTAACGCAGGCTATGGTTTATTTCCGGCGATAACTCTCCAAATTTCCGTACGCAAATTTTTCTTCCCAGTTTTTAAACGGACTTATTCATTATCAACAACCAGTGTTGGCCGTTATTGAACTACGGATTTTTGTCACAATAACGAACTACGATCACTTTTCACTCGTTCCCTGTTGCCTTACCTTTTCGTTTGTACGTTATTAGAAAAGGAAATTTACATGTTCTTTATCCTCTCACTCCAAATAATTAGTATTTTCGATTCTTCTAAAAAAGAAAACAACTGTGTATTCGTCCTTTTACGTTACATATGATTTTCATCCATTCATCCTTCATTCATTATTCACTTTAAATGGCAAACAAACCATGGCAAAAGGTTAGATTTTTTTGTTACGTCTTTTTCATTTGCCATTCTACGCAATTTCCTGCGATGCATGCCGCCTTGCTTGTTCGTAGTCGCAGCGCGGCCCGGCGCGCGGCCACGCTAGCGCGGGAGCTCCAGCGGAAAGCTCGCGCTCTGATTGGTCGGGGTTTTTTCTTAATATCTCGAAAACGAAACCCCGGATCCCAAAACGGTTAAGGACTTTTCGATGTTTTTTTCCATCAGGATATTGCCTGCTCCGGGATGTACATCAATTCTGGGACACCCTGTATATATCATAAACGTATATTATTTTCTCAATTTTATTTACCCGTCCTCCTCCTCGCCACATAATTTTAAGATTCGACGTTTCGAAATTCTCCAGATGTCATATAATTCTGTTTCGTTCGAGCGTTCTTCGCGCCATCAAATAACATCATCCCACACGGCTGCTCCGGAGGACTCATATTACGCATGCTATCGCGCGAAACGCTGCGACGTTAAATCGGAACGCTTTGAAATACTGTTAGCTTTAGAATGCATGTGATTCTATCCCCTATGTAGTGGTGTCTCTTTCCCTCCTAGAATTTTAACTTTAAAGTAATGCTCAGTCTCTTTCCCTCGAAGACGCGGTGTCGAAAAACGCCGATCTTTCCCGGCATCGTCCGAAACAATTTCTGATAAATTATTGGTTTGGAAAAAAAATTCTATGACAGTCCGCACCCTGGGTTAGGTCTGTTCAACACTCGTTCGACACACGATCAAAGCCGTTAAAAGCCGTTCGATGCATATGGTTCGAAGAAGGGAAAGAAGATACGTGTGAATAAGGAGAGGATGGTCAGTGAAGAAGAAGATAAGTACACGGAGGAGGAGGAGGAGGATGGTCAGCGAAAATGCAGCTGGAGCATGGTTGACCTGTGGTGAAGATAATGAAGAACAAAGGCATCCTACTTTTGCAAAGCTAGACACTTCTCGAATTCATGATAGGAAGGGGTTTTAACATGCTTAACCTTCACTCTGTGCATAGTAAATTTTCCGTGGTCTGTGCACGGGGGTCAATCTGACCCCATATATATTTTCATATATATTCTCGCCTTATAAAAATTGTCTCCAGCTTAATATTTATAGAAATATATAAAAGAAAAAGAAATGCAATATTGTATACAAAATAGGAGTATTTTCGAAACTGTAGACAATAATTTGTACAAAACTAGTATCTTTTAGTTCTGTATAGTTCAGCGACTTTGCGCGGCAAAGCTTCGTTGCCGGACTGACTCTCGATCGCTCGACGACGGTCACGCGCTAAGAAACGGTCGTCCTTACATAAACAAATACCGTCATTCAAACGGCAACGCATATCGCGGAGAGCCCGAGACGTCTCTGCCAGGGTGCCCGGCTCAGATATTCCCACAAAAGAAAATATATAATATAAATTTTTATACAAAATGCATGAAAAAAATTTGGGGTCAGTTTGACCCCAATGCACCAAAATATGCTTGGTTGGCTTAAAACTATCATAGATACGTCATGGATAATATTTTTTCGATTTTTTTTTTTAAGAATGTGTGTGTAAAACCTTAGTTGAGGCAATCCTAGTTGCCTGGCATACTTATTAGGTGCAAAAACCTATTACATCGCGTATTACAACAACTGGGGTCAATTTGACCCCTATGCACAGAGTGAAGGTTAACAAGAGCATAATGCTTTAACAAGAGCCAGGAGATGCAGCGAGACCAGTTGCTTGTCAAATCGTGGTCAACGTGTAGTCACTTTGACAGTTTTCTGAAACACTTTTCATTTTTTTGTGTTAAGTGAAATTGCTTTGAAGAAGATTGCTTTTGAAGGATATTATCAATCGTTCAACGCATGGAAATATAATCGATTAATACCGTAAGTTTCCATTATCATATTTTTAGTGAATCGTTATGTTAGTAACGGTGAGAATTATAAGAAAAATCGGTTTCAGATTATGCCATTGCCCATGTATTTAAAACATGCGGCTACTGCTACGATCACCGCTGCTGCGACAATTATCCATCCATCCAGCCCCAAAGTGTATGTGGCCTGTCGAAATGTTGCGGTTCAAACCGAAGCAATTCGATGTGCAGAACTTTATGAGGCGGAACCTAATCAGGATGGCGACATTTTTTTAAAAGTTTTTAAGACACAAAAAATCAAAAATCCAATACACGACTACTTAGAGAATGATGATGATGATGATGAGGATATTGATGATGAGGAATATTGGATGCACCGATATGCACAACAAACGTTTTTAGGCGATTTCGACGATGATGATAATGTACAAATAACTATATCTCGGAAGAATCTTGCGCATCATCCAAAGAGTGTGGCTTGGCGAAACGTCAAAGCTAAAAATATTGATTTTGATACTTATAGGAATAAAGTATCAGGGCTTTGGGCTGGCGTTGTTCGAGTTCAAACTGACCCTGCGCAAGTTCCTATAGATTTATTATTAAGTGAACTATTTACTGATGATGTTATCGAGTGGGGTAATTAAGCCAAATCAATTTTAATCATGTTTTTTATATTCTATTCATAATTATATTCTTTTTTGTAACAATATATATTCTTAAAGGTACAGTCAACCCTCCTGTAACGCGGTACTTTCATAACGCGGTTTCCATATAACGCGGAGCAAAAATTGCGACAGTCCTCCTATAACGCGGTACTCTCATAACGCGGTTTCCATATAACGCGGTACTCTTATAACACGGTTTCTTTATAGTAATACATCTTAATTGGCTTAAGCAGTCTCCCTATAGCATGAATTTTTCTAATTCACTTTTACGGTTGAAATTAATAGCCAATTCCCCTGATTTTATGCATGTGCATCACCATTTTTCAATTTCATTTGCCAGGGAATTCCCCTGCCATTGCCGAAATGATGCAGCATTACTATTTTTTATCAAAACTAAAGGTGCGTCTACACGATGACACTTTTGTGTCCAGATCAAGTGTCTTTTATGTCTAGCTAGGGCTAGTTATAGTGTTATCAGTCTAGCTCTAGCTGCAACTCCCGCAACGACAGGTCGAATTTAGTGTCGCGGACTCTAAGCAGTTTCCAATCTTCCGGAACTTTTTTGGAGTGTCGTATATATTTGATCTAGACATAAAAGTGTCGTCGTGTAGACGCACCTTTAGTTTTGAAATATGTAACCATATATTTATTGCCTTTTGTAGAGTAAACCCTCCTATAATGCGGTTTTCTCATAACGCGGTTTCCATATAATGCGGTACGAATTAATCTGGTTTCTACTAATTATGAATTTCTTAAAACGCGGTTTCCATATAACACCCCATATGGCACACTCCGTTGCCCGAAGCTTGCAGGAAGGTTCCATGGGGGTTGCCGTGGAATGTTCCCTCGGTGCGGACATAGGAACCTTCCTGGAACATTCCAGCAATGTTCCGGTGGAACATGCACAATATGTATTTAAGTTCGAATACGTAAGCAATCTTTTCAATCAACGGTTGTAGCTGCAGCGGTAAAGTGTTCGTCTACGGTGCTCGAGGTCGTGGGTTCGAATCTTACTGGACTGTAAAAGAACTTTTTATATTTTTTATTAATTTTATATTTCTTAAAAACACACGGACGTTATACTACTACGATTCTGCACACATTATACTACACTATATTGATATTTTTATTTTTGGCTTTACTGTTCAGAACGCTCCGTGAGTATTGCCAGAGAATGACCGGAACGTTCCGTGAGCATTGCCAGAGAATGCCCGGAACGTTCCGTGGAATGTTCCCAAAGGGCGGACATAGGATCCTTCATGGAACATTCCATCAATGGGAGTGTGCTGTATGGGACGGTACACAGTCTCTATATAACGCGGTACGAATTAATATGATTTGTGCTATGTAACTCTAAGTTTCTTATAACACAGTTTCCATATAACGCGGTACGAATTAATCGCGTTATAGGAGGGTTGACTGTATTTTATTTCTCCATTTATTTGCCCATCTTCCGTTTTCCTGCTCGTCACATAATTTCTATTATTTCTATTTTTGTCTATTTCTTATTATTATTATATTCATATCCTTTTTTATATTTTTTTATATTTATATCCTTTTTTATATTTTTTTATATTTATATCATTTTTTATATTTTTTTATATTTATATCCTGTTTTATATTTTTTTATATTTATATCCTTTTTTATATTTTTTTATATTTATATCCTTTTTTATATTTTTTTATATTTATATCCTTTTTTATATTTTTTTATATTTATATATATATTCTTCACTCTCGCGGTTAGGTCCTGAAAGAGATTTTCAGGTGGGTCCGGTCTCAGAACATACGCTGTCGGACTGCGAACACTGGCACGAGGAGAGAGAAGAACTGGGAGAGGCCTTAGGGATTGAGGGCATTATCACCCCGGAAGAATGTATGAGGATGGCCCTGGAGTGTAGGTCGAAATGGGAAGCGCTAGATAGATTCTGCGTCACTGTTATGAGGTGCAAAGAGGACGACGAAAGATACCTTCAGAGGGAACTTCGCCGGAATAGGATACAAATACCTACTGGCGAAGTATAGTAGATACTATCCGCGTAGTTTCGTTACTACATGAAGTTTTTATCCGGAGCTTATTACACCTATTTATGTATATTCATTTATTTATTTGTTATTATCCCCTTTTAACTTATAAATTCTCTTACTTATTTATTGATTCCTTTGTTTTGTTTGTTTGTTTTGTTTGTCTGTCTGATTGTTTGCTTTGGTTGCTGTTGTTATGGACAGAGCTCACTACGGGCTTCTGCATCGGAAAGAGGAATCGGTTTGGGACTTTTACAACCCACGATATAGGGTGATAAGGGGACTTTTACAACCCATGATACAGGAAGACCGGAATGGAGACGCACAAATAAAGCGACTTCCGATCCTTAGAGGCATTCATTGGAGCATCCATGATAGTGAAAAGCTTTGGATGTATGGAGTGGGGATTCAGGGGATAGGTTATGACCTAACCTGACCCTTTTTATATTGCGGCCCCTGCGCTAAATACGGGTGGTCAGAAGAGGAAGCGTAACTCGCAACCTGGCCGTCTCGTGTATGCAGGGGAGGGAAAAAAAAAAAAAAAAAAAAAAAAAAAAAAAAAAAAAAAAAAAAGGTGGGTCCGGTCTGGAGAGGTCTCCGCGGCGGCTTGGCCCGGAGTGATCCCCTCCATCATCGCGGCTTACCCCCACTCCGCGGAGCGTGCGCACGCAACCTGTCTTCCTCTCCTCGCAGGCCCCGCGCCCAGGTTTCCCTCCGCCGCGCTCCCCCGCGCGCCCTCACTTCCCTCCCCGCCCCCGCGCTCCCCTCAGCACACCCGAGTTATAAACCGTCTTGTATTACTACTCACCGTGCCACTCCCTCTCCTAAACCCCGCTTGGTTCTCTGGAATCATTCCTTTCCCCTCCACCTCCTGTTCCAGCCTCCCTACTAGGATAGCCGCATAGATCTTGTACAGGGTCAGCCTGTACTCTTGTACCCTCGCCCCACCTCCTTTCTTCACCAGCGGTACGATGATGCCTTCTCTCCAACCCTGCGGCCACCCCTCCCCGTCCCATACCCTTTTGCAAATCTCCCACGCCATCTCTAATCCCCTCTCTCCTCCGTGCCTCTATGCCTCATTTGGGATCTCGTTCCCTCCCATTGACTTCCCTTCTTTCAGCTTCCTCACTACCCTCCTTACTTCCTCTTTACTTATTCCCTCTTCCTCCCTCTTTCTCCCACCCTCCTATCCTCCCATCCTTACCTATTTTCCACTCCTCCTAGAAGCCCCATAAAATGTTCATTCCATTCCTCCTTCTTTATCCTTTCGTCCACCCCTCTTCTTTTCTTCGTTCCCCTATTAACTATCTCCCACACCCTATTTTCCGTTTTTGCCTCTGCCACCTCCTTATCAGTCTCTCCCTCTCATCTTCGTTTTTCCTATCGCGTAGCTCCTTGTAGTCTCCCCTCCTTCTCTTGTAAGACCTCCCTGCTCCCCTTCCCACCTCTTCACCTCCTTAACTCCCTTCTCACCTCCTTCTTCTCCCTGCATTCGCTGTCCCACCACCCTTCCCCCTTCCGCCCCTCTCCCTACCCCGTCTCCTCCCCCTTCCTCATCACCTCCTTTATCGCCTCCGTCGCCTTACATACAACCTCCTCTATTCCTTCCCCTTCTATGGTCATTCCTCTCATCCCCTTCTCGAATTCCTCCTTCATTCTTCCCGTCCACCGCCCTCCTCCCACCTTCCTTTCCCTCCTTTTCTTACCTCTGTCCCCCACTCCCCCCTCCCTCATCGTCACCACCATCGGGTGGTGGTCCGATTCCACTCTTTCCCCTACTTCCATCCTTTCCAAACCCTCTCTTGTCCTCTCATCCCCCAGCACGTAATCTATTACTGTCTCCCCTGTTCCTCCCGTGTACGTAAATTCCCCCTCTTCATCCCCCTCCATGTTTCCATTCATTATCTCCCATCCTGTCTCTTCCACCAGTTTGATTAATTTCCTTCCATCCCCATTTATCTTCCTATCCTTTGATTTCCTTCCCCCTCCCTCCTCTTCATACTCCCCTCCTTCTACCCTGCCCCCCTGCATGCCTGTCCTCGCGTTGAAGTCCCCTCCTATAATCACCCTACCTCCCTCTTCCTGCCCCTCCTGGATCTCCTGATCCTTCCCAGCTTCTTCTCCATATCTCCGTTCACATAAACCACCACTATCGTCCATTCCTGCACCCCCGTCTTTACCTTCTCCACCATCAGCCCTTCCTCCTCCCCCTCTCCGTCCTCTTCTTTTCCTACCAGCTCTTCCCTCACACCTATTACCATGCCTCCCACCGCTCTCCCCTTTCTATTCTTCCTCTTCGCCCACTGGGCTCTCCACTTGTACCCTTCCGGAAGCCTGCGCCTAACGCTATCCCATCTCCTTTCCTCCACCCATGTTTCCAACAGTACTACAACCACCCATTCCTTCAGCCCTTTCCAGAAATCCTCGTCCTTATTCGTCGCCCCCGCTATATTCCAAAATGCTATCCTCCAACTTTTCCTTTCCTCTCCCTGTTTCACCCTCCCCCTTTCCTCATTCTTCCTTCTTAGTTTTTTGTTTCATCTCTTTCTTCACTCCTTCTTACTTCTTGTCCCTCCTCGATCCGCCCTACCTCTATACTTTCCTCCGTTACTTTCCTCTCTACTCCTCCTTTCTCCCTCCCCCTCCACTCTCTTAGCACCTCCTTCCGCTCGTCCCAGAACCACGTTGTTCCGTCCACCACAATCTTCCCATACATTACCTTTACTCTTTTTCCTTTCATTTCCTCCTCCTCTCCTAAACTCTTTAACTGCCATTGCATCTTTCTATCCTTCTACGTCAGGTCATCTTCCAACCTCTCCTTCCTACCCCTTAGTTTTCTCTTGTTCCTCATTACCTCTCTCTTTGTCTCCATAGACTCCAACCTCACCTCCAGCATCACCTCTTTCCTCTCCTGTTTTCTTCCTCCTATCTCCTTCGCTTCCACAATTCCCCCCTGTATTCCTACTACCGCCAGAATTTCTTTTGCCCTCTGCATCGCCGTTCCCTCCATGCCTACTCCCTTTATTACTACGTTCCTTCTTTTCTCTTCCCTTTCTTTCATTTCCAGCTTCCTTTCCAGCTCTTGCACCCTTTCCTCCCATTCTCCCCTTCTCTCTCCCGCCCTGACCTTTCTCCTCGCTCTCCCATCTCCCTTTCTACCCCCTCCCGCGCCCTCCAAGACTCCATCGCTTTTAATCTCTCCTCCACTTTTACTAGCCTTTCCTCCTCCAAATCCGGCTCCCTCACCCTTTTCTCCAACCTTGCCATTCTGTCCTCCATCTCCTCCCTTTCTTTTCTCCACCTCTCCTCCCATTCCTCCATCTTCCCTCTCACTTTTTCCATCTCCTCCTTTGCCTCCCTCCCCTGCACCTTCACCTCCTCTAGGCCCTTCCTCATTTCTTCCCTCATTTCCCTGATCAAAATCTCCAGTGCTCCGTCCTCGCTCTCCTTTTTCTTCTCTGGCGACCTCTGCACTTTCCTACTCTTTCTGAACGCCCCTTCCCCCTCTCCCACTTCCTCCCGTCTATCCCCATCCTTCTCTCTTTTCCTCTTCCACTTGGACACATCCACATCTCCGTTAGCTCCAGCATATTTCCTCCACTCATACTCAGACTCCTATCTCTCCCCATTTTCTCCGCGATCGTCCTTCCGCTTCTCTTTTTCGCCTCTTCTTCCCCCTTTTCCTCTACCGCCTTCTTTTCTATCGCCCTTTCTTTTCCCTTTTCCTCTACGTCCTTCTCTCCTACCGCCCTATTCTCCTCATCTTTTGCACCCTCTTTCCCTCCTGTCATTTTTTCCTCACCCTCTTACCTATTCTCGATACCTCCGTTCCCTACCTTATCTCCTGCTCTTCTCTTCCTTTCCCTCCCTGCCGTCCGATGTCGCTACCTTCCTTTCTCTCTCCTCGCTTTGCCGCCTTTTCTTTTCCCGCTCTGTTCTTCCTCGTCTGACCTTAACCTCAATTTGCTCTCTCCCTATCTGCCTTACCCTATCTCCCTAACTCCCCTTTTCCTCGCCCTTTCTCTCCCTTCACTCCCTGCTCCCTCTCGCACTGCGCTCCCGCTTTTCACTCCCTGCTTGCCCTGCTAACACCTTTTCCGCTGTTTTCGCTCGCACCACTCACTCAGCCGTGTCGACTCTTTCACACCGGAAATGGAAGTCCTATGCATATAATTATACTTATAATAATATATAAGATCGAAATTTTATTTTTTAGTTGCAAGTTAACGTAGAATTTATATAGAAATAGAGTGGCATTTTGCTATAGTAAGTGTAGAGACTACAATACAAAATGTATCCGAAGAAGGTGAGAGCGTATGGCAGAAAGTCTAGTTGTAGGATATTTAAATGCTAATGGTAATAATTCAAGGATAATGAACGGAGATATCCAATTATTATTTTTAACTCACAATTTATGGGTGTTGGAATAAAATTAATTTAGTATGTTTATTGGAGAACTGAAATCTTGTTAATAGGAAACTAATAAAATTAATGAATAGCGTGGGAACTACTGTGAATGTTAAAGTATTATGAATGTCTTTCACCAAAGATTGAATTCAAAAGTATGACGGGGAATGTGTCTTCAGCGTACTTTGTTCACTAATGTGACTTCCTCCACATTGCTAAATTTAAATTAAATTTTGTTCATTTACCTTATTTAAGAAATTTCCAGAAGCTTGTGCGAAAGAAGATGCTTCTCTGCCTGTATAATAACCTTCTCCGGATAACCTCTAAACCTGTGCGCCCCCTTCATCTATCCAAGCCTGTGCGTCCCCTTCATTTATCCAAGCCAGCGTGTCCTCTTCATTTTTATCCAACCCTGTGCGTCCCCTTCATTTCTACTAATCCAAGCCTGTGTGTTCCTTTCATTTGTATCCAAGCCTCTGCGTCTCCTTCATTTTTATCCAAGCCTGAGCGTTACCTTCATAAGCTTTACATAAAAACTCTTAATTAAAAATAGTTTGCAGTATAAAAATATCTCACAAATTTAAATGGAATTTATTACAATATAATTATTTTGTACATGCATGATACAAATTTTCAGAATCATATGCGAAAGAAGATGTTCTCTGACCAATCGAACCTTCTCCGGACAACTTCCAAGTCTGCGACTCTAAATAAAAAGTCTATTAAAAAATTTTGGCGACTTACCTTGTTAATTGAGACAATAATTCTGTTTCCTATTTAGTGTAAAAACTCGTGACATTTCAAAAAAATTCGGATAACTTAATTGATTTGACACTTAGCACTTGGTAGGTTATAATATACAGGGTGTAAACAGTATACGTAGCAATATTTTAGGGGGTGGTAGGGGAGGTCCAATGGAACATAAAAGTCCTATGACGTAATGTCCGATCTGTCTCCATTTTACAGTAATAATGCCCTAAAGTTTGCACCATGCGTTTGAAACGGGTAGTAGCTCGCGCATATTGGTGAAACCAACACATTGAAACAGGTTGTTGACTTCTGATCTTTCATGTAATTCCCAAAGTGGTGTGTTTTTCGGAAGGAAAGACTTTTAAGAGTGATCCTCCAGCGGCTCGACTCAAGGAGATGCCGCATCATATCCCGTAGCGAAGACAACACACCATGATGCTTCACCGCAAGTTTATGGCTTCCGACCCTTGAAGGGGTTTGAATACCTATTAAGAACCAAACTCTTTCAGCTCCGCATTTCTCATCAGATCTCTGCGAAAACGACGGCAATCGATACCTTTCGTCATCGTTTTGTTGTCATTTAAAGTGAATTACGAGTAAAAGATAAATCGAGGCAAATCATGTCAAACGTAAAAAAGTGAATACACATTTTTTTTAAAACAGAATCGAAAATAATAATTATTTGAAGTGAGAGGATAAGAAATACGTAGATTTCGTTTTCAAATATCGCTTAAATGAAAAAGTAATGTAACAGGAAATAAACAAAACGTGATCGTAGTTCGTTATTGTGATAAGAATCCGTAGTTTAATAACGGCCAACACTGTTGCTGATGATGAATAAGTCTGTTTAAAACCCCCGAAGACAAAATTTAGGTACGGAAATTTAGATAAATATCGCCGGAAATAAGCCATAGCCTGCGTTAAATTTAATAACTAATAATCACCAATAAAGTAACTAAAACTCACTCTTTCGGAAATTCACCTGCAGCTTGAAAACCTGCGTCACTAGGTCACTGAACTGATGCTGGTCAGCGACGGATGCGTCCAGTGCACAGCTGGTCCCAGGTACGCGACACTAACCAAAGTAAAAGGGTCGCAACGTCAATTGCGATTGGGTTAATGTAGATAACGAATATTCACTTCACTGCACTCTTACTAACACTGATCACTTAATTTATTTTTCATGGAACGCGTTCGTACCTTATAAAAATTGGTGAAAATGAATTTTCACTTGGCGTCCGGTGCCGCGGATATAGCTGCCCAAATGCTCGTACAGCAGTAATTGCGTCTCCGTTGTTCTAGGTTTATGCTCGGAACAACGCGTAATACACTTGTGTAGAAAACACTTCTCTGACGCGATTGCAAACTGACAGGATTTTTCCAAGCAAGTTCCTCTACTCCAAGTAGTTTTTCTCGTTCCATTATGAGTTAACTCCCACCAGGACAAGATGCTTTAGGTAAAAAGAAGCAAGCACATTTTCGAGGCACATGTGCGTTGCAGAAGTGCAACGAACGAACTATCCTACACTTTCACAAAAGCCCGCGCTCCCTTCTTTTACTGCCAATGTACCCATTGCTTAGAGATAGACAGCAGACACCACGTGTTTCGGTTCGAAAGGGTCCGAAGAGACGAGAAACAGAAAAGTCCTCGAACTGTTACAAAAGGAGAAAAGGCATACCAATCCTGTTTCCGTTTCCCGATGCCCTGAGTTCACGTTTGCTACGAGGCGGAACCAGTTAAGCCATAAATTACCCAAAACTGTAGTAAATCGTTCTCTACCAGACTGATTAATTTTGGAGAACTAGAAATTAAAGAGTATTATCCAACATCAATACGCCTCGCGAAGAGACACAGGAAGAGAAGGGGTAGTCCGCTGACTGCGCGTAGTCCCGCCTGCTTCACCCTACCGTCAAATGCAAGACAGATCCCTTATCTCTCGAGTATAAACACGCGTTCGATTTTCAAAAGAAAAGCACATTCAGGTCAGAGTAGCCACGCATTGACAGCAGCTTGTTGCGTGACAGTTTAGTCACACTAAAAGGAAAGAAACAGTTTTATCACTTTCTGAAAAAAAAACAACACGTTTTGCAGTCACGTCGTCAAAGGAATTTACTTCCACGTAAATCAATGCATTCTTCATAAGCATCAAAACTGTCATGCCACAAATTGCCACCACTGCACGCCTGGCCTAAGAACACGTGTAGAGTTTTCGTTCACTTGTTTCTTATTTTCTAGCTGACGACCCTAAGTGCCTCCGCTACTCCAAACAGATCCTCAATGGGACCGCTACTGTAAGGGGCCCGTAGTTACTTGCTTACTGGGTCATCTTGAACAGCTCACAACGGGCGGTCTTTGTGCGTGTAGCGACGATCTTTTCCACAAACATCTCCGATGTTTAAACCTTTATAACAGCGAAACTATACGAGATACAACAAAATGTATTCAGACCATTTTACTCTACTGGTGGTCTCCAATGTATGTGCAAAATTATGGAATCTTGCGATTATTAGTTTAGCATATAGACATGTTAACTTTGAGGCATTATTACTGTAAAATGGAGACAGATCGGACATTATGTCATAGGACTTTTATGTTCCATTGGACCTCCCCTACCACCCCCTAAAATATTACTACGTATACTGTTTACACCCTGTATATACGTACAATGACAGACGACGATCCCTGCCGAATAATCCCGAGAGTCGACGAACGAAGAACGAAACATGTGTTAGTTTCGTTTGGCTGAAGGTGTGCGTATAATGCGTATGCGTATTATGTCAACGAAAATTTTCTTGACGACGGAGAAGAAAACGGAAAAAAACTGACCGTTTCCGACTGATCCATGAGACGATATTATGATATCTCTGACATGCGTAGACCGATTTGATTGACTTTGGTTTTATTCGAAAGCTGATATGCGGTTTACATAATAAAAATGCCTTTAAATATAGAAAATATTGCAGGCGTGATGAGATATTAATGAAATAAATGTCAGGTTAGGTTGGAATAGCCGCGCGACGCGTAAAGGTACACGGCAGCGACAGTCGGCATGTACAGGGTGTCTTTCATGTCCTTGGCGTCGAGACGCTACCGCGTCTCTAGATCCGCCGCCCGTCGTCATTGTTGCGGCGACAGCGGCGTGGTTGATATCCATAGTGGCATCAATCTCCCGAAGACAGGATATACGCTTTGTGTATTTGCACATTTTGCACTCTACATGTTTGGGATTGGTCGCGGCGATGCGACCAACCTTACACTAGCGCTGTTCCACGAAGGGGCGCCAAGTTTGAACGCGCTGACGTTACCGGTACTGTGGCTGGGCGATCGTGGTGATGGCCTGGTCGGGCCATCTCTCAGTTGAGATACCTACTAATTATCTATTGTCGCGCGATTTGACGTGGATCGCGTTGATTGGCTGATTGGGTGGGAGAGACGGCGATTTGGCCGTGCGGTCTCCGCGATGGCTCTCTCGCCTGTGAAACGCGTAACGATAAACATCGCTATCTTCTTACACGTAAACAAGAGCTATCGGTGCTCCGGTAATACCGAAACGAGAACTGCTCCTTTCCTTCACCGCCTACTTACTCAGTTACTATTTCCTTAATTAAGTGTGTTAAATAGAATAATTAGAATAAGATCTGTGTTACCCATAATAAACGTGCTCGTTTATTGTACCGTCAATACATTACAATTAGCAAATAACTACTCTTAATTCTGTAATACATCGCGACGCGTATTCAACTCCTTGCGCGTTAAAACAAGTTCGTTGGTGATCCAAGGTTCTTGCGCGAACACTACATAATACGCATTTTCTAATCCATACCGCTGACATCTAACTATTTCAAAATGTTCGATGCCACAGCCAATAGTCGAATATTTTCCAAGATTTTTTATTTATTCGAAAACATGCGGAAAATCAACGAAGCCTATTCCTTCTGAAATTGGATTTTCCGGCTGTTCTGGGTCTGCATTCTCCACCACCCAGTAATCGGCATCATTTCCAACATCTTGATTCATTTCTTCGCTGATGTCTCTTACGGAATGTATCTCATCCCTGTCTATGTCGAAATCTATTTCTTGTGCAATTTCTTCTTCGTTCGACTCGAAATGCACTTCTTGTATAATTTCCTCTTCGTCCGCATTGAAATGAATTTCTTCTTCAATATCTTCTGCGCCCGTATCGAAATGTACTTCTTCCACAATTGCATCGATAATTGGAAAATCTTCCAAATTTCCTACGTCTTCTTCATATATTCTGGCTGTAGAAAAATCATCCGCAGCAGATGTCCTTGGAACTGCTTCGTATAAGGTACCTGCACTAGTACCTGCTTCCGCCACGGTACCCTGACTTACCGTGAGGCACGCTGCGTTCTTCAATCGTTGCCTGCACGTAAAGAGTCAATAATAAGTAACACGTGGCACATACATAGAAATAAGAAACACATACAGTAGAAAAGAAAAGCAGGCATAGTAAAAGAAGATATACAGTAAAGTCTCGATGTAAGCGAAAGCTTCGGAACGAAGCAAGTTTAAAAACCCGCGTACGTGTGAGACAATACTAATGCAATCAAAATTTAAAATTAAAACTTTTGTGTTTTTGGTTTCATTGTCATAAAACTTTTACCAACATATTTGTTAGAATCACCTGATTAAAATGATACCGAACACGATATAAAGGTGGGATCTCCTACCTGCGATTGGTCGCAGCGATTTGACCCAGCGACTGGCCCTAGACTCAATAGGGCCCTTTACACGGACGTTCCTGCGCGCGTTCCCGGCGTGCGTTCCCGGCGCGCGGCACGCAAAAATACGTAGACGCCGGAGCGACGCTCCTTCGTGCACGCCGGAAGGTTATACCCGCCACTACTTGGAGACAGCGAGTTCGGCCTCATATTTCTACGTCGACTCCATCCACATGTTTTTTTCCACGATCCACCGCAGTGGTGTATTGCGTACTACCTGTTCGATGTATATCATCGATCTGCGAAACGATCGATGATATACCTCGATATACCTGGCTTATAGAGGATATCATAAATGCTATTACTGTAGGGTACACTGAAACATCTTTTTTTACGGAGCTACATTTGGTTGACCTGGAGGTACTATAAATTATGGAAATGGTTTATGGCTCAGTTATAACAACTGTAAAATTTTACAAGGGTTCATTAAAAAAGGCCAAATGTTTCCCCGGCTGTTGTGACGATCATAATTATTACTATTGACGGCAATAATTACCATGTAATTGCTTGTTTGAATATAAAAACTAATATTGATAGACCACTGCTCTCCTCTTTATCGTCGACTCCATATTACGTGCTATGGACTCCCGTAATATTGCCCTTATCACATCTCTCGATTTTTCCAAAGCGTTTGATACCGTCGACCATAGCCTGCTGATCGCTAAATTGAAATTTTTCGGACGCTCTCCTCTGTCCCTTTCATGGTTTCGCTCTTACCTGGTCGGGCGCACTCAGCAGGTTATGTTAAACTGTGATGGGCCAAAATTCTCTTCTTTGCGTGCTGTGAGTTGCGGAGTTCCTCAAGGCTCTGTGTTAGGTCCTCTATTATTTAATATTTTTGTTGCTGATCTGCTTCGTCTCAATAAAACGAATATCTCGTGCATGTACGCCGATGACATGCAGATTATCTCCACCTTTGCGCCGAATAATATAAACGAAGCTGTTAATAATTTGGAATACGATCTGGCCCAAATATCTGCTTGGGCGGTACAACACGGGCTTAGACTTAATCCTTCTAAATCCGCTCTTCTTGTGCTAGGCTCTTCTTTCCTCCTCCGTACCCTACCTCCTATTACTATCACACTTGACTCCGTTCAGCTGCATCCTGTCACCTCCATCCGGAATTTGGGAGTCACACTCGATTCTACTCTTACCTTTGAAAACCATGTCTCTACTATATGTCGCCAAGCCTTTAATCGTCTGCGTCTGTTATACCCCTGTCGGCATATTCTCTCCACTACTCAAAAACTTCTCATTTCACAATCCTTAGTAATATCATTGTTTGACTATTGTGATGTCTTATATAGTCCTTTTCTTACCTCTCGTCTTACTTCCATGATTCAGCGTGTCCAAAACTCCTGTCTGCGTTTCTCCTACTGTGTCCGCAAGTTCGATCACATCTCTCCGCTTTTTGCAAAATCCTCCTGGTTACCTATGACACAAAGGTGGAAACTCCACTTATGCTGTCTCGTATTTAAAGTACTTTCCTCTGGTCGTCCGTCATAGCTATACAACATCCTTCGCACAAATCTTTCCTACCATTCCTCTAATTCTTCTTCAACTCGATCCCAATCTCTTCTCTCTATTCCATCACACTGTAATTCCAAATTTGAATCCTCTTTCTCGTATATCGCGGCGCTTTATTATAATTCCCTTCCTGCTACTGTCCGACAGATTGACTCTTTTCCTGCCTTTAAAGATGCAGCCAGGCTCCACATCCTCCAGCACTTTTAGTGTAGTCTACTGCGTCATGTCTCCCCCTTCTGCTATAGCCCATGTTGTGCCATTACTGCTTATTCGTCATGTTTTGTTCTCTGGGTCAAATTTGCTTTTCATATTTAATTGTTTAATTGTTTAATTAGTTTTAAGTATGTTTTAGTATTAGTATACGTAGCATTAAGTAATGTATCTTATTTCAGGGTTAGGCTTACTAACAGTTTTTACTGCGGCCTCGCCTTTACTCACTCTTACTTTCTCTTTATGTACCACTCTCTGTTCTTCTCGTTAAAGAGTAATAAAGTTGAAATAAATAAATAAATAAATAAATACACATAGGTACGCAAGTGATGTTATATGTAAGATAAATGATGAAGAGGTGTAATATGCAAGATGTTTTGAAGAAAGGGGTAGTCTTCTGATTGCTCGTGATGCAGGTAAATTTTTTCATGCAAAAATAGTGGTTATATCCGGAGTTATACAGCTTAAAATGGAGCGCCTTACAAAACTCACATACCCACTGATAGCATAAAATCAGCCGTTGTAGTTGTCTGAAATAGAAAATTTAAAAATTTGTGTATTCTGTATGAGTGTGGTAACCGCCCGACACCATTTGTCACGTCCATATCGATACGATAAGAGAGTGCGTTTAAGAAATGCCTACTCCTTTTATAATTTTTATTGTTTGTGTAAAAGTAGTCCGATTTCCATGATATTTGTGATAATTTTAATTGGGAGAACGCCAGGAATCCATTAGTGTTACTTTCATATCGATACGATGAAGAATAAAGAATTTCTTAATACGCTGTAATGAATATATTTCACCCTCGACTGTGGGTCGCCAACCTCGATTCGCTGCGGTCGGCCAAGGATTCATACCTGTTTCAGAAAAACTGTATACTTTATTCTTTATCGTATCGATATGGAAGTGATACCGATGGATTTCTCATGTTTACCAAATGAAAATTATACCTAATTTCATGTAAATCGGACTATTTTTAACGAAGTTATGGAAATCAATTTATTATGAAGATTCCTTAATTACAATCCGATTTGTGTCGTTTTTGGACCATTTTCATCGGGAAAACATGAGGAAACGATTCACGTCACTTTCGCCAAGATCCGGCGAGAAATGTATAATTTTCGAATCATCACGTCGTAGGGGGTAAGATTGTACGCCCCCCTGGGCTCGAGAGTCGAAGTCCTCGAAACCCATCATCGTTGCCTCTTGAGTCTTGGCTGCCAGGATCGGCTGCCTGGCTCGGCACGCGCTCCAGGATTTCTGCACTGTCGGAAATCCTGGAGCGCGCGCCGAGCCTTGGTTTCAAGTGCCGTTTTCCTTTTCTAACTACCTTTTCTGTCTCTTACGTAAACTCTTCTGGAGTCTAGGTTGAAGCGCAGGCAGGAGCGTGGTTCTTTCTGGCGCGGGCAGGAGTGTGGTGCTTTCTGGCGCGCCACGCAAGAGCCTGGGTGAAAAATTTGACCTGCATCACGCGCCATCAGAAGACTACCCCTATCTTCAAAACATCTTGCACATTACACCTCTTCATCATTTATCTTACATATAACATCACTTGCATACCTATGTGTATTTATTGTCTATCAATATTAGTTTTTATATTCAAACAAGCAATTACATGGTAATTATTGCCGTCAATAGTAATAATTATGATCGTCACAACAGCCGGGGAAACATTTGGCCTTTTTTTAATGAACCCTTGTAATATTTTACAGTTGTTATAACTGAGCCATAAACCATTTCCATAATTTATAGCACCTCCAGGTCAATCAAATGTAGCTCCGTAAAAAAAGATGTTTCAGTGTACCCTACAGTAATAGCATTTATGATATCCTCTATAAGCCAGGTATATCGAGGTATATCATCGATCGTTTCGCAGATCGATGATATACATCGAACAGGTAGTACGCAATACACCACTGCGGTGGATCGTGGAAAAAACATGTGGATGGAGTCGACGTAGAAATATGAGGCCGAACTCGCTGTCTCTGTTAACGCAATTACGAGGTAAGCGTGGAGTCCGAGTAATTGGTATCTAAATCAGTCTAATCGGAAGGATGTTATGCGCGTTACAGTACAAATTATTATTTAAGAATTTAAAGAATTCTGTTTGGTATCGGGAATCCAAGATCTAGTCCTATACAGGCCCCGCACTGAGTTATTGTGAGGATTTAGTTAGTTCATCATTAAATAACTTCTGCTCTAATGTAGGGTTCTAGTGTGAATAATTATATTTTTATTCTTTTTCTTTTCTGGCGTTAAAAGACTTAAAGAGCCAAGGGTAATCCCAAAATATTGGCTAAAGCCAATATTGACTCTCCGTTACCTCTGCATTCGCCAATTGACAATAGAACATGAATAATATTTCTTTTACATGAGTTTACGCTCGCCAATCGTTATTTCAATTACAATATTTTAGGAAAAGAAATGCGCACTCACCCGCTATATCGTTTAAATTTTTTTACAACGTTTGAAATTCCTTTTGTTTATGCTTTATAAACACACCTGTTCTATGCCTGAGAACAAGAAAATCACACTCACTCTCACAATACTTGTGATAACAATTTAAAAGTGATAAATAAAATAGCTCAAAGCACAAAAGAGGATGAGATCTAACAGAAGGTTGATCCCAACGCAATACAGGATATTAAACAAGGTTATTAAGCGAATGTAAAACGCAGATATATAAAATTGAGAAAACGATGATTAAAACACATTTAACGTGGAAAGATGAGTCCATTCACTAAAATTTATGAATCTCTGGCTCGAAATAGAAATTAAGTTAAGGAAAAGAAATTACTACCCACGGACACTCGTCACGCTCTCCGCGACTGTACGACAAAGAGTGCCTCAGCTTCGCGCCCCCGAGAGCGTCCGGCCGCGAGGCCCGCTCAGAAAAGCTGACGCTGCAGTCCCAATCATGCCCCAATAACCGTCGCATGATTTCATTAGATGTTCTCACTTTCATTCTTCCATACTTTTCACCTATGCGCTACCGGCGTAGAACAGGGTGACTCTCATCCTCACGCTTCTCACACTCAGATCACTCCTTTTCCTCGATGCGACGATTCGACGGTCGGAGATGCGCTCGATTAGGTTAAACCAGAATGCTAGATGCATTGTCAAGACACACCCCCGCCGCTTACATTTAATCAGTGTCGCGAGGTATGAGAACCACTGCTCATTTTGAACGGACTACTGAGAACTACGCTGATGCCTCAGCACAGTCCCACGTTCAGGGTACAGCGCAGCGACCAAACGTCGCGGCGACGACGACGTTCCTAGTACCGACTATCCGTTTTCATAAATAAAATAATAAAATACTATACAGTAAGCAGAAGTGCGCTCGATTAGGTATTTCCCTGATCGCTAAGCGTTGTCGAAGCAGTCTTCCCACTGACAAAGGAAAAACACAACTAAACAATGATTTTAAAAATTTTGAAGTTTCGGGACGTAACACCCCTCCTTCCTTAGAAACGTCGTCGCCCCGACGACGCGACTGCGACGGGGCACCGCCGAACCAACCACCGAGACGGCACGCCGGAGAAACAACCCCATAATGTGTAACAAGGTTTTACCATAGTGCAGTATGCGCACTGTCACACATCAGGGATCGCTCACCAGAAAATACCCACGCGGGGTGATCCTATCATAGGTTAATGTCAGAAGGATGTTTTTCCGGTCCCTTTTCACGTGGTACGCTTGAGTTTCGCCGAGGTACATGTGCAATTTTTGACCTCTAATAGGGATAGTAGTCCCTGCTGATATCACGGTAGTCCGAATTATCCGATTACACCCCTCGATGTTGATCAACTCAACATCAACTGCGTTTTCCAGAAAGCCACGAATGTCCAGATCTGTGATCCCCAAATTGTCTCGAGCGTCCAATCGTTTTAGATTGTCTAAACGGGCCAGAAATGTGGCTTCGACATCACCGTACATGCAGTTCATGATAAGCTCCTCGCATTGCGTAAGCTCCCCAAGAGGTGCAAGCTCTGCGCCTCTTATAGACATGCAAGAGCTCACATTTAGTCGTTTTAATGACTTCATGTGTGCTCCCATCGCCTGGACGACATTACCGTCAACCCATCTACAGAGGGCTACGCTTAGCGAGGTGATGTTTTTGTAGTGAGTAATAAAATTAACAGCGGTGACGGTCAGTTCTGGTGATAAAAATATCATCTCGAACTCCTCCGTCTCACCGATGAGTGGAGATTGATCAAAATTGACGGTACCGAACGTCAGACACTCGAGAGTTTCGGCCACCTTTGTGTTTTCTGTTAAAGCTTTAAGTACACCGGGGGACCTGAGCCCGGGACACCGCGATATCAGCAATTGGCATAAACCCGAACACAACGCTAGTGCCGATGAGATGCAAACATCTCTGAGGTTTTGACAATTCTCGATTTTCAGCGTTTCTAATTTAAAACCCTTCTCTATAGATCTCCCCGTGAACGTATTATTCTGAATCGACAAACGTCGCAATCCGCTCGTTACCTCCGATAAGTATTGGTCAACGGGCCCCTCGCATCTTCCCAACGACAGTGACCTCAGCGTCAGCTTTCCCTTTAAAGCCCGCAGCGCTGATGGGCGAATCGTGACGCTTCTCAAATCTAAAGTGCTGAGATTTACGCAGCCCTCACAAGCTATTGCTAGTACTTGCGGTTTCAGTGAGTTAGACAAGGAACGGTCGTCAAGACTAACGTGCGATACATATCGCCCGCAACGCTGAAGCATCCAATAAAACGCCTCCGTGGAAATGGGCTGGTGACCCCATTCGTTGTCCCACCTCCAGTCCTCCAAGTTGACGGTCGTCGTTCCCCGGTGAGACGCCAAGCTCGCTCTTCTCCACAGCCGCGAGACCTGCTCCATCCTTCGGTACTCACTCCTCCGGTAGTACGGATGCGCCCCAAGGCTTGATGATCAAGCCTCCGAATGGATCCGGACCCGGTGGATCAGCCGGCGCTGTGCTGAGAGGAATTAGCACCGCCTCATGCCAGGAGTCCGCAAGAGATATTTTTAGCTTGCGCTTATGGCACAGGATTGGTTGTGCCGCTACTGACTCCACCACTAGGTCAGCCTGCTCCGGGGTAGCAAAGGTGACGAATGCTACGTTTCCTGTACTCTTCCTCCGGACCACCGCATGAATCGGGCAGAACGGCTTGAACACCTTTAACAAGTGTTCCTTCTTTGTGTAGGGAGCCAATCGAGACACAAATACCCTGCGGGAGTTAAGTCCTGTAGCCATGATAAACCTGAAGGTAATACAGTACGTATAAGCATCGTAAGAGAAAACATTATGGTATGACACACAGTATAAATCTGGTCAGTTAACCAGTAATCATTGCGGAGGTAATGGAGGTCTATTCATTTGTAATGATTCTAAAGGGTGCTCGTTGCCCGCACGAGTAGCTTCTGACGGAGAATATTTCTGTTTTATGAAAAATTTCCGAAGCCTCATGATAAAGTTGTAAATAAGAGTTCGTGACAGATAGAGTACGAGCAATAGAGCTACAGTAATTTGAGCGAGGTATGATCCATATGTCAATCGCAAATGATGTTCCCTCTCACGCCTTTGGTGTCCGATGATCTCCAGTTTTTCCTCCACTTCCCGGAGTGAATTGTCCGTGTCGAATTTCCACGGCATTGGTCCCGGGTGTTCCTTGGTGACTTCATGGGTTTCCGTATATTCTTCCAGAGATGGTACCAATTCCGTGATATTTAAACGTAGATCTGGCTGATAATAATAATAGTGTTTATCTTGAACGATCTTTACTCCCGTTAACGTAGTTGTCTGTGTTCTTGCGGTGCAGTCGGGATGTAATTCTAGTATTCCGCTGTGCTCTATTGTAACAATTTGGCTTTTTCTTCCATTGCAAATTATTTGGAGAGATTCAGTTTGATCCAAAGAATATAACCAAGCGCCTGATACTTTAAGTTTTTCCCAGTATTGCTCGTGAGATGACTTCATCCGAATATTACAGTTTTGAAAAGTGTCTTCCTTACTTCCAGTCCCCAACAGCAGCCGAAGTTCGCAGGATTTTGAATTTTGTACTTCATATAAAGGTGTTTCTGGTTGACACAAGAAGCGCCCATGCAGTTTTAGACAAGAACTTAAAAAGCTATCGTCAACGATGAAATATGTTCGGAGGTCCGTGCTCAACCCTATATTCTTTGCTCGTGGCACAAGGTACGCGGATGCGGTAACATTTGAATTTATAATTTGTTTAGAAGGCCAAGAGTACGCATGGTAAAGCTCAAATTTAATTCGGTCTATTAATGGTATGTGTATTGTGACTATTATTTTCCCGTTATAATATCCCAAGTCTACTGTAGTTAGTTTTGACAATTCTTCGATTCTACGGATGTACATAGGAAGTTCATAGCCCGTAACAGATTCTCGTATCTCCTGTAAGACGACTCCCAGTCTGGGTCCACTAAGCAAGGAAGGGTGCAATTCACCTTGACGAGCTGCCACTATGGCTGTCATAAACGTTTGAATTCCCTTGATATAATGATTAAGGGAGATTTCCACTGAATTTGAATATTGAATCAAAGCCAAAGAATAATTTAATGTTTTGAATGCTCCTTGCGCTTCAATCAATTTGTTTATTTCGAGCCTGTTACTATCAATTTTGCTCGCTAATTGTTCCATTATTTCATGGGTATGATGTAGGTCGCTCATGACTATGTGAGTTTGATTTTTAACAATTTGAGTTATAACACGTTGATAATCATATAATCTATCAATTTCCCTGTCAAAATACTTAGCATCCTCCATGTTCAGTGTACCAAACAAGGAACGACTTAAAGAACCCACGAACCCAAGCGGTACGCTTCGGCGAGTTATCGTTTTCGGAGGTTTCGCAATATTCAAAGGCGGCGTGATGATTTCCGAGATTAATCGTTCCGCTTCCTTATGCAGGTGCATGACCTCGGTCACTCTACCCTTCAAGTACCCTATTCTTAATAGCGAGGTACAGTCTGTTTTAACTACAAGTGATATACAATTTAGATAGACAGTTTCCAACGTTTCGTTCTCATGTTCCCAATTTTTGCTAATTTTTTGGATGTCGATGAATAACGCTACACGCCAATCCGCTCTCGCGAATTCTACGCCGCTTCCCCTTTCGTAGTACAGTCCCGGATTAGCAGGCATCCGTGTGATACGGTAGTCCTTCAGGTCGTTATCAGGCTCTTCCATAGGTTTACTCATGGTCACTAGACATGCCCAGGTAACTACCAAATTTAATCGATTCAGCCGTGAGTTGCCCATTCCTTTCTTTAAACCAATATTAATTTATCCGGGTGTTTCGTAAAAAGTTTTCCCTTGTCGTCCTCCAATACAATGCCTCTTCCCTCCAAGGCTCCAACAATCCTGTATGGACCATGGTAGCGTTCACCAAATTTTCCTCTTTTTGGTTCGACCAGGACACGTGCCATGTCCCCCACCTTTCCCTTAAACGGTCGTGCCGATTTATCATAATATAATTTAGACTTTTCCTTAGCTTTGATCAAATTATTTCCAGCTAATGTTTACATTTCAGAAAGGCGTATTATTAGGTCTTGCAGGTATGAATTATATACGAGTAAATTTTCATTTTCGTCTTGAAAAGAATTTGGACAACGAGCTATTTTACCAAATACTAACTCGTATGGTGTAAAATTAGTGGCTTCATGAACCGAGGTATTGTATGAAAACATTGCAAAAGGTACCAAACGATCCCAATCGTCGTAGTCTTTAATATAATGACTGATATATTCTGTTAATACTATATGACTTCGTTCTAAAGCTCCATTTGTTTGAGGTCTATATCCCGATGTACTAACATGATGAATTTTGAAAATCGTTGCCAGCTGTTGCATTAATTTATTTATGAAACTAGTACCCCTATCGGTTAAAATCACTCGAGGAGCCCCATATTGCAATATTAAATTTGTTGTTAATGCATGTGCTACCGTTTCCGCCCTAATATCAGGAATAGGAACAGCGATTCAGTATTTGGTTAAATTGTCCTGCATAGTGAGGATATGACGGTTTCCCGATGATGAGGTCGGAAGAGGTCCTACAGTGTCCAGAGCTATCTTATCGAAAGGCTCAATCGAAGTGTCAGTGATTAACATGGGTTCTCGAGTTTTTGCTCTTACTAACTTTTTACTTTTACAACTATTACAAGTGCGGATAAAATTTTGGACGTCAGTTCGTAATCCTGGCCAGTAAAACTTTTCCCTAATTCTAAGATAGGTTTTCGTTACTCCCTTATGTCCGCCAATTAACCCTTCGTGAAATTCTGAAATGATATTCTGTCGTATGGATTCCGGAGGGACTCGAATATTTCCAGAACAAATAATTACTTTTAGTCCACTGTCTTCGAAAATGTGCGTTAGTAAAGATGCTAATGTACTGTGAGGAAGTTCATCTAAAAAATCACCTGATTGTGAAATTCTAAAAGACTGCACATTGGATTTGATTAGTATATTCTTTAGATTCAGTAAGCCTGATGTTAAGTTTCCTACACAAATTTTATCTCCATGAAATTGTTTTATCACTATGCTAAAGACCTTGTGTTTTCCTCGTTCCGTAATTAATACTTGCCCTACTTTTGGCTTTGCTAGTTTCATATCATTTACATTGATGATATCTAAATCAGATAACAATTTACTAATTGGCGTTACTAATTCGCAATCCGAGGACATAAAATGAACATAATGAGAACGAGAGTACGTTAAATTTTCCCTTATCATGGATACAGTTTCACTATCCTCGGGAGGTAATTCAGAAAAATCTATTGGTTTAGCGGTTTCTAAATCCGGTGGTATATCTTCAGTTATCGTTATACCAGTTGAATGAGAATTTTGTGAATTTCGGGGTATGATTCGTCGTGGAATGGGTATATTCGATTTTAAAGGAGTTTTCCCTCCTTCCTTAGAAGATCGTTTACTTAAATGGTCCGGAAAAGGTGTAGAAAGTGCCAATGGTCTGGTTGTTGAACAGGTGAAGGTATGGTAGTTTGATAGGTAGGTTTGACAATTGCTGAGCTATTCAAGGGAGGGGTTATATTCAATTCTGTATCTTCCGGGATAACTTTAAGTGAAGGTGCTTGTAACGCGAATTTGCTAGTAGAAATAGTACCTCTCGAATTTCGTATCAAATCTTCGACATTCCGACTTCGGACAACTTCCTCCTCCGCCTCATCATCGGAAGAGTCAGGCTCATCCGAAACTGCTTCTACTGGTTCGGAAACTATGTCTTCTCGAAACTCTATTGGTTCTTCTTCATCGTCCACGTGAATGATACCTCTTTCTCGCATAGATTGATCAAACTTTCTAAAGGATTCTTGAAGGTCCTTTAACTCGATAGAGTAATCTGATGTTTTATCAGGTTCGTCTGCTATAATGTCCTGTACTTCTGCTGGATTAACAACGACGGCGGTTTCCTCCTCTGGAACACTAGGATTTTCCAGTATCCGTGTTTCAGGATAGTATTCCAGATTAGGAAAAACACTCTTTCGCTGTCTGAGAATCGGAGGATCATCATGAGACGATCCCTTGTCTAATGACGTAGAAGGTTCAGTTACTGCTACGCTAGGAGGTTCGGATAATTTTGAAGGTCCTGCTATTGATTGTTTAGAAAGCTGTGGTAATTTGGAACGGGTTCTAGTGGCAATAGCACTCTGATCAAGTATTGTTGGTTGTTTTACCCTTGTTCTTGAACCCAATGTTTTTCCCGGTTTTGGAATTTTTGATTGACTCACGGGTTTTGACTGAGACACTGAAGGTGTCGGCGAGTCGCTAGTCTTCTCACTTTCTTTGAGTGGAAACAATTGCTTCTTTTCTACTTTTGTGCCCTCATCTGAATCATCAGAAGATTCTGTCAAAGTTTCATCAACAGGATTTCGCGATAATGCATCTGCATTTGTATTTAATTTACCAGACTTGTGAACGAACTCGTATTCATAATCTCGCAATTTCAATCTCCATCTTACTAATCTCTGGCCGGGATCATTAATAGAATTTATCCATCTCAAAGGCTCATGATCACTAACTAACGTGAATTTACGTCCATAAAGATAAGGTCGGAAATGTAGCACTGCATATAATATCGCTAAACATTCTTTCTCGGTAGTAGAATAATTTTGTTCGGGTTTTATTAACATTCTGGATAAATATGCTATAGGCAAATCGTGACCATCTTTCTCCTGGCTCAGGACTGCACCAATTGCATAATCAGATGCATCTGTTGTTACAGTAAATGGCCTTTTAAAATCAGGATATTGCAGTATTGGTCGAGTGTATAACGCTTTTCGTAATTTCTTGAAACTATCTTTTTGTTCTTTACCCCAGACAAATTTAGCATTCTTTTTTAATAGTTCGGATAATGGTTTTGCTATAGCCGAAAAATCCTTTATGAAACGTCTATAATAACCCGCAAGACCCAAGAATTGTCTAATATTTTTAGGATTTTGAGGACGAGGAAAATTCTTCAAGGCCCTGACCTTGTTGGGGTCGGGTTTGACTCCGTCTTGCCCGATGATATGACCTAAATAAGCTACTTCTGTTCTCAAAAATTCGCATTTACTGGGTTGAAGAGACAACTTTGCATCCGCCAATCTATTGAATAAACGTCGAATTTTCTTTCCGTGGTCTTCTAAATTTTTAGTGTAAACTACGATATCATCTAGGTATACGAAAATTTCTGTTCCTTGCAATCCACGCAACACCTGGTCCATTAATCTTTGAAACGTTGCTGGAGCGTTCTTAAGACCTTCCGGCATGCGTTTATACTGATAATGACCGTTTGGCGTCGAGAAAGCCGTTTTCAAACTATCTGCCGGATCCATTTCAATTTGTTGAAATCCACTTGCTAGGTCAAATATAGAAAAATAACGCGCCTCTCCTAATTGATCTAATATGTTCGTAATGTTCGGTAATGGATAGGCATCTCCAATCGTTTTTTCGTTCAATTTACGGAAATCTATTACTATTCGCCACCGTAGGTTGCCATCTGGATCGGGTTTCTTTGGCACGATCAAAAGTGGAGAGTTAAATGGAGAACTCGAAAATTCTATTATTCCTTTACTTAATTTGGCCGAAATTTGTTTAGCTATTTCTTCTTTATGTACCGGGGGAAATCTATACTGTCGCGTGTCTATTGGAACATCATCGACAGTAGGAATTTTATGTTTTATATTCGGTGTAGCTTGCAAGTTATCACCGGGCAAATGAAATACTTCAGGAAATTCCTCAACAAGATCAATCACGTGACTTACCTCCTCATCATTCAAATGAGACAGACGTAATCTTTTTATTATTTCATCTACTCGGTTCGTTATAATTTCTGAGAATTCTGAATCCGAATCAAAATTTTCTTCCTCTGGCAAGCTATAGTGCTCAAATGGAATTAATTCCTGTGGTGAAATTTCGATATCAACATCCTCTGTCAATGTGTTAATTGCTAGGACATGGCACTTGCCCTGATCATTTACTGATACAACGGCTTCGCCGATATAGACTCCGTTTATTGTATTGATCTTTGGTAAATATCCCTCTTTCAAATCGCTATTTATGACATCGATGGCAATTGGCTGTCTGCCTCGTGCACTAATTCGTAAAATGCGAGGTTTATAATTCAATCGTTTTTTTGTTAAAGGTTCCTCCCCCACAAAACGTATAGGTCTAATTGGATCTGACTGAGTAACCAATGTGTTATGAGCAAATGATATCTCCGCTTGTTCTTGTCTTAAAAATTCCTTTCCTAATATACCGTCAGCTCGTATTGGGAAACAAGATTTTACAACGTGAAATCTAATCGGTTCTGATTGCAACGTGATGAAAGTGGTTCCTAATGTTTCTGATGTTCCCGGCGTAATTCCTGAAAGAGTTGCCGATTCGTCAAGTGCCACGATTGCATCATCTAATAGTGCATCTAATTTAATTAAATTAATATCTGCCCCTGTATCTACCAAGAAATGTGCGTGCCCGGATCGCAATTTGTCTCCGGACATCTTAACCACCGGGGATTCAGTATTTACGGTTAACATTACTGAGCTCGCTTTAGATTTCTCGCGGTTGTATGACGCTCTGTTGACGCAGGACTCATCGCCGCGTCCTCGCGACGAGTCGTCTGTGAGTTTAAATTATTGCTGTCGGTAGTCGAATTAATTTTACTTGGATGTGGCGAAGGTGGTCTACTCGAATATGGCGAATTTGGTCGACTCGATGCGTTTGGAGGTCTATTATTCAAATCATGATGGTATGCTGGATAAGGTGAATAATATGGAGGAAATGGTGCCATTTGAGGATAAAAATAAGGTGGATAAAACGGATAGGTTGGATGCCCTTGATGTTCGTATCGTTGGCGATCCGAGTATCGAGGATAATTCTTGTATTCCGATTGAGTAGGTTTAGATGATTTCAATTTAACATCCTGTGTATCAACTGGTTTCGGGGATGGCGATCGCGAATGATTCCCTTCGCGTCTGGTTATTGAATAATTTTGGTAGTGTCTCGATGTGCCATAATTATTGGAATTCGAATAGGATGGAGAAACTGGTCTTGAATTTGATGAATAATTATTTTCCGCGAACGTTACCCGCGAAGTTTCACCGGACGGTAATATTCCTGATCTGATTTTAATTTCCGCCCGACGCGCAAATTTTAAAGCTTCCTCAAGATTTTTGGGATCACGTGCGTCTACCGCTCGTGTGATTTCATCAGGCAACCCTCGAATGAATGCTTCCAGAGCTACTTCTTTAATTGGTTCTAACATTTGTCCCGCATTTTCGGGGTATTTATCTTCTAACACGGTTTTAGCACCATTAAACAGAATATTTAATCGGTCATGAAAGTCGTTAACAGTTTCCCCGCGATTCATCCTAATATTTTCGATTTCATGATGATAATCAGGGTACGTTTTATCTGATCCGAATCTGGCTTTTAAATGTTTTATCAATTCGTCCAAATTATTGAACGTCTTGCCCCAAGTGCTATCTCTAGCTGTCTTTTGCAATTTACCTAACACTGCTTTTAAAAACGACGATTCTAACGCGGGAGGAACAAAGACTGCTCCATTTCTGATATCTTGTAAAAAGTTTTTCAAAGGTATGTTTTTACCATCGTAAAACGGAATGTTTAAAGTACTGTGCTGAAGTGTGAAGCACTCCGTCATCGATGTCATCATAGCGTTTGAAACATTTAGATCAGTATTATTTCCAGAAACATTCGCATTCGTGCCCGAAGCACTAGCTCGTCCTGTTTCCGGCATTTTTAGTACAAAGTTTACAAACACAAGATCACACACAAATAACAGTATTAATTTCGAAATATAGTCCGGAACGCCACCAAAATGTCCGACACTTGAACGTCACACTTGAGCTTTTTAAGAATTTTATATAAAACAAAATAAGGTAATTTTACCGCTTCGTGAGATGGACAATCACTCAATGCACGATCTAGTATCCCACCGCTGCCACCAGTTCTGTTAACGCAATTACGAGGTAAGCGTGGAGTCCGAGTAATTGGTATCTAAATCAGTCTAATCGGAAGGATGTTATGCGCGTTACAGTACAAATTATTATTTAAGAATTTAAAGAATTCTGTTTGGTATCGGGAATCCAAGATCTAGTCCTATACAGGCCCCGCACTGAGTTATTGTGAGGATTTAGTTAGTTCATCATTAAATAACTTCTGCTCTAATGTAGGGTTCAAGTGTGAATAATTATATTTTTATTCTTTTTCTTTTCTGGCGTTAAAAGACTTAAAGAGCCAAGGGTAATCCCAAAATATTGGCTAAAGCCAATATTGACTCTCCGTTACCTCTGCATTCGCCAATTGACAATAGAACATGAATAATATTTCTTTTACATGAGTTTACGCTCTCCAATCGTTATTTCAATTACAATATTTTAGGAAAAGAAATGCGCACTCACCCGCTATATCGTTTAAATTTTTTTTACAACGTTTGAAATTCCTTTTGTTTATGCTTTATAAACACACCTGTTCTATGCCTGAGAACAAGAAAATCACACTCACTCTCACAATACTTGTGATAACAATTTAAAAGTGATAAATAAAATAGCTCAAAGCACAAAAGAGGATGAGATCTAACAGAAGGTTGATCCCAACGCAATACAGGATATTAAACAAGGTTATTAAGCGAATGTAAAACGCAGATATATAAAATTGAGAAAACGATGATTAAAACACATTTAACGTGGAAAGATGAGTCCATTCACTAAAATTTATGAATCTCTGGCTCGAAATAGAAATTAAGTTAAGGAAAAGAAATTACTATCCACGGACACTCGTCACGCTCTCCGCGACTGTACGACAAAGAGTGACTTCAGCTTCGCGCCCCCGAGAGCGTCCGGCCGCGAGGCCCGCTCAGAAAAGCTGACGCTGCAGTCCCAATCATGCCCCAGTAACCGTCGCATGATTTCATTTGATGTTCTCACTTTCATTCTTCCGTACTTTTCACCTATGCGCTACCGGCGTAGAACAGGGTGACTCTCATCCTCACGCTTCTCACACTCAGATCACTCCTTTTCCTCGATGCGACGATTCGACGGTCGGAGATGCGCTCGATTAGGTTAAACCAGAATGCTAGATGCATTGTCAAGACACACCCCCGCCGCTTACATTTAATCAGTGTCGCGAGGTATGAGAACCACTGCTCATTTTGAACGGACTACTGAGAACTACGCTGATGCCTCAGCACAGTCCCACGTTCAGGGTACAGCGCAGCGACCAAACGTCGCGGCGACGACGACGTTCCTAGTACCGAGTATCCGTTATCATAAATAAAATAATAAAATAAAATACAGTAAGCAGAATTGCGCTCGATTAGGGATTTCCCAGAACGCTAAGCGTTGTCGAAGCACTCTTCCCACTGACAAAGGAAAACACAACTAAACAATGATTTTAAAAATTTTTGAAGTTTCGGGACGTAACATCGGTAACGAACCTCTCGAAGAAAGTATTAGGATCAGATGGTTTTTGTGGACCCTTATAAATCCCTACTACTATCGGTTTCAAGTGCTGCAGATTTGCAATTCTGCACTGAATAGGCCAGATGTGAATGCTACCTCCTTTATCAAAACTACACCCATCTGTCGAGAAATCTAACTGTTACTGTGCAACAGTGGATCCGGATGAATCATTCGCCAGAGTTTTAACAAGCTCTGCTTCAACACCAAAGTGAACATACTCTCCTGGTTGTACAATGAATGTAGTAACCCGCTCACGAGGCGTATTGAGAATTGTTCGAACATCCTTTGGCAAGTTAGAAAAACAGGAATGCGTTCGCAGAACAGACAGTATACTATTGCTTTGAATATGCGTCAAGTTCCTATCTACAAAACAAGTTGCTAAACGCTCGCGAAAAGAAGGCTCAGGGGAACTACTCAAAAAAAACTGGAGGCCAGGTATCGTCGTCCTCGGAATCAGATGAAGACGAATGATCGTCTTCTGAAATTAGACCGCATCTAGGATCGAAAGCATCATCTATCAAATTAACATCAACGGAGGAAATATAACCTGCAGATGTGCCCGGAATATCTTGTAAATTACATGTAGTAGTACCCTGGTCTGTACAAACGATGCGACGTGACGAGCTGTTTTGTCTAATGGAGTTGTTCCTGATTTCGCACATAACCCTCCGTTTTTGTCTATCCGATAACCTATGTACGGATTTTCGCGACGTGAACGACTTTAAATTCTGTTTATTCATAACTACTTACGATTTTCTCTTGATGTAAGGAGTTGAAATTAATCAAACTGCTGGATCGCTGCGCTGTGTTTCTCGGTTCTGTACGTGATGCTGAACGGTTGAACTCAGAGTGATCGAGACCAACGTAACCCACGCAAACTGACGGTAATCCAATATGATCCTCACCAATCATAGTTCACGGTAACATGGCGCAGCCTATCCGAAGCTACTATTATACCGCGAAAATGGTAATCTCCCAATCAGAACCATAGCAGCGCTAAATAACAGTTTCCTAGCGACCGTGACTGCGAGTCGCCGAGAAGAAGTGAGCGGGAACGAAAGAGTCGACATGCAGCGTAAAGGTCCGCGCACACATATCCACTTGGAGTCGCGACACTTGGACCGTGCGCAGTCACACCGTTCCGACCACGAAGAGTCGCAACACTAAAGGTCTCGCGTACATATCAGTTCCGTGTCAGTTCCGTTCCGGCGTGCCAGTGGTAAGAAGAAGAGACCCTCTACGCCCCTCTTCTTCTTACCACTGGCACGCCGGAACGGAACTGACACGGGATGGATGTGTACGCAGACCTTAAGTCTGAGAAAAATTGAGGGCTCGGATGCAATAAGGGGACTAGCGCGCTCGAAAATGGGAAAATTATTGTCCAAACGCTAAGAAATATTGGAAAATTAAATGATGTTAAACTGTATTTTAAAAAATATAGTATTGTACAGCTCGTCGCGCCACACATTTTTTCTATTTACAGTTCGTTTATCGAATTATTACTATTCGAGCTAAAAATTATAAACAAACAATTTTTCATCGTCCGAAATCATTATTTTTTTAAACATAAATTGCGATAACTTGAGTAAATATTAAGGGATCGTTATGAGACTTGAAACATAAAACTCAGAAAATTCTAGCGAAGCCGTAAAATGTATGCACAAAACCCATATGTTAAAAAATGTAATAATATTTAATTAAAAAGTAATACTGGATATAACCCATGTTTTTCAACGTTCCCCGTTAAAAAGTATCGAGGCAATTTTGAGGTACATATCACTTGCAGCGACAAAGTTTTTCCTTAATATACAAGGAAGATTTTCACCAATTTTCACACTGATAAATGAATAGATGATACATATAAATCTTGCGCGCCACCAATAGTCAACAGCTGCGTATAATGCGCTATTTATCAGTTTTAGCACTCGCGTTGACAGTTGGCCCCGTGCGAGAATGATATATGTCGTCATATCTTTTACAATTATTTATTAATCAATGTGAAAATTGGTGAAAATCTTCCTTGTATATTAAGGAAAAACTTTGTCGCTACAAGTTACACGTAGGGTAAAGGCAGGTAATATGGAACGGCACGTAATATGGAATTTCGTAATATTTCGATAACGAAATAACGAACACTGCAGGCAATCGTGTATATTAGATCCCTAGACACAATAGACGATGATACTGACAATTGAGCACCAGTCGGACATCTATCATTGAAAGAGAAACGTTTATATTTTTTCTGGGGTGTAAAAGTTTCTGAAAAATGCAACAAACGGTTCAATATTGTAGCGAAGGTATGTTACAAAGTATTATTTTGATATAATTTATCATTAAATATGCGTGGTCTTGATTATTCAATAATAGTTTACTAATAAAGTTACTTTCTTCTTAGAATAATTCTTAATTTCTTGTCGGAACATGTGTGTACGTAATATGGAACATACCGAGTAACATAGATGAAGTTGATAATGACGATGACGATGATGCGGAATGCTCACTTTACGATGGTAATTATAAAAATAATGGCAATGAAAAGTAGACCCAATGTATTCGCTGCTTTCAGTGGGCACACGAAGAATGTGGAGCTTTCGACGTATTATTCACGTACCCAACGTGTAGGAGACACAGAAAGCAGGAATAAATTAAAAAAATGATGTATATTTATTTATTTGTATCTTCTACTTAATAAATCTTCAGTTTTAGTAAAAAAAGGTAAAGATTTTTAAGTTTTCTTTCCAAATTTCCTAGGTGTTCCATATTAGGACCCATTTTTTCGAACGGACGATTTTCAGTCTTTTCAGTTTTTTTATTATAACTGCAAAACCATTGGATTTTTTTACATTTGACTAGGTAAGTATCATTATGCATTAGTTCCTTCGTCCCCTCATGTCCGTTTTATTAAAAAACACAAATTCCCCTGCTTTTGACAAGCTTTTGAAATCAGATGTTCCATATTACCTGCCTTTACCCTACCTCAAAATTGCCTCGATACTTTTTAACGGCGAACGTTGAAAAACATGGGTTATATCCAGTATTACATTTTAATGAAATATTATTACATTTTTTAACATAAGGGTTTTGTGCATACATTTTACGGTTTCGCTAGAATTTTCTGAGTTTTATGTTTCAAGTCTCATAACGATCCCTTAATATTTACTAAAGTTATCGCAATTTATGTTTAAAAAAATAATGATTTTGGACGATGAAAAATTTTTTGTTTATAATTTTTAGCTCGAATAGTGATAATTCGATAAACGAACTGTAAATAGAAAAAGTGTGTGGCGCGACGAGCTGTACAACACTATATTTTTTAAAATACAGTTTAACAACATTTAATTTTCCAATATTTCTTAGCGTTTGGACAATAATTTTCCACATTTTCGAGCGCTAGTCCCCTTGTTGCATCCGAGCGCTGAATTCTCTCTCGGTTATCGGTTGTGAGAAAACTTCGGACCGCTCGGTCGCTCTCCGGTTCGGTCGAGAGATAGTCCAGTGAAATTAGACGAAAATCTGCCCAATCTAAGGACTAATTCCCACCAAGCTGAATTTTGGTATGGGCCTTTATGTGGTCGTTTTAAACAATAGGGTAAACCCGGGTGACGCGGTCGACCTAATATAAAATGGCTATTAAAACTAATATAGACATTACTTATTTTATTAAAACAAACCTACATATTCAGAATTTTACGCTAATTCAGAAAAACTGGTCGATATTTGCTTTAAGACAATATTTACTGTAAATCGGGTTGAAATCTGATGTCATGACATCTGACCACCTCTCCCGAGGTACCGAGAGAAACGGTGTCCGTCGTTGGCAAAGACCACTGATATAATTATCCATAGAAAATTAACAAAGGATAAACCAAAATTATTTATGAGTGAATACAACTACAGATTTATTGATATTTAATTTGTTTACGCCAGACTAGTAAACAACACATCAATCAAAAAGTGAACTACCCACTGACGATTAGCAAGGCAAATGAATGTCGAAAATAATAATAAAATAATAATAAAAAAATAAAAAATAAACAAAAATAATAAAAAAAAACCATAACTGGACCATCTCTCCTTTTCTGCAGCGAGAGATGGTCTTCTCATTAGCTTTGAAAAGAAGAGTTAACATGGCCAAATACTTTAGCTGCATTGTTCCTCAATGTCCCTACTATCTTATTATCCCAAATATTAAACGAAAATAAACTTAGAAGTATATTTTAAATACGATTCTGTACTATTAGCGGGCCAAAAGAAGATCCCTAGGAGGCGGGCTCGGGCGATGCAGTCCACCGATGTGACGATTGGTCGATTCACGTATTTGAACACACTTCTCAAGACAGGGCACACGTATTTTGTTTATTGGCTGAAGTAGGCACATACATTATCGTACCGCGCGACGAAGAGAGCGAACAAAACACATCGAGATCGAGTGGGATAAAGCGATCTGACCGACGAACGTCAAAGCAATAGCGTAGGCATCTTTAACGGTTAACCATTAATATATAATAACATACAAATTTCCTCATTTTTCACAATATGTTCACGAAAGTATTATCCTGATACCAACCCAATGATAATACTTTCTGAACATATTGTGAAAAATAAGGAAATTTTTAAGTTATTAAATATTAATAGTTAACTGTCAAAGATGCCTACGCTATTGCTTTGACGTTCGTCGGTCAGATCGCTTTATCCCACTCGATCTCGATGTGTTTTGTTCGCTCTCTTCGTCGCGCAGTGCGATAATGTATGTGCCTACTTCAGCCAATTACCAAAATACGTGTGCCCTGTCTTTAGAAATGTGTTCAAATAGGTGAATCGACCAATCGTGACATCGGTGGACTGCATCGCACGAGCCCGCCTCCTAGGGATCTTCTTTTGGCCCGCTAATAGTACAACCGTTGTTTGACAAAAGAGGTTAAATGTAACCCCAATTTACATTTTAAAGCCTATAAATCCAGAAAAACACAGAAAGAAGCGAAATGACGCTATTCATTCAACGTTTGGCTTCTAGGCACGAAATTGGTCTGCACTTTAACACTAGGGGCCGACAGTGGACTTTCCGTTCAGGCGACGTCGCACAGTGGGACGAAACGCCGAAAACGTGAAAACAAATCCTTACGCTCACATTTCACCCTTTATCATCATGAAGATGGTCATTCCAGGGGTTTTTGGGGTCGCAGAATCAGATTCCGAGGTCAAAATTGTTATTAAATTAAAACTAAGCCCTGTAGAGGGGGGAAAATGTTGATAAAATAATGTTACATTTTTTTAACAGTACTGTCTGATTTGGTTACGTTACTTCAAGTTAATTACGGCATCAAATTTTGAAAAATTAATAGGGATAGCGTTTTTAACTTAGCAAAAGCTATTGAGGGCGCAGAAACTAGAAGGTCAATAAGTTGTATAAATTCACACTTCAGATATTGAAAATGCTTTTATTTATTCATAAGATGAAATTGTGCATTCATTCGATGTTATTAAAATATATAAAAAGTTATAAATAACTGAAATACACGATGGTCGTTTTTAATCGCGTGTAACATTTTTCGAAATCGAGAGGCATCGTTGAAACTTACATTATTTAATAGTCCAATGTTTAACGAATATATGTGCAAAAGGAGAAGTTGCACTTTTTTGCGATTTTCGAGTAATAACCAATTATGTTGGGAGAAATCAGGCCGCTTACGCGGCACAAGTATCGCCGGAACGAAGACACGTGTCCGCGGTACAAGTGTCTTCGTTCCGGCGATACTTGTGCCGCGCAAGCGGCCTGATTTCTCCCAACATAATTGGTTATTACTCGAAAATCGCAAAAAAGTGCAACTTCTCCTTTTGCACATATATTCGTTAAACATTGGACTATTAAATAATGTAAGTTTCAACGATGCCTCTCGATTTCGAAAAATGTTACACGCGATTAAAAACGACCATCGTGTATTTCAGTTATTTATAACTTTTTATATATTTTAATAACATCGAATGAATGCACAATTTCATCTTATGAATAAATAAAAGCATTTTCAATATCTGAAGTGTGAATTTATACAACTTATTGACCTTCTAGTTTCCGCGCGCTCAATAGCTTTTGCTAAGTTAAAAACGCTATCCCTATTAATTTTGTTTAACTTGAAGTAACGTAACCGAATCAGACAGTACTGTTAAAAAAAATGTAACATTATTTTATCAACATTTTTCCCCTTCTACAGGGCTTAGTTTTAATTTAATAACAATTTTGACCTCGGAATCTGATTCTGCGACCCCAAAAACCCCTGGAATGACCATCTTCATGATGATAAAGGGTGAAATGTGAGCGTAAGGATTTGTTTTCACGTTTTCGGCATTTCGTCCCACTGTGCGTCGGCCACTGGGGGGCCGAGAATGGACTTTTCGTTTGGGCGATACTTAGATGGTAAAAATAACTCACTCGATGAATTGCTATGGGCGGTATTCTCACTCGTTGCTTATTCTTAAGCAAATGCTTAAGCATTCGGCATCCTTTACTAGCTAGTAGGTTAGTAGAGGATGCCGCATGCTTAAGCATTTGCTTAAGAACAAGTAGCGACTGAGAATACCGCCCTATCTCCCTTCATACCTCAACATTTTCAGTTCGAGACGCTGTCGCGTCTCTAGATAAACAGTGACTCAACCAACAATCGCTACCGCGATGTGTGTTTTATTCTGTATATACATTGTAACCGAACATCGCGCGGAGTCACCGCCGCCGCCGTTTGCCGCCTGAACGGAAAGCAGAGCAAAATTGGCTCCGCGCTCAACGTGTTAACACATTTTTACGTACAAAGTCTGAAATATAGCGATTCGACCAACTCTCCGACCCGACCGCGTCTCCCGGATTTACCCTATGTCAAAAGTCCCCATCAATCCGACTGCTGCTAAAACTTTTACAGAGGGTTGAAAAAAACCTGTTTTTCGCAAATATCTCGCTATCTATCAGTTTTGCGAGAAAAATAGTTATTATACAATTTATAGCCTAGGAAATTCTCTACAAAAAAGGCCTACGAGTTTTTTCATAGGAGTAACCATTTTCATGTATGTTGGGTTATCACGTTTCAATAACCACGTCAAGATCTTCCCTTGTCAAATGTACCTATGGGTTGGTTATGTAAAAGATGGATACATATCTTTTAGTTTGTCCTGGTTTGAAATTAAAAGATACAAAGATTGCCAAATTATTCAAAATGGTGACGTAGAGATTGTTTTAGCGTTTGTAATACATAAAGGAGCTAATAAGTATTAATGCTGAAAATTTCAAAATATGGCTGGGACGCGCTATAAATTTCGTTTAAGGGGTTAGGCCACCTTGGACGGAGCAAAATTGCAGTCATTTTCGGCATTTTTTTTTAGGAAGATAATGAAATAAACAAGAAGTTTAATATGTACTCTGTTATTATACAACTCTCGCCAGAAAAAATCGTATTTTTTATTCTTACAAAATGGCGGCGGTAGAGTCGTGATACGCAAGATCTTGAGGAGCGACGTTTTAAACGGTGTTCAATCTCACGGCTATACCGTTTGACCTAGAACACAAAACCAAAGAGATTTATATTCTGCATGCCTAAACCTATGGAAGTACGTAGGAAAATCCAGAAATATTAATTTGTCTCGAAATGGCGACCATGGGGAGAAAAAAATGCATTTTTTTTTTTACAAAATTGTCAATTGCCAAGAACATATTCAAGATATCGCAAAACTCCTACGTACTTCCATAGATTATTCATAAGAGAAGAGTGTCTCCAAATTTCAAACCAATCGGATGAAAATTGTGGAAGTTATGCGAAACACCGTTTTGAAAATGTCATTTCGAGAAAAAGGCGTTGAAAGTTTTACTTCACATTTTTTACGAATAAAGTGAAAAAATGCAACTTTACCTTTACTCGGCGATTCCTGCGCCATATAACTGCCCTTCCAAATTGACGTCAGCCTGTTCAGACTCTTTTCTAAAAGATTTTGAACTTTTTCGAGCCTCTTTTGTCGCGTCCGACATAGCGCGCTCAGCAGCCTTGATGCGACTCGCGTCTGCCTCCATGCAAAAATTGTAGCAATTTGGTCCAACTGTCATTTGCAATATCTCCATAATTTCCATTAAACTTATGAAGCCGTGATTAAATGTGCAAACTGCTATATCTGCTGCAACATCGACCAGTAGTTTGCCGCTAGAAGTAGTTTTGGGTGCTATCGACCACACGACTGAGTTGAACGATTCGTTGTTGTTTTGAGTATAGCCTCCTAAGCAACGATGCAATAAATCGTTTCTGCTCAGTTCTTCATATACTGGCTTTATATGATCGAAAACCATTTTACTCATTGGCGGTTTATGCACATATGTGGCTAGTTTATTAGAAGCTTTTGCTTTCTGCCACGTACACCACGAAGTCTCGCCAACCGGGCATCTGTCGTGCTGCGGATTTGCATCCGTTGAAATTTTGTGGTAAACAGTGACCCATATTGGGCCCAAACATGGGTTTTCCAAAACTTGCATACCTCATTGAGTACCCTCATAAAGTGAAAAAAAAAATTGGCCCAGATCTCCAGTATTGGCTGCCCTAATAAAATTTACAACCCTGTTCCTACTATGCCTCGACGGTAATGGTACGGCATTTAATAGCTGCCATGGTCTAAACTATTGTTACTACCTTCTATATTTATACACTGAAACTTTTATTCGTCAGGTAAAGCCGCTTTTCATTCCTGACGAAGTCAGGCGGTCGCGGTAGCGCAAGCCGCGCCAACGAGCCCGGGCGCGCTTCGATAAACCGGCTCTAAACTCATTTTAAAACTTCAATTTCGTATTGAAACTAATTGTATCTTATTCTTAAGACTATAAAGTATAATTTAAGACGAAAAAAAAAATTCTATTTTTTCGAATTTCCAAGGTGGCTTAACCCCTTAATTGAGGGCTCGGATGCAACAAGGGGACTAGCGCTCGAAAATGGGGAAAATTATGGTCCAAATTGTTTATAATTTGTTTATCATTTTTAGCTCGAATAGTAATAATTCGATAAACGAACTGTAAATAGAAAAAGTGTGTGTTGCAACGAGCTGTACAATACTGTAGGATCACGGAAAAAAGGGAAGTCGCCTAAGCGGGACTCGAACCCGCGATCTCTGGATTTGCGCGCTGGCCAGCCGCCTTAAGGTAGGATTTCCTAGCCACGATTCGCCGCGGCGGCGGATCGCGGCGGCGAATCCTAAGCACCGCTCTTATGGAGAAGCGTGTATCCGTTTTCCTAGCCGCGTTTTCCAACCGCTCTGTCAGTGCGTCTGTCTCGGCAGCTACCTAGGTTACTCGAGACGCAACACAATGGGATGAGTGTCTGTTTTCCACCATTTATGGCGGAATCTCCTGGCGGGCGGCGAATCGCGGCGGTCAAAACCTTGACTGCTCCAAACTGAGTCTAGCGGAGACCGCCGCGCGATCCATCTCAACAGTGGGACAGAATCCCAAGAAATAAGAAAACTAGTTGAAATCCGAAAATTATGTGATTATGTTTTCTATATATATTTCTTGTAAAATAATAATATGAGCACCTAAAAAAGGGGAAAATATCATGGTGGCTACTTCTGATCTGTGTGTAAACACGTTTCAAAGTTTGTACGTTTTATTTTGTGCAAAATTTTAAATCGAAGCTTTTGAATTTTGGTGATATAAAAGAAAAATATTTTGGGAACCAAAATGAGTAATATCGTTTCCAATAAGCAGTAGCAAATAATTAGTTACATATAGTTTTTCCAGAAGAAACCCATAGAAAAAATATCAGCAATTGTCAGCCTTTTAGTTGCCTTTCGGGAACTTCCAAGCAAATTTCTTTTTTGTTTTATAATCAACATATATTTGTCCTTGCAACTGCAAACACAAGATTTGGCAATATTTGTCAATCATGGAGTAATTACTTGTATTCCATGTCGCACGGCGGGGCAGAATCCAAATACACAGGGGAAAAATGCAAGATCCCAATTTTAGCTCTAAAAATGGCAAACATTATGAAGGAAGTTCATAAAGGAAGATTTAACATAAAACTCATAGGAAGGTTCGACGTTACCTACAAAAACAACGTCAATAATTCCAATAAATCTAAAAGAATTTGATAAATATACATACTATGGAATGTGGAGAAAAAATTGTAAACCTGTATCCATGTTATCCCGGTACCAATATACTAAATAAATAGGCACTATTCAAAAAATGTTAATACATTCATACGAAATTATTCAATATTTGGGCAACCTGCCACTCGGCTAATTGGGGGAAGGGACCCAACACACCAGATATAAAGATTTTAAAAAGTATAGAAAAGATTGTATGTACGCACAAAATAGTCACATTGCAATACAAACGAAGAAGTATCAAACCTTTTATCGACTTCTTGATATCCAGTAGTAGATAGTTTTCAAGGTATCTTCGCCAAAAAAAAGACAAAGAACTTTTTTTTATAAAGTAGCTTGATATAATTGGGCATTTTAATTGGAAAAAATGGCATGTTGAATTTTTTCTATACTCTTGAGATTGACGCCCATTGTGCGTTGGAACATAGGGGGCTCAGAGCTCAGCGAGGATTCATTCGTTGTATTGGACCCGTAATTTTATATTTCCCAAAGGATGGTTCAATAACATCTGTTTGCCATTATGTCAAAAGAGCAATCATGACCGTCGCACGGTGGTGCAAAATCCCCAAAACGTGGCAAAAACTCGATGTTCGTGGAAACGGTATTTTAAAATATTGACGTAGCAATATTAAAATACATCGATCGTAGATTATAATATAAGTTATAAAAAGAAAAATGACATTAAAAACAACTGCGTTATATGATATTTTAAAAAAATGTTTCTCTCCAGTTTCTGTTGATTCTGTTTTTAATTCTTGAAGTATTTAAGTATTATCGTATGGATACTATTTAATGCGATAAATACTTTACTCTAATCGAGTAAAATACAGAAAAAAGTTGCATATTTGGACATTAATTATAATTTTTTTGTTTATAAATAAGGTCCTTCAAGTCCCACCTAAATTTCTTTTTTCAGTTAAAAATATACACAAATATGAACATTATAATCCAAAAAAAGTTTGCGACTTTTTGCGACCTTGGTCACAGTGGTGCAAAATAAAACTCCAAAACGTGGCAAAAATTCCAAATATATTTCGAAATCAGATATTATGACATTTTATGACTTGTTACGCAAAATGAAATATATATTTATCCCTTCCCCATTAATTAATTTTTTCCATGCATATATTTCATTTTGCGTAACAAGGCATAAAATGTCATAATATCCGATTAATAAATATATTTGGAATTTTTGCCACGTTTTGGAGTATTATTTTGCACCACTGTGACCAAGGTCGAAAAAGTCGCAGACTTTTTTCGGATTATAATGTTCATATTTATGTCTACTTTTAACTGAAAAAAAAAATTTAGGTGGGACTTGAAGGACCTTAATTATAAACAAAATAATTATAATTAATGTCCAAATTGGCAACTTTTTCTATATTTTACTCGTTTAGAGTAAAGTATTTATCGCATTAAATAGTATCCATACGATAATACTTAAATACTTCAAGAATTAAAAACAAAATCAACAGAAATTGGAAAGAAACATTTTTTTAAAAAATCATATAGATAACGCAGTTGTTTTTAATGCCATTTTTCTTTTTATAACTTATATTATAATCTACGATGTATTTTAATATTGCTACGTCAATTTTCTAAAATACCGTTTCCACGAACATCGAGTTTTTGCCACGTTTTGGGGATTTTGCACCACCGTGCGTCGTGCCGTCTTTAAGAAATTGAGGCATTCTTCAATCTGAGTTAATCCGTTGTTAACCGCCAACGCGATGGACAGTGAGGTTATAAACGTCGACCCTCTCGAGGATCTCTGACCGATCAGCCAGAATATATTTTTGCCACCAGTTGTGGGGGGTTTTCCCCCTCAATGTCGTCAAGAGGGAGAAGATTCCTCGTCCTCCGCCGCCGAATTCACAGGTATAATTCCCCCCTCTTTAAGGAACGGTGTTTCCAATGTGTGTTTTATAATTAAATTTCAACAACAATTACCTTCATCTTACTTTCTCTTCTTTATACGTTAAAATGAAAAATGTAAATTAGTTGAAAGCTGAAACATTGTACTATATGAACTCCTGGTATCGGTATATGTATGTTCAATGTACATACTTGACTTGAGGGGTAATCATGCATACATTTATATTCATATTACGATATTATTTATATTTTTACTGTTTACAGTTGTATTCTTTAGGTATATCTTTTTTTACGGGTGGACAAACCAAACTTTTGTTGGACAAATGACGACAAACGAATGCCATCATTATTTTATAAAAATTCGCAATTGGGTGGTGCCAACTTCACAGACCTCGAATCGCCGTCTCATTTCGTCCTCGAGCCTATATGTACATATACATACTGTATTGTACAGGGTGCTACTGGAGCGACGCCTGTCAAAGAGATACCAGCTGGCACCACGTGGCCAGGTCAACCTCTCGTGATGCCGCGTCGAATTTTATGGCTTTCGACCCACAGAGGATTTGGAATACCATTAAAAGTGGAAAAATCCAAGTTCCATATATCTCATCAGATCTCTGCGAAAACGGTGCCAATCGATTCGCTATGTTTCGCCGATGAAACTAACACCAAGAACGACATAATTCGGGGCATAATGAAGGAAAATAAATTAAAAATTCGTTTGCATAATTTCAAGCTATCTTCGTTAAAAATAGCCCGATTTACATGACATTTGGTATGATTTTCATCGGAAAAACGTAAGGAAGCCATCGGTGTCACTTAAATAAAGATAAGATAAAAAATAAACAATCTGGTTTTTCTGAAACAGGTATACCGACCGTTAGAATAAACCCTTGCAAGTGCTCGAACCCAACGGGGTCCCTTAACAAGGTACCGGAGGTCTGCTCGCCGCGGAGACGGGCCGCGATTCACCGCCGCGATCCGCCGCCGTGGTGAAATCGTGGCTAGGAAATCCTACCTTTAGTCACCTCGGCTACCGCCGACTCCCCATTGATCGTCGCTACTCCGTGTCCTCTTATGGTATGGGGGTTCCTGATCCCACATGCGGCCATCCTGCGACGACATTCGCCCTCGAATGTCATTCGTCGCACTTACTTGTGTCACGTTATTTTTCGCGTCGCGGACAACGACCGTGTGTCTATTATTTTTCGCGTCGCAGACAACGGCCGTGGTGGACGGCTTCATGTGGCGATCGGTGCTCCCCCCATCCCGGACGAGCCCCCACTTGTAGGATCACGGAAAAAAGGGAAGTCGCCTAAAGGTGGCCGTTCCAATAAGCGGCTACAGCCGCCAGCGACTGCGACCGGCGGCTACAGCCGCTGTCGCGATGACTGGTACAATGGAAAAGCATTCATCCCAACTCCTATGGGCGGCTGCGACTGCTGCGGCCGCGCCAGGATTGCTATAGCCCAGCGCTGTTCAAGGTCGCTCCCGCGGGAGATTGGGGTTCTCCCACTCTCGTCTGCGTTGTCAGGGATACCGCGCGACGCTAAAGAGGCGACCATGACAGACCAGCGTGTCCGTCACCGAGCGAGCTCGGACGCCCGATACGACATGTGATTAGTGACACGCGGCGTCGCAGCCAGCAAATGCTATTACTTCCCGGTATATGTTGTCAGTCTTGGTGACCTGTACTTTTCAAACAATTCTGAAACTACAAATATCATAAACAAGCCTGACACATAGGTATGAAAGTCAACGAATTAACCTGAAATGACCCATATCCAAGTGACAGATGGCTCGCGGACGTGGCAGCCTTCTTAGCGTCGCGCGGTCTCCTTGACGACGGAAGGCACGCTATGCGAGAGAAAGATTGGAAGGGGAAGCAGGCGCGTGAGGGGCCCCTACGCTGGACAGCGCTGCTATAGCCTATGCGCGTTTGGTTCATGAGCAGCCTAGGCTACTCGAGACATTACACAGAGCCACGAGTGTCTGTGTTCCGCCGTAACAGCAGAATCGCCAAGTCGCGCAGCGGCTGCCGCTCTACTGCTCCAGAAGCAGTCTAGCGACTCTAGCCGCTCTGCGACTCTAGCCGCTCTGCGATCCATCTCACATTCGGACAGATTATCCAGAAATAAGGAAAGAAGTCAGAATTCATAACTTATGGAATTGTTTTTTTTTTATATATATATTTCTTGTAAACTAATAATATGAGCTCTTGTAAAAAAATGTAAAAATATCATGACGGCTACATCTGATCTGCGTGTAAACACATGTCAAATTTGTTGTTTTATGCAAAATTTTAAGTGATTTCTTTCAAAGTTTGTTAAAGTAAAGTTAAAGGGGTCAGAAATAGTATCGATTCTGCAAAATAATAGCAAATAATTCGTTATATACATTTATTTTTCTATAAGAAACCCATTGAAAAAATATCAGTATTTTTCGACTTTTTAGTTACCTTCCACGAACTTGTATAAACAATATATATTTGTCCTTGCAACTGCGAAAACAAGATTTGACAATAGTTGCTAATAATGGAGTAATCACTTGTATTCTATATCGTACAGTGGGCCTGAATCCAAAGAAATAGGGGAAAATGCAACATTCCATTTTTCGCGTTGAAAATGCTGAATATTGTTAAGTAAGTTCATAAAAATTTGAGTTAATATACAACTCATAACAAAGTCTGAGGTTATTTAAAAAAATAACGTCAACAATTTCAATAAAACTAAAAAAATTGATAAATACATACTATGGAAAGTACAGAAATAATAACTTGAAAACCGAACGTTTCCCCAGCGTGTGACTTAAACCACTAATAAAGTACCAAAAAACAGTTTCCAATTTTTATCACGATTGAGATAAAAAATAGAAAAAACAAATTAATAGATGTAAAAAATATTTTTTAACTTATACATCACTAGAAAGGAATAGGTTTATCCTATTTTTTGCCACAATTTGAATTCCGATATTTTAAAAGAAGCATCCAAATGTCATTGACTTCTTCAATCCGATAGATAAACAGAATACGATGTACATATAAGAAAAATGGTTAGTCTTTCACTATCTTCGACGGTCCTCGAGACCTCATACAACAATAGACCCTCTTTTGAAGTGCTCGAAAAGGGCCTGTGCGGCGCGTCATTGCACTGGTGGGGGCCATGGCGTCGACGCATAGATATAGGAAATACCATTTGCGACGACGCCAGTTGGAGTTGCTGGCGGCTGTAGCCGCCGGTCGCAGTCGCTGGCGGCTGTAGCCGCTTATTGGAACGGCCACCTTAAGCGGGACTCGAACCCGCGATCTCTGGATTTGCGCGCTGGCCAGCCGCCTTAAGGTGGCATTTCCTAAGCGCGGCTCGCCGCGGCGGTGAGCGGCGCGGCGCCGTCTCAGCACGCCGCGAAGGGTATTTCCTATACCTAAGCGTCGCCGCCAAGGCCCTACGCGGCGCCGCGCTGGCTCTTTTCGAGCACTTGAAAAGGTATATTGTCGTTTGAGGTCTCGAGGACCGTCGTCGACACCGAATTTTATGGCTTTCGACCCACCTCTTTTTGACCTGGTTTGAATACCATCAAGAAGTAATGAGAAATGTCCATGATTTTCGCATTTCTCATCAGATCTTTGCGAAAACGACGCCAATCGATTCCGTATGTTTCGCCGATGATAGTAACACCAAGAACGACATAATTCGGAGCATAATGAAGGAAACTGGATGAAAACTTAATTTATATGATTTCTCGCTAGCTTCGTAAAAAATAGTCCGATATACATGAAATTTGGTACGATTTTCATCGGGAAAATATAAGGAATTCATGGGTGTCACTTCCATATCTATACGATAAAGAATAATGAAATATTTTATTTCTGAAACAGGTATGAATCCTTGGCCGACCCCAGCGAATCGAGGTCAGCGACCCACAGTTGAGGGTGAAATATTCATTTCAGCGTATTAAGAAATTCTCTATTGTTTATCGTATCGATAAGGGAGTGACAGCAATAGATCCCTTATGTTTTTCTGATGAAAATCATACCAAATGTCATGTAAATCGGACTGCTTTTACAGAAGCAATACAAATCATAAAAAGAGTAGGCATTTTTTTACCTTATTGCTTGTATAAAAGTATGGAAAAAAAATGAAATTACCGATCGTAAACAAGGAATGAATTCTCGCTTGGTTCTTAGCTCGATTTTGTCTCAACGCACAAATGACGTCAATCCCAAGAATAGAGAAAAAATTCATCATGCTATTTTTTCCAATCAAGATGTCGAATCGTATGGAGCTACGTTATAACAAAAGGTTTTGGTTTTTTTTGCAAAGATGCCTATAAAAGTATGTAGTACTAGATCTCAAGAAGTCGATGAAAAGTTTAAAACATCTTCGTGTGTATTGCAATGAGAATATTTTTTGAGCGTACAATCTTTTCTATAGGGGAGACCGGGGCCAGTTTATTAATTTTTTACATTTCAAATTTTTATAAATAGACCATTAGTATTTTGTTGACTTGCTGTATACCAAAAGTTTACAAATTTCATTAGGTATACAGGCTTAAATTTTAAAATTGTTTTAATTGATTCTAAGTTGTAGTTTTTATTGTATTCAGAATAGTGAGACGAATAAGTCAACAAACCCCGGCTGCGGGGTTAGTTAAAAAATATATATTTATATATTTAACAAATTGTTTTATTTTTATTGGAATGATGCTGTTATTTTTTTTATATAACGTCAAACCTTCGTATGAGTTGTATATTAACAATCTTTTATGAACTTCCTTAATAATATTCGGCATTTTCAGTACGAAAAATGGGATGTTGCATTTTTTCCCTATTTCTTGGGATTCAGCTCCACTGTACGATATAGAATGCAGGTAATTACTTCATCATTAGCAAATATTTCCAAATACAAGGACAAATATATATTAATTATACAATAGAAAAGGCTTGGAAGTTCCCGGAAAGTAACTAAACAGACAATACTAATATTTCTTCAATGAGTTTGTTATGGAAAAAGAACTATATGGAACTAATTATTCGCTATTACTTTGCAGTATCGATAGGTACTACTCATTTTGGTCCCCAAAAAAATATTTTCCTTTTATATCACCGAAATTTAAACGACTCGATTTAAAATTCTGCACAAAAAAAACTTTGACACATGTTTACACATACAGCAGAAGTAGCTCTGCCATGATATTTTTACGTTTTTAAGACCTTATATTATTAGGTTACAAAAATATATAAAACCATCATTCCATAACTTTGAAATTCTGACTTGTTTCCTTATTTCTGGGGATTCTGGTCCATTGTGGCGATGGGCCGCGGGGCGGCCAGCCGCGCAGCACTGCTTCTGGAGCAGTGTAGCGACTGGCAGCCGCGGGCCGTCGAGCGGCTAGTAGATTCTACCAAAATGGCGGAAAACAGACACTCGTCCCATTGTGTTGCTTCTCCAGTAGCCTAGGCTACTCCTGGAGCAGACTTGCATACACTATAGCAATCTGCCGCAGCCGCGCGCGGTCGAAGTCGCAGATAGGAGAACAGATGAATGCTTTCCCATTGTAGCAGTGTACCGCGGCGCGCCGCGGTCGCGCGCCGCCGCGGCGAGCCGCGCTTAGGAAATGCCACCTTTAGTCACCTCGGCTACCGCCGACTCCCCATTGATCGTCGCTACTCCGTGTCCTCTTATGGTATGGGGGTTCCTGATCCCACAATACTATATTTTTTTAAATACAGTTTAACATCATTTAATTTTCCAATATTTCTTAGCGTTTAGACAATAATTTTCCCATTTTCGAGCGCTAGTCCCCTTATTGCATCCGAGCCCTCAATTACTGGGCCGTATGAACAATTTCACTTGAATTTTAATTGAATCTCGTACAACGAATGTAGGGTCATTATGACCCGACTCTGACAAAGTCTATCACGATGTTGTTTGTACTAGGGCTGGGATTATTCGAATAATTTAATATTCGAATATTTTACAAGTATTCGAATGCTACGAATAAACTTCGAATATTTGAGTATTCGAATATTATTATTCGAATACTATTCGAATATCGGTGTATTCGAATAGAGCAGTATTCGAACAGTATGGTGTGAAGTGGGTCAAAATTAGCTTACAAGATTTCACCCTGATAAATGAACCTCAACAACTTGATTTATAAATCACACCATACTATTCGAATACATCAGTATTTGAATAGTATTCAAATACTTGGATATTCGAATTATATTCGCCAAATAATTGAGCAACTGAAGTATTTGAATATTCGAATACGAAATAATTCGACAAATAGTCCCAGCCCTAGTTTGTACAGTTAAACTTTTCCTTTGACAAATGTAAATTCTTGTTCGTTTATTTGAAAGTAGAACTTTTACGCTTTCGAATAATCATATTCACTTATAATTGTATACTGTTTAAATATAAAAGAAATTGCAATTATCTCATCTGCTCCTTAGAAAGAAAAAACTGTGTAGGATAAATGTACCTTCAATATTTATCAACATACGGCTTCCAATATGTAATACCCGACTGAAGAACGTATAGAAATACATTATACAGAAACAGGTCTCGACGACAAGAGACACAACGCAAAATACAGTGAGTGTAAAAAGTATTCGTACAGCGAGGAATTCCAAAAGAAACTTTGTATAACTCGGTTTATTTATAAACTTTCTTAATACAAATATTTATACATATTCCTATAAATGTTTAGAATAAATTTCATAAAAAAAGAACCCAAATATTATATCCTATAATACTAGAATGTGGATTCTGTACAATACACCATCGTATATGAAAACCCCGCCAGAGTCACCGGTCATTAATCATATCGAGCACCTATGGGATTATTTAGAAAAAAAAATAAGAACACATAATATTTCTTCGAAAGAAACATTAAAATGCGCAATAATAGAAAAGTGGTACAAAATTACACCAAATATAGCATCAAACTTGGTTAATTCAATGCCAAGAAGGTGTGAAGTCATGATACAGTCAAAAGGAAATCCTACAAAATATTAATATCGTCTTTATATTTCAAAAAGAGCAACTGTACGAATACTTTTTACGCGGTTATTTCTGCCGAATGTGGAAGTTTCTTGAATATTTTCGGATACTATGCGAATATTTGGGTTCTTTTTTTATGAAATTTATTCTAAACATTTATAGGAATATGTATAAATATTTGTATTTATACATATTATAAATATTATTATAAATATTTGTATTAAGAAAGTTTATTAATAAACCGAGTTATACAAAGTTTCCTTTGGAATTCCTCGCTGTACGAATACTTTTTACACTCACTGTATATATTTTGTTTACATGATCGGACGGCCGGTACTGGGTCGCGAGGTTCCTCGTAAAAAAAAACGCTAAACGGGCGATATCGGGTAGCGAGATGTTGTATCATCCAATTATGAAAATTTCAATCTTCTATGATTTTCGTTTCATCTTTTTGGAAATAATACCAATAATGCGGAAAAATACAGCAAATGGGGCTATAGTTTTAACAATTTAATGTTTTAATTCATACGTCTTGCCCCGATCATTGTTCAGGGTAATATATATTCTAATTGGTTACTATCAAAACTAGTGCAATGTACATTATGTCGTATTTTGGGTTATTTCCGTCGGGAAAACTTCCCCAATCCACTGGTAAAATTTTCAAATAGATAGGATAGAAATAACGGACACCCTTAGGCCCAAGACAGACCAGCGAGTTCCCAAACGGTCATTTAGCGGTCGTTAAGTTAGATATTGAAGAATCGACACTTGAGATTGTTATAAACCAAGTCTTTCCGAAAACTGCGTCGTGGTCTGAACAAGACAGGCTTTGAACAACTGTAATGCCGAGAAGCATTCGTGAACGTATGGCGTTATCGACGGCGACGCATCGTTATATTTTATCGAAGAAATACATATAACATTTTTAACATTATGTCCTGCGTTTTATTCTTTCAGTTTTACACGACAGAAATGCCCGCGCGACAAAACTCGCTGGTCTGCAGCATACAAGACAATTTGAAATTATAATTTGTTCATAATTACGTATCTCTTGTACTTGTTTGAAGATGTTCGAATTGTTTGTAAACGTCTTGGTACAACACGTGGGACAATCACTGTAAATTCCTTGTCCAACACGTGGGACAATCCCTGTACATTCCTTGTTCTGCGTTGCACCGCAGTTCAGTTCCGAGTGTTGGAGACAGTTCTGAACAGTTGGAATTTCGAAACTGCGCAACGTTGGTCCCTGGAAAGGATTTGTAGTGGAGGGAGAACACTGACGGCCTGACACCTATATATGCAATCCAGCAGCGTTGCCAGAGCTGGGGACGCGTGCGTCCTTACTTGTCCCTGAGTGTCCCGGCAGTAGCTATATGTATACTATAATATTTATGCACACATGCGAGGATGCCCCCTCTACGACTCCCCATGCATCGTAAGTCGTCCCTTAGTATCCCCAGTTCTGGCATCCCTGTAGTCCAGTACAATCCTGACCAATCATGATTTTCGGCAACATGGCGCAGCCTATCCGAGATTACCGTTATAGCGCCAAAATTAAAATTGTTCATCCATAGGCTCCTGTGTATATTAGAATATGCGTATCTCGTTTTACTTTCACGCAGAAGAATTAAGAAACCAAACAGCGCTTTCTCATAACAGATTCGGCAATCTGCACTAGTGCGCACTGAGTGCGATCGTCCGAATTCGCTATCAGTGCTCACTTTACGTGTCAAAGTTTACGCGCAGCGCGAGACACACCGTGTGTCTATAACGCTGTCAAGAACCTTTTAATTATAGAATCTCAATAATGGTTGATCCGATTAATTTTGTAATGGTCTCAATGCATTCATGAATAGCTTAGGTTTGATCAGCATTATAAAAGTGTCTTTCTTTTGTTCCTACGTGCCTTATAAGCTGAGATATTTCGATGCAAAGTTCGTCATCGTCAAGTACGGACAAGAGGGGAGCGTAGTAAGGGTGAAGAAATGTATCGCCAAATCACGCAGCACGAAAAAGACCTACATTATAGCTAGCTTCAATCCATCGTAACCTGTCAAGTGTTAAATAAGGTAAGAGTTGTCCAAACTGTTTTTAATGTCACAAGTTTCTACACCATATATGACACTGAATTATTGTCTCAATTAACGAGGTAAGTCGCCAACAATTTTTAATAGACTTCTTATGTTCAGCTTATACAAAACGAAGGAGACGCACGGACTTGGAAGTTGTCCGGAGAAAATCTTCCACCCTACAAGTTTCTGGAAATTTGTAACACGTATGTACAAAATAATATATTGTAATAAATTGCATTTAAATTGACAGATATTTTTATACCAGCAAACTATTTTTAATATAGAGTTTCTATGTATGCTTATAGAAATGAATAGGATGCACAGGCTTGGATAAAAATCAAGGGAACGCATAGGCTTGGATAGAAATGAAGGGGATGCACAGGCCTGAAGGATGTCCGAAGAAAGTTACGGTAGACAGAGAAGCATCTTCTTTCGCCTAATTTTCTGGAAATTTATCAAATAAGGTAAATCGACAAAATTTGTCAAAAGACATAGATTAATTAAGAAAATTATAGTCGATTGCTTGCAATGTAGAGCAAGTCACATTAATGAAGAAAGTACACTGAAAACACATCTCCCTTCATTCTTTTCAATATATTGTGAATGACATTCGTAATACTTTAAAATCCACAGTAGTTGCCATGCTATTCATTAATTTTATTAGTTTCCCATTAACAATATACTTATTTCAATACACCAATAAACATACTAAATTAATTTTATTAATATTATTAATTTGGTTATAGTCATTGTGCGTTAAAAATATATTGGGTCTCATCATTCATTTTTGACAAATTACCATTACCATTTAAATTTCCAGCAACAAGTCCTTCTGCCATATACTCTCACCTCCTTCGGACACATTATGTAATCTCTATACTTCCTATAGCAAAAGACCACTCCTTCTTAAAAAGTTCTATGTTAAATTGTAACTAAAATGTGGCTCTTATATATTTACAGATAATCGAAGCAGAAGAGATGAAGAAAGTAACCCTGCTGCACGAGCACATGAAATAAGCACAGTTAAAAACATTGTCATAAATTAATATCTTTACAAAACTAATGATATACAAAAATGGCGCCAATTATAACAGTGACTATTTATGCAAACAATCGGATTTAAATTGAATAAAAGATTCATCATTGGAAGGACAAAGAAGGTAATAATATTAAGCAGATATATTTTTATAGAACTAAATATTTCAATACCAACCCACACAGCACAACGTCTGGCAACGCCTTAAAGGCGTCTTTGAGACGCCTTGTAGACGTCTTTAAGGCGTTGCCAGACGTTGTGATGTGTGGGAATATATATTTTATTCAAAATACTTGGCGCTGCGAAACCAAAATAATGTTAATTATCTTGGTATAAATAAAACAAGACATCAGACCACTGAGACAAGGAAGATAGAAACAGATATATAAAAAGACATATTTCTACAGTTTAGCAACACCAATTCGGAGCGCAGCGCCAAGTATTTTGAATAAAATATATATTGGTATTGAAATATTTAGTTCTATAAAAATATATCTGCTTAATATTATTACCTTCTTTGTTCCTTCCAATGATGAATTTTTTATTCAATTTAAATCCGATTGTTTGTATAAATAGCCATTATTATAATTGGCGGCATTTTTGTATATCATTAGTTTTGTAAAGATATCAATATACGACAATGTTTTTTAACGACAATGTTATATATATATAAAATATGAATATTAAAAGTTCTTTTTCCCATTTGTATGTGCTATTTACACTATTTCATAAAAATTGTAAACTGAAATTAAATTAAAAACTGAAATTATATGTATGGTAAATGTATTAAAGAAAATAAAAATATTTTTGAAAAATGTAGAAAGATTTATCATTTCGATGCGTGTATCCGTCAATTGATTTATATATAAATAAAATGGCAAGTTATGCAAGCAGAATCTGCTGTATTTCTACTGCCTATCTGACGTCAGATCGCGGTGCGCAGGGTCTGTTCGATTTCTGCCATTAAATTGTACCAGCAGACTCTCCTTACTTTCTGCCGCCAAACTGCTCGCAGGCTATGTAAGCAGAATCTGCTGTATTTCTGCTGCCTATCTGACATCAGATCGCAGAGCGCAGGGTCTGCTCGATTTCTGCCATTAAATTGTATCAGCAGATTCTCTGCAGTGTCTGCCGCCAAACAGCTCGCAGACTGTGTACACAGAATCTGCTGCATTTCTGCTGTCTATCTGACGTCAGATCGCGGTGCGCAGGGCCTGTTCGATTTCTGCCATTAAATTGTACCAGCAGACTCTCCTTACTTTCTGCCGCCAAATTGCTCGCAGGCTATGTAAGCAGAATCTGCTGTATTTCTGCTGCCTATCTGACGTCAGATCGCGGAGCGCAGGGTCTGCTCGATTTCTGACATTAAATTGGATTAGCAGATTCGCCGCAGTATCTGCCGTCAAACTGCCCGCAGGCTATGTCAACAGAATCTGCTCTGTATCTGACACCAATCTGCCGTCAGATCGCGCTGCGCAGGGTCTGCTCGATTCCTGCCATTAAATTGTATCAGCAGACCCTGCCGCCAATCTGCTCTCAGGTTAAGGCAGCATAATCTGTCGGCTCTCTGCTGTCAGTCTGCTTTCATCATCGAATATAACAAATCCTGTATCAAATCTGTAGTCTTTCTGCCACAAACATTTGTACTCAGGCGTTGAGCAAAATCTGCAAATACGGACGTGGCTATCTGGGCAGTAGTCGACCACTTTCAGAAAACGTGAAAAATGAGGTTTTTAGAAGTGACGATCTTTTGAACAAAGTGCAGTTTTCGAACTGCGCTATAACTGCACTCTGTTCAAAAGATTGTCACTTTTAAAAACCTTATTTTTCATGTTTTTCTGAAAGTGGTCGACTACTGGTGGCTTTACCCTATACTGAATGATATTATATAAAAATGAATGAAAGGAATAATACTGGAAATAATCTTACTTCAATATGATATTTAGGGACATACAATAAACAAAAATATTATTTTTGATAAATTTATAAAAAAGATAAAAATGTGATTTTATACAGCAGAAAGACACAGTCAAGCACTATTTGTTGCATATAAAACCTCAAATTTTATAAAAAGTGGACCTACAATATGTGTGCAGTAAGCCATCGATATAATTAGTAGAGCCTATTGGAATACGTTATTGCTGCTAACTCAATTTCGTAAATAATGTGGGTTAGTTGGTTGTTGCGTTCACTGCTTCAATTATATGGCAAAATATCAAAGATGAGCATTACTTAAATAACCCCTGACAATTTGTATTTAAAGCGTTATCATTGAATTAATTAATCATGGGGAATTCAATTGTCGGCCACGAATAATTTTCTCGTGTTTATTCGTACTTTCTCGACTAATTATATGACTCTTGACTAGGGTTGCCACTCGTACATTAAAACAAAATATCTTACGTTATTATAGGTAAATGTACTCTATACTTTTGAATAACAATAAAGTACCTACGCGAAAGTAACGCAATATTATTAGTATCTTCTATCTGTTCCTGCCACTTTAGCATTTATTCAGAGAGTTTTCTCTGTCATGAATGTGAAGTGGCGGGATGAAAGAAACAAGGCCTCTCTCAATCTAATAGAAAACAAATTATTTATCTATTTCAATATGAATATTGAGTGCTATGATGCCATTGACATATTTCAAAATAATAAAAATTTACTCTGTAATTCTAAAAGCAATGGAAAATATGTTTTGAAGAAATAAAAACTAATAATGTATCTACTTTTAATTTGTTGAGCGTACTTTTTTGTATACCCCACGAAAGCAAATGTACGTTATTTTTCTGCAAAAAAGGTGGCAACCCTACTCTCGACTAGAGTAGGAATGAATACGAGAAAAGTATTCATGGTCGACGGATGCAAGGTTTTCGAATAAAAAAATGATTGACTACATATATGATATATATATATATATATATATTTATTATAAAAAACTAATTAAAATGAATAATATGACGCGCCCCTGTTCCTCCTCTGCTACCTTTTCCTCCTCTTCCACCTTTTCCTCCTCTTCCTCCTCTTCCTCCCCTTCCTCCTGTTCCTCTGGAAGTCGCGTATTCAATCTCGCGGACTTTTTTCTTTAGCTCATTGTACTGTAATATGAAAAATAAACATAACTTTCATGAGAATATAAGAAATTTTTGCGCGAGATCGCCTACGTACATATCTACATACCTGCTTTTGCAGTTGCAAGACAATGTCGAGCCATCGTCGCGAGGATGGGGTCGTAAGTATCCCCGGACTCCGTCCTCGCGACGGAGTCCTCTCCCTGCGTCTGCTGCTGCTCCGTCGCGAGGACGGAGTCCTTTCCCTACGTCTACTGCTCCGTCGCGAGGACGGAGTCCTGTCCCTATGTCTCCTGCTCCGTCGCGAGGACTCTCCGCTCCTGCTGCTCCGTCGCGAGGACGGAGTCTTCTCTGTCCGTGGACTCCGTCGTCGGGACGGAGCCCGTCCGCTCGTTGAAGGACTCCGTCCCCGCGACGGAGTTCGTTCCTTTTCTTTTTCCACAGTTTGTGTGCCTGCATTGCTTGCCATCTAAAAGCGAATCGAAGAAACAGTGAAACTATTGAAATAGATTTGAAAGTGCAGTAGAAGAGTAAACGTTTATCAGTTTGGTACATTCGGGTGCAATATAGGCTTTCTTTAGCCAAGATTCACCGCAGGAGGGAAATCTTCATGGTTCTAAATGCTTGAGAAACAAATTTCCAATTTCGAAAGCGTTGAAATTCAAACATTTCCAAAATTTGTAATTATGAAGTTATCAAGTTTCAAAATATCTGTAATTGAAGGCTCGGATACAATAAGGAGACTATAGCGCTGTAGCGCTCGAAAATGCGAAAAAGTATTGTCCTAACGTTAAAAAATTTGTAAAATTAAATTTTGTTAAACCGGATTTTAAAAATATGGTGTTGTAAAGCTCGTCACGGCACACATTTTTTCTTTTTATACTTTCTTCATCGAATCATTAGTATTCGAGATAAAAATTATAAACCAAACAAATTTCTTCGACTAAAGTCAATATCTTTTTAATATAAATTGGGATAACTTGAGTAAATATTAACGAATCGTTATGAGACTTGAAACATAAAACTCGGAAAATTCTAGCAAAGGTGTAAAATATATGCACAAAACCCTTATATTAAGAAATGTAATAATATTTAATTAAAAAGTAATACAGTCAACCCTCCTATAACGCGGTACTTTCATAACGCGGTTTCCATATAACGCGGAGCAAAAATTGCGACAGTCCTCCTATAACGCGGTACTCTCATAACGTGGTTTCCATATAACGCGGTACTCTTATAACACGGTTTCTTTATAGTAATACAACTTAATTGGCTTAAGCAGTCTCCCTATAGCATGAATTTTTCTAATTCACTTTTATGGTTGAAATTAATAGCCAATTCCCCTGATTTTATGCATGTACATCACCATTTTTCAATTTCATTTGCCAGGGAATTCCCCTGCCATTGCCGAAATGATGCAGCATTGCTATTTTTTATCAAAACTAAAGGTGCGTCTACACGACGACACTTTTGTGTCTAGATCAAGTGTCTTTTATGTCTAGCTAGGGCTAGTTGCAGTGTTATCAGTCTATACTCGAAGTCGTGTTAGGAGGAACTTATTTCGCGCATGTAGAATGAGCTCATTGGCTCCGAGGAAGCGTTCGTTTGGGATATAGCCAATAGGAGCTTGTTTCGGCACCAATCAGCGCCAACATGCGCAGAACCGGTCTAAACTCGTCGGTCTGCAAATTCCTTCTAACATGACTTCTAGTATAGCTGTAGCTGCAACTCCCGCAACGACAGGTCGAATTTAGTGTCGCGGACTCTAAGCAGTTTCCAATCTTCCGGAACTTTTTTTGAGTGTCGTATATACTTGATCTAGACATAAAAGTGTCGTCGTGTAGACGCACCTTTAGTTTTGAAATATGTAACCATATATATATTTATTGCCTTTTATAGAGTAAACTCTCCTATAATGCGGTTTTCTCATAACGCGGTTTCCATATAACGCGGTACGAATTAATCTGGTTTCTACTAATTATGAATTTCTTAAAACGCGGTTTCCATATAACACGGTACACAGTCTCTATATAACGCGGTACGAATTAATATGATTTGTGCTATGTAATTCTAAGTTTCTTATAACACGGTTTCCATATAACGCGGTACGAATTAATCGCGTTATAGGAGGGTTGACTGTACTGGATATAACCCATGTTTTTCAACGTTCGTCGTTAAAAAGTATCGAGGCAATTTTTACGTGCATGTAACTTGCAGCGCCAAAGTTTTTCCTTAATATACAAACAAGATTTTCACCAATTTTCACACTGAATAAAAAATAATTGTAGAAGATATGGCACTGTATATAAATCCCGCGCGGCACCAACAGTCAACGCGAGTGCTAAAACTGCTAAGTAGAGCATTATGCGCGGCTGCTGACCGTTGGTGGCCCGCGAGATTTATATATATCGTCATATTTTCTACGATTATTTATTAATTATTGCGAGAATTGGTGAAAATCTTCTTTATATATTAAAGAAACACTTTGCCGCTGCAAGTTACATGTACCTCAAAATTGCCTTGATACTTTTTAACGGTGAACGTTGAAAAACATGGGGTATGTCCAGTATTCATTTCTAATGAAATATTATTACTTTTTTTTAACATAAGGACTTTGTGCATACATTTTATAGCTTTGCTACAGTTTTCCGAGTTTTATGTTTCAAGTCTCATAACGATCCGTTAATATTTATTCAAGTTATCGCAATTTATGTTTAAAAAAATATTGACTTTGGTGGAAGAAATTTGTTTGGTTTATAATTTTCACCTCGAATTCTAAGTAATGATTCGATAAAGAAACTGTAAAAAGAAAAATGTGTGTCGTAACGAGCTCTACAACACTATATTTTTTAAAATTCAGGTTAATAACATTTAATTTTCCAATCTTTCTTAGCGTTTGGACAATACTCTTTCGCATTTTCGAGCGCTAGTCTCCTTATTGCATCCGAGCCTTCAATTTTAAAATTTCCGATTTTTCCACTTCTGATGTTTAGAAACAGTCTAATTTTCATCACTTGTTTTCAGTTTCAACTAAAGGAAGCCTAAATTCCACCCGAATGTATATACCTTTTCTAGACATTTCGCGGGTAAATTATAACATAACTTTGTTATTCTACGCGAGGATGAATACACGAATCTCTGAGCGTGAAGCTGCGTATCGACATTGCGACGATGCCGCGCGAGGCACGGTTCGCGGAATGGAGAGTCTGGAGACTACCTCGATCATGATCACTTTGCGAGGCAGGCTATTTCGACGGTCTCGCGCTCCATCCAGCATGATATTTGCGTCGCCCGAGCTAGCGATTTTTGAACTGGAGGCCGCGAGGCACCTGTGAGCACGTCAAAAAATCGACGGCTGATGCCTCGTAAAATGATCATGGTCGAGGTAGTCTCCAGACTCTCCACTCCGCGAATGATGTGCCATGCGAGGCAGTCCCGCAATGGCGATACGCAGCTTGAGAAACACGCGGACACTCAAACAATCACACTTCACACGATAGATTTTGCACAAAAAGTTACAACAATACTATGACGGTAATCGGAAACCTTACCCGGAATATGTCTAAATACAGTATTGGGTTGGAAGTAAAATGTAGATGTATGTCAGTTATTATGAAAGTGGCGTCGTGCCAAATTTAAAAAAAAAAATTGAACTTTACGTTTAGCATGTATCACGTTGATATAATACGTAAAGAAATAAGTGAAATGTAACAAACGAAAAATTTGGACTTGGACCACTTTCATAATAACCGGCACATGTAGTGAAAAAGACAGGGATAGTAAGCGCGAAAGTACTTACGGTCTTTACTGCTCGACAGTCGTTTTTTTTCTGACGATCGAGCCTTTGCTACCCTCGAGGGTGGGTCAGGGCCCAAACTGCCTTTCTCACTCGCCCAAGATTTTGTATTTCACTCGCACCAAGGCCCGAGCGGGGCGTCACCGGCCCGCGTAAAAGTTCGAATGCGCAAAGGTTTGAAAACGTGGCGCGTGTCCGCGCATACTTGTGGGGTGTTCCTTCATCACCGTCAGGCAAATGGGAAAGGATAATGGTAGAACGAAATATGAATTCTTCGCTAATGAAATCAGTGATACGTCAACAGTATATGCACAGGATAATAAAAAATTCTTTCCTGTGCACATTTCTGTGCACCAAACAGTATTCCCGAAAGTACATATTCTACGTAAATTTATGAGCATACCACCAAACCTAATGAGAAAGAGAGGAACAGGACGCGTATATTCGTCCCTTTCCCACTATCTTCTGTTTAGCCTCTCAGCATCTGTAAACAATGCAGCGACGACGCTAGCTGATCAGTTTCTTGTCGTTTGGACTACAGTGAAGACGCAGAAAGCAATCGAGCTTTTATTTGATGCGCGGATATCGATATATGGAATATTCATGATTTGTGAATTGTTCCATTTCCGCGTGGTTCCTTACTGTAGTGTTGATAAGTGTGTGTGATCATTCACGTTCATCGTTGCCATGGAATCAAAGATGGAAGCCGCAGATGCAAAAAATAAACGCTATTTGGGGGATGGTACAAAAAGTAAGCAGCCTAAGTTATTTGCAAAGCGTTTGTCGAAAAATAGAAAGCGTCGAGAAATGTAAGTTACGTGTTACAGTACAGATTTGTATGAAGTCACAGTTTGAGATGTAGTAGTAGCACGGTATTTTATTGTGTATAATACAGTATTATTCATATTCTTCAAATATGTATATCAACAGCTATCTTTGACGCTTTACGTACACATATTCTATGCTATGCACATATTCTATGCTTGCCCCACTCATTCTATTCCAATTCGTATGTTCATCAGTATTTAATTAATTAATAACCCGATTTATACCGTGTTTGGACTCATTTTCATGTGAAAAACATCAGCAGCGAGTTCCTGCAACTTTCATGCCGATGAGACGAAACGTAGAAATTTTAAACTTCGTTATATATGTTATACAAATTATGTACGTTTTATTAGCATAAAACTTTCAACACTATACGCGTTTCGTTAGATATGCTTCATTTATAATACAGTTGCGACTATTTCAATGGTTGTACGTAGTTTCGAATGGATAAAATATACACTTTGGATTTTATTTATGTGATGTAGAAGATAATGTTTAAAATTAGCAAACAGTCATCGATGATTCGCGATTCGATGTTCAGCATATGTAGTTACTTGTTGAATACGAAATACACACTACTTTTTCTTCTGTCGAATTTTGTCCGCAATATATACGTCCATGTGTACCTTCAACGAAATTTTTTCATTGAAAAGCGCAGTCTTCGAAACATTCTCCAGGCGTCACTGGCAACCTTTGTCCCAGCCCGGGCCATGTTTACGACATCTCAAGTACCCTGCAGTTGTGGATACTACTACGCGAAAAGAGAATTCTATTCCGTAGAAAGATATTTTCACACAGTACATTTTCTCGTGCACGTTACACGATGTAATATCTGTTTCGACCAAAAATTGTCGACATTGTATCATGTTTGGTCTCATCACAATCAGGAAAATGTTATGAATATTTGAAAGAAATGTTTATGCAGAAAAAATTAAAATTAAAAAAGTTGAGCCATTATTGGTATTGAAAAATTGTGGTAATGGTATAGATAGAGGGCAACCTCACGGATTTTGAGGACCTTGAAATATGTTGTCAAGGACGTCATTCTGAACAACTTTTTCTTCTAAACTTTTTGGCGGTCGACCTTAGTTTCCAAGATAATTGCAAAAATCTTTGGTAATTATTTAGAAGTTTTCCATCCTCACCGATTTCAATGATTTTTGGATATGTTATCAAGATCAAGATTTTGAACAACTTTTTCCTATACATGTTACCGTCACACGGCAGTAGTTTCCGAGATATTCGCACAGAACATCGCCGAACGCTGTGCTGCTACGAACGCGTACGTATAGGTAGAATACAATGTCGACCTTTCGGTTGATTTATTCCGACGCAACGGACACAGCGATCAACTTGAGGTGGTTGGACATCTGGGGGATGTGTTTATCCCGCAAAACGCCCCGAGGTAGATAGGCTCATGGTAATGTGATTGAAAAAATTACATTTTTTTTGAAAAAAATTACTTTCTTTTTTCAATCACATTCCCACGTGCTATCCACCTCGCGAAGCGCCCCGAGGTGTCTAGAGACAAATATAAACACATCCCCCAGATGACCAACCATCTCAAGTTGATCGCTGTGTCCGTTGCGTCGGAATAAATGAATAGAAGTTTGTCGCAAATATCTCGGAAACCAAAGTCGACCGCCAAAAAGTTTAGAGGAAAAAGTTGTTCAGAATGACGTCCTTGACAACATATTTCAAGGTCCTCAAAATCCGTGAGGTTGCCCTCTATCTATACCATTACCACAATTTTTCAATACCAAAATTGTTGCGTATCTCCAGGGTTGCCAGCAACATTATGCAGGACCGATTATTTAGCGGAGAGGAACACCTACAGGAGTGGTGGTAACGCGTACGTGATGACGATCGGTGACGCACACACTACTACCACTCCTGTAGGTATTCCCCCTCCGCTAAATAACGCTGTGTCTCTGCATTAGCAGATCGAGGCGCTGGCTTTATTTCTCGGCTGCTACGACCCCCGTTCTGTCCTTCTCTTTTACGACCCATTCACAGCGACAAAGTAACCGTGAGCATCGGAGAATGCTGTTCGCTGAATACCTATACCTATATCGTACAAATTCAATTTCAAACTGAGGGACGCCTTTTATTACTTACCAACTACTCCAATAAGTGAAAATTGTTTAATATACATATTCCTGTTTGGTATCAGTTCCATCGGACATATTGGTACAAACTTTTTTTTTATGAATGAGGTACTGGAAGCGATGTCAAGGTCAAGTTAGTTTTTTGCAATAGAACGGTATTTTTTTTATGGAGGTGTCACGGGATGGTATTTCGATTTTTCGCTATGGATCTATTAGGGGATTTTGCCCGGGTAATATGTAATCGGTATCCACACCGATGTGTAGGGTTGGCTTTATCTAAAATAAACAAACGTAACCGAGATGTTGATCACATTCAATGATCAATGAAGAATAACGTCTACGTCCCCGTAGAACTTTCGGTCCTGATTCCTGACAATATCGATCGTGAAATTTTCCATGCACTTCTGAGTACCACAAACATCTATCCGGATGTAAGAAAACAATTATATTTTTTCTGACTCAAGCCAAAATCCAACTGACCCCAAGGGCCTTACAGGAAAAAATTTAGCCCATCTGGGCTACAGGCAGGCAGCCCTTGCCGCAAAACCGAAAACAACGCTTCGCGCCCCCATCGATTCGCCTTGTGTGAGGGTAACGAAAGTCGAGGTCAGTCCCACGCTTTCGAAAAGCTGTCTAAAGAGACAGGGTGATGCGCTGGAAAGCGTGCTCGTTGACGAGAACCAGACGGATCTCCAACACCGACGCGGTCAAGTAGGGTTTACTTCGCGAAAGGCAAACGACACGTGTTTCTCGGACCCTTCGTTTCACCGTTATTTTACAACGTTCCATAAAACGAAATACCACCCTGCAGCCCCTCGTTGAATTGTAGGAGGTACAACGTTAAAAATAGGATAATGATTTGGATTGCCGGCCTATGCTTTCTGCGTCGTATTGTCTGACTGTGCAAAAGGGCAAAATGTTTGTTTGGAAATATTTTTATTCCTTCAGGTTATAATTTATTAGAAATATGGTCCTGTGTGTCTTACACAATGTTGTACCATTTCAATTATATTATTACCAACTCTCTCCCTCTCTCTCTCTCTCTCTCTCTACAGTATTATAGACTTTCAAGGAGGGACATTCCACGCGAATTACAAAATTTTCAAGATCGTGGAAATTGACTTTTATCCATTAAATTATAACTGTTGGAGAAAGAGACAGGTCGGAATGAGCTTTTGAGTGTTTACGCTGGAGCAGTAAGAATACCTAATAAAAATGATGCCACTTAAAATAAAAATTTAAACCATTTATTCTGCAATTGTTTTAAACAAATGCAATTTTATACTTGAAAAAATGAGGATACAGCCCTACTTGTGCTCTTTATGATCACGTTTTCAGAAAGTCAGAGACTTTAAAATTAGTCGCATGAAAATTAATTGAATGTGACGCTGCGCCGCCCAGCACCGGCTCAACAAACTAATTGTAAGCCGTGCGTGCTACAATATACAACTATCTATTTCTTTCATTCCTAACCTTGCGTGGCCTTGAAAGTCATAGTACACCATATGGTTGAATTTGTCTTGAGATTTATACACTTTCATATCGGGTAATGAAATACGTAGCATTCCATTTAAAAAAGTGAAGGTCACCTTTGGCTCACGGAAAATATCGCGAACACCAAAAGATGACATACGGGACATTCCACGCGAAGTCGGACACTTTTTGGAGTATCATTTCGGATGTGGCTCAAATTTGAATATGTTGTAATCTTTAGGGATGCATAAACATGTGTAGAAGGATTTTTGAAAATTTTGCAAAATATAGATTTTACAGCTGTTTGAAGGTCGGTGCTAACTTTTTTCAATAAATTATAACTATGGAAGTAGTAAACGGATGGAGATGAGCTTTACGGGGATTTGTAGAGAAGACATTGAAGTTTTAAGAAGAATTTATTTCAATTTTTTGAAAAAAGAATTTGAACCATTTCTGTGCAATTATTATAAACAAATGCATTTTTTTAACATGGGGCGCGATTTTAAAAATCAGAATATAGCCCTATCCTTCCCCTTCATGGTCTATTTGTCAAAACTATGGACATTTTAAAATTGGCCCTGTAAAAATTGCCGAAAGTTGACGCTACGTCAAATCACACCGGCTCGACTAGCTGAGCCGTGCGGTACTCGAAGCGGCCAAGCGGCTATATCTGTTATTCTTATACAGTATTCTCGAATATGGTAAGTGTTTGTAAAAAACTGAAGAAGGAAAACTTTTAGTGTTTTTTATACACAACATAGTACGGTAACTCAATTTTTGGTGTTCGCAATATTTTCCTTGAAACGAAGGTGATCCTCAATTTTTTAAATGGAATACTATATATTTGATTATGCAATATGAAAGCGACTGTCAAGACAAATTCAGCCATATGGTATACTATGACCTTCAAGGCTATACATGGTTAGGATTGAAATAAATATATCGAACTATCTATCTAGTAGATTGAATTTCATCTTTCATTCCTAACCATGTGTAGTCTTGAAGGTCATAGTATATCAGATGGTTGAATCTGTCTTGCCAGTCGCTTTCATATTGGATAATCAAACATATAGTATTCCATTTAAAAAATTGAGGATCACCTTCGTTTCAAGGAAAATATTGCGAACACCAAAAATTGAGTTACCGTACTATGTTGTGTATAAAATACACTAAAATACACTTACCATATTCGAGAATACTGTATAAGAATAACGGATATAGCCGCTTGGCCGCTTCGAGTACCGCACGGCTCAGCTAGTCGAGCCGGTGTGATTTGACGTAGCGTCAACTTTCGGCAATTTTTACAGGGCCAATTTTAAAATGTTCATAGTTTTGACAAATAGACCATGAAGGGGAAGGATAGGGCTACATTCTGATTTTTAAAATCGCGCCCCATGTTAAGAAAATGCATTTGTTTATAATAATTGCACAGAAATGGTTCAAATTCTTTTTTCAAAAAATTGAAATAAATTCTTCTTAAAACTTCAATGTCTTCTCTACAAATCCCCGTAAAGCTCATCTCCATCCGTTTACTACTTCCATAGTTATAATTTATTGAAAAAAGTTAGCACCTACCTTCAAACAGCTGTAAAATCTATATTTTTCAAAATTTTCAAAAATCCTTCTACACATGTTTATGCATCCATAAAGACTACAACATATTCAAATTTGAGCCACATCCGAAATGTTACTCCAAAAAGTGTCTGATTTCGCGTGGAATGTCCCATACCTTATTATGTTGGATATAAAAAATATTAAACGTTTTCCTCTTTCAGTTTTTGTCAAATACTTACCCTTCGTGAGAACCCTATATAACAATTTCACATAGACACTTGGCCGCTACTACTACCGCGCGGCTTACAAGGAAATATATCGAACCCGAAAATTCTGATTTTAATGAAACTCCGTACGATTGTAGAGCATGTCGGAGTATGTAAGAAACGATTTTTTTTCTGCGGAAAAACATTCTGAGGGGGTGAAATCAGCCCCCAAATTTCCAGCGATTTTTCGTTTTTCGAGTAAACTTTGGACGTACAAAAATTTCTTTTGCAGCGCGTTATACGGCATCAAACACTGAACATTTTGTCCATTTACGGTTTTCTTCTACCTCGCACCGTTACGAAGTTATACTCGAAAAACGAAAAATCGCTGGAAATTTGGGGGCTGATTTCACACCCTCAGAGTGTTTTTCCGCAGAAAAAAAATGTTTCTTACATACTCCGACATGCTTTACAATCGTACGGAGTTTCAATAAAATCAGAATTTTCGGGTTCGATATGTTTCCTTGTTAGCTAGTCCAGCTGGTATTAGGCGATGCAACGTCACATTCAATTAATTTTCATGCAACCAATTTTAAAGTGTCTGCAAAGAGCACAAGTAGGGCTGTATCCTCAATTTTTTTTCAAATTTTGAAATAGCGCCCTGCTGGTATAAAATTGCATTTGTTTAAAACAATCGCAGAATAAATGGTCTAAAAAATTTTTTTTAAGTGACATCATTTTTATTAGGTACTCTTACTTCCCCAGTGTAAGCACCCAAAAGCTCATTCTTACATTTCTCTTAGTTCAACAGTTATAATTTAATGAAAAAAAAAAGTAAATTTCCACGATCTTGAAAATTTTGAAAAATCCTTTGAAATACGTTTATGTATCACTAAAGACCACAATATATGCCACTTTCACAAAACTCCCAAATGGTACTCCGAAAAGTGTCCGATTTCGCGTTGAATGACCCAGAATTGAAATGCGAAAAGTATTCTTTTCACAAGCGGTCAAGTGCACGCGTGCCTGTATACACACACACAGCCGCGTATCGCAGCGCAGCATGCTGCTTGCGGCTGCCTTCGCTTGCGAGTAGCGGAGACGGTTGTGCAGATGTGTGCGTGTGAAAAGCAAACGGGCCAAAAGTGCATGTCCTTCTGTTTGCGTAGCGAGGGAATCGCGTTGTCTAATGCCGCGTTTACACCAAGACGAACACGAACAAAAACATTGTTCGCCAACGTTTTCATCTGATCTTGCCGTGTCCACACCGCCGCAAACATGAACAAAACTCAGTGTACGAATCGTATGTGAACGTTTTGTTCTATTTACGGCGGCGTGGACACGGCAAGAACCGACGAAAACGTACGCGAACAATGTTTTTGTTCGTGTTCGCCTTGTAAACGCGGCATGAGAGGAACAATTGTATCACGCTACGTCCCTCTTCGTATCGCGAAGATAAATTAGAATGATATTCACAGTAATGCAATAATAATAATATTTTTATAAATAAAGCATCCTAACATTTGTGATGTTTCCCTAATGATAAATGACACCAAACACGATATAATTTGAATAATACATATTTAGCGGTAATACGCGTCGGCCGCAGAGAAGGACAGCGAATGAAAAGACTGGGACAATTGGCAGTCCTTTCTTCCACTCGCTCTCTTTTGCTACGTTCCGAGACTTTCGCTTACATCGAGACTTTACTGTACTATATCTTCTTTTACTATGCCTGCTTTTCTTTTCTATTGTATGTTTTTCTTATTTCTATGTACTTATGTATCACGTGTTACTGATTATTGACTTTTTACGTGTAGACAACGATTAAAAATAGCAGCGTGCCTCGCGGTAAATCAGAGCACCGTGGCGGAAGCAGGTACGCGTGCAGGTACCTCGTACGACGAAACACTTCCCAGCACATCTGCTGCGTATGATTTTCCTACGAACATAATACAGGAAGAAGACGTAGGAAATTTGGAAGATTTTCCAATTATCGATGCAATTGTGGAAGAAGTACATTTCGATACGGGCGCAGAAGATATTGAAGAAGAAATTCATTTCAATGCGGACAAAGAGGAAATTGTACAAGAAGTGCATTTCGAGTCGAACGAAGAAGAAATTGCACAAGAAATAGATTTCGACATAGACAGGGATGAGATACATTCCGTAAGAGACATCAGCGAAGAAACGAATCAAGATGTTGGAAATGATGCTGATTACTGGGTGGTGGAGAAAGCAAAACCAGAACAGCCGGAAAATCCAATTTCAGAAGGAATAGACTTCGTTGATTTTCCGCATGTTTTCGAACAAATAAAAAATCTTGGAAAACATTCGACTATTGGCTGTGGCATCGAACATTTTGAAATAGTTAAATGTCGGCGGTATGGATTAGAAAATGCGTATTATGTAGAGTGCAAAATGTGCAAATACACAGAGCGCATATCCTGTCTTCGGGAGAGTGATGCCACTATGGATATCAATCACGCCGCTATCGCCGCAACAATGACGACGGGCGGCGGATATAATCAACTGGAGGACATACTGACTGCCGTGAACGTGTCCTGTATGACGAAAAGGATATACGAGAAGTGTCAGATTAAAATAATCGATGCCTTCGAAGTGGCCGCACAACGTGAAATGGAAGATGCTGGAAATGAGGAAAAAGCATTAGCTATACAAAGAGGCCACGTACATGCAGAATCCAATCTACCGTTTATCCCAGTTGTCGCGGATGGCAGCTGGATGAAAAGGTCCTACCGTGGAGGAGATTACAATTCTCTTTCTGGCGTAGGAGTCATCGTGGGATACCACACGCAGAAAGTGCTATACATCAACGTGAAGAATAAATTCTGCATGACTTGCCAAATAGCAGGTACGAGGAAGGAAGAACCGCGCGAGCATCGTTGCTTCAAGAACTGGGGTCGTTATCAGAGTTCAACTGGCATGGAGAGTGTTGCTATTGTCGAAGGCTTCAATTGCAGCATAGATATGCACGGTCTAATATACCATATATTAGTTGCCGATGGCGATAGCAGTGTATACAAAAAGATATTGGACAGTAATCCATATGGAAAGTATATGGTGACGGTACAAAAAATCGAATGCACCAATCACCTATTACGCAATTTCAGTAAAAGAATAAACGACATCGGAACAAAAGGCCGCAATAAAGATCTAAGAGCTGTCGTACAGAGTAATGCTCTTCGCCTGCGTACTGGTATAAAAAAAGCTGCGGAATACCGGTTGCGAGAAGAAATACCACTCGAGGAACGAATTCAAAATTTGAAGCAAGACTTGACAAATGTACCGAGTCACGTTTTCGGTGAACACAAGGAATGTCAGAAGTTAGCATACTTCTGTAATAAATACTCTGATCCCAACAGAGAAGACTACGTTCCACGACTGAGAAATGCTGGTATTTATCAAAGTATCGAAGAAGCGATGCAGCAACTTTTCGTTAAAGCTGACAGTTTGCTGCAGGGTCTAAATAACAATGCTGTTGAAAGTTTTAACAACATCATTGCTAAATTCATCGGAGGCAAAAGGATAAACTTTGGACGAGGGGGCTCGTATCAGGGTAGAGTCTCCGCCGCAGTCGTTCAATATAACACGAAAGAGGCGTTCAGCAAATTGAGTACGGCAATGGATAAAGAGCCGCCAACCATGGTAATAAAGCTGGAAGGACGTCGGAAGCGCGCAGCAGAAAAAGCAAGGGAGTATAAAAAAGAAGCGAAAGCATCCTCCTTTCGAAATAAAAAACAATCGTGCGACCAGGATTACGGCCCCAACGCGGCAAAACCAGATATGGAAGAGACAGTATACTCTTCCGACTGTAAGCGGCACGCGGATGTACTCTTTCAATGGCAAACGAGGCGAGCCGATATCGAAGTGGAAACTCGCGATCAGGCGAATAGCGACAAGTGGATTGGTTATAGGAAGAAATTATTAACTGCATCCAATTTCGGCAAGGTATGCCGATTACGAAAGACTACACCACGGGCAAATACTGTGAAGAGTATAATGTACCCGCAACTCCACAATGCACATTCTCTCCAATACGGAAAGGAAAATGAGGCAAACGCCTTGAGACAAATGCGAGAAGAATTAGGAATGCGTATTCTACCGTGTGGCCTCTTCATCGATGACACTGTGCCTCACTTAGGTGCAACTCCTGACGGCCTCGTGGACCATGATAAAATCGTCGAAGTAAAGTGTCCTGAATCGGCCAAGGATTTATCACCTGCTGAAGCAATAAAGCAACTTGATAATATAAGGCGTATTTTCAAGGGTGATGAAATGAATAAAAATCATCATTACTATTATCAAGTGCAAGGACAATTGCACATAACGAAAAGGCAACGGGCCTATTTTTGTTTATGGACGCCGAAAGGAATGAAGATTACAACAGTATCGAGAGATGATCTATTCTGGGCAACAGAGATGGAGGAAAAACTGAAGAAGTTCTATGAGGACTGCATGTTGCCAGAAATTATAGATAGTAGATACAATCGATAACAGCCGATTAGAGAACCTCCTACATAAAAACAGGAGGAGCAGGTACGAGTACACAAGAAAGTACACAAAACGATGGATGAAAACATCCCAATAGCACCGGCGAGTGCATCCAGCGCATATGAAGAGCTGTCGAATGAACAATTGCAATCAAAAGTCACTATTGCACCGGCGAGTGCATCCAGCGCATATGAAGAGCTGTCGAATGAACAATTGCAATCAAAAGTCACTATTGCACCGGCGAGTGCATCCAGTGCATATGAAGAGCTGTCGAATAAGCAAATCCAATTCAAAGTGACAATTGCACCGGCGAGTGCATCCAGCGCATATGAAGAGCTGTCGAATAAGTCATGTTTCAAAATGTAAGTAAGAAAGTATGTAGAAGATACATACGGAGAGTGAATAGGACCGTCTATGACGGGGGTGGTGGTGGGCCTTTTCACACTCTCCTAATAATAAATTCCTATAGCTGTTCTTTCATATCAAGTGGAAGTGACATCTATAAAAGCGTAAGTATGACACATACTTTTGTTATGCAAATAATTAGATTAATTGAAAATCATCATGAATGTTTCTCTCATATATGAATTTGTTCTAGATATTTCCACCAATCAGTATCAACGTTGAAAATCATGCTCTATGAAGCGAGGAAAGGAAGGCAGTCTTCTCCACAAGCATAAAGATAAGTAAATAACATACATACATTTACATTTTGATTGTATTCAGATTACAACTCGTTCTAACTTTTTATCACAGGTTCTATGACAACTAATTGGAATCAAAAGGGGTCAGTGCCATTCCGAGAAAATATTTATGAGAAATAGGACACAATAATAATGGTTTCTTCGGTAAGTGTAAGTATCAGTCTTTACATTCAAGTGGTATAAACACAAAAACTAATTTTTATTGAATTCATTTTTTTTTCCAGATCAAACCAGAATGTACATATATACACTGGGCTGAGGAACATCGTTGCAACTACCAGAAATACAGGGTGTAAGAGGTACCCCTTCCATGCTGCCGACCGGGCTAGTGACAATGTGCAGGAGCGAATTTTCTGTCAGCTGGAGGTGCAGATTTTCTGTCCTCGAAGTGACAGAAAATATAACCTATATGCTATACCCGATTTTCTAAAGATACTGTTGCGGCGTACTAATAATGGTTCGGAAGGATGATGAAAAGTTCACAAATGTAGCGAAATAGAAGGAAATAGCCGCTAAACATTTATTGTCGTATAGCATATACATAGGTTATATTTTCTGTCACTTCGAGGAGGGACCACATAATAATCACGTGTTGGATTCAACGTCAAACACAATTTTATATATGTTTGTTCATAACTGCTTTCTGCATAGGATGTGTATTTCATGTTCTGTTTCAGTGTTTTGCTAATTAAAAAATGTCTATCCTAACAAACTTCATTTTCTGGGGACATGCCCTCATCTATTTTTCCTTTTCACTTATAATTCCTTACTGCCAACGTAAAATATTGTAACATAAGCACGTTTCAAGTAAATGTACAATGAATTTTCTACGTTTGCAGTGCCAGCAGACTTTCTGTTTAAATTTTTACAAGTTCAACACAACAGCTAACAATTTCTTTCCACATTCAAAATAAAATACGGAAATAGCAAACAGCTCCCTCTCGCGTGCACAGGCAGCCGCGTATCTATAGGTATTACCATTTCTGTGCAGAAAAAATCTGCTGTAATACCGACCGACCAAATCGGTCAGTTCACGTGACGTGTCTACCCCCTTAAGCAGTAAAATCCAACTTAAAACGTAACAATGACTTTATTTGAACAACACTTATTTCTAATAATAATAATAATAATAATGCTTATGACTATGATTTTTGTTTTTTATGTTTTTATGTTTTTTTTTTTATATATATACTAATTAACTGCGCTATTAAAGTTAAATATCTGTATGTAAAATATGCTTCTGTAGTAAGCTCGGCCGCTACCGTCTCCGGAGCAGTTCCCGAAACTTTTGACAGAGTTCTTTATTTATTCTGCTGCTGTCGTAGCGGCCGCTACCGTTTCCGGAGTGGTTCCCGATACTCGTGGCAGGGTATGTATTCTAGAGTTCCGTAGACCTTGCCTTCGCTAAGCGGTTAAACTGCTACCTACTAATAGGAGCAACGCTTGAAACCTCCGCGAAGACAAAGTTCTCAACCTTCAAATGAAAGACCCAAAAAGGAGCACCAGTACCTTTGTACACTGAGAACCAGTCGCTACCGTTTCCGGAGCGGTCTGAAATTCTACTGGATAGTACTTAATCTACCTCCAGGGACTAGCATTCGTTGGTCGCAGGAACGTATCCGTATTCGAATGAGCGCGCCAGGTTTTTTTTTTTTTATAATCCTATCAGTCCCAATGTTGTCCCTGAGAGCGAAGGCCCCCTTACCAACAGCAATTTCAGTGATTCCATGGTATTACCTGCATGATGTAGATGGGTTTTTTAGACTTAAATTTATTTTTGAGAAAATTTTCAAAAAACCCAACATGGAAACAGCTTAGTAAGCAAGATAAATATTCCGTTATCATTGACAGTAGTACTCGTCCCGAATATTTGTATGCATTCAATTGCAGAGATATTCCTCCTAAGTCCGGGGAGCTTGATTGGACCGGAAAGTTAAAGGGAAGTTCACCTTGACCCTGTATGGGACAGAGTTCTGCAACGGGCGGATATATCACGGGTTTACCCGTCCGTTACCCGTGCGTCTTTCGATTCACCCGACCCGCCCGGACCCGCCGGCGGGTAAGCGGGTCAGCGTCGATTTCTATCCGCCCATACCCGCCCGGAGTTGACGGAACTTTTATCTGACTCGCCCGTATCCGCGCTATACCCGCTAATACCCGCGCTACGCTATACCCGCTAATACCCGCGCGTTCAAACTGAGTTAATATTTTATTTATATTATAATTATTAACAAAAGGAAAGTAACAAAAATTCCAATACTGCAAAGAAAAATATATGCTTTTAATATAGGAGTAATAGCATAAAAATATACAAAAATATTACAAAATAATAAACGCAAAACATTGTATTTAAACATTTATAAAGTGACATTTAAAAATGATATTTCCACTTCTTCATGAGACAAGAAATACTCATAGGCTGCATTACATATTGCATTCACAATCTGCGTTCCTTTAATAGCATAAGCCATAAGCGGTCCAGAAGTTAAAAAATTGCCGCAAAAACTAATTTCGGCTACAAGTACCGTCGTGTGCTCGTAGAAACATTCTACCTCACAGTATCGCAGAATGTTTTGTAAATAGCAAGAATCAATAAAACCATTTTGCCAGGAATTGTGGACGCAATTGGACATAGTGTTTGTACATCCACTACAGATTTTTGGACAGATAAGTATACGAAAACATCGTATTACACGGCACATTATATAGATGAATCGTGGGGTTTAGTAACAAGAGTATTGTTCACAACAGACTTTCCAGATGAAAGCAAAACCGGCAAAAACATAAGAAGAGAATTGAATCGTCGATTTGGAGAAATCGGAATTCCATTGGATATGATACATTATATTACATTTGTCACAGGTTAGGGAAGCAATGGACACCATCGAACCGTGGCCAGCCTTGGAAACTGTTGAAAGGTTTAATTGCTCTGGGTATCAATTCCACATTCCACAATGTATTAAAAAAAACAATTCCTTTCAGAGTACGCTGCTGCTGATTATGATGAAGATTGTAGTATGCATGTATTACGAACTAGATTTGAAGATTATGGCCTACAAAAATGAAAAGAATTAATGAAACTTTTAGATCCAATGAAAGAAGAAGTAAAAATATTTGTATAATGAAAATATTATACAATAAAGTTAAATGTATGCAAAAAGAAATAAATCTAATAAAGTCAATATATTTGAAAAATTTCGATTAGGATATGTACAGCAATACAAAAGAAGATAAAGAAAGAACGCATTTTGTCAAAATTACTTACGTATTATTATGTAGAAATAAAATTGCGTCTACCAGTTCGGGCTTTAAGCGAGATCTCCTCTCTTGTATAAGAAAACCAGTGGAGCTAAAACATCTCTCACTTGAAGCGCTGGTTGCCGGTATCGCAAATACTTTTTTTGCAATAATGTTCAATTTTGGCAGGAGATGGTTGTTGTCCTTCCACCATTGAAGAATATCTAGAATGTCTGTATGCTTTAACGCCATGTATGAACTTATGTCGTCGTTCTCGGTTTCTTCATCAGAGTCGGCCCATTCATGGAAAACTGTTTTTAATCTTTTTGGATGTACCTCTTCATTATCGCTTATTGTAGATGTTGCAGATGTTCCCGGCTGGTCAATTGTTTGTTGGTTGGGAATTTCAGATATTAATTTTTTAATCTTTTCGTTAACTAAAGTTTTCTCTTCTATTGTTAGCATGCGCAGCTTTCGAAAGGTTGGAACTAGAAAGGTAGCTATTTTATGTAAATCATGCAAATGAAATTTCGTTTCCAAATAGTTTTTGACTGCATTTTTTACAACTTTGATTTCTTTATTATCCATAGTGTTTGGTTCACAATGTTGCAATAACTTGTGGTACCATAAAGTTACTAAATGCAGAGTGGGTTTTTTTTCTCCTTCCAACACTACGATAGCTTCCTCAAATAACTCGAGGAAATCTATTAGATCGCTTGCCTTATGTTTATTATAATTTTCTAATCTGTTGGTTTCTTGTGCTTCACGCAAAATTTCCCAAATTTCATCGTATTGAGTGAGCACTGATCTCAACATCTCTATTCTTGAATTCCACCTTGTATCGGTTTCCTGGTGGACTGTATTTGGCAACCGTGATACAAGACCAGAACGTTTGAGATACGCAACAAGGTTCTTCGTCGTTTCCATAGTTTGCAATATATTTGGAGCGTGCTCTGAAAGGAACTTCTCTTTGAACCCATTGCGTAGTGCGGAATTGATGCAATGCGCGGAGCAATTCAACCTTTCAACAGTTTCCAAAGCTTTTATAATGTTGCTTCCCTGATCTGTCACAAATGTAATTTTATGTATCATGTCCAATGGAATTCCGAATTCTTCAAATCGGCGGTTCAATTCCCTTCTTATATTTTCGCCGGTTTTCTTTTCATCCGGAAAGTCGGTTGTAAACAATACCCTCGTTACTAAACTCCACGATTTATTTATATAATGAGCCGTTACGGTGTAATACGATGTTTTCGTATACTGATCTGTCCATAAATCTGTAGTAGCAGCACAAATACCCTGTCTAACTGCGTCCATTATTTCTGGCAAAACGGTTTTCCTCATTACTTCTGCCATTTCTAAAACATTCCGCGATACTGTTGTCGCATGAGGTAATGCACTTTCTACCGGCACACGGCCGTATTTACAGCCAAAATTAACTAATTTTTGAGCTAAGTTTTTAAATCCGGGACCACTGATGCTGTTAAATGATCGTAGATCTTGCGTGCAATAGGTAACGCAGCCTTCGAGTATTTCCTTCTTGTCCTCTGAAGAAATGGAAATATCATTTCTCACTGGCACCACATCAATTTTGCACACGTGCCGTGTCAAATTAGATGTCCCACTTTTACTATTGCACATCATAATTTTCTGGCACATCCTACATTGGGCAAAACCCACATTTTTTCCACTTTCAGTGTCTTTAATCACTAAAAATTTTTGCCATACTGCACTGGCACCCTTAACATTTTCGACTGCACAATAAATATTGTCTTTGATTTTTTGGACAATTTCGAGATTCCGTTCTGACTGCATAATTAATTTTGCACATTAATAATTTTTTATAAACGAATGTTACCACTGTTTCCCACTGTACAAAACTGTGTTCTACAGTTCTTGACTCTCACAAGATTCGTGACAAACTGACCAGAAATTAGAAGTCGAAGAAACGCTAGATGTGCAACCACTTAAGAACTGAGGCTCAAGGGGTAGGTGACAAAAGTCCTTCTTCAAGTCTCCCACACTTATCGCCTATATATATTCTAAACATTTACAGAGAAAGGTACTAAAATTCCCCAAGAAACGAAGAGCATTGCCTAAACTACGAAAATGTCCTCTTTCTGGTTTAAAATTTCAATACCGTCAGAATTTACGATTTCATGCGTGGCTTCGAAATAGAAAAATACAACGAATAATAGAAGAGACGAATGTTTTCTAGCATTGAAATTTGAGCAATATAAAGACAATATTTGTCGTATCGTGTGTTTCGTTTCATATTTATCAGAAAAATGTTATCAATATAGGGTAACGCATACAGTTGTTGACCCCTATACAATGATTGACACCCTTCCCCAAAATGTAGGAAATATAATATAATGTTTTTTTATATGATAAAATACAATTATATTCGGAATAAAAATATCTGGGCCACTGAAATATACATATATATTATTATATAAAAGAAGCAATATATTATATTTCCTACTTTTTGGGGAAGAGTGTCAATCATTGTATAGGGGTCAATAACTGTATGCGTTACCCTATTACAATTCGCTTTGTACACGCAAAGCAAGAAATATATAATGGTTGCATTAGCGGAAGACGCATGTTTTTGTAACTCATCCCTTTCAAGTGTCTGCCAGCGGGTGGTCTAGAAAGGTCGCTCGTTACCGAGCAGTTCCACAAACGAAGAAAATAGCGACACCGAAATGTCGAAGTTTCGACAAAAGTCAAGAACCGAGAGAACAGAGTATTTCCTGAAGGACCCAAGACGTAAACCAGCGAAAGAATGCTTTGAAGCAATCCTATTGAAATAGGTTCAGTTTACGAAGCCTTTAGGCTCAAGTGTCGAGGGTAGAGTTAGCCCATCAACTGTTTGATTTTAAGGAAACCAGAAATTATGTTAATGTTACGAGAGATATGTACCAGATTGCACTTGCAAATTGTGTTGTGTGGAATACACGAAGGGAAAGTGTATTGTTAAAAAAAGATAATGAGAAACGATTCATCATTTCTTCAGTTCTTCCTAAATGTACATATTATTTTATAGAAGTAACTGTCATTCTCCCATTATTTTTATGTTTCTATTTTTTGTGTATTAATAATATTTAAAGTTATTTTGACAGTACTTTCAATAAATACATATATTAAAATAGTGTCATAGGGATCAATCCTATATTCTTTGATAAAAAAAAAAAAGAAAATAATTACATCTTTTTATTAAGTATTTATATAAAACGTTTTTTGTGGTAGTATTCTACTGTTCCATTATGTACATTACATATTCTGAAACAAAACGTATTACAAGTATTTTTGTTGATTCATTATTTAAATTTAAATTAAATTTCTGCATGTATCCATAATTTCGTGAATTTGATACAATGCATGCCATACTGTTCATTCGTAGAATGAAATAAATCCGCGTCTTCATATAACAACTGCCGAATAAAGTGCTAGTAAAGTCGGAATTGAAGTGCAGCTAAAGGCACGGGTGCGAACGGATAACAGCGCGACTACGGGTGAGTCAAGTACGCGTCGCGACAGCTTCGGGCGGGTAGAAATCGACGCTGACCCGCTAACCCGCCAGCGGGTCCGAGCGGGTATGGCTAGCTTGATAGCGGGTATCTCCGGGTGAGTGCAGATACGGGTACGGGCGGGCGGATGAAACGACGTCACGGCCGGGTGACGGGCGGGTCAAACCCGCCCATTGCAGAACTCTGGTATGGGATGCGGTTCAGATCAAAGGTGCCTGTTATCCTGACCAGGGGGTTGTAGTGATCTGTAACCCTATAATACTCCACAATTTTGCTTATATGGTCCAGGAATGGTTCAACACCTGCCTCATCGTTCAAATCCGCTGTATGATATCTTCGAGGTCTCCCCAAAATGGTCTTCAAGGCGCCGCTCTGAGCTACCCTAGCTGAGGTTAAAGCACTGTTAGAAGCGCATGCCCATATCTGTGCGCCATATGTAAGCACCGGGCGCAGGCAGATCTTGAATACGGTGATCCTGAGTCGCTGACAAAGGTATGATGATGGTTGTAGATGTGGAGTGATTGCCGCCAAGGCTGTTTTCATTTTATGTACCCTGTTTTATGTACCATAACCGCAGGTCCCATAAACATACCCTTGTCCATCAATAGGCCAAGGTAACGCACCTCACTTGCCCACTCAAAAAACTTTTCCCATCGATCGACAGACTAAGTCCATTTAGCTTAGGCCTTTTTCGGGTGAAAATTATGGCCTGGGTTTTATTTGGATTAACTGTCAACTTCCAGCTCTTGAAGTATTGAATTATTACATCCAAATATCTCTGCAATCTATGCACAAGAGTTCTGATCTGCCAGGAGGAGGTAAACAGGGCAGTATTATCAGCGTACAGAGCCATGTCGCATCCATCCATCAACGGGATGTCATTGATGTACACACTGAAGAGCAGAGGTCCCAGGATAGAGCCCTGCGGAACTGCCGCAGTGACCAGATGTTTCGAGGAGTTGTTACCTCTGACCGCAACATATATATATATCTGTCCGATAGATATGACCGTATCAACCTGATTATCGTAGTCGGGAAGCCAACCTTGTTCAACTTGTACAATAGAGCCTCATGCCACACTGAGTCGAAGGTCTTTGTCAAGTCCAAGAGCACCATTGCCATATAACGGTTGACGTTCATCTCATGTATGATCATTTGGGCAACCCTCACCAACTGGTGTATAGTGGAATGACCTGAACGGAAGCCGAACTGGTGATCCAGGATAATACCCTTGGCTTCAAGGAAGTCCACCATACAATGACGGAGACATCTCTCGAACACCTTACCCATAATTGGTAGAAGGCTAATAGGCCTATAGCTCCCCACGGAGGATTTTGGTTTTCCCGGCTTTGGAACAGGTGTGACTTTCGCCACCTTCCAGGCAACGGGGAAATATGAGAACATCACAGAATATCTGAATATGTAATACAGCTGGAGCCAGACCTTGCCCGAGGCGGACTTCAACATCTGGGCCGTAATTTTGTCGCCATCCGGTGCCTTTTTAATCTGTAATCCAAGAATAATCTCCCTGACCCGCTCCAGAGAAATCGTGACTACACTCAGGGGAGACTCGCATGGTCGTTCTTCAAGTTCAAGCATGAAGTCCTCCGCCATCGAGGAGTGGGGGAACTGTTGTCCTCCCACGTTTAAGTGGACTTCAGCAAAAGCCTCTATCAGAGCCTCAGCCTTCTCTTCGTTAGAGCAGATCACGTTGCCGCCCAGATTCAGTGGTGGGATGGTCGTTATAGCATGCGTTAACTGCTTGTAATTTTGCCAGAATGTGGGGTCCGCCTTATTCAGTGACCTTAGGCGGTCGCTCCATGTTGTCCTTCTCAATAACCTAATTCTACTGTCAATCTCTTGGGTGAGGTGTTTCGCAATATGGTTGAAATAAGAATGCCCTGTTCTTTGCCAAGCTTTCCTGGCTCCTCTCCTCTGCCTTACATACGTTGTAAGCTGCTGATCATAAGAGAAATCTCTGTGGTTGGAGGGTGGCACAAATGTGGAGGAACGTCGCAATGCCTCTCTTAAAAAGTCATCCAGATCATGCACACCTTGATCAATATCCAATGGATTCAAAAAGGTATGTTTCAGCCGTATGTTCCCGTTAGTTTAATTATATGCCTCCCAGTCCGTTTGTCGTACCCATCCAGGAGGGTGCATAGCCCCGCATTGCTTTGAGAGTCACCGGCCTGTGACTGGTACCAATATTCGAATGAACGCGCCAGGTGCTGCGTGCGCCTCCTTTTATACTCGAGATTTGGCGGGTTGGCGCATGCGTAGTGAGTCAGTTTTCAATGTTTCGCATTTTACTCGCTTATTACATATTATTTTATTTTGCGTTTTTGGTAATACTTATATTTAATTATTTCTAATATTCCTATAATATTCGCTTCTTTAATATTTGCTTAGTTCGTAATTTACGTATAAAAATATGTACAATACTTGTGCGCGGTAACGCAGATTGGATTAATGGTAGCACAGACGAGGTATGGATACCTTGCCTGTGATGATATTGTAACGTCCAACAGGGACTCGAACCGGCAATTACCGACCGTCGGTAAGGTAGGATCGATCTACGCTACCATTAATCCAATCTGCGTTACCGCGCACAAGCATTGTACATATTTTTATACGTAAATTACGAACTAAGCAAATATTAAAGAAGCGAATATTATAGGAATATTAGAAATAATTAAATATAAGTATTACCAAAAACGCAAAATAAAATAATATGTAATAAGCGAGTAAAATGCGAAACATTGAAAACTGACTCACTGCGCATGCGCCAACCCGCCAAATCTCGAGTATAACAAGAGGCGCACGCAGCACCTGGCGCGCTCATTCGAATACGGATACGTTCCTGCGACCAACGAATGCTAGTCCCTGGAGGTAGCTTAAGTACTATCCAGTAGAATTTCAGACCGCTCCTGAAACGGTAGCGACTGGTTCTCAGTGTACAAAGGTACTGGTGCTCCTTTTTGGGTCTTTCATTTGAAGGTTGAGAACTTTGTCTTCGCGGAGGTTTCAAGCGTTGCTCCTATTAGTAGTTAGCAGCTTAACCGTTTAGCGAAGGCAAGGTCTACGGAACTCTAAAATACATACCCTGCAACGAGTATCGGGAACCGCTCCGGAAACGGTAGCGGCCGCTACGACAGCAGCAGCATAAATAAAGAACTCTGTCAAAAGACGGTAGCGGCCGAGCTTACTACAGAAGCATATTTTACATACAGATATTTAACTTTAATAGCGCAGTTATATATATATATATATATATATATATATATATATATATAATTCTTTATTATCCCCTCAGGGTTACAATTCCCCACATCCTCTACCCTTACAATGCCTTACAACTAATACATTCAACTACGACTAACTTAACCTAATCTTAACCTAATTCGCCCCGCACGTCCGCTCGCTCGCCCGCTCGCTCGCTCGCTCGCTCTCCCGCTCTCTCGCCCGCCTCTCCCCTCTCCCCCCTCCGTACCCCCGCTTCCGCTCGACTCACCATTCTCTCCAATCTCCTCACTCATCCTTCCAATTCTCCCCTCCTCCCACCATCTTCCCTCTCTCCTATCCTCTATTTTCCTCAACCACACCTCTCCCTCCCCTCCCTCCCCTAACACCTCGCTTGCCATCTCCTGCCATCCCCTCTCTTCCCCCCAGCCCATACATTCCTCCCAAATGTGCTTCCACGTCTCTTCTCCCCACCCACATCCCCTACACTTCCTTTTATCCTCTTCTTCCCAGTATCTCCCCCCTCTCGTACCATTACCCAGCCTGAAACTTGCCACCCTCTGCCATCTGCTTTCTCCCCACCCCTTCGTTAAATATCCCGGCAGACCCACCCCCTTAACCCTCCCATACCAACTGTTAAACCTCGATTCCCTGATCTTCTTCCATCTCTCCTCTTCCTGCAACCTTTTTTCCCTGGCAACTAAAACCTCCCCCCTTAATTCCCCCCTTTCTCTCCATCTTTCCACCTCATCTACCTCCCACCCTCTATCCTTAAAGAACTGCTCCCTTTCCCGTTCCCATCCCTCTAGCACCCTTCCCCTCTTACACCTCTCCTTCATCTCCTCCCAACACTCCCTAGCCAGCTCCCCTCCCTTTCCCTCCTCCAATTTCCTTTCGTACCCCCACGCTCTCAGGCCCGCCGTTCCCTTCAGCTTCTCCCTTTGTAGCTCCTCCCTCACCATATACCCTGGTGTACTCCTATCCACCCCTAACACCCACCTCAGGAACCTTATCCTGCAACCCTTCAACTCTCTCCCTTTCCTTCCATCCCCAAATCTCAACCCCATATCCCACCACCGTCCACACCAGCTTATCAAAAAGCCACACTCTTCTATCCCAATCCTTTCCAAACATTCTTTTCCCAATCTCCCATACCTTACCCATTACTGCAGCCCCCTTCCTCAACCTCTCCTCTACGTGTTTCTCCTGTCCCCCATTCCCCATCACTGTATATCCTAAGTACTTAAAACATTTCACCTCCTCCAGCTCCTTCCCCTTCCACCTCCAAGCCACTTTTTTCCATCTTCCCCCTCCCCTCCTACATCTCATCACTTTCGATTTCCCTACATTCACCTGTAGTCCCTTCCCCTCCACGTAATTCTCCAACTTTGCCATCATCCCCCTCATCCCCTCCTCATCCTCCGCTAGCGCAGCCACGTCATCTGCATACGCTAGCGTGTACACCTTTCTTCCCCCAAGCTTCACCCCCCCCCCCACCCTCCCTTCCCCAACTCCTCATCCACGTCCGCAATAAGCAGGGTAAAGAGACTCGGGCTTAAAGGGCATCCCTGTCTCACCCCCCTTGCAGTCCAAAACCTCTCCCCTTCCTCCTCACCCGCCCTTACCCTGCACATCGTCTCCCTCAATACTTCCCCGCACCTCTCCACTAGCCCTTCCCTCACTCCCCTCTTCCTCATCGCCTCCAGCAGTACCCCCCTGTCCACCGAGTCAAACGCAGCCTTCATGTCCATAAACAATATTACCATCCTCCTCCCCTTCCTCACCACCTGCCTATTCACTAGGTAATTTAATACGTAAATATTGTCTATGCACCCTACTCCCCTTCTAAACCCCGTTTGACTCGGTGGTAGTAGTCCTTTCCCCTCCACCTCCTTCCTCAACCTTTCCGCCAAAACAGAGGCATATATCTTATACGCCGTCTGCGTCAACGTTATCCCCCTATAGTCCTCCGCCTTTTCTCCCGCTCCCTTTTTCAACACTGGCACCACTATCCCCTCCATCCATTCCTCCGGCCACCCCTCTCCCCTTCACACCCTGTTGCACAGTAACCATAACCATTCTTCCACCTCCGCTCCTCCATACTTCCACACCTCGTTTTGAATACCATCTCCACCCCCTGCTTTCCCATCCTTTAAATTCATCACTACCCTTTTCAATTCCTCCCTCCCAATCTCCTCCTCTTCACCCCCCTCCCTCTACCCCCTCCCATTCTTACTCTCCACTCCACACCTCCCAGCACTCCTCTAAAATGCCCATCCCACTCCCTTATTTCTATCCTCTCGTTTATCCTTCTTTTCTTTTTCCTCCCCCTATTCACTACCTTCCAAACCTGCCCCTCCGTTCTTACCCCTTCCACCTCCTTTTCCCACCTCTCCACCTCCTTTTTCCTTTTTTCCTCACAAAGCTTCCCATATTCTCTCTTCCTTGCCTTGTACACACTCCCATCCCCTCCCTCCCTTCTCCACCTCCTCAGCTCTCTTCTTAACTTCTCTTTCTCCTTTTTGCACTCCTCATCCCACCACCCCCTCTTTCTTTCACCCTTCCCCATCCCGCTCACTGCCTCTTTTATTCTTCCCTTCAGCTCCCCCCACTCGTCCTCTACTCCCCTCCCCTTCTCCTCCCTTTTCCCAAAACTCTTCATAAACTTCAATCTACTCTCCTCTGTCCAATTTCCCCTCTCCCCACCGCCCCCGCACCTTTTTTCCCCTTACCCACCCCCTCCCTTTCTCCCCCCTCTATCCAAATTACCACCGGGTGGTGATCCGACTCAACTCTGTCCCCTACCTCCAACCTTTCTACCTTCTCCCTTGTGCCTTCATTCCCTATTACATAATCTATCACCGAGCTTCCCCTTCCCCCGGTAAATGTCCATTCCCCCTCTTCGTCCCCCTCTACGCTTCCATTTAAAATCCCCCAACCCCTTTCCGCCAAATAATTGCAAAGTCTACGTCCTTCCCCATTTATCTCCCTATCCTTTGATCTCCTGCTCTTCTCCCCCTCTCCCTCCTCCCAACTCCCCCCCTCCCTCCTCCCCTGTCCGTGCATTAAAATCTCCCCCTATTACAATTCGCACTCCTTCCTCCCTCTCCTCCGTCCATTCCCCTAGCTCCTCTAATTTCTTATCCAGATCCTTGTTCACGTACACCCCTACTATCCTCCACCACTCCCTCCCCAATCTTACTTCTTTCGTCATCAACCCCTCTATTTCCCCCCTTCCCCCCCTCTCATCCCCAATCCCTTTCTCACCCCCATCAACATTCCTCCAATTGCTCTCCCCATCTTCTTGTCCCTCCTCGCCCACTGTCTTTCCCACACATACCCCCTGGGCAGCTTTCTCTCCACCCACTCCCATTCTCTCTCCTCCAGCCATGTCTCACTACACACTATCACATCCCACTCCTCCAACCCTTTCCAAAAATCCCTATCCTTTCTCCTTAGCCCTGCCACGTTCCAAAACGCTATTTTATATCTCCCCTCTCCACTCCTTCCTTCCTCCCTACTATTCCTTTCCCCATTCCTCCCTCCCCACTTCCCCCCTCCCCCTTCCCCCGTTTCCCTGTTCCTCATTCCATTTTTTCTCCCACTCGTCTCACGTCTTTAACCTCCCGTCCACCCACATCTTCCTATACCCCACTTGCACCTTCCTTCCTCTCTCCCTCTCCACTTCCGCCTCCCTTTCTATCCTCCATCTTGTCTTTCTCTCCTCCTCCGTTAAGTCGTCCTCTATTCTTTCCCTCCTGCCCCTCAACTTTTTCTTCGCCCCCATTACCTTCCTCTTATCACCCCCCCCCCCCCCAGCTTTACCAACACCATACCATACCCCTCTTTCCCCGTTTTACCTATCCTCACCGCTTCCCTTATCCCCACCTCCGCCACCCCCATCCTTTCCCAAAGCTTCTTTACTTCCTCCTTCACCTCCTTTCCCTCTATTTCTATCCCCCTTATCACCACATTATTTCTTCTTTCCTCTTTCTCTTTTTTATCCTGTTTTAACTCCATTCTTCTCAATCTCATTCTCCATTCCTCCCCTACCTTTTCTACAACCATCTCTTCACCCCCCCCCCCCATTCCTTTTTTCCATTTCCCAGCCCACCACCTTCCTAATCACCTCTACCATCCTCCTGTCCCTTTCTACCATCTTGTTCTCCATATCTTCTCTCCTTGCCTTCTCTTCTCTCATCTCCTCCTCCCACCTTCTTCTCTCCTTTCTCCATATTTCCTCTTCCAACCTTCTTTCCTCCCTCTCCCTCCTCATTTCCTCCTCCACCCTTTTTCTCTCCTCCCTATCCACCCTCATTTCCTCCCTCATTTCCCTCATCTCCCGCATCATTTCCCTCATCAATCCTTCTAAACCTCCCGACCCTTCCTCACCGGCGATCTCAACGTTTTCACACTCCTTTTGAACTCCTTCTTTTGCTTATCCGTCCCCTCCTCTTCTTCCTCCCTATCCTTCCTCTTTTTACCCCCCACACTATCTATACTACCCCTACTCCCTACACTACTTTCACTATCCTTTCTTCCTCTTTCCACCTTCTGTACCTTATCCCCAACTTCCCTACCTTTTCCTTCCTCCTTTCCTCCCTCCCTCTCCCCCTTTTCCTTTCCCACAGCCATTTGCCCTCTTACCCCTTTACTTTCCTTTATTCCCTTGCACCTCTTCCCTATCCTCCTATTGCCTTTTTCTTCTTACCCCCTGTCCTTTTCCTATATTCCTTACACTTCACCGTCGTCCGTTTAAATTTCCCTCCTTACTGTCACCTGCCCTACCTCCCGCTCTCTCCCACAGAGCGCGCCACCTGCCTACTGCCACTCTTCCCGCCTTGACCACGCTTGTCGCTCCGCCCTAACCTCCAAATCTATCTCTTTCCCTTTAAAACTTCCAAACCCCTCACCGCTCACCCTATACCTTTACCCTCTCCCTTCCTCCCCAACACTTGACCCTTTCACCACTTCTCACCGCCCCTTTCTCTCACTTCTATCACTCTCTTCCAACCACAGCCAACTCCACGCACCTTTCACACAACTAACACCCACTCGACCGGAAACGGAAGTCAACAGCGCAGTTAATTAGTATATATATATATAAAAAAAACATAAGAACATAAAAAACATAAAAATCGTTGTCATAAACATTATTATTATTATTATTATTATTATGAGAAATAAGTGTTGTTCAAATAAAGTCATTGTTACGTTTTAAGTTGGATTTTACTCCTTAACTCTATTAACGAACCCCCACCTATCCTATACTCGAGGTGACGCCGCTCTCCTCTCGAGAACCTGCTAGCGTTCAGTCGTCCCCGGGCAACCGGACGTTACAGGTCGGATATTTTTGGTGACAGCGGTGGGATATCTCGTTGAGAAGGATATTTTCGCTTAGTAAAATCACTCCAAAAGTGAGTATTTTCTCAGAAAATTTTTTCTTAACTTTTTATAGAGACTTAAAACTTCACGATGCCTGACACACTTGGAGAAAAAATGAGTAAATTAGCACTCGCTACAGGAACTCCAGAAAATCCAGAAAATCCAGAAATTGTTTTTTTTTTTTAAACTCCAAGGAACTTTACAATTTGTCCTGTAAGGACATTCGGTAAATTTGTTTAGCTGTAACGTAGGATTATATCACGTAGATACTTCCTCATTAGAAAGCATCTATTCAGAAGTTACAACGCATGCTGTTGTGGGAGAAGTTCGTTTGGATGCTTTCTGTGCAGTCTTCTAGGTATATTTACAACGTATAGGTTTTTAGCTAGGTCACTAGGGTGACTCTTTAATCTGTTTTCGTATCTGCCACATAGGCGTGCTATTTCTCTAGTTACTGTTTTGATCTTAAGATCTTTACGTATTTCATCGTTACGCATGTACCATGGTGCATTGACTATAGTCCTAAGTATAATGGATTGTAACGCTTCCAATTTGGTTATGTGGCTTTTAGCTGTCATGCCCCATAATTCAATTCCATATGTCCATATTGGTTTAATGATTGTTTTATATATTAATAGTTTGTTGTTTATATTTAGTTTTGAATTTTTGCTGGTAAGCCAGTACATGTCTTTCCTTAAAATACGAATTTGCTTTATCTTGGTTCGTATGTGGTGTTTCCATGTTAATCGTGAGTCTAAATGCATACCTAGGTATTTTACTACTTTAGTTTGAGGTACAATGATATTGTTTAGGGTTATTGGCGGAACAATGTTTTTTTTTAATGTGAAAGTGATGTGTTTGCATTTATCAGCATTTACTTTAATTTTCCATGCGCTTAACCACTGTTCGAGTTTTAGTAGGTGATTTTGTAGCATGGAAAATGCTGACTTAGGGTCTTCGTGAGTGGCTAGATCATCTGCAAACGTGAGTAGTGTGGTTTCTTCAGTAATAGGAATATCAGCGGTATATAACGTATATAGTATAGGCCTCAAGACACTGCCCTGCGGAACTCCTGCTTCAATGTTGTATATGTCCGAATTGGCATCCTGGATTTTAACATAGTATGTTCTGTCTTCAAGATATGACTTGAGAAGCTGCTAGTAGGATATGGGAAAGTTTTGTTTAATTTTATGTAAGAGGCCCTCGTGCCACACTTTATCAAATGCTTTTTCTATGTCGAGAAAAAGGGCGGTGCAGTATTTTTTTTGATCAAGGGCAAGTACGATTTTATTTGTCAATCTGTGAATCTGTTCTATTGTAGCATACCTGCTTCTAAAACCAAATTGATGCGGCGGGATTAAATTGTTTTCAGAGATTATCTTTTTCATTCTGGCTAGAATTATTTTCTTTAGTAGTTTTGACATTAAGGGTAGTAGAGAGATTGGTCTGTACGATGATGGTAGATGAGATTCTTTTTTAGGCTTAAGTAGCATCACAACTTGCGCTATTTTCCAATTAATGGGAAAGTACTTAGTTCTCAATATCAATAGCAGGCTCAGTCACGGTGAGTAGACTTACACTTGAATTAGCTGCATAGCTGTTCATATTATTGTGTTTAAACGTATTTTGTAGGTGTTCAGCAAATGTGGTGGCTTTTTCCAGCGTACTTCTTGCCCAACTACAGTCAGCTTTTCTTATAGCAGGTAGAGGGGTAACTGGCCTTTTCAATCTTTTAGTAGCTTTCCATAGTGAATATTTTGTATCTTCATCAGGAGAAAGACTAGAGATGTTTGAGATTCCATTAGTTCAGAGTTCCGCCGTGCCCACGCTCGTCGCAGCACCTCCTGGGCAGCGGAACACACCGCTGATCGACGATCGATCCGGTGATCGATTCTCCTAGTCACCTGCTCAGCCAATCACCGTTCGTCGCGTGAAACTGGCGGCCCAATCGTAGAGCGTACTTTCTTGGTCGATTCTCGAGGATTGTTCGAGAAGACGCTCAACGGCTTTCGGCTTTCTCTTTGTCCACTCTTGTTCATACCGCTTATCGAGAAAGACGTGTTTTTCATTGTTCATCTCGCAACGTACGAATTATATTAAATCAGTGCTTCTCAGTGCTTCTGCTCAATTCTAGTGCATAATCTATTGTTTTGTGCTTTAGAATTGCTCACGTGTTTGTTTTTACTGTTTTGCTCAACACGTGAGTTCATCGTGTGTCGCGTGACCGCGTGGCTTGTGCAACAGTGAAAATACACTGTTCGTGATTCTGCTCATCGCACAACCGTATGTGTGTGTGTGTGTGTGTAAATATATGTAGAATAAATCTGACTGCGTTTCTAATATGTGTATGTATATGTATTTTATATTGTAATGGAGTTGTTGTAAATTATTAATACTAAGGCAATTAACATTTTTTCGATTGCGCAGCGCCAAGTATTTTGAATCAAATATTTATTCGTATTAAAATATTTATTTGTATAAAAATATATCTGCATATTATTATTTAATACATTTTTTCTTTGTATAAATAGCCATTATGAGTAATGGAATTTTAGCCGTGCATATGTAGTTGTGTCATCTAAAGCGCAATTGGAAAGCATCTTTATGTACTGGCAGCTCATTTTGATTTCACATCTTTTTTTAATTTTGTAATTATTATTATCTTCTATTTTTTGTGATTTTCATGTACTTGGCGTATTTTTTTACTTTCTTGAAGTTTTTTATGGGTTTATATTACCATTTAAAATATTGCATATCATCTCCATACATATTATTTTGTATTGCTATTTTAATTGCTATTCATAATATTTTGTATTTCTACGCGTATTGCGTTCACCTATTATTTTGCATTACTATTCTTATTGCTATTCATATTATTTTGTCTTGCTATTCTTATTGCTATTCGTATTATTTTGTCTTGTTACGCTTAAGTGCTTTTCATATTATATTGTGTTATTAACGCTCATTGCGACCATATTCCATGTTCTTATCAACGTTTACTGCTTATATTATTCCATCTTAAAACATATACTGTATGTCACGCTCATAATCACACTATATATATATATATATAACCATTTATATAAATGTTCTGTGCAAATGATTAATGTTTAAACGCATTCTATGTTCAACAAAGCACTTTCACAAACAGTGCCTATATTTTTTGCCTAAACTAATAAACCGCTTTGCTTAACTAACGTTTCGAGTCATTGTGTTAATCCTTCGGCTGCGAAGATCCCTAAATCCACACGAGCTGCCGGAACAGCTGATTACGGGCAACGACCGCGGAAAGCATCGCGGTGTTTACCAACTTACTTTTACATAGCTCGCGTATAACCATACGATTAACAGATTTCGTGGAATCATTACAAGTGTCTTTTACCTCAATGCAACGGTAAATCCGATTACCAAAACCAAATCATAACAAGTGCTCTAACGGGTGTCCCCACGGAAAGTACCACATTAAACCTTCCCTGGTCGATTAGAGTGTAGGATTACAGATCCTCGCCTGAAATCCTTTCTACCCTCAGCGTGCAGGATTCAAGATCCTCGCCTGATTTCCTTCTGCCCACAGCGTGTAGGATTCAAGATCCTCGCCTGAACCCCTTCTACCCTCAGCGTGCAGGATTCAAGATCCTCGCCTGAGATCCTTCTTACCCTCAGTGTGTAGGATTCAAGATCCTCGCCTGAACCCCTTCTACCCTCAGCGTGCAGGATTCAAGATCCTCGCCTGAGATCCTTCTTACCCTCAGTGTGCAGGATTCAAAATCCTCGCCTGAGTTCCTTCTGCCCTCAGCGAGCAGGATTCAAGATCCTCGCCTGAGATCCTTCTTACCCTCAGTGTGCAGGATTCAAAATCCTCGCCTGAGTTCCTTCTGCCCTCAGCGTGCAGGATTCAAGATCCTCGCCTGAGATCCTTCTTACCCTCAGTGTGCAGGATTCAAAATCCTCGCCTGAGCATAATTTATAAACCCCATGTCATTGTCCCCAAAGACCTCCACCCGGGACGTGACATATGCACAGCTAAAATTCCATTACTCATAATGGCTATTTATACAAAGAAAAAATGTATTAAATAATAATATGCAGATATATTTTTATACAAATAAATATTTTAATACGAATAAATATTTTGTTAGAACGGTACGTGTAGGCGACAGGCCGAATGAAAGAGCGAAATAAGGTTCTCACGATATATTTATTTCAAAGATACAAAAATGCGTGGCACACGTTACTGAACGAGGCAACAAGAAGAAGTAAGTGCAGGTTAGAAGAAAAAATATGGCGGGCCCTCCCTGAGAGGACGCATGATGCGCTGTACGCGCCAGTAGGTGGCGCTGCGCATACCGAGTCATCCAGAATCACAGCTGGGCTGCTGGTCAGCAGAGGCTCGTATTAACACTTCCCCTCGATTCGATGACTCTTCACTCGAGCAGTTATACACTGGCGAGGCCAAGAAGCTCCATGCACTTTCTATGCTTCTGTGCATGTACGCCCTTGGTCAACATGTCAGCTTCCATATCCTCAGTTGGCGTGTGTTCAATCTTCAGTTTTCCGCTCGTCAGCACCTCACGAACATAATGATGGCGTACGGCGATGTGCTTACTACGTTTGTGGAAAACAGGATTTTCGGCCAACCTGCAAGCACCGTTGTTGTCGCAGAACATCCTGACCCCTGCGAATTTGCCGAATCCCAAGTCGGTGAGAAAAAGCTGCAAATACATTGCTTCCCTCGTTGCTTCCGATAAGGCCATGTACTCGGCCTCGGTGGTGGATAGAGCGACCGTTTTCTGCTTCTTCGCTTCCCACGAGATAGGACCTCCACCCAGGATAAACGCATAGCCGGTGTATGACCTCCTGTCGTCCGGGCAGTTCACCCAATCGGCGTCGGCGTAACCATCCAAAGGTCCTCTGGTTTTTCTGAACTTTAGTCCCAGGGTTCTAGTACCCTGAAGATAACGCAACACTCGTTTTGCGGCTGCCCAATGTTGCGTTCCATAACAGCAGTTAAATTGACTTAAGTAACTGACAGCGTATGCGATGTCAGGTCTAGTGCACACTGCCAGATACATCAGTGCTCCGATAAGCTCTCGGTACGGTAGTGATTTCTCGTCTGGTCCGAGTTCTGCTTCGTTTCTTTCCAACTTCGTTCCGGGACTCAAAGGAGTAGTGACAATCTTCGAATCCGTCATTCCGAAACGATCGAGGATATCTTTAATGTATCCGGTTTGGCATACCGAAATTTCGTTGTCTCGCTGAACAAATTCCATTCCAAGACAATATCTAACTTGTCCAAGATCCCTCACTTCGAATACTTGTGATAGATATTTTCCGAATTCTTTGATTTCGTTCCGATCATGCGATGCGACGAGTATATCGTCCACGTATACTGAAATCAGGAGTAAGTTCTTCCCCTTTCCCTTGAAGTATACGCATGGATCCGCATTAGATTTTCTTGCACCGAACCTGACCAGTTCTTCATTGAGTTTGGCGTTCAAACAACGTCCAGCCTGCCGCAGACCATAGAGAGCCTTGTTTAGCAGGCAAACCTTATCGCCTGCTTTTAATTCACGAAGCATCTTCGTTGCCTTTCCTCCGATGTCGTTGTTCGCAGGTTCACGCTGGACAATCATTTCCAGAGCTTCGATTGTACATTTGGGAATTTCCATAAATACTTCTTCGTCAAGTACTCCGTTTAGATATGCGGTTTCGACGTCAAATTGGTGTACAATCATATCAGCCTCCACTGCCAATGCCATCATAGTTCGAACCGCCTCGAGTCGGGCCACGGGAGCAAACGTTTCGACAAAGTCGATGCCCGGTTGCTGTGCGCAACCCCTCGCGACGATCCGGGCCTTCCTTCGATCGATAGTTCTGTCCTGTTTATATTTGTTTCGGAGCACTATTCGACTGCCGATCACTTTTCGATCTTCGGGTCTGTCTACGAGTGTCCATGTATTCTTTTTGATGATGGACTTGACCTCCGAAATTATCGCTTGATACCATTCGTCTGCGTAAGGACCACCGATCGCCCGCTCGAGCGGTATTTCGGCCAAACAAGTCGTATCTGCAACTTCCCCGACCTGACTCGGTACGCTGTACTCCTTCCTGGGTCTCCCCCTGAGGCCAGTCCTTATGATGCGAGGTCTTCCTCGGCCTCTTCGCGGGGGGTCGAGTACCCTGTTTTCTGATTCTTCCTCTGGGTCTTGTTGTACATCTGCGATGTTTTGGTCGTTTTCTTCAGGATTCCTTTCGACAGCTTCGTTAGGCTCGTTCTGATTTTGTATCGTATTCAAGGGGAAGATAACTTCCTTCTGGAAATCTTCATCCGTTGAGACTTCGTCGTAGTCCTCCTCTGTAACCGTTCCTACGAATTTCACGTCTCGCGTGACATCTACACGTTTCTCGTCCGGCAACCATACTCGATATCCCTTTGACTCGTTTGAATAACCAACGAAAATTCCCTTTTTCGATCTCGAGTCTAATTTTCCTTTCGTCGGTTCTCGATTCCACGTGTAGACTTGGCATCCGAATTCCTGAAAGTGACTCACGTCTGCAACTTTTCCTGTCCACTTTTCGTAGGGAGTCATTCCATTTAGGCTACTTGACGGACAACGATTTCGGATGTAGTTTGCCGTGTTTATAGCCTCGCCCCAAAAAGATGGGGGAAGTGACGATTGCATTAGTAGGCACCTCGTCATATCCATCAATGTACGGTTTCGTCTTTCCGCGATGCCGTTTTGTTGAGGGGTATGGGTGACTGTTAGTCTTCGAGCGATACCGTTGTTTTTCAAAAAAGTGTCAAATTTTTCGTTCCGGTATTCTCCTCCGTTGTCGGATTGGATAAACTTTATCTTTTTTCCTGTTTGATTCTCAACTAGGGCCTTAAACTCTTTGAAGGCGTTGAAGACTTCGTCCTTTCGTTTTAGTAGGCGCAGTTCACACCAATGCGAGTAATCTTCGATAAATGTTACAATGTATCTCGCCCTCCCATTTGATTCTACGCGCATTGGGCCGCAGACATCGCTATGGATCACTTCCAACAGCTCCGAATCCTTCGTTGAATTCTTGGGGAATGGTGTCCTCGTCATTTTTCCTCGCAGGCATATTTCACAGTCGAAAGTCTTTCGTGTTTTATCGAGCTTCATGCCTTGCACTGTTCCATTCCTATGACCGTCTATTAGATCCTTAAAGTTCAAATGGCCCATCTTCCTGTGCCACTCTTCTGTTGTAGTGCCTGAAATGACCTCGACGTTCGCACTACACTGTTGTTGTGTCTCGCGTAGATAGTACAGTCCATCTCTTCGATCGGCGGTTAAAATCGTGTTCATGTTTCGGTCAACGATTTTAGCTTCGTGTCGGTCGAAATGCACCGCGAAACCCCGGTCTGTGATTTTTCCGACGGATAAAAGGCTGGTGCGAAGGTCCGGGACACACAATACATCGTTCATGCGCACATCCCTCGAACGGCCATCTTCTTCCGCGACTATGTACACGGTGCCCTTCCCGCGGATGGGTGCTATGCCCGATTCACTCGCGAGCTTCACGTTTCCGGCGCTTGACTCGACGACATTCGAGAATTTCGTCCTATCATTACACATATGTGCGGAACATCCGCTGTCTAAACACCACACTTCTCCCCGACGCGGTTCACCGATGCCCGGCGTTCCCGTAGTAAACGAAAAATCATCCCGCGCGTATAGGCTTACATTGTCCGCTACATTCGTATCATCGGTTTGCTTTCTCGTTTCGGTACACTCAGCGGCCTTGTGCCCCACTTTTCGGCATCGATGACACTTATATTTGAAAAATTCGGATTTTTGTCCATCGTCTTTATTCGCGACCTTTTTGGAATTTGCATTTCGATTCGTGTTCCGATTCGCACTTTGACGCGTATCCGATTTCTTTTTCGCGAACATCGCACTATTCGTAACCTCGCGTACTTCATTTTTCCGCGCGTCGTATTCCTCGATGATTTTAATTCGCAAATTTTCCGGACTGGGTAGTTCGTCACGTGACTCTATAGCACAGCGAAAATTTTCGAAACTGGGTGGGAGACTATACAGCAACATCACTGTCAACAGATCGTGATTTATGTCAATTTCCATTTCACTTAACTTATCGAGTGTGTCGAAGAATGCTCGGAGGTGATCACGCACGTCTCCGTTATCCTCCATTTTCTGCAGCGTTAATTTCTTAAGAAGCGTTGCCTTCCGTGCCGGTCCACTCGATTGATATATGGATTTTAGCTTAGTCCAGACTTCCTTCGATGTGTTACACCCCTTTATCTGTTTGAGTTCCGATGGCTTTATGGACAGGATAATGTCGGACTTCGCTTTCCTGTCCTCGACGTCCCACACTCTCGCAGCTTCCACCGATCCCGCATTTCCTTCGATCATTTCAGGCTTGATTTTTTCACCGCTGACATACGGCCACGCGTCGTTTTTTACTAATACCGCTTCCATTTGTATTTTCCACGTGTCGTACTTTTCTTTGTTCAAAAGTTCTATCCGAACGGTATTCGTCGAAGCCATGTTTTATTTTCCATGTGCGAGGTATTCCTTACCCTCAAAAATATAACCTCTTCACTTTCTCACTTTCACTTCGCGCTCGCGCTTTACTTCCATGTGCCTGGGCCCATAACCTGTTAGAACGGTACGTGTAGGCGACAGGCCAAATGAAAGAGCGAAATAAGGTTCTCACGATATATTTATTTCAAAGATACAAAAATGCGTGGCACACGTTACTGAACGAGGCAACAAGAAGAAGTAAGTGCAGGTTAGAAGAAAAAATATGGCGGGCCCTCCCTGAGAGGACGCATGATGCGCTGTACGCGCCAGTAGGTGGCGCTGCGCATACCGAGTCATCCAGAATCGCAGCTGGGCCGCTGGTCAGCAGAGGCCCGTATTAACATATTTGATTCAAAATACTTGGCGCTGCGCCCCGAATTGGTGTTGCTAAACTCAATAAATATGTAATAAATTGCATTAATCCTTTTCTTTCTTTCTTGTACGTGTGTGTGTGCGTGTGCATATGCTACGCATGGTATTAGAATTAAATATACGTAGAATAAGTCTGACTGCGATTCTAACATGTGTATGTATATGTATTTTATATTGTAATGGAGTTGTTGTAAATTATTAATACTAAGGCAATTAACATTTTTTCGGTTGCGCAGCGCCAAGTATTTTGAATCAAATATTTATTCGTATTAAAATATTTATTTGTATAATAATATATCTGCATATTATTATTTAATACATTTTTTCTTCGTATAAATAGCCATTATGAGTAATGGAATTTTAGCTGTGCATATGTAGTTGTGTCATCTAAAGCGCAGTTGGAAAGCATCTTTATGTACTGGCAGCTCATTTTGATTTCACATCTTTTTTTAATTTTGTAATTATTATTATCTTCTATTTTTTTTGTGATTTTCATGTACTTGGCGTATTTTTTTACTTTTTTGAAGTTTTTTGTGGAGATCTCACTTCTTTTTACAAAGATAATTTGCATAGGGATTGACATCAGATAAATTTTAATATTACTTTTTATAACTTAAAAATTATCAAAATTAAAAATTATATTTTATTTCATTATTAGTATCTTCAATTTTTGTGATTATTATTGTCTTCTATTTTTTGTGATTTATTTGATTTTTCATGTACTTGGCGTATTTTTTTACTTTTTTGAAGTTTTTTATGGGGATCTCACTTCTTTTTACAAAGATAATTTGCATAGGGACTGACTTTAGATAATTTTTAATATTATAAATTACAAATTATCACGCGACAGAATTAAGTATAAATTCTATATTCTACGTAAGTTTAACACCTACGAACAGAAACCATGTGCACCGGATTGCCAATCTATATGCATTATATTATATGTATAGTAAGGAAACAGAGGATCGAAGCTGAATAAACTCATTTAATTAATATAATAATAATAATGCCATGTTTCAATAATTTTTTTTTTCTGACGTAGATTGCACTGCATCATCTTTTGCTTCGATTATCTGTAAATAAATATAAAAGCCACATTTTAGTTATATACAACTTGACATAGAACTTATTATTTATAGAAATAGAGTGGCCTTTTGCTACAGTGAGTGTAGAGACTACATAATGTATCAGAAAATGTTGCAGGAAATTTGAATGCTAATGGTAATAATTCAGCGAATCAACGAAAATAAACGAGATTCAATATTTTTAACGCACAATTTATTGGTGTTTGAATAAAATTTAGTATGTTTATTGGTGAATTGAAATAATGGCAATCTAAAAAATTAATGAATTAATGAATAACGTAGCAACTACTGTGGATTTTATTAATTAAAGTATTAGAAATGTCTATCACAAAAGATTGAAAAGCATCAAGAGAGATAATAATTCTTAAGGGGGCCGTCTCAGTTTTGTTATTGTCCATCTCACCGAGCCTTGAATGTGTGCGGACAGGTCACACAAGCTAAGTTAAGCGTGTACGTATACGCGTGTTGTAAACAAACCGGTTCAACCGATTTTCGTCCTGGAATCGGCCAGAAGGAAGTTTTTGCGGGTACAGTTGCCTTCAGTAAACATCTGTGGGGGGTGGGACGGTGCGTTTGAACGCTAATAAGCATTGTACATTGAAATAATAATGAATTTATGAATCGAAAACTGACAGAATGAAGCTTCAAGGCTTCTCCGTTGGTGGCGCTAATGGTGCACTGTAGCTACGTAGCACCAGCGTGACGTATAAATTCATTATTACTTCAATATACAGTGCTTATTAGCGTTCAAACGCACCGTCCCCCCCCCCCCCCCACACACACAGATGTTTACTGAAGGCAACTGTACCCGCAAAAACTTCCTTCTGGCCGATTCCAGGACGAAAATCGGTTGAACTGGTTTGTTTACAACACGCGTATACGTACACGCTTAACTTAGCTTGTGTGACCTATCCGCACACATTCAAGGCCCGGTGAGACGGCCCCCTTAATGCTATGTTTTTATACAAAGTTTGTCGATTTACCTTATTTGGGAAGTTTTCAAAATTGTGTGAAAGAAGATGCTTCATTTCTATTCAAGCCTGTACATCCCCTTCATTTCTATCGAAGCCTCTGCATCCCCTTCACTTTTATCCAAGCCTCTGCGTCCCTTTCATTTTTATCCAAGCCTCTCCGTCCCCTTCATTTATATAGGCTTTACATAAAAACTGTAAAGTAAAAAAAAAATAGTTTTGCTAAGAAAACAAATATCTGACAATTTAAATAAATAAATGCAATTTGTTACAAAAATAATGGAAATCTAAAGAATTAATGAATAGCGTAGCAACTACTGTGGATTTTATTATTAAAGAATTACGAATGTCTATCACAAAAGATTGAAAAGCATCAAGGGAGATAATAATTCTTAATGCTATGTCTTTATACAAAGTTTGTCGATTTACTTTATTTGGGAAATTTTCAAAATTGTGAGAAAGAAGATGCTTCATTTCTATTTAAGCCTGTGCATCCCCTTCATTTCTATCGAAGCCTCTGCGTCCCCTTCACTTTTATCCAAGTCTCTGCGTCCCTTTCATTTTTATCCAAGCCTCTCCGTCCCTTTCGTTTATATAGGCTGTACATAAAAACTGTAAATTAAAATGTTATAAAAATAAATATCTGACAATTTAAATAAATGCAATTTGTTACAATACATTACTTTGTACATATGGTTCAGATTTTCAGAAACTTATGCAAAAGAAGATGCTTCTCGGTGGAATCGAACCTTCTCCGGATAATTTGCAATCCTGCAATTCCACATAAGAATTTAAATGCAATTTGTTACAATAACATTATTATTTTGTACATGCATTGTACAAATTTCCAGACATTTATGTGAAAGGAGATGCTTCTCACAATCAGTCGAACCATCTCCGGACAACTTCCAAGTCTGCGACTCTACATAAGAAACCTATTAAAAAATTTTGGCGACTTACCTTATTAATTGAGACAATAATTCAGTCTCCTATTTAGTGTAAAAACTCGTGACATTTCAAATTCGGACAACTTACTTTATTTGACACTTAGCACTTAGGTTATAAAATTCAAAATAGTATACAGGGTGTTACTCTACCTATAGTCAATACTTTGGGGGATGATTCTACAGGCATATATAAATCGAAAATCAAGAGTGACGAAATTGCGGTAAATGCTTCGTTTATTAATTATCGATGGTTAAAAATTGGCGTCTGGATCGCCTGAATCAGCCTGAATGACGGCAACTCGACGGACAGCGGGCCGCGCGAGGCAGGCCAGCCAAGGGGCATGCAGTGGCGGCGGATGCGTGACGGATTTGCCATGTAGAGTGCATACTTACTTACCTACCTCGCCGAAACTGTGACATACGGTACTTGCGATAATTTATCAAAAGACGCAAACGTTGTTCGGCATTAAACATTCCTACTCGTAAAAATCCACAAGGGCATATCAAAACCCGCCCAACGGGATTCTCAAGTAGAGAGGGTGAATGTCATTGCCTTTGAAAATATTGCCCTCAAAAATCACCCACACGGCCATCCAAAGCACCGCGATTGTCCCGTCCGCGATTGTTCACTTAATTACACACACGTACCACGATCAATTTTTTCGCGAATGTCCATGTCTTCACGTACCGCGATTGTCCCGTCCGCGATTGTTCACTTAATTACACACACGCACCACGATTAGATTTCTCGCGAATGTCCATGTTTTCACGCACCGCGATTGTTCACTTAATTACACACACGCAGCACGATTAGATTTCTCGCGAATGTCCATGTTTTCACACACCGCGATTGTCCCGTCCGCGATTGTTCACTTAATTACACACACGCACCACGCCACGATTAGTTTTCTCGCGAATGTCCATGTCTTCACGCACCGCGATTGTTCACTTAATTACACACACGCACCACGATTAGTTTTCTCGCGAATGTCCATGTTTTCACGCACCGCGATTGTCCCGTCCGCGATTGTCCATGTTTTCACGCACAAAATATTGTCTTACAGGAGATGTTCAACGTGACCACCATACTCCTGAATACACAGTTGCATTCTTCTGCGAAAATTTTCGCGTACTTGTCGGAAGTCGCCCATCACATGCTGCACTATCCCCGACGTAAACTGGATTCGTTGCTCTAATTCGTCCACCGTGGCCACGGGCATTGAGTAGACCAAATTCTTCATATGTCCCCAGTAAAAGAAATCAAGGGGATTGAAATCTGGAGACCGAGCAGGCCAAACGATAGGTCCTTCTCGTCCAATCCATCTATTTCGGAAGTATGCATTCAAATGTTGGCGTACTATTACGGCATAATGTGGTCCTGCACCGTCTTGCATGTACCACATGTCTCTTCGCACAATCAATGGCACGTCTTCTAATAGAGCAGGCAATTGTGTCTGCAGGAATTCGAGATATCCTTGGCCTGTTAACCGACGAGGGAGAACAACAGGACCAATAATCTTGTCGCCAAGAATTCCTGCCCAAATATTTGTTGAAAAGTGGCGCTGAGTATTTCTTTCTGACAGCGCGTGAGAGTTTTCTTCTTCCCAGACGTGAGAATTACGTGTATTAACGGTGCCATATCGGTTGAAGTTTGCTTCGTCGGAAAACAATATCTTCGATAGGGAGCCTTCATCGGCTGTAATCATTTCCACCATCCATGTGGAAAAGTGAAAGCGGTTCTCGAAATCACCCTCTTCTAATTCCTGCACCCGTTGCAAATGATACGGGTACAGTTGATTGTTTTTCAGAATTCTCCAGACAGTGGTACTGCTTACACGTTCCTCTGCCGCGATTCTTCGTGTGCTGGTCGAAGGGTTTTCCTCGATTCGCTGCATCACCCTCTCTTCGAGGTGCGGATCTCGTTGATCACGTCCCCCGGATCTGTTACCCGTAACAGAACCTGTATCGCGTAATCGTTGATACAGTCTAGTAAATATCCTTCTATCGGGCACATTTCTCCTTGGATATTTTTGACAATAAATGCGAAGTGCTTCAGGAGTACTACCCTTCGCTTCACCGTAGCACATGAGCATGTCTGCGAGCTCCATGAACGAATATTGTCCTTCCATCGTAGAAAATTCGACCGTACGCACCACTTCACACACCACTACACACACCGTCACACACCACTTCACACACCACTACACACACCGTCACACACCACTTCACACGCTACTACACACACCGTCACACACCACACGCAGAATAAAGCTTAAAAAAGAAAAGGAAAGAAATTTAAAAGGCCTAAGCTAAAGCTAAAACTGAAACTAAAACTGAAACTGAAACTAAAACTCTGACTAAATTCAAAAACACACTCTGCTTTCTACTGTGACGTAGCGTCCGTCCCGTGAGGAATCGAGCGCGCGGTAATCCGACCGGGAGGGAGTGATACGCCAAGCGCCCGGCCGACCGCGTCCGAACCCCGCCGACCCGGGCCGAGGCACACCAGGCTCGCGATGCGTCAGCGCGAGGACGATAACTCCCCACCGCGCCGCTAGATCGCGTCGATTTCTCGCAGCTAAAATATTCCGGACATCGGGACATAAGCCTTGCCGCGACGCAAAATAGGCAGTTCGAGTGGGGCTACGGAACCCCTCCCTAAGCGCATAGCTGGATGTTGCCCGGTGACAGCGTGATAAGAAAACAAGCCGTGTAACCACGATCGAGCGATCGACAACTCTCCGCCGCAGAGACGCCCGGATGATGCCCGGTCTCTAGGCCCGCCGCCCCTTTACAGAGACGCCCGGATGTTGCCCGGTCTCTAGCCCTAGCATCCAGACGGCTGGAAGTTGCCCGGTCTCGCCGCCCCCCCCCCCCTTGCCCCGTTACAGAGACGCCCGGATGCTGCCCGGTCTCTAGCCGCCGTACCGAGACGCCTGGAAGTTGCCCGGTCTCTAGCCGCCGTACCGAGACGCCTGGAAGTTGCCCGGTCTCTAGCCGCCCGTACTGAGACGCCTGGAAGCTGCCCGGTCTCCAAAGCGCTTTGCGCCAACATAGACTCACCGGGATACCGCCCGGTCTTTATCTAGTCCGTTCCGAGTAAGAGGTGCGAGGACTCTGTCCGACCTCCACGACTACTCCGTATCTAGTACCAGTCAATGGTATTAAGCCAAGCCAGCACCTGTCCGCTTCGGCCGCCGTCTATCGGTATATGTTTATGAAATACAAGACGAGTAATAAAGGATTACGTTATTAAGAAATCGGTGTACACGAACCCTGTCTTACCGACTCTAGCTAATCACACTGATCCTTACCTCCTGAGTGACATACGTCACACTACAATAGAAATACAGTAAAGTCTCGTTAGCCGCTCGCTGGTCAGGACTGACATTGAGCACGTATCGTGACAAAACCCTAATTCCGGGTGTGAGTTTCTCGCTTCTTTCTGGCCGAAGGGGGGAGCGAGATGGAAGACTGCGTGCGCGGCCGGCGTGCGCAACAGACGCGAGCGCTCCCATGTAATCGTAACTGCTTGACGCATGCGCGCGGCGGTCAGATAACCACGCCCGGCTCCAGTCTTTCTTGCGCCATAGGCGAACTTGTCAAATTGAGCCCTTTATTATAGTACATTTATTTCAGTTTATTGATGTCCTTACTCTCAATTTTTATTCGTAGTTTAAAACCGTTGTAGTACAATCAGAGTTGGGCATTAGTCGAATAAATTTTGATTCGACTAAATTTTGATTCGACTAAATTTTTATTCGAACGATCTCGAATAAAAATTTCGAATAAAGTGTAGTTATTCGAGAATAACGAATAAATTATTATTCGACTAAATTTTTATTCGAGTGATCTCGAATAAAAATTTCGAATAATAATTTATTCGAAAATATAGAATAAATTCTTAGTCGAATAAATTCGTATTCGTTATTCGTTATTCGTTATTCGAAGGACCTCCGTGGCGACTAGGCGACACGAATAAGCGTGGGTCAGAACCCGAGCCGCTCCGTCTGGGGTCCCGAGGCCCTCGGCCTCTGGTCGGGCCGAGAGGGGATTATGAGACAAGGGGAACGCTTTCCGAATGTACCTACCACCCCCACCGGGGGCTACTCGATATTTCCGTACCATATATCTTCAATTTTAACAAATTTCACAGGGTTATAAATTCCGTTCCGTATATTTCACAATAGAGGTTGAAGATCTTGTAATAACGTATAATATTACAAAACTGATGCACTAAACACCATTAAATATATAAACAAACAGATGACAAGTACAAATAACAAATCGAATATGAAACTGCGATGTATACAAAGTGAATGGGCTTGATAAGTGAATAATTACAAAATTTGACAAATCAAATTGAGGGCTACATCTCTTTGATTTACGGTCTTATGGAAAATAAAGACCGCTAACAAAAATCATAAAAAATTCAGACTGACAGGCTCAAGTTAAAAGTTCTCATGACATTGAAATAGATTCGGGTAACTATGGCCCATACGGTTAAAGAGATATTTGTTCAGTATTTCATTTTGTTACAAATATTTTTCTTAATAAAGATTGAGCGCAGTGGGTTACGTGCGGTCTAAAAATATTTTTCTTTACAAAATATCCATGCATTCCTAGATTTGGAGATATGGACCTGTGAGGCCAAACATGTGCAATGGTGTAATTTATTTTACGTGTGCACTGTAGGATTATTTACGGTCCGAATTACGTCGTTCTTGGTGTTATTTTCGCCGAAAAAACATAAGGAATCGTTTGGCGCCGTTTTTGTGACGATCTGATGAGAAATGCGGAGCCCGAAATTTCTCACTTCTTAATCGTTTTTTTTCGCCACGGGGTATCGGGCGGTTCACCCTACACTCGACAAGCGTTCCCCTTGCCCCATAATACCCCTCGGTCACCGGTCGGGCCAAGGACCATGGGAGTCGAGCCCAAGAGGCTTATTCGTGACGCTCAGTCGCCACGGAGGTCCTCCGAATAACGAATAACGAATAAAAATTTATTCGAATAAATTTGTATTCGTTAATCGCGAATAACTCCATTTTATTCGAAATTTTTATTCCAAGATTCGTCGAATAACAATTTAGTCGAATAATGCCCAACTCTGAGTACAATGTGTAGTATTTTATTTAAAAATTTATTTTCAGCAATGCCAGCAATGAAAATACCATTTTGCACCTCTTGACCACCTTACGCCCTAGCAGTTGCCTAATTTTGCAGAGTAAAGTCATAAATAATCTCAAATAAATGTATTATAATAAAGAGCGCAATTTGAGAAGTTCGCCTACGGTGCAAAAAAGACTTGAGCCGGGCCTGCGTCAAGATTTTGCGAAACGGTTCTCGTTGTCACCGTAACCGCTTGCGACCTTCGCGCACGCCCGTCACGCACGCAAAGGACGGAGTGTTGTGGCGTCCGAAAGACGGAGCGAGACAAAACATCAATGCGTCGTCTGTCTCGTAACTTTCCACGCTCGCTTTCAGTGCCTTTGCTCGCTCTCGTTCCATCTCGCTTTCGCCTTTACCGGACAAGAGTGAGAGAAAAGTGGTGGGGATAGCGAAAAGTCAGTATCGTGTACAGTAAATCGAGCGGCTAACGAGACTTTACTGTACTTCTCGCCGATTGCAGCCTGTGGTCGCGTTGACGACAGTCGTCAAACTGAGGAGACCTTGGCCAAATCCCTGCGCGATGGAAACGAAAAACGTTACTGATGAGAAGTAGTCTGAATCGGTTTAGTTATTGACACGTCGTTGATGGATTTATTTGGAACACACAGAATGCAAGTGCACAATTATTACAGAAGTAGAAAGGAAACAAGAATATTAGACGATACAAAGAAAAAGAGCGTTGTAGCAAACTCGAAGTGATAGGCACCCACTTAAAATAATATAAAGAGAGGAATATTGATACTAGAGCCACGTATGGTCTGCGCCATCTGTTGATAAACATAGTTATGTATCTACAGATTGACCCGGGAAACATAAATTCCCAACAGTTACGAATAAACAACCTACATACAATGTATCGCTACACCTTCGCCGAGTGGCTCAAGCGATGATACACAGCTTATGCAATAAATTAAATTCTTTATTCTTCATGGAATCGATAGGTATGGCAGTGACACCAATGGATTCTCTATGTTTTTCCATAAGGAATCGATCGACGCCACTTTCGCAAAGATCTGATGAGAAATGCAGAATAATTTCAGATTCGTCGCTTTCTAGTGCGCAGCATTGTATGGTCCCCTGATCTCGAGCGTCGCGGTCGGAGGCCACGAAACTCAGCGCGGAACGGTCTCGTCGGGGGCATTTCGCAAAATCTTGACGCAAGCCCGGCTCAAGTCTTTTCTGCACCGTAGGCAAACTTCTCAAATTGCGCCCTTTATTATAATACATTTATTTGAGATTATTTATGACTTTACTCTGGAAAATTAGGCAACTGCTAGGGCGTAAGGTGGTCAAGAGGTGCAAAATGGTATTTTCATTGTTGGCATTGCTGAAAATAAATTTTTAAATAAAATACTACACATTGTACTACAACGGTTTTAAACTACGAATAAAAATTGAGAGTAAGGACATCAATAAACTGAAATAAATGTACTATAATAAAGGGCTCAATTTGACAAGTTCGCCTATGGCGCAAGGAAGACTGGAGCCGGGCGTGGTTATCTGACCGCCGCGCGCATGCGTCAAGCAGTTACGATTACATGGGAGCGCTCGCGTCTGTTGCGCACGCCGGCCGCGCACGCAGTCTTCCATCTCGCTCCCCCCTTCGGCCAGAAAGAAGCGAGAAACTCACACCCGGAATTAGGGTTTTGTCACGATACGTGCTCAATGTCAGTCCTGACCAGCGAGCGGCTAACGAGACTTTACTGTATTTCTATTGTAGAAAGCAGAGTGTGTTTTTGAATTTAGTCAGAGTTTTAGTTTCAGTTTTAGCTTTAGCTTATGCCTTTTAAATTTCTTTCCTTTTCTTTTTTAAGTTTTATTCTGCGTGTGGTGTGTGACGGTGTGTGTAGTAGTGTGTGAAGTGGTGTGTGACGGTGTGTGTAATGGTGTGTGAAGTGGTGTGTGACGGTGTGTGTAGTGGTGTGTGAAGTGGTGCGTACGGACGAATTTTCTACGATGGAAGGACAATATTCGTTCATGGAGCTCGCAGACATGCTCATGTGCTACGGTGAAGCGAAGGGTAGTACTCCTGAAGCACTTCGCATTTATTGTCAAAAATATCCAAGGAGAAATGTGCCCGATAGAAGGATATTTACTAGACTGTATCAACGATTACGCGATACAGGTTCTGTTACGGGTAACAGATCCGGGGGACGTGATCAACGAGATCCGCACCTCGAAGAGAGGGTGATGCAGCGAATCGAGGAAAACCCTTCGACCAGCACACGAAGAATCGCGGCAAAGGAACGTGAAAGCAGTACCACTGTCTGGAGAATTCTGAAAAACAATCAACTGTACCCGTATCATTTGCAACGGGTGCAGGAATTAGAAGAGGGTGATTTCGAGAACCGCTTTCACTTTTCCACATGGATGATGGAAATGATTACAGCCGATGAAGGCTTCCAGTCGAAGATATTGTTTTCCGACGAAGCAAACTTCAACCGATATGGCACCGTTAATACACGTAATTCTCACGTCTGGGAAGAAGAAAACTCTCTCGCGCTGTCAGAAAGAAATACTCAGCGCCACTTTTCAACAAATATTTGGGCAGGAATTCTTGGCGACAAGATTATTGGTCCTGTTGTTCTCCCTCGTCGGTTATCAGGCCAAGGATATCTCGAATTCCTGCAGACACAATTGCCTGCTCTATTAGAAGACGTGCCATTGATTGTGCGAAGAGACATGTGGTACATGCAAGACGGTGCAGGACCACATTATGCCGTAATAGTACGCCAACATTTGAATGCATACTTCCGAAATAGATGGATTGGACGAGAAGGGCCTATCGTTTGGCCTGCTCGGTCTCCAGATTTCAATCCCCTTGATTTCTTTTACTGGGGACATATGAAGAATATGGTCTACTCAACGCCCGTGGCCGCGGTGGACGAATTAGAGCAACGAATCCAGTTTACGTCGAGGATAGTGCAGCATGTGATGGGCGACTTCCGACAAGTACGCGAAAATTTTCGCAGAAGAATGCAACTGTGTATTCAGGAGAATGGTGGTCACGTTGAACATCTCCTGTAAGACAATATTTTGTGCGTGAAAACATGGACAATCGCGGTGCGTGAAAACATGGACATTCGCGAGAAAACTAATCGTGGTGCGTGTGTGTAATTAAGTGAACAATCGCGGTGCGTGAAGACATGGACATTCGCGAGAAAACTAATCGTGGCGTGGTGCGTGTGTGTAATTAAGTGAACAATCGCGGACGGGACAATCGCGGTGTGTGAAAACATGGACATTCGCGAGAAATCTAATCGTGCTGCGTGTGTGTAATTAAGTGAACAATCGCGGTGCGTGAAAACATGGACATTCGCGAGAAATCTAATCGTGGTGCGTGTGTGTAATTAAGTGAACAATGGCGGTGCGTGAAAACATGGACATTCGCGAGAAATCTAATCGTGGTGCGTGTGTGTAATTAAGTGAACAATGGCGGTGCGTGAAAACATGGACATTCGCGAGAAATCTAATCCTGGTGCGGGTGTGTAATTAAGTGAACAATCGCGGTGCGTGAAGACATGGACATTCGCGAAAAAATTGATCGTGGTGCGTGTGTGTAATTAAGTGAACAATCGCGGACGGGACAATCGCGGTGCTTTGGATGGCCGTGTGGGTGATTTTTGAGGGCAATATTTTCAAAGGCAATGGCATTCACCCTCTCTACTTGAGAATCCCGTTGGACGGGTTTTGATATGCCCTTGTGGATTTTTACGAGTAGGAAGGTTTAATGCCGAACAATGTTTGCGTCTTTTGATAAATTATCGCAAGTACCGTATGTCACAGTATCGGCGAGGTAGGTAAGTAAGTATGCACTCTACATGGAAAATCCGTCACGCATCCGCCGCCACTGCATGCCCCTTGGCTGGCCTGCCTCGCGCGGCCCGCTGTCCGTCGAGTTGCCGTCATTCAGGCTGATTCAGCCGATCCAGACGCCAATCTTTAACCATCGGTAATTAATAAACGAAGCATTTACCGCAATTTCGTCACTCTTGATTTTCGATTTATATATGCCTGTAGAATCATCCCCCAAAGTATTGACTATAGGTAGAGTAACACCCTGTATATATATGTACGTACAATGGCGGACGACGAACGAAGAACGATACATGTGTTGGCTGAAGGTGTGCGCGTAACGCGTATATATATATATATATATATATATATATACGCGTTACGCGCACACCTTCAGCCAACACATGTATCGTTCTTCGTTCGTCGTATATATATATATATATTGACGATATATATACGTAATGTTTGATGATGACGAAAAATTTCTAGGAGAATCAGAAGAATAAGAAGAAGAAAAATCGTACCATTTTCGACAGATCCATTAGACGATATTACGATATCTCTGTCATGCCTGGACCGATTTTATTGAAATTGGTCTTGTTCGAAAGCCGATATGCGGTTTATATAAGAAAAATGCCTTTAAATTTACAAAATATTGCAGGCGTGATGAGATATTAATGTATAAATGTCAGAATTAGGTTAGAGTGTCTCCGCGACGAGTAAAGGTACACGGTAGCGACATCGACATATACCGGGTGTTTTTCATGTACTTGGCGTCGAGACGCTACCGCGTCTCTAGATATACAGGGTGTTACTCTACCTATAGTCAATACTTTGGGGGTGATTCTACAGGCATATATAAGTCGAAAATCAAGAGTGACGAAATTGCGGTAAATGCTTCGTTTATTAATTATCGATGGTTAAAGATTGACGTCTGGATCGCCTGAATCAGCCTGAATGACGGCAACTCGACCGACAGCGGGCCGCGCGAGGCAGGCCAGCCAAGGGGCGTGCAGTGGCGGCGGATGCGTGACGGATTTGCCATGTAGAGTGCATACTTACTTACCTACCTCGCCGAAACTGTGACATACGATACTTGCGATAATTTATGAAAAGACGCAAACATTGTTCGGCATTAAACCTGCCTACTCGTAAAAATCCACAAGGACATATCAAAACCCGCCCAACGGGATTCTCAAGTAGAGAGGGTGAATGCCATTGCCTTTGAAAATATTGCCCTCAAAAATCACCCACACGGCGATCCAAAGCACCGCGATTGTTCACTTAATTACACACACGCACCACGATTAGTTTTCTCGCGAATACTAAAGACTTGAAAACTGTTAATTTACAAACCATTTTCGAAGCTTGATTTGTTGCTAAAGATGTGATCAAATCAGAAGGGGATCGCATCTTTAGCAACAAATTAGGCTTCGAAAATGTTTTGTAAATTAACAGTTTTCAAGTCTTTAGTCTTCTGAGAATATAGGAAGAGAAATTAGAGAATAAATAATGAAAAAAAGTAGAATATCCACACCGGAATTTGAACTCCTGACTTTTTGCTTGCGACCCAAGCGTTTCGATATCGATTAAACGAATTCTCGCCGGAGAGCACCAGCCAGGCAGCGCGCACGGCACACAGATGGAGGGATAGGTATGCTTGTGTGGTGCGCTAGAGGCGCTAGGAGGGGGTACGCTTGGTCGTGGAGTGGTGGTAGGGTCCGTGGGCGCAAACCCACGGTTCTGGCATCACTGGTTGCGGGGTGTACGCGCGGTATGGACTTTGATCCGTTTATGTAATATTTTACGGTATGAAGGGGGGTGCGCAGTACGCACCTTGACCTGATTAGGAACATTCGTCGCATTAACTTTTGGGGGTTTTTGTAGGGACCAAATGTTGGTCTATATTTGGACTCGCGGTTTTTCTTCTAGGGTTTTTATACACGTGATTTAGAAATGCTCAACTCCTCGAATGGATTTTGGGTGTTTTAATAGGAAAGGGACGTCGGTGGTTTTGACTGCTTTGTTCATTTAGAGGGTGTGAGACGTGGTCTCGATTTAAAAGATTTGTGGGGCGAGGGACTTGTTTAGATTGGATGTAAGAGAGGAATTTGTGCCGCGTTGGGCGAATAAGGGAAGGAGATTTAATGATTGACCGTCTTGAGATGGGGACCGCTAAGGTACATCGCCAAGGCGGTCGGAGTCATTGGTAAAGGGGTAAGAATTGAGGTTTGGGGAAGATTTGAGTGGAGTTGTAGATTGATTTATAAAAGAGAGTTGAAATAACGGCGTTCGAAAAGTCGTGGGGCGTCACAACAGTAATGTTCGCTATCGCGTATGATTTTAGCAGCATGACGTGTATCTAATTTTTCGCAGGCAACATCGCTCTGCTGTAGCACGTTAACAAAATTTTCAAATTTCGTCTGCACATCTCCTACAATTTGACACAGCCGCAGATATACATAGTCTATACACGGCTCAAGATTTAATAAAAATGTTACTGTCTCCGGTTTGAAATACAGCGGCTTATCATGTAACGTCATCTTTACAATCGAAGAATTATAGATCTCACAAAAAACCATCGTTAATTGATCCATCTGCATCGAAGGCGATCCTGGTAATCGTGAACGTTCTTCGATGGTTGTACAATTGTTGCGTAGGGCATGCCATGTATATGATGGTAACGTGAGATACATCACACGATTGTCACCGAGAACAAATTCTACATCGATCTTAGGCCGTACGCGGATTCCAATTTCCAGATATTTACTGCCCATGGATATTAATGCGTATCTTCTGACCATAATACGCGATGTTCGTTTCGAGCTATGAGAACAATCAAAGCTATGAAATTGTCAGCTCGTATTAGGAATAAGCATAAAAAAATTTCAGAAGATGTGAAAATTAAGCCTTACCAAACAACTGTAGTGTCCCCGCATTGAGCTACGCCATCATCTTGCACAATCGGAACGTAATAATTCATACATTTAGCGTTCCCTTCGGCACTGGTACTATACATTTTATGTTTTTCGAGCTCTATTTGTTCCGTCGAAAATCACTGAGGCTAAATGTGCGATTGATGGAATAGCGTCCGAGTGCTCGGCTTAAATAGAGGTGCAATTGCCTCCACCACCACAGCATTTTATTCTAAAGCTACCAATTTTTCCATAATGTTTTTCAATCTTAACATCGCAGCATATCGCGCGATTGTATGTAACTTGAACCCACCCTCAAGGATAAAAGACTTGACTCGCGCCGAATGTAATATAATACCTGTGGAAGCGTCGATTCTTAGAATTATGCAGAATCGGCAGAAACTATGTCAGACGATTTTGCGCGCTAATTCGTCATACGTGTGAATCATAGAAAGAATTATACTGTATCAGTAGAAACTGCATAGAACCATGTTGGAACGAATCGTCGTTTTTGCATGCAATCTTTTGGGGGGAGGAGGTACGCCAAAAGAGTTAGACAGAAAGAGCAAATCGTGGTGTGGGTATAAAAGCGACCTCCAAACTGTACAAAGCCTCAAATCGTTGCAACGTGTTGCGTGGGAAAAAAAATATACTACATTTACATTCCATTTTTTTTACGATCATGGAAGAATTCGCGCAACTAGAACGCCAATTGTTGGATCAATCTGTACGATTGATTTCGCGGGAAGAGTTCCTCGCGTGGGAAGAACGGTGCAACGAGTGCATCGAAACGTTGGAAGAACACAGCCGAGTGAAACGTCCCCGATTATCAATCGGCGTTCGACAATCGTTGGTTGCTCGAATCACGCGACTAGAAGGACTGAAACATTCGTTGCGCGGCCGCTTCGTGCGCGAAGGTGCAGGACATTCGAGCACAGGACTTTTATGGTGCGAAATAGACACCGCGTTCGATAACCGCGTATTAACTGGTGCAGTGCTCAAATCGAACTATATCGAGCCGCGCAACTTCCTCCAGGATGCGGGGACCATTGTGCTGGAACATGTGCAGGACGCTTTGAGGAAACATCGAAACCTCAAAGTGAACACTGTGTTTAACGGTGAATTTGTGACAGGCTATAAACGTGCTTGTAAAAGCGTCAATACTCGGAACTGTGAACTCCTCCACACATCCGATCTACAGGAGTGGTACCAGCGATGCGTCGTCGAACCCACCCTGGCATCGTTGGAAAAGTTCCAGGAACGCGACAGCGGATGGGCATTGACGAGAATCCTCAACCTGACCGTCAATGTCAACAAGTATAATCCGCTGCGCGCCGGGTACCACTACAAGTTGCCGCGGGAATTGTTGTCGAAAAACGCAACGATCAGTGTACAATCCTCAGACAACGCCTGTTTCGCGTGGGCAGTGGTTGCAGCTCTCCATCCTACTGAACGACATACCGATCGCTCAAGTTCGTACCCCGACTATGCATCTGTGCTAAATCTCCAGGGCATTGAGTTTCCAATGTCTCTGGCACAGATTGCGAAGTTTGAACGGCTGAATGAAATCTCCATCAACGTCTACACCTTTGAGATAGAGAAGAAGTAGGGATCGACGATCTTTCCGCTGCGTCTCACGAGTCAAAAGAGGGATCGACACGTAAACTTGCTCTACACGTCGAATCAAGAGCACGGTGATGTAGGGCACTTTGTATGGATCAAAGACTTGTCCCGGCTGGTGAGCACGCAGCTGAGTAGGCGCCATGGAAAGAAATTCATCTGGGATCGGTATGTATAGAAACATATGATTGAAATGTCTCACGAAAAAAATTAAATAAAAAATTTTGTATTTTTGTTTTATTACAGATGCATGCATTACTTCAGATCTACTCAGAAGTTGGAGGCGCATGCAGTGGACTCTGGCAAGATGAACGACTGCGCCATCCTGTTGCCCAGCGAAGGAAAAAATCTCCTCCATTTTGTGAACCACTGCATGAAGGAGCGGCTCCCCTTCGTGGTGTATCCAGATCTGGAGTGTATCATCGAGAAAACGGAGGACAATCATCGAATGGGTGAAATAGATAGTAAATTACACGCGTATCTACACCATAAAGTGCACAGCATAGCATATTATATGCATTGCTCGTACGATACATCGCTATCGGTGTATCGATGTCGCCGCGACACGGATTGTGTTTCATGGTTCATCAACGAACTTAGCAATTTTGCAAACTTCGCTAAACCCATCTTGACCAGTAATGTTCCCATGCTGGATTTAACCACCGAACAGTGGACCACATTTCGCGATGCGTCACGTCATATTTGCAAAGAACCATTCGAGGCTAGCGATGTACGAGTTCGCGATCACTGCCATCTCTCCGGACGGTTTAGAGGCCCAACACATTCGGAGTGCAATTTAAATTATAAAAATGCGTTTTACATCCCCATAGAATTCCATAATTTATCAGGCTACGATTCGCATTTCATTATCGAGGAAATAGCAACCGCTTTCGAAGGTCACGTTGACCTGTTGCCCATAACTAAAGAAAAGTATACAGGGTGTAAACAGTATACGTAGCAATATTTTAGGGGGTGGTAGGGGAGGTCCAATGGAACATAAAACTCCTATGACGTAATGTCCGATCTGTCTCCATTTTACAGTAATAATGCCCTAAAGTTTGCACCATGCGTTTGAAACGGGTAGTAGCTCGCGCATATTGGTGAAACCAACACATTGAAACAGGGTGTTGACTTCTGATCTTTCATGTAATTCCCAAAGTGGTGTGTTTTTCGGAAGGAAAGACTTTTAAGAGTGATCCTCCAGCGGCTCGACTCAAGGAGATGCCGCATCATATCCCGTAGCGAAGACAACACACCATGATGCTTCACCGCAAGTTTATGGCTTCCGACCCTTGAAGGGGTTTGAATACCTATTAAGAACCAAACTCTTTCAGCTCCGCATTTCTCATCAGATCTCTGCGAAAACGACGGCAATCGATACCTTTCGTCATCGTTTGGTTGTCATTTAAAGTGAATTACGAGTAAAAGATAAATCGAGGCAAGTCATGTCAAACGTAAAAAAGTGAATACACATTTTTTTTTAAAACAGAATCGATAATAATAATTATTTGAAGTGAGAGGACAAGAAATACGTAGATTTCGTTTTCAAATATCGCTTAAATGAAAAAGTAATGTAACAGGAAATAAACAAAACGTGATCGTAGTTCGTTATTGTGATAAGAATCCGTAGTTTAATAACGGCCAACATTGTTGCTGATGATGAATAAGTCTGTTTAAAACCCCCGAAGACAAAATTTAGGTACGGAAATTTAGATAAATATCGCCGGAAATAAGCCATAGCCTGCGTTAAATTTAATAACTAATAATCACCAATAAAGTAACTAAAACTCACTCTTTCGGAAATTAACCTGCAGCTTGAAAACCTGCGTCACTAGGTCACTGAACTGATGCTGGTCAGCGACGGATGCGTCCAGTGCACAGCTGGTCCCAGGTACGCGACACTAACCAAAGTAAAAGGGTCGCAACGTCAAGTGCGATTGGGTTAATGTAGATAACGAATATTCACTTCACTGCACTCTTACTAATACTGATCACTTAATTTATTTTTCATGGAACGCGTTCGTACCTTATAAAAATTGGTGAAAATGAATTTTCACTTGGCGTCCGGTGCTGCGGATATAGCTGCCCAAATGCTCGTACAGCAGTAATTGCGTCTCCGTTGTTCTAGGTTTATGCTCGGAACAACGCGTAATACACTTGTGTAGAAAACACTTCTCTGACGCTATTGCAAACTGACAGGATTTTTCCAAGCAAGTTCCTCTACTCCAAGTAGTTTTTCTCGTTCCATTATGAGTTAACTCCCACCAGGACAAGATGCTTTAGGTAAAAAGAAGCAAGCACATTTTCGAGGCACATGTGCGTTGCAGAAGTGCAACGAACGAACCATCCTACACTTTCACAAAAGCCCGCGCTCCCTTCTTTTACTGCCAATGTACCCATTGCTTAGAGATAGACAGCAGACACCACGTGTTTCGGTTCGAAAGGGTCCGAAGAGACGAGCAACAGAAAAGTCCTCGAATTGTTACAAAAGGAGAAAAGGCATACCAATCCTGTTTCCGTTTCCCGATGCCCTGAGTTCACGTTTGCTACGAGGCGGAACCAGTTAAGCCATAAATTACCCAAAACTGTAGGAAATCGTTCTCTACCAGCCTGATTAATTTTGGAGAACTAGAAATTAAAGAGTATTATCCAACATCAATACGCCTCGCGAAGAGACACAGGAAGAGAAGGGGTAGTCCGCTGACTGCGCGTAGTCCCGCCTGCTTCACCCTACCGTCAAATGCAAGACAGATCCCTTATCTCTCGAGTATAAACACGCGTTCGATTTTCAAAAGAAAAGCACGCGTTGCCGTATTCCGGACCCCATATTTTGCCGGCGCGTCTAGATAGCGCAAAATATGCTAGATTTCTTCGACGGGATTTGCCACTTCTGTTAGAAGATATTTGCCTGGCCACCCGAAGAAATATGTGGCTTCTTCACGACGGCGCCCCAGCCCATATGGGAAGAGCTATACCAGCTATGGAACGAATATGGGGGAACCGAATAATTGCACGGAATGGTACGGTTGCGTGGCCGCCAAGAAGCCCAGATTTAAATCCAATGGATTTTTACGTATGGGGCCACATGAAGTCATTAGTATACACGGACATCGAATTTGAAACCTTAGAGGAATTGCAAGGTAGAATATTTCATGCTGGTAACGTTATACGCGAGCAGCCTGGAATATTTGCCCGCGTTCGCGACAATTGGTTACGTCGGTGTCAGGCGTGTCTGGATGCAAACGGCAACCATTTCGAGCATCTTTTGTAAATAAATGTAGGTAGCGAAATGTGTATTTCTTTACTACACATTCAGGTTAGAGTAGCCACGCATTGACAGCAGCTTGTTGCGTGACAGTTTAGTCACACTAAAAGGAAAGAAACAGTTATATCACTTTCTGAAAAAAAAACAGCACGTTTTGCAGTCACGTCGTCAAAGGAATTTACTTCCATGTAAATCAATGCATTTTTCATAAGCATCAAAACTGTCATGCAACAAATTGCCACCACTGCACGGCTGGCCTAAGAACAGGTGTAGAGTTTTCGTTCACTTGTTTCTTATTTTCTAGCTGACGACCCTAAGTGCCTCCGCTACTCCAAACAGATCCTCAATGGGACCGCTACTGTAGGGGGCCCGTAGTTCCTTGCTTACTGGGTCATCTTGAACAGCTCACAACGGGCGGTCTTTGTGCTACGGCTCATCTGTGTGCGTGTAGCGACGATCTTTTCCACAAACATCTCCGATGTTTAAACCTTTATAACAGCGAAACTATACGAGATACAACAAAATGTATTCAGACCATTTTACTCTACTGGTGGTCTCCAATGTATGTGCAAAATTATGGAATCTTGCGATTATTAGTTTAGCATATAGACATGTTAACTTTGAGGCATTATTACTGTAAAATGGAGACAGATCGGACATTATGTCATAGGACTTTTATGTTCCATTGGACCTCCCCTACCACCCCCTAAAATATTGCTACGTATACTGTTTACACCCTGTATTTCTTTCACAAAAAATGTTCAAGATACGGCTGATTCAGACTCGCGAAATTGTATTAAATTGCGATTCATCGATTCATACAAATTTCTCAACACCAGTTTCGACAAATTAGCATCTTTTCTTAGCACAGATCAATTAAAAATTTTACAATCTCAATTTGAAACATTATCAGCCGAGGATTTTAATTTATTGACGCGAAAGGGTGTCTTTCCGTACGAATACCTTGATTGCGCGAACAAGCTGCAGGACCCATGCTTACCGCCGCGCGAATCATTCTACAGTTCGTTAACGGGTGAGACTGTATCCGAGAGCGATTACGCGCACGCCGAGACTGTCTGGCAGCATTTCGAGATTAGAACCTTGGGCGAATACAGCGATTTGTATTTGAAGACAGATGTCTTGTTATTGGTAGATATTTTCGAAAATTTTCGCGAAAGTTGTATCAAGAGCTACGGATAAGATTCAGCGCATTATTACACTTTACCTGGTTTCACATGGAATGCTATGCTAAAACATACCAAAATTACGTTCGATTTGCTCACAGACGTCGATATGGTCATGTTTGTCGAACGCAGTATACGCGGGGGTTTAAGTCAATGTTCCGGGAGATACGCACATGCCAATAACAAGTACATGTCATCTTACGACGCATCGGAAGAGTCATCGTACTTGATGTACTTTGGTGTGAATAATTTGTATGGACGGGCAATGTGTCAGCCTCTGCCATATGGTAAATTTCAATGGGTCGAAGATGTCGCAAATTTTAACGTGTCTTCAATCGGTGTCGATTCGCCCACGGGGTACATTCTCGAGGTAGATCTGGAATATCCGCAACATCTTCACAACATTCATGCCGATCTACTGTTCTGTCCGACGCGTGCCAAACCACCTGGCAGCAGACAGGACAAGTTACTCGCGACTTCGTATTACAAAGATACACCGCGTGCTTCAATTCGCTCAATCCCCCTGGCTCCGCGATTACATCGAACTCAACACAGGGTTTAGAACAAGCGCGACAAACGACTTTGAAAAAAATTTGTACAAATTGATCAACAGCGCAGTATTCGGTAAAACCATGGAAAATGTGCGAAATCATGTGGATGTAAAACTCTTAACGCATTGTGAAGGGCGATATGGCGCGGAGGCAATGATGGCGAAACCGAATTTCCACAGCAGAAGTGTTTTTTCGGAAAAATTAATAGCCGTTGAATTGCGAAAACTCGAGGTGAAATTCAACAAACCGATATACGTGGGTATGTGCATTCTGGACATATCAAAAATTTGTTTGTATGAATTTCACCACGAGTACATGTCGCCCAAGTACGGAACAAATTGTAAAATTCTATACACAGACACAGCCAGCCTCATTTATCACATTCGATGCGGTGATATCTATGAATCTATGAAGCACAATATCGTCAGATTCGACACCAGCGATTATCCCATCGATAATGTATATAATATGCCGCGCTTAAATAAGAAGGTTCCAGGGCTCATGAAGGACGAAAATAATGGTGCGATAATGACCGAATTGGTAGGTCTTAGAGCGAAAATGTACGCACTTCGCGTAGATGGTAAAAAAGATACAAAGAAAGCGAAAGGCGTCAAGACCAACGTCATAGCCAGAACGATAACTTTCGACGACTACGCACAGTGCTTGGAAAGGGAGATCGAAATGGTTCGCAGACAATCGTGCATACGGTCTAAATTGCACAAAGTGTACACCATTTCGGAATCTAAAATCGCTCTAAGTCCGCACGACGACAAGCGGTATATCGTACCCGATTCGACCGACACTCTGCCCTGGGGACATTATAATATACCCTTGTGAAATAGAAACTATTGTATTTATTGTATAATATTCTTCGCACATGTATGGAAATTATTATAAATAGTGGAATTATTGCATATGTGTCATTGTATATTAACTGGATTATAAATGGTGGAATTATTGTATAAAAAATTGTTCGCACATGTATATGTATTATTGTATTTATTGAATCATGTATTATTATTATTTTTTACAATACATTATTTTTATTTATCCAAGAATTGTGTGATTTATCAAACCCCAACCACTTGACGTACACCTTATCCCCCTTCCTACGTAAGACTTTTTCCACTAGATACACATCAGGATCGGTGACGCGTTGCAGCTCGTGTTCATAGAATCCTCCGGCAAAAGGTTTTCCACTGGAATCGACGACCAGATACGTCGCGGGATCAGTTGCTTGTACTTTGGCTATCTTAAACACCTCCGTTGTCCAATTCGGCGTATAGCCTTTATCGAAGATGGTTTTGAATTTGCTCACGCGCACAAACTCGCCCAACTTGAACCTCGCTGGAGCGGCGATCTTTACGTTGTTGTACACGGTGGTTAGCAGCTTGTCGGCGATCGCAGGGGTAACATCGCAAGGACGCATTTTGATGGTTCTATGTTTTCGCGCGTTATACTCTGCGAGAAGACTTGATAGCAAATCGATCCATCTGTAGGTTCCATTGAGCGTAAACATTTTCCACATATTGTTCTTCAAAGTTCGATTGAAACGTTCCACGACGGAGGCTTTCATCACCGAATACGTCGAATAATGATTAATGTCATGCTTTGCCAATAGTTTCTGCACATCAGCGTTGTAAAATTCTTTTCCTTGATCGGTTTGCAAATTTTTCGGATATCGATCTCTAAATATCTTTGCAAACGCTTTAGTCACCTCAGCGCCACTTTTAGTCTTGAACGGCATCGCCCAGGCATACTTGCTCAGCACATCGATGACGGTGAGTATGTAGTGGTGACCTTGGTTGAATCGTGAGTAAGGACGCATTTCTACAACGTCAGCTTGCCATAGATCGTCGTATCCGTGCACTATGACGCGCCTCCGCGGGAAATGTCTTCGAGCTGGAGCGTGCAATTCCTCAACGAGTTGTAGCTTCTTGCGACCATGGTTTTCTTTACTCTTGGATGTCGATAATGGTGGCATGTTTGATCATAGAGGTGTCTTCGACACGAATGATGCGATAATTATCGTGTACGCGCATTATGTGCTCCCCATCGGTCCGAGGAAATTCCGGACAAGATCAACCGTCTCACACAATTCTCCTTTGCAGCGCTGCTGCGGGATAGAATTCGACGCCTGCGATATCTTTTGAACGCTGTTTTGCAACGTGAGCATATCTCTCTGAAACACGACCAGCTTCCTCTCTAATTCTTCCTGCTGCTCTCTCAAAAGTTTAATGCTCTTTTCCGTATACAGTTTATTGACTGCATCGGTGTCAGCTGTGGGTTGCGCTACCCGCCGTATCTTGCGTGATTTTGCATCAAAGTCAATACCAGTCTTGCAAAGAGCGTTATCTCGCATGTAATTTCGAAGCAAACCGTTCCATTTGTAGTAGTCCATTCCAACTGTGCCACTCTTCTCGAGCGACACCCCAAATTTGTTGATCGGCATCTCGATGCATACAGTGCGCATCATCGGCGTGCGGTTTAATTTATGCAATGTGACCCGCCTCGCGAAGTTCCTCCTGGATGGATGCGATTTCGTTATCGAGACCCGTGTGACCTGCCGCGCGCGATGTAATGAGCAATCTAAGTCTATCGACCAGCTCGTTGGGATCGTCCCAGTGCACGTAATCGATCTTGTTATCGTTTACCGTCATGAGTCGTGGTGTCCTTGGACCTTTCCCAGTCCTTTTAGCCGATGAACTGGGGACTAGCGGTGCAATTACATATTTGTACTTGTATCCCCTGTTGCTCAATATGCGATTGCAATCACCATGTTTGTGTCTGTGAGCGTTCGTCGCGAGCAGTATACTTTTGTATTTTTGTTTATCGGCCTCGGTGTATACAGCATCATTTGGAATTTTCTTGAAAATCAGTTCGTAAAGGCGGGGCGTTCCCTTGTATCTTACACCATCGATGAGTATATCATCATCCTTGTCCATATCGAAAGCCTTATTCCCAAGCATCATCTTCTTATTATCGGTAAAGTATACACCGTATACATGGTCTATGGTCTTATCTTTATCCTCACTTAGGATTACATCCATGTATTTTTGCCCAGTGGACCGAAATAACTGCGAAGCGCTTCTTGTCCCTCGAATGTTTGAAGTTGTTGTCTAATAGATGTCACAAATGACTCATTGGGAGAAGTTTCGAAAACGTCATCATCATAATCACCATCACCATCATCAATGGCTGAGAGCAATTGTACAGAAGGAATTGTATTTATTGGCGTGATAGGGACCGGAGGCTCGTTTAACGTAGTATTCTGTCGTTTCCGCTTCGATTGAACTGGTGTGGAGGTTACGAGTGAATAATCCGCTGATGCGCGCGATTTCCTCTTTCTCTTCAACGTCGATGTGTTCCATTTCGGATGAATTTTTGTTTCAGGCGTTAATGTTTCATTCTCTTCAACGTCAATGCTCACTGGTGATAATGTGTCTGCCTCTGTGGTGTTTTTCACTATATGTTTCAAGGGTTCGATGATAGGTTTAAAGTATCTCTCCAACGCGATATCTTCCTCCAACTTGCCAGTCTTCAAAGCCAAGTGTTTCTTGCGAATGGCTGCACTAGTTTTTGCAATTTCCTTCGCTATTCTCTCGCGATCCTTAACCTCCAAACTATCGATATCAATCATCATCGTTGTATCGCAGACGTTGCTTTCTCATCGAAGTGTTGACAGCGATTAACCATCTCACGGTATGGCAAACTCGTTAAATCCCTTTCTATAACGTCCATTGGACATCGCGCTATCCTTATCTATTACCGCGAAACCATACTCTCGTTGCCAACAATTACGACACAACGCGCAGAAATCCTCGTATGACATATCGGTGTTTACGTGATCGTTGTACACGTGTTTCAAGTTGGTACCATCCTGCTTAAACAGAATCAACAGATTCGAATTGTCGCGTATAAGATGTTTAGGAATCTTTGCATACGTCTGACAGAGATAGAAGCAGTCAACGGTGGAGTGACGCCCCATTGCAAAGTACTCTCGTATCGTATTTTGCTTGTCACATGCCACGTCATCAAAGGTAAAAATAGAATTCGGAAGCGATTCGCTCGGTGGGATGACGTCACTATTATTCGAAAACGTAAAGTAGCCAATTTCATCTATCGGAGTCAATAAATTCTCCAAATATTGATATTTCGGCTGTTGCCGGGACTTAGAATACACGTACACGTTCTCGAAGCGGACGCCGTGTGGGCTTTCCAACAAGCTCACCAGCACGTTGGTTTTTCCACAATTCGATGGGCCGCAAATAACAAAGCGGATAGTGTTTGGTAGCATGCTACCATGTCTACGCTTCAAATTCGGTGACATCATTTCCGATTTATCGTCAAAATTTGTCACGCGTATCCTTACAGGTTGTCGCACGAATCGCATCCTCGATGTGAACTGTGAAAACTGATTTTCGAAGCGATGACACGTCCTATTTATAGGTCTGCGCCGAAGCGAAAACACCTCAGTATTCAAAATGCTTCTGATCCTGTCGGATAATTGCGATATTCGAGACCTAACCTCTGAGCAGTTGAAATATATACCAAAGATTATTCTACTCAGAGAGTTTGAAAGACACATTGATCAGTTGTGGGACAGGCTCCCCGAGCATATAAAAGCCGATTCTGAAGTGCAGCAGTATCGTCGGTGCTTGGAACATTATAATCGCCCTTGGCAGCGAACGCATATCGACGGTCCAGCGCCATTGATTAAAAACTGTGGTGAATGTCGCCAACGAGAGTGAAGAAAGTTCGTGGTTTGTTAAATCGGGCGATAAACGCGCTACCTTTCGAATTACATATTCTTGGATATCAGTTTTGTGGTCCAGGAACTCATCTGGCAAAACGATTGGCTAGAGGGGATCAAGGTATCAATCCGTTGGACACCGCGTGTCGCGAACAAGATATTGCATATTCGCGTAGCAACGACCTCGACGAAAGGCACGCGGCAGATAACGTACTCGCTGACAAAGCGCGAAAACGCATCGTTGCGCGAGACTCAACTCTGGGTGAAAGAGGTGCTGCTACAGCTGTTTGGGCAGCTATGAAGGCCAAGACGAAAATTGGAAAGGGGGTGAAAACAAAATCCCGCAAAACTACTACGAAGAGAGCATCGAAAAAGCGGATTCTTCCGGTGGCAAAACGGGGTGGCATATTACCACTTCTCCCGTTGCTAGGTGTTCTCGGATCATTAGCTGGTGGAGCGGCGGGGATAGCCAAGGCGGCAAACGATAATAAGGCGGCGCAACATCAGCTGCAGGAAATGCAGCGTCATAATCGCTCCATGGAAGGTCGCGGACTTTATCTCGCACCGTACAAGCGCGGACAGGGAATATCGAAACGAAAAAAAAACGTCGAAAAGAAAACAAAAATGCCTGTGGGCGTAACTACCGATGCACAATTGACTGAGTTGGCAAAACGTATGCGTATTCCATTCTTTAGAGGTGTTTTTATGCGTAACGCGCTACCAGCCGAAGGAGTACGTCGAAACGAGAGCGGTATCATAAATTTGGACAATGTCAAGGGGTCGGGAACTCATTGGGTAGCGTATGCGAAGAGAGGATGTCGAGCTATATATTTCGACAGCTTTGGGAATCTTCGGCCGCCTAAGGAATTGGTACAATATCTGGACAAAGATGCTGTGAAAATCGAATACAATCGAACGGCTTATCAGAAGTATGATCAGAGCAATTGCGGGCAACTATGTCTACGCTTTCTACAAACGATCGGCTCCAAATTTAATAACTGACTTCCCACCACTATGATTGAGTACTAATCGAGTCGTACAGCTTGGAATATGTCGCTAACGTTCACTCTAACCGGCAAGAGTAGCACCCTCGTGGTGAGCTACTTTCCACCCATAGATTTGAGCGACGATGATTACGTGCTTGGCCTAACAACTTTTGAAACTTATCATACAATACCAAACATCGACTCGAGCAATGATAAATTCTACTTCACCGCAAATTATGACATCGGCAACAGCGACGACGCCACTCCTGAATACATTACGATTCCCCACGGCTCCTACGAACTAGACGCCATTGCCAAGTATTTGAGGCAGCGATTACTCGAGCGGTTTCCTCAAAATCTCGGCGGCACCGATGCTAACGATGGTGATGTGTATCCTATAGTGTTGCGTCCCAACAACAATACCATGACAAGCGAGCTGTACTGCTCATTCGCCGTAGACTTTACGAAGCGCAATAACATTGGATCGCTACTAGGATTCTCGACGAATCGGGTGTTGGAACCAGGTCGGTGGCACGTATCAGACGATCCGATTAATATCATGAACGTGAACATTATTCGAGTTGAATGTAGCGCTACCGCTGGCGCGTACAACAATGGAAAGCGCGTACATACGATACATGAATTTACTCCGAGAGTCCCACCAGGATATAAGATATCGGAAACGCCCGCGCAGATCATTTACCCTCCAATCACCGCACGGGTCGTTACGGATCTAACGATACAGGTTGTGGATCAAGACGGACGGCTGCTCGATTTTCGAGGTGAAAAGATTACCATCAGATTGCACGTACGTCGGCGACGACGATAATACGTGTGGTGCGAACGAAAGAGATGCTTGTGTTGAACGACTCCAGAAACCCGTTTCTTCCAAACCAAATTGTTTACAACAACAACAATAACAATAACAACAGCTCTGATTACGCTAAAAAGAAGAGACTCACTGCTGCAAACATTGCATTTTTGAAATCCTTGGGATTCACCGTGCGCAATTAAGTTGAAAAATGGCTGACATTCTAAGCATTGGAGGGAAGCCGACGTTTGATGATCGCATCGTCAAGCTCGAGACTCACACATACAACCCATACGTCAACACAACGTTTGGACACAGCGATGAGATAAGAATACCCATACAACAGCAGGATTTATACACATTACCGTGTGAAAGTTTCCTCTACGTGGAGGGAAAATTGAAGATAAATAAACAAAACGATAAATTAACGGTGACATTGGGAAATAATTGCATGGCGTTCTTATTCGATGAGATTCGATACGAGTTGAATGGTGTTGAAATTGATCGCAACAGAAACGTTGGAATAACTAGCACACTGAAAAACTATGTATCGCTGACATCTGGTGATGACAAAAATATGGAGAATGCCGGATGGGGCTTGAAACGACGCGGTGGGCTAAAAGTGAAAAATCATTTCAATTTTTGTATCCCACTGAAATATTGGTTGGGATTTTGTGAGGACTACAAACACATTGTTATTAATGCGCGTCACGAATTAATTTTAATACGATCGCGCAACGATAACAATGTTCTAATTGGATCGCCGATGTTGGAACCAGAAATTCAATTAGTTAATGTACAATGGCGGATGCCTCATGTGACACTGAACGATGTTAATAAGCTATCATTGCTACATACTTTGGACAGTGGACCAAACCTGAGCATTTGTTTTCAATCGTGGGATATGTACGAGTATCCTCTCTTACAGAGCACTACCAAGCACTCATGGGCCGTGAAGGCATCTGCGCAATTGGAGAAGCCGCGTGTCATTATCCTTGCTCTACAGACTGATCGAAATAATGATATGTCCAAAGATGCTACTATGTTCGACAAATGCAAATTAACCAATGTAAAAGCTTTTCTCAACTCGGATTTTCACCCATATGACGACATGCAGGTGGACTTTGACATGGATAAACACGCCATCTTGTTTCACATGTACACGCAATTCCGTAAATCATATTACAACTGCAACGATGGATTATTCACCGTGGCCGAATTTTTAGAATTTGGTCCCTTTGTGGTGATTGATTGCTCGCGACAAAATGAGTCGGTTAAAAATGGTACCGTGGACGTGCGCATAGAATTCGAGTGTAAAGAGAACGTACCGGCAAATACTACGGCCTACTGTCTGATTCTGCACGATCGGGTGGTTGAATACAATCCGCTGACAAACGTGGTGCGCAAAATTAATTAAATTGCCTGCCCTCTCCTGTGTGAAATTCGTACCAAAAGAAAATTTCATCGTGAAAATCGAGATGCTTTACGAGAAAGACTGCATTCCCCCATCTGTCTTGGAAGCGAGCGGGCCTCTAAATTGTATCGATAATGTCCGCGCCAACATTTGTTGACCTGCAAGGGTTCATCGTCGATGGAAGATTTGTCGTGAAGGAAGTGGCTGTCCTGCGAAAGGGAAGAATTCTCTCGCATTATATTTTTCGGAGTTCGATGCCACAATATCTTCTTACGAAATCTGACAAATCAAGCATTCGGTGGTTGACGGTGAAACATCATGGGCTACGCTGGGACGATGGAGAAGTTCCATACAGTATGGCTAAACAGCTAATTACGAAAGCTGTAGCTGATGCCATCGATGAAGAAGATGACATGTGCCATGTCGTGTACGTTAAAGGGCTGCAGAAACGCGAATGGCTTGCGGATTTCCTCGATGAAAGTACGAGAGCGGACGTGGTCATCGAGACGCTGGACATTGACTACGAGGATATACAATCTCTAAATAAGCTAAATGTAGTTGATACTCTGCGATGTGGCAGACATGCAAAGCACTGTGCCTTGCAAAATGTATTTAAAATATTCAACTGGTGGACTAAACATCAGAGAGAAATTCATAAATAAATATAATCAATTTTTAATGCATAAATGTTTTTCTTCATCCTCTCCAAACCAACTTCCTAAATATGATGTATGCTAGATTAAGACGGTAGTTGCAATTATTTAGAAATGGCTCGATGCACGTTCGACACCCATTCGGTACCCGTTCGATACCCGTTCAATATACAATCAATGTGGTGCGACCTAGCCGAATGACGTGTCAAAGAAGAAGGGAAAGAAGATGTGTGTGTATGTGTGTGTGAATAAGGAGAGGATAGTCAGCGAAGAAGAAGATAAGTACATAGAGGATGGTCAGTGAAGAAGAAGATAAGTACCTGGAGGATTGTCAGCGAAAATGCAGCTGGAGCACGGGCGGCCTGCGACGAAGATGATGAAGAACAAAAGCATCCTACTTTTGCAAAGCTAAACACTTCTCGATGTCATGACAGGAGGGGATTTTAACATGCGAGAGCCAGGAGATGAAGCGAGACCAGTTGTCTTCAAAGCTTTGAAGATAGTTTTTGTGTAAGCTAAAAGTTGTGGAATTTTTTTTTATATAAAACAGAATGGGCCTGTTGAGAATCGCCCCGGAGTGCGACCCCGAGGTATGTACATATACATATTTTTTACATTTATCGCGTTTAACACTATTCCTACCATGAATCGATCAAAAAGAACGTTTTTAAAATATCGATTAGAATTTCCTATATACAACGTAATTGAATCGCCTTTAAACTTCACGACTTCGCCTCAAATATACGTATAATACATTTTTTTGAATATTCACGTCTTGTTTTATTGTTTATTTTCTGTGAAAAAATTTGTAGTCTGTCTTACCTAACGCGACCGGTCAAATGATGTTCGGAAAAGAGGCCTATTCGCGACACCTATTGTCGATTAGTACTAATTAGGCAGGTGGCAACGGCCTGCTCACTCATGTGGAGCGCGGATCGCGTCCCCTTCCATCGACTCGCGATCCATGGAGGGGGAAGGCTTGCGCTTCCTAGAAATTGACTCTGATTTCTGGGAATCGGCCACTCTGTTCCAGTCATCACGCTTGGGTAATATACTTTCGCTAACGCACTTTGCTTGCGCTATACTTTCGACATTGCTTCGAATCTTATACTTTCGCTAACGCACTTTGCTTGCGCTATACGTTCTACATTGCTTATAATCTTATATTTTAGCTAACGCACTTTGCTTGCGCTATATATTCGACGTTGCTTCGAAACTTATTATATCGAACTGCGCGCCTTTGCTTCGCCAGTTTCTTGAACGCTTAAAGATTAGAATTATATTTAACTAAACATTGTAAATTGTGTGTGAAACGTTTTGAATTAATTTGTGTGTTTGACTATGTACATAATTAGAATTATATCCGTCGTGTTAAATTAATCGCCTCAAATTATCGTATCGCTCGTTTTAATAGCTTTAATCGTATCAAAATTAAATCTTGTGCTAAACACTAACGACGCTGTTTCCTAGTGCTTGTTCCGATTAAACTTTGTAACATTATTTTTGGTCCTTCGAGCCGGATCCGGTGCCTGTGAAACAGTTTAGAACGTTCGTGAGTGCCGTCCAACGTCGCGCGTGACCTCCACTCGAACGTTGTTTAGTGTCGCGCAACCGTCGCTCGTGACCTCCAGTCGAACGTTGTTATCGCCGTCCAACCGCCGTTAGTAACCGCTACCTAAAACAATGGCACATTTACTTAAAAGTCAACACGACCTTCACAATCGTATAAAGAACGCATTTGAAAATCTAAAAAAAACAGGTGCGAACAATATCACGAAAACGAGCGTTACGTCGCGAATAGCTGCTCTTAGGAAAAATTGGGAAAAGTTCGAGGAGCAACACGATCAATTACTAATTCTCTCTTCCAATCCTACAACCTGGACCACTATCAAAGACGACGAGTATTGGGAAAAGTCCGAGCCGTCCAGAACGGAGGAATTGTTCCTCGCTCAAGAAATACTGTTAATGGATAAATTAGAAGAAATTACTAAGGCTGAAAGAATTTTGAATATTACGCGAGAACGCTTGGCCAACGGAGAACGATCGAGCGACCATTCCAATGCTGTGGCCGCTCGTCCTTCGTCTTCGCTGCCGAAAATACCGCTACCCACCTTTGATGGCAGTCACAAAGAATGGCCATCGTTCAAAGGATTATTCCGTTCTTTAGTAGCTCGTGACGCAACATTAACGGATGCCGAACGGCTTCATTATTTACGGGGTTCGCTCAAGGGCGACGCCGCTCTACTCCTTCACAACATGCCCGAGAGCGAAGAGAATTTCAAGGTTGCATGGGAATTACTGCAAGAACGTTTCGATAATCAGCGATTAATGGTCAAAGCACAAATGAATACCATATTTAGTCTACCCACTATCGCACGTGAGTCAGGAACCGAGCTTAAACGATTATTTTACACCGTATGTGATTCCGTTAAGGCCCTTGCTGCCATCAAACGACCTTTCGATGCCAGCGGCGACTGGTTAATTCACTTGATCGTGGAACGAATAGATCCCTCATCTCGTCGCGAATGGGAGACACTCATCGGTAAGACGAAGGAGCCTCCTACCTTTGCTAAGCTTCAAGAATTCCTGGAGGGTAGAGTTAATATGCTTGAGTCCTTGGAAGAGCAGCGCAAGGGACCCGAGGGCAAAACCACGAAACAGTCGTATAATCAAAGGACGACCAGAGTGCATCAGGTGAGTTCAGACACGCGCCCACAGGAACCATGCAGTCTCTGTAAGTCAAACCATTACATTTTGTACTGTCGATTGTATAAAGCAAAGACAATTGAAGAACGACGGGCCGCGTTACAAGCCGCGAATCTCTGTTATAATTGTCTGGGCAGACATCAAGTAAAGGATTGTACCTCGGAACGACGCTGTCAGAAGTGTAACGGGAAACACCACACTACGATACATATGGAACGTGCCGATTTCACCGTCGATAAGGAGCTCGCTTCCCACACATCCAGTTGTGTGACGAGTCCATTACCGACCGTTCTTCTGGCCACGGCACGTGTAAGAGTATGGCAGCCTGACGGTGGCTCTAGATTGGTGCGGGCTTTGATTGATCAAGGCAGCGAGGTGTCGATTATTACCGATGCCCTGGCTCAGCAACTTCGCCTCACCAGGCGATCTGCGAACATTAGTATCGTCGGTGTAGGGAACCAAGCTCAGGAGCGCGTCCGTGGCAAGGTACAGTTCGAATTATCTGCGCATTTCAACTCCACAGACCACCACATGATAACCGCTCTGGTACTGCCTCGAATAACGTCCTACCAACCACGCATCGATAGCCGTGCTGCTATGTGGAATCATCTTAAGGAACTCACTTTAGCGGATCCCCACTTCAATGCTAAGGGACCGATCGAATTACTGCTGGGAGCCGACGTTTTTGCTATCGTCGTGCTTGATGGCATTGTTAGAGGCCACCCAGAAGAACCCATCGCCCAGAAGACAACGCTGGGATGGATTGTATCAGGAACAGCCTTATCTAACGCTAGGCGCTTAACAAATGACAGGCTCGAACCCGCAGCTCTGTCATGCTCCACCGAGGAAGACCTACTGCCCTTGGTACGCCGGTTTTGGGAGCAAGAAGAAATAGCGGTATCATCTGCCTATACCGCTGAGGAACAGAGATGCGAGGACCATTACCTGACGACACACCAGCGCTTGCCGTCCGGACGCTATATGGTCCGCCTACCTTTTCGTGAGACGCCAGAACTCGGTGAGTCTTACTCTGGTGCCCGTAGGATGCTGCAGCGGATGGAGGCCAAATTCAAACGCAACCCGACATTCGCCCAGGCTTATGGCACATTCATGAGTGAGTATATGCAACTCACTCACATGACAAAGATAAATAAGGAGTTATCAGGGTCAGCGTATTACTTGCCTCATCACGGAGTGATGAAGGAGAGCAGTTCGACCACCAAACTAAGAGTGGTGTTCAACGGTTCCTACACCACTACTTCTGGGCAATCCCTCAACGATGCTTTGATGATAGGACCCAATCTACTGCCGAATCTACACCGGTTGCTTCTCCGGTGGCGAATTCATCGCGTCTGTCTTACCGCGGACGTGGAGAAAATGTATCGTCAGATCCTAGTACATCCCGATGACCGCCGCTATCAACGTGTACTCTGGAGAGGGAATGAAATCAGTGCCATAACCGAATATCAATTGAATACGGTTACTTATGGGCTAGCCTGTGCCCCTTACCTGGCTATTCGAACACTAAAGCAACTGGCTTTGGACGAGCAGGAACGGTTTCCTCGAGCTGCGGCCATTTTGCAGCAGGACGTATACATGGACGACGTCTTGACAGGCGCTGACTCTGAGCAAGAAGCCATCGAGATCCAGACCGAGCTCCGTCTCCTATGCAAGGCGGGCGGTTTCAACTTAAGGAAATGGGCATCCAACAAACCAGTGTTAATGTCAAAGGTGCCTTCCGAAGACGCCATTTCAGAATGCAAGTGGCAGGCAGGCGAAACCCACACCGCACTGGGAGTTCATTGGGGGCTGTCGGACGACTGCTTCCGAGTCCAAGTACAGCCTACCATGCCGGGGAGCGGAGTCACAAGAAGACTGGTTCTATCAAAAATCGCAAAGATATTCGATCCATTGGGTTTATTGGCTCCAGTTACCGTTAATGCAAAAATCTTTATGCAATCTTTGTGGTTATTACGTTTAGAATGGGACACACCGCTGCCGCCGTCTGAAGCCGGTTACTGGATGCAGTTTCTCTCGGAGCTGACGTCGTTGAATCGCATTACAGTTCCTCGCTGGCTCGGTCTACAACCAACGTCGATCCAACGAGAACTCCATGGATTTGCTGACGCCTCGGAACGGGCCTATGCTGCCGTAATCTATCTCCGAGTCGTGGAACCTGATGGAACTATTCACACCCATCTGGTCACTGCAAGGACAAAGGTTGCTCCGTTACAAAAGATATCGCTCCCCAGGCTGGAATTGTGTGCAGCCGTAATGCTGACCAAGTTAATGGCCCTCACCTGCGAGAGCCTGAGTCTGACGGGAACTCCTACTCACTTGTGGAGCGACTCGACCATCACACTCGCGTGGATTCAAGGACACCCGTCTCACTGGAAAACGTATGTGGCCAACCGTGTATCGGAGATTCAGCGGGCACTACCTGATGCTCAATGGCATCATGTATCCAGCCGGGACAATCCTGCCGACTGTGCGTCCCGGGGCTTACAACCTATCCAGCTACCAGAATATGCCTTGTGGTGGAATGGACCGAGATGGCTGTCGGCTGCTACTGGCTGGACTATCTCCAATCCAGATTCGCTACCCTGGACGGATCTGGAGTCCCGGACTACATCTCACACTACGTCGGGTGAACCTGCCGCATGCGAGACTTTCTTGAAACGCTACTCATGTATACATTCTTTGCTTAGAATCACTGCCTGGTGCTTGAGGTGGTTACCTCACAATACTGCCCAGAAAGAAGGAAGCTCCCTGTCGCCAGCTGAGTTAGAGACAGCCCGGACCCGCTGGCTGTCATTGGTCCAACAGCAGGAATTTGCTGTGGAGATTCAGCACTTGCAGCTGAAACGTCCGCTACCAAGCCGCAGCCGGCTGCTACGGCTTAATCCCTATTTAGACGAGCAAGGACTACTACGAGTGGGCGGACGTCTACGCCACTCATCGCTGCCGATGGATGCCAAACACCCGTTGATTCTACCTGGACACAGTCACCTGACTGAACTCCTAGTCGATGAGGCTCACCGACGCACGCTACACGGTGGGACTCAACTTACCTTGGCTACCCTGCGCCAACGGTATTGGATTCTGCAGGGCCGCCAACGAGTGAAGGCCATGATTCACCGCTGTCCTACTTGCATTCGATGGCGAGCTACAACAGGCCAACAGCTGATGGGTGATCTGCCAGTCCCACGCGTCACACCATCTCGGCCCTTCCAGCACATCGGGGTGGATTATGCTGGGCCTGTATCGCTGCTTGCTGTTAGAGGCAGAGGCCAGCGCCCACACAAAGGCTATGTGGCGTTGTTTATATGTTTAACTACTCGTGCTGTCCATTTAGAACTTGTCTCGGATTGCAGCACAGAGGCCTTCCTTGCTGCGCTTCGCCGATTCACGTCCCGGAGAGGCCTGTGCACCTCTATCTACAGCGACAACGGGACCAACTTCGTCGGCGCCGACCGTACCTTACGTGAAATGCTGGCCCTCCGAGATGCTGGACGAGGCCGCATTCATTCCACTCTTCTAAAGGAAGGCATCGAGTGGAAATTCAACCCGCCTGCTGCCCCTCACTTCGGGGGAATCTGGGAAGCCGCCGTCAAGTCAACTAAGTATCACCTGAGGAGGGTGATAGGAGAACAGCACCTCACATTTGAAGAGATGGCTACACTGCTCCATCAAATCGAGGCTTGCCTAAACTCACGGCCATTGCTTGCCATGAGTGACGATCCAGGGGACCTGTCCGTACTGACGCCCGGCCACTTCCTGATCGGCGACGCCCTTCTTAGTCTACCTGATCCCGTCGTCGAGGATGTGCCCATCAATCGACTGTCTCGCTGGCATCTACTGCAGCAAATGCGGCTACAGTTCTGGAAGCGATGGTCAGCTGAGTACTTGCAGTCGCTCCAGGCCCGTAATAAATGGACCCAACAACGCTCCCAGCCCCGCATCGGCGACTTGTGTTTAATAAAGTCGGAGATAACCTCACCTGCCAGATGGCCATTAGCCCGTGTAATAAAATTACATCCGGGGTCGGATAACCTCACTCGCGTAGTTACGGTAAAAACTTCACTGTCAGAATTTGTACGTCCTATTTCCAAGTTAGTGTTTCTACCACTTAACGATATTAGTGAGAATACACTTCCAAATAATGATGTAACTTCACAAAATCGCGATCGATAAATTCACTTGCGTTGTCTGATGCCGCCACATGAGCTGAGCGGCGCCACCGTCACGAAGGCTATCGAACTGACTATCGATTCCATACCTAATCAGATTCAGCGATTGCTGAATGCCGGGGAGAATGTTCGGAAAAGAGGCCTATTCGCGACACCTATTGTCGATTAGTACTAATTAGGCAGGTGGCAACGGCCTGCTCACTCATGTGGAGCGCGGATCGCGTCCCCTTCCATCGACTCGCGATCCATGGAGGGGGAAGGCTTGCGCTTCCTAGAAATTGACTCTGATTTCTGGGAATCGGCCACTCTGTTCCAGTCATCACGCTTGGGTAATATACTTTCGCTAACGCACTTTGCTTGCGCTATACTTTCGACATTGCTTCGAATCTTATACTTTCGCTAACGCACTTTGCTTGCGCTATACGTTCTACATTGCTTATAATCTTATATTTTAGCTAACGCACTTTGCTTGCGCTATATATTCGACGTTGCTTCGAAACTTATTATATCGAACTGCGCGCCTTTGCTTCGCCAGTTTCTTGAACGCTTAAAGATTAGAATTATATTTAACTAAACATTGTAAATTGTGTGTGAAACGTTTTGAATTAATTTGTGTGTTTGACTATGTACATAATTAGAATTATATCCGTCGTGTTAAATTAATCGCCTCAAATTATCGTATCGCTCGTTTTAATAGCTTTAATCGTATCAAAATTAAATCTTGTGCTAAACACTAACGACGCTGTTTCCTAGTGCTTGTTCCGATTAAACTTTGTAACAAATGATGTGAAATCTATCGGTAGGAATAGTGTTAATCATTGAGATTATGTTAATATTATATCATGCGTTTCTATTTTTTCCAGAACTCGCCACCACCGTCGCCTCCCCCACCACCTCACTGGCCTTCGCCGCCACCATCGCCGCCACCACCCCCGCAGGTATGTAGTAGTTTGCATTGTTTTATACATTTATGTTTATTGTGTTAATATAATATCAATGCTTGTGTATATGTTTCAGAATTATGAACTATTGGCGGAGCAAGAACAGCCGATGTTTTATATGGCGCGGTTGGCGCGGCTGCTGGCGGAGGTCCGGGGCGCACCCCGGGTCGTACCGCAGGTCGGCCCCCCCCCCATCATGCGAGAAAGATTGCGACGACCATGGCTGTCAAATCAGCAGATGGGGCCTTTGCGACGGCGGCCGCACAGTGGTCTATTTCGCCAAAAAGCTGGCCAAAATGCAATTTTCAAACTATAAAACAGCGTTTTGCTACTATGGCACATTTGTTATATACACTGCAATGTATCAAATACTGTTTGAGAAATTAAAATACAGTTATCAGTTACTATTACATAAACCTTCAAAGTTGGCTTAATTTCTTAGTCCTTAATGTCTTGATATTTCTATCATTTTTAATGTATCACACAAAGTTTCATTGAAGGAATTCATTTGTGAAATGTTTTACCATTAAAATATGTGTTATAAACATTAAATTTGCATAGCAGCAGTCCAAAATATTTGTACATTTACCCGTGTATTTCCCTTCCCAATATATCGTACATCTTAGTCCTCGCTTAATAAAGAACGAGGAAAAAAGTAATGTTATACGCTTTTATACGCAAAGAGAAGAAATTCTTCATTTCAAGTACACTGCCCAGAAGGATATGCAATTGAAAAATTTTGCGATAATTTGCGATCCTATCAGATATTTACATTTAAAGTGCTTAAGAGGGTCTTCTACAGTTATAAACAATTTTTTACATTCTCCGGAATTTTTGTATAACGAAACTATGAAACTTCTTCCATTGACGTTTTTTTTCACATGTATTTGTTCATTTTTCAACAATACTTACAAATTTTTACAATGAGAAATAATCAAAAGGTGGCAGTACAGAGCCTCGTATACAAAAGGGTGTACCGAAAGGATATTCTCATTGCTCTCATAAAATCTCAAGATCTACTTAACCGATTTCATTCAAATTTGGTGTGTATCTTCAATACACATATTGCTATAGCCCGTACTAGAATGAAGTCAAGATTATTATTTTTTCTACTTTTCTTTACTCTGGAAATGTTAACAAAAATTTCGAAAATTGGTATTTCAACTTCAAAATACCACTTTTTCTAATTGTCAATGTTTAATGAAAACAATTTTTCTAAACTAAAAATATGCCATTTATCGCCTATTGAACGAATAAATAATTAAACGATCCATTGATTTTCGCAACATTAACACCACTAATCAAATAATACAACTACCAGTCATTATTATATTTCGTATTTTATATATTAATCCTTATTTCGCAAAACATCTTTTGTTTCGTATTGTTTTTTATCGAAACTATTTTTATCGAAAACTAAACAGAATAAAAATATACATGGTGAAATTGTTATCTAAAGATCGTTTTTCATTTTGACTTTTTGATAATAACTTTAAGTTCATTCTTTAAAACCACGTGACCTATTTTAACACATTATTGACCGGCAATTTTACATTAGGGCATGAAAACACAAGTTAACTCGTGACCGGTCAACAGTGAGTTAATAGTAAAAATGCTTATTTTCCAAAACAAGGTGAAGGAAATCAAATTTGTATGCAAACTATTTTCAAAAATCTTCTAAAATGAAATTATACTTAATTCATTATTTTGAATGCTTCTTTTTGAGCGAAAACAGAGAAATCATCACGTTTTACAAAAAAAAAATACGTAAAAGGCAATATTTATGCAAGCGGTATTACATCCTCCATTATGAATTTTATATTTTCGATGACACATTTGATACCAGCGACCACGAAAACTCTAAAGTACTAGGTGTCTGTTAAATTTGATATTTTTTTCAGGTACTCGACCACCATTTGTTTTCTTTTTGCAATTTTGACTTCAGATTCTGAATCAGCGACCTCGAAAACCCTTGTATACTAATTTTTGTACAAATCGGAAGATGCCTTCATATTTTGGCCAGCTTTTTGGCGAATTAGACCACTGTGGGCCGCGGTCCCCACCCCCGTCAAGATAGTTTTTTAATTTCTTTTTATTTTATTTTATTAAGATTATTTTATACAAAAATATATATATTTTAATCATATTTCTGTGTCACATTTTATTTACCTTCTATTTTTTTTACCTTCTCCTTTCGCCACCTAATTTAACACGTTCGCGGACGTGAATGCTATAGCATTCATTGTATATAACTATTAAAATATGATAATTTGCACCTCGCTGAAACTTTCGCCACCTAATTTTAAGATTTGACGTTTTAAAGTATTATTTCTCTGTGCGTCGAGAAAAAAAAACATTCTGCCGACGCCGCATAATTCTTTCTATGATTCGCGCTGCCAAATGACATCACCCTGCACGGCCGCTCTAGAGGAGTCGAATTTCGCGTAAGCGCGCGATACTCTGCGACGTTAAATCGGAACGCTTAATACTGTTGGCTTTAGAATAAAATGCGATTGTACCACCAAGTATTGCTGTCTCTTTCCCTCCCCCAGAATTTTAGCTTTAAAATGTATGTTCCGTCTCTTATGTAGTGGTGTCTCTTTCCCTCCTAGAATTTTAACTTTAAAGTAATGCTCCGTCTCTTTCCCTCGAAAACACGGTGTTAAAAAACGCCGATCTTTCCCGACATCGTCCGATAAAAATAAATTATTTTTCTGTGTTGAAAAAAAAAATTTCTAGGACAGTCCCCAACCCTGGGTTAGGTCTGAAAAAATTTTCGGGTGGGCCAAGTTCTGAAAGAGATTTTTTTCGGGGGCCTCCCTCTGAAAAATGGGTCCGGTCTGGAGAGGCCTCCGCGGCGGTTCGACCCGGACTGATCCCCTCCATCGTCGCGGCTTCCCCCACTCCGCGGCGCGTGCGCGCGCAACCTGTCTTCCTCACCCCGCAGGCCCCGCGCCCAGGTTTCCCTCCGCCGCGCTCCCCCGCGCGCCACAACTTCCGCCCGCCCCCGCGCTCCCCTCAGCACACCCGGGTTGGAACTCTCCTAGTATTACTACTACAATCCTTTACTTGATGTCTGCCCAGGCAGTTATAACAAAGGTTCGCGGCTTGTAACGCGGCCCGTCGCTCGTCGATTGTCTTGGATTTGTACAGTCGGCAGTAAAGTATAAAATGGTTGGGCTTACAGAGGCTGCATGGTTCCAGTGGCCGTTTGTCCTGGTTCACCTGGTGCACCCTGCTCGTCTTCTGGCCGGCAGCTTGTTTCGAAGATCGGCTATCATTTCCCTTTCGTTTTTCTTCCCAGGCCTCGATGGAATTGACTCGTCCCTCTAGGAAGCCTTGCAACTCGAGGAACGTTGGTGGCTTCTTCGTTTCGCCGATGCGATTTTCCCATTCGCGTCTGGATGACGGATCCAGTTTCAAAACGAGGAGATGAACGAGCCAGTCGTCGCTGGCATTGACAGGACGCTTTATGGAAGCCAGAGCCTTGACCGCATCGCAGGCGGTGTAGAAAAGGCGCTTGAGTTCAGGACCTGACTCGCGCGCGATAGCAAGATATCCGAACAGGGTATTCATCTGTGCTTTAACCATCAGTCGCAGATTGTCGTAACGTGCCTGCAGCAGTTCCCAAGCAGCTTCGTAATTCTCCTCGCTTTCCGGAATGTTGCGAAGGAGTAGAGTGGCATCGCCCTTGAGCGCGCCCCGTAAATAGTGAAGGCGCTCAGCATCCGTTAACGATGAGTCACGGGCCACCAACGAGCGGAACAATCCTTTGAACGATGGCCATTCTTTGTGGTTGCCATCGAAGGTAGGTAACGGTATTTTCGGAAGCGAGGACGAAGGACGAGCGGCCACAGCAGTGGAATGGTCACTCCTCGCTGGAAGCCAAGCGTTCCCTGGTGATGTTCACGATCCTCTCCGCCTTAAGAATCTCTTCTAACTTGTCCATTATCAGGACTTCCTGTGCGAGGAACACCTCCTCCGTTCTGACTGGCTCTCCCAGCTTCCAATACTCGTTGTCTTTGATGGTCGGATTGGACGCGAGGGCTAGTAGTTGGTCGTGTTGCGCCTCGTACTTTTCCCAATTTTTACGCAGAGACGCTAATCGTGAGGTCACGTTAGTTTTCGTGAAGTTATTAGCACCGACTTTTTTCAAATTTTCAAACGCATTCTTGATTCGCGTCCTTGGTTGGACGACACTCACGAACGTTCGAACTGTTACAAAGGCACCGGCTCCGGCTCGAAGGACCAAAAATAATGTTACAAAGAACTATAGGATCGGTGCGCAGTTAATTATAAGGTCTTAGGAGCGCAGCAACTATCATTATGCGTTTAAAAGTGAACACCACAAACGTTTATTTAGTCAATTATGCACACTTTAGTCAAGCGATTAATGTTAATGTTTAGCAAGCGTTGTGTCTTAGTATTTAATAAGCGTCTCTATAATTTAAGCGTATAATTTCAATTTTGTACTAGCGGCACACACAATTAAAACAGTAATTTACACAATCAGTCTGAATATTAACAAGGTACCTTAAATGTATTCTTAGTAATTAGTAGCCGGGTAAGCAAGAACACCGGTTTTAATTCGCAAAGCTATGTAGCGAAGCACGAGGTTCGAAGCAAGTCGAATAAAAAGCGCAGGCAATGTGCGTAAGTATAAAGGGTAATTACCAAGCGTGATGTCAGGAACAGAGTGGCCGATTCCCAGATATCATGGTCGATTTCTAGGAATCGCAAGCCTGCCCCTTCCATGGATCGCGAGTCGATGGAAGGGGACGCGATTCGCGCTCCACATGAGTGAGCAGGCCGTTGCCACCTGCCTAATTAGTATAGATCGTCAATAGGTGTCACTAATATGCCCCTTTTCGTGAACAATCATATTGGACAGCAGAACACAATATAGCAAATTTCAGATCTTCTAGTTTAGTTCTCAATCCATGTACATTCTGATAATACACCATGGGGAAGCCTAACGGTTTTTTGAGGCAGGATCCCGGGTACTATTAATCGCAACGATGGATGGCACACCATGGTTGTAACGGATGGTCCAGTTCTTCTCGCCCGGCTCGTGAAGTTCTCTCAATCTACCCCTGAGCTGATCCAGTGCCTGGCTCTGGGTTCTTGTTCTGTCGTCCGTGATTTTGCAAGATTGTCCGGTGACTTAAGGCCAACACATAAGGGTCTCGGGGCTGAACCTCTTCGTTTCCCAAGCTTTAGTAGCGTAATGTCCACATAGTCAGAAGGCCGAATATGGTTAAGTATCTCTTTGACAGCAACTAAGTCATCGGATCGAGAAATATCAGGCGAGGAACTTGGCGATTCCGGTAAACCATGGATTATAAGGTTTCCCGCTCTAGCCTGCCTGTCATTCAATTCAGTCATAATCTCATCGGTAGCCAAAGGACCCAATGACAGCTGACCTGTACCACTGGCTGCATTCTGCTCCAGCAGACGGACCCGTTTATCCAGGTCGGACACATTAGATTTTAAGTCGACAAGCTCTTCCCTAATAGTAGAGACCATTTCCTGACGAAAATGACCAAACTCTTACCTAATTACTCGGATTTCACGCATCATTTCATTGAGCATATCGACTGTAGGAAAAGAAGGTTGGGCCTGTACCAGCTGAGAGTCTGTGACGTCAATGTCAACAACAGCTGATCTCGAGGAGGAAGACAATCCGCAATTTAAAAACAGGCCGTTGACAACTGGGGTAACCCGTCCGGCCTATACAACCAGGATGGGACGCCACATCACAATGAGCACAGATGACAGGATTTGCAACTCCCGTGCCACATCCTTTGCATTTTTTAGCTGAAGGAGCCATGAGACGCAATGAAAGAACTTAGTCCCAGAAATCAAATCACACGGCGTCAGATTGGTACACTTCCAGACTGATTGAAGATGGTAGCACCACAAAGTATGCTGATTAGGATATACCAAAGATTGATATTAATCCCACCACTCTCACCATTTAGCGAAGGGCATAAGGACTACACACGAGCCTGCCAAGGCTGCACCCACGATCAGGATAATAACCCAGATTTAAAACACAATTTTAGCCAAAAGACACGAAACGAAAATTGTAACCGACTTGGGATCAAAACAAAGCACGTGTATCTTTAACAGAGGACAAAGCCAGACTGCCAATATATTAATTAAATTGCCAATATATTAATAAAAAAACTAATGTGATCATGTATCCCCGATGATCAACTATCCCACCTTTCCCCTATGTATTATATGTATGTATAGTACTTTGTGTACAATACATGGTGCCAAACGTATTTATTAACATTGAAATGTAATATAATAACCACACTTAACACCTTTCGAAGAATCAAGATAATACTCATACCTTCCTCCTCGCAGACTTTCAAATAATTTGTCAATTTAAAACTCAGACAATATGTAGGTCACAACATCATTTTCGCTGCGATTATCTACATATACATAAAATCCTCAGTTTAGTTACAAATAAAAAGCAGTTCGATGATATACAAACATATCGCAATTCAAATTTCGGCAACTTACCCTGTTTTTGAGACTATATTTTGGTTGTAATTCAATGGTACAACGATACATATTTGTAAAAACACGTGGCATCTCAAATTTTGACAACTTACCTTATTTCACACTCGCCAGGTTATAACCTGGCTGTAAGCTGTCAAAATTTGGAGTAAATTACAAAGTGGAGGTAGCGTTTGACGAACGAAACATGTATTAGTTCGTTTTGGCTGAAGGTGTGCGTGTAACGCGTATATGTATACGTATTATATTGACGAAAAATTTCTTGGAGAAGGAGAATCAGGAGACAGAGAAAAAATTTAAATATACAGGGTGTTTTTCATGTACTTGGCGTCGAGACACTACGGCGTCTCTAGATATTGTTGAATAATGAGGGCTCGGATACAATATACGGGACTACCGCTCGAAAATGCGAAAAAGTATTGTTCAAACGCTAAGAAAAATTGGAAAATTAAATTTTGTTAGACTGATTTTAAAAAATGTACTGTTGTAGAGCTCATCGCGGCACTCATTTTTTTCTATTTTCAGTTTTTTTTATCAAATCGTTAGTATTCGAGATAAAAATTATAAAGAAAAAAAATTTCTTCGACCAATATCAATATCTTTTTTAACATAAATTGCGATAACTTGAGTAAATATTAACAGATCATTATGATACTTGAAACATAAAACTCAGAAAACTCTAGCGAAGCCGTAAACTGTATGCCCAAAACCCTTATGTTTAAAAATATATATAGTCTTTATTGTGTCCCCTAGGGGTTTACAATCCTTATATACACTTACAACTAAAAACCTTACGAACTACCCGCTCTTACTTCTACTTAATCCTAAACTTAAAATACTCGCCCGCTCTCTCTCTTGCCCCCGCCTCGCACGCACGCACGCCTCGCCCGCCTCCCCTCCTCCTCCTTTCCCTACCATCCGACCCCCGCTTCCGCTCGCCTCCTGTCGCTCTCAATCCTTAATCTTTCATCCCTCCACTCCACCCCCCTCCTTTCTTCCACTCTCCTCATCCATTCCTCACCCCCTCCTTCGTCATTCAACACCTCCCTTACCACTTCCTGCCACCCCCTCTCCTTCCCCCAGTCCGCACACACCTCCCATACATGCTCCCACGTCTCCTCCCCCCATCCACACACCCTGCACTTCCTCTCCTCATCCCCCCAGTACCTCCCTCCTCTCATCTCATTCCCCAGCCTAAACCTTGCCACTCGCCTCCACCTGCTCTCACCCCACCCCCTCTTCAGATACCCTGGCACCCCCACCCCTTTTACCATTCCGTACCACCTGTTGTATTTTGATTCCCTAATTCTTTCCCATCTTTTCGCCTCCTCTAACCTCCTCCCCCTACATACCAGCTCTTCCCCCCTCAATTCTCCCTTTCCCCTTATCAATTCCACTTCCTCAACTGTCCACCCTTTCTCCTCGAAAAAACCCTTCCTTTCCTCCTCCCATCCCCCCAACACCTTTCCCCTTCTCGCCCTACCTTTTATCTCTCCCCATCATTCCCTCGCCAATTCCCCCCCTTGCCCCTCCTCCAACTTCCTCTCATAAGTCCACGCCCTCATCCCCGCCCTTCCCCTCATCATGTCCCGCTGCAGTTCCTCCCTTAACATATACCCAGGTGTGCACCAATCCACCCCCAGCACCCATCTCAAATATCTCTCATGCAACCCCTCCACCCTGTCCCTCTCCTTCCATCCCCATATCTCTACTCCATACCCCACCGTCGCCCATACCAACTTGTCAAACAACCAGACCCTTTTCCCCCAATCCTTCCCAAACCTCGTCTTCCCAATACCCCATACCTGCCCCATCACCGCCGCCGCTTTCCTGACCCTATCTTTTATATGGGCCTCCTGCCCCCCATTCGCCATCAATGTATACCCTAGGTACTGGAACTCCCTCACCTCCTCCACCTCCTTGCCCTTCCATCTCCAAACCACCTTCTTCCACCTCCACCCCCCTTCCTACACCTCATCACTTTTGATTTCCCCACATTTAGCTGTAGCCCCTTTTCGTCCAAGTACATCATCGACATATGCCAGCGTGTACAACTTCTTTCCCCCCAATCTCACCCCTCCCCATCCACCCTTTTCCAGCTCATCATCTAAGTCCGCCAAAAGCAGTGTAAACAAGCTCGGGCTCGGTGGGCATCCCTGCCTTACTCCCCTAGCAGTCCAGAATTCCCTCTCCATCTCGTCTCCCACCCTCACCCTACACACCGTTTCCTTCAGTACCTCCTCACATCTCTCTACCAGTCCCTCCCTCACTCCCCTTTTCCTCATCGCCTTCACTAACACCCCCCTGTCCACCGAGTCAAAAGCCGCCTTCAGGTCGATGAAGAACACCACCATCTTTTTGCCCTTCCTTGTCACCTGTCTATTTATCAAATAATTTAACACATAGACGTTATCTATGCACCCCCTTCCTCTCCTAAAGCCGGCCTGACTCGGTGGCAACAACTTTTTCCCCTCCACCTCCTCTCTTAACCTCTCCGCCAACACAGACGCGTACACTTTGTACGCCGTCTGGATTAGCGTCACCCCCCTATACTCTTCTACCCTCTTTCCGGTCCCTTTCTTAACCACTGGTACCACTACCCCTTCTTTCCATTCCTCCACCCATCCCTCCCCCCTCCAAACCCTATTACAAATATCCCATAAAGACTCCTCCACCTCTACCCCCCCATACTTCCATACCTCGTTTGCTATACCATCCCTCCCTCCTGTCTTCCCATCTTTCAGCTTCCTCACCACCCTTCTCACCTCCTCCTTACTTAACTCCCCCTCCTCGTCCTCCCCCTCCTTCTTTCCCCCCTTTTCTCACCCTCCACTCTACTCCTCCCAGTAACCCCCTAAAATAGTCCTCCCACTCCTCCATTTTTATCCCCTCTTCCACCCTCCTTCTTTTCCTCCTCTCACTATTTACTATCTTCCACACCTGCCCTTCTGTCTTCACCCCCTCCATCTCCTTCTCCCATCTTTCCACCTCCTTCTTCTTTTTCCCCTCACACATAAGCTTATACTCGTTTTTCTTTCTCCTATACTCTTTCCCATCTCCACCCTCCCTCCTCCATCGCCTCAACTCCCTTCTTATCTCCCCTTTCTCCTCCTTACACTCCTTGCCCCACCACCCTCTCCGTCCTACCCTCTCCCCCCCTTGCCCCACCTTCCCTATCACACCTTTTATCCTATCCCTCAACTCCCTCCATTCTTCCTGTATTCCCCTTCCCCCTCCCTCTCTTTTACCGAATATCCTTATAAACTCCTCTCTCCCCGTCTCTGTCCAGTTCCCCCTTGCTAACCCTTTTCCCGCCCCCTTTTTCTCCCCTCCCAACCCCTCCCTACCTTCCCCCTTTAGCCATACTACCACTGGGTGATGATCCGACTCTACCCTTTCAGCCACTTCCATTCTCTCTAACCTCTCCCTCGTGTCATCATTCCCCAGCACATAGTCAATGACCGTGTTCCCTCTTCCTCCTGTGTATGTCCACTCCCCCTCCTCATCCCCCTCCACGCCTCCATTCAATATCCCCCACCCCCTCTCCTCCAAAAAGCTACACAGCCTCCTCCCCTCACCATTCACCTCTCTGTCCTTCGACCTCCTACTTTCCAATCCCTTCTCTTTCTCATCTCCCCCCCCCCCATATCTCCCCTCCTTCGCCCCCCGTCCTGGCGTTAAAATCTCCCCCTATCACTACCCTCACTCCCTCCTCTCTCTCTTCCACCCACTCCTTTAACTCCTCCAGCTTCCTCTGCAAATCCTTATTCACATATACTCCCACCACTCTCCACCACTCCCCCCCCCCCATCTTCACCTTCTTCATCATTATCCCCTCCTTCTCCCCCCCGTCCTCTTCCCTTATTTCTAGCCCCTTCCTGACCCCCATTATCATTCCCCCCATTGCCCTCCCTCTCTTACACTCCCTCTTTGCCCACTGCTTCTCCAACACATACCCCTTTGGCAACTTGTTTCTCACCCTCTCCTAGTCTCTTTCCTCTACCCACGTCTCGCATAACACCACCACATCCCATTCCTCCAGACCCTTCCCGAACTCCACATCCTTATTCTTCACCCCCGCCACATTCCAGAAAGCCACCTTATACCTTCCTTCCCCTGCCATATCCCCTTCCCCTCTTAGTCTTTCTCCCCCCCCCCTCCTTTCCCCCCTCTCGTTTCCCTGTTCCTCTATCCATTTCTCGCTTACTTCATCCCACCTCCTCATCCTCCCATTCACCCACATTTTCATGTACCCAACCTGCACATTCATCCCCCTCCTCCTCTCCCCCTCTGCCTCCCCTTTCTATCTTCCACTTTCCTCTCCTCTCCTCCTCCGTGAGGTCGTCCTTAATCCTCTCCTTCCCGACCTTCAACTTTTTCCTCGCCTCCATTACTTTCCTCTTCTCCTCCCTTCCCGCCAACTTCACTATCACCATTCCTCGTCCATCTCCTCCCGCTCTTCCTATCCTTGCCACTTCCTTCATACCCACCCCCTCCAGCCCCAAACTCTACCAAAGCTTCTTCAGCCCCTCCTCCACTTCCCCTCCTTCCCACCTCAATCCCCTTATTACAACATTATTCCTCCTTCCCTCTCTCTCCTTTCTGTCCTGCTTTACCTCCAACTTTCTCAGTCTCAGCTTCCATTCCTCCACCTGTCCCTCCTCCACCTCTTCCTTATCCTGTCTTCCTCCCTTCTCCCAGCTTTCTACCCTCTCCATCACTTCCACCATCCTTCTGTCCCTTCCTTCCAGCTTTTCTAACTTTTCCTCTATTCCTTCCCTCCTCGCCTTCTCTTCCCTCACCCACTTCCTTCTTTCCCCTCTCCATTCCTCCTCCACCCTTCTTCTTTCCTCCCTTTCTTTCCTCATCTCCTCTTTCATCTCCCTTATCTCCCTTATTAACTCCATCATCACTCCTTCCATTCCCACTCCCCCCTGCTCCTCCCCCTCTTTGTCCCTTTTTACAGGTGACCGTTCCGTTTTCCCGCTCTTCTTAAACCCTCCCCTCCACTCCCTCTCCACGCTCCCCACCTCCTCCTCTCTTTCTCTCTTTTTTCCCCCACAACTCTGTAAGCTCCCCACACTGCTCCCCACACTACTGCCACTGTCCTTCCTAGTCCTTTCCTTTAACATTTCACTCCCCTTGTCTGTCCCCACCCCTTTTCTCCCCTCTCCACTCGTCTGCCCTTCTCCCCCAATCCCCCAGCCACATTCCCACCGAACTTCCCTTTCAACATTCTCTTATCTCCTTATCCCCCGTTCAAAACTTCCCGCCTTCTCTACCAACACCGCTATCTCCTTTCTTCTCCGACAGGTGTCACCCCTAGCACTTCTCCTTGTCTTTTCCCGCCACGCTTCTCACGCCTCTATCACCTAAACTCCAAGCCTTCTCTTCTCCCTTCTATATCCCTATCACCCTCAAACCTAGCCCTTTCCCTCTTATCCCTGTCTCTTCCACACCTCTCCCTTCACCTCTACGCTCGCACTCTACTCCCCCTTTCACTTTCTCTCCACACTTTCCCTACACCACTAACACCACTCACAATCCGCACACCTTTCACCCAACGCGACCGGAAACGGAAGTCCATGTTTAAAAATATAATAATATTTAATTAAAAAGTAATACTGGACATAACCCATGTGTTTCAACGTTCGCCATTAAAAAGTATCGACGCAATTTTAAGGTACATATAACTTGAAGCGACAAAGTTTTTCCGTAATATACAAGGGAGATTTTCACCAATTTTCCCACTGATTAATAAATAATTATAGAAGTTACGACGATATATATAAATCTCGCGCGCCACCAACAGTCAACAGCCGCGTATAATGCGCTATTTAGCAGTTTTAGTACTCGCGTTGACATAAGTTCAGTTATAAGTTCAGATAAGTCTTCCGAGGCATTGTAGTAGACTACTTTATATTTTTCTTCCCTGTTAAAATTTGATTACAGTATCATTGACATTTGATCCTACCATTGAGTGTTGTGGGAATCTTCCATCGATCAATTGTCAATAAACCGATATGGTATACTAACCAATTTATAATAATAATTGCTACGCCACTGCGTTCTTCCATGAGAAGATCTTTCATCAGCATCGATATTCTTGGAACGCCGGATGCGATAACATTCGAAAACCTAAGCATTGCGAGGCTGGGAACGGTCCGAGGCGACGACGGTTGGGCCTGTGTGTACGAAATGCATGCTCAGCAATTTGACTCTCTTTGTTCAAAGTCCCAAGTGCTGGGGCCTGCCCTGCGAACGCTCGACACAGTCGGCTGTTAAGTCGCATAGTGCGTGGTCGATCTGTCCGAGGGACGTAACTATTCTCTAAAATAGTCTTGAGCCGGAGTTCCCGTCTATCTTATAGTGGGTGGAAGGACTCAGTCCCCGTAGACTCTTATATATTTTTGCGTTTTTACCATTTCATCTTTTCATTCAAAATTTACCATTTTACGACAGTCGGCTGTTAAGTCGCATAGTGCGTGGTCGATCTGTCCGAGGGACCTAACTATTCTCTAAAAATAGTCTTGAGCCGGAGTTGCCGTATCTTGCAGTGATCGTGGAAGGACTCAGTCCCCGTAGAGACTCTTATATATTCTTGCATTTTTCAACAATTTAAACTCTTATTGTTTCAAACCGTATATTTAACTAAACATTAATATTTTCGGCTTTATTGTAAACTGACTTTCGACATTGTGCGTGTGTGTTGTGCGACGCTCCTGCGCTTCATTATCCAGTACGCGGGACCCTCCAGGTCGTACAGAGCCAGAGCCAGAGAGAGAGAGAGAGAGAGAGAGAGAGAGAGAGAGAGAGAGAGAGAACTTGAAAGTAAGCCGTTGTACAAATTAACAATCTCTTGTACAGAGTTGGTGAGTGATTCGATTTGTCATGATATTGTACGGAGGCAGCAACTGATTCAACCACCTAGTGGGTTATGGGTTTTCCCTCAATTAGCTGCTACTTTCCCTTCGGCGTGTGACGCGTTTTAAAAATTGGCTTGTTTCGCGTAATATAAATTGAAACCACATTAATTATTCGAGTGAATGTATAAAATTAACAATAGACACGATTATTGATCCAACCACTTAGTGGGTTGTGGGGTTTCCCTCGATCAATTATCGTTGATCGGTTATTTGTTCAAATCCATGTAATTTTCACCATTTTGTTCCACCTTTGAAAACTCCTATATATATCTATATATTTTTGTAATACATGGTAATATTTTACTAAAATCCGTCTCATTTTGTTTCGAACCACCTTCACCAAAGTACCACATCCCGATTGGACAACCTGTATAGGTTGTAGACAAAAGCCGCGCCCCAAAACAATCCTGATTTTTGCGTAATAATCTAATCAATTCAAAATTATAAAATCTCTTAAAATTCGTTAAGCGTTACCTGAGAAAATTAGACTCAACCGCTCGGTCTCTTTTAAAATTAACACCCTCACGTAACATTGAAAAACATGGTTTATGCCCAGTATTACTTTTTAATTAAATATTATTATATTTTTAACATAAGGGTTTCGTGCATGCAGTTTACGGCTTACAAGGGAAGATCCCGAACCCGGAAATTCAAAAAATTCTGAAACTTTGTGGATATGTAGGGGATTTCCTCCTGATTACAGAGCTGTATTTTTTTGCTGCCCAAAATCACTCTAAGGGGGTGAAATTAACCCCTGAATATTCTTCCATTTTTCGATTTCGTGTTATAACTCGCGAACTGTAAGAGATAGAAAAAAAGTTTCGAGACAAAAGTTACTTCTTTCAATTAAATGTACCAAAGCGTAAAGGTTTTATCAATTTTTTAAACAATTAGAAAAAAGTTATAAACAAAAATATGAATAATGTTATCTAAAATTCGGGTTTTCGCGTGAAATCGGAACTGGATGTTTAAATAATTATGAAACAGCATAATCCATATTTTTTTCCATACAATTTCAACTATTGTTGTATTGTGGAACTGTGCTCCGCGACAAACGAAGAACTTTTGAATCCCATTGTAACGTACCTGAAGCTGCGGGGCGGGCAATGTTCTTCTAACATTTGTTAGGAAATAACAAGTGACTTGGGACAGTCTACATTTTTTTATTTCTCTTGCAAACTAATGACACACCCTTTCTTCGAACGGTACAATGCTCGGTGCAACTACTACAGTGCTGTACAATCGAAAAAAAATGATTTTTTCAAAAAGGGAGCTACCTTTAAAATTGGTTTTCTCAATGTTTTTCGCAAACGGTTACAAATTTTTGAAAATTCTCGACAGTACAATGCGGTACAAAATTAGTACAACAATGATTTTTTAATTTCTCACAAAATGTGGGGCTAACTTCATACACATGAACTATTGTTGTAAAAATGCGAAATATACTGGATTTTCAAAATTATCTGGTTTCTCAATAATATATACATTTCTATGGCATACGTAAGCGAATACATCGTAATACGTTACTGGTAAAAGTTATTTTCATTATCGATACTGCACACAACAATAGACATGAGATACCTAACACTTTGATGGGGGACAAAAATAGGAATACATATAAATTATTTAACTTTCTTACTACGTGTCACGTATTCTTTCCTAATAAATGTTAGAAAAACATTGCTCGTTGTGCAGCTTAAGGCACGTTACAATGGGATCCAAAAGTACTTCGATTGTCGAGGAGCACAGTTCCGCGATACTACAATAGTTGAAATTGTTTGAAAAAAAATTGGATTATGCTGTTTCGTAATTATTTAATCCACCAATTCAGATTTCACGCGAAACAACGAATTTTAAAAAACATTAATATTTTTGTTTATAACTTTTTTCTAATTGTTTAAACAATTCATTTAGCTTTTACTATTTGATAGATCTAATTAAAAGAAGTAACTTTCGTCTTGAGATTCTTTTTCAATCTCTTACAGTTCGTGAGTTATAACACAAAATCGAAAAATGGACGAATCTTCATGACGAATTTCACCCCCTTAGAGTGATTTTGGGCAGCAACAAAAAATTGCGTTGTAATCAGGAGGAAATCCCCTACATATCCGCAAAGTTTCAGAATTTTTTGAATTTCCGGGTTCGGGATCTTCCCTTGTTAGCTAGAGTATTCTGCGTTTTATGTTTCAAGTCTCATAACGATCCCTTAATATTTACTCAAGTTATCGCAATTTATGTTTAAAAAAATATTGACTTTGGTCGAAGAAATCTGTTTGTTTATAATTTTTATCTCGAATACTAATGATTCGATAGAAAAACTGCAAAGAGAAAAAATGTGTGCCGTGATGAGCTTTACAACACTGTTCAGGAAATATAGCATTTAGACGCCATCTGTCAGGTCCATCGATAATTAGACTATGGCTGTGGCCCGCTGACTCGCGTGGAGCGTCGATCACGGCCCCTTTCATCGCCTTACAACCCATGGAAGGGGGACTCTCTTTCCTCCAGGAAGTCGGGCCGACTTTCTGGATCTTTCGCTACGCATGACACATAGATGCTATCGCCCTTCCATCGATCGGCGATCGATGGAAGGAGTAGAGCACGCGGATTCAAGGAATTCAACGTCGAATTCCTCGAACTACTTGCCGACGAGCCGTTGTTACGCTATGCGCCAGGCTGGCGCCGATAGACAAGGATCACCCCAACCTGTGACAAAGGACCACCATAACTTCTCGTCAGGTCCACTCGATACATCGTTCCCGACAAATCTTAGCGCCAGATCTCTCCGGACCTTCGCAATAGATCTTAGCGCTAGATCTCCAAAGAGGATCTTCCCGCTAAATCCTCCTGCCAGACTTTCCCGCCAGATTTTCCCGCCAGACTTTTCCGCTAACAAGCAGAGGAAAGCGTCGTGCCCTCAAGGGTTATAAAACCCCTGGACCTCCACCCGACGTGAGACACTCCAGTACGGACAACTGACCTATAGCCATTGTTACGCGATCGTTACCTTAAGCACGGTTTTCATTCTTGTAAATGAAAGTCTATTCACAATAAACTCTAAAGTTACTGAGAAAGCACGAGTGCTTTCTCTACTTCGTAACACCGTCGTAGAAGTAACCGCTGCCCTTTGCTTTTCGTTGGTTTGTCTTTTCTAACTGGAAAATCGGGCCGATTCCACGTGCTAAGCGCATTGCTTTATCGCTTCGATTTGTAACTGGATTTGAGCCGAATCCACGTGCTTAAATTAGGACTCGCTAACCGTGCCGGAAAGCCAGTACCGCTACTGCCGAATAAATAGACATTAATAATTGTGCTCCATAAATTCTTTATTGTATAATAACTGTAAATAGACATATATATAGACTTTTATAATTAGTGCTTAAACTAAAACTATCCCTCGTGAGATCCCAGAACTTTACCCATGTGCGCTATCCGTGATAACTGCTAACAACACTATACTTTTAAAATCCAGTTTAACTAAATGTAATTTTCCAATTTTTCTTAGCGTTTGGTCAACACTTTTTCACATTTTCGAGCGCTAGCCCCCTTATTGCACCAAGCCTTCAATTTGTCTTGACAGTCACTTCCATATCGGGTAATCAAATATGTAGCATTTCAAAACTGAAGTTCACCTTCGGTTCACGGAGAAAATCGCGAACACCAAAAGTTGACATACCGTATTATGTTGGGTATAAAAAATAGTAAAAGTTTTCCTGTTTCAATTTTTTTTTCAAATGCTTACCATTTGCGAGAACCCTATATAACAATATCAGGTATAGCCGCTGCTAGTACCTCACGGCTTAGCCAGTCCAGTCGGTATTGGGCGACGCAGCGTCACATTCAATTAATTTTCATTGAAACAAATTTTAAAGTGTGCGTATTTCTCAAAACGGGCCCGCAAAGAGGACAAATAGGACTATACCCTCATTTTTTTCAAATTTTTAAATAGTGCCGCGTTATTAAAACATGGCATTTGTTTAGAACAATTGCAAAATAAAAGTTTCACAAAAATCCCATATGTTACTTCGAAAAGTGTATGAATTCGCATGGAATGGCTCAGGATTGAAACGCGAAGATTATTCTTTTCACACGCGGTCAAGTGCACACGTGCCTGTATACTCACACAGCCGCGTATCGCAACGCAGCCATATTTGCTTGTGGCTGCCTTCGCTTCCGAGTAGTGAAGACGGTTGTGCAGATGTGTGCGTGTGAAAAGAAAACAGGACAAATGTGCATTGCCTTCGGTTTGCATAGCGAGGGAATCACGTTGTGTAAGAGAAACAGTTGTATCACGTTACGTCCCTCTTCGTATCACCAAGATATTTTAGAATGATGTTCACAGTAATGCAATAATAATAATAATACTTTCATAAATAAAGTATCGCGACATTTGTGATGTTTCTGTAATGATTAATTGCACCAAACACGGTATAATTTTTGTCTAATACATATTTAGTGACAATATGTTTCGGCCGCAGAGAAGGATAGCGAATGAAAAAGATGGAGATAATCGGCAGTCCTTTTTACTACTCGCTCTCTTCTCCAACGTTCGAGACTGTCGAGAAAATTTAAAAATGTAGGATCTACAGTAAAATCTCGATTACAGTTTGTTTGGGATTGGCCGCAGCGATGCGACCAATTTACGCTTGCGCGCTGTTGTGAGAAAGCGCAGGAAATTTAACACGTTGCTGTTGTCGGTGTAGCAACTGAGTGGTCGCGGAGACGGCCTAGTCGGGCCATCTCTTGATTGACACCTGGACTAATTGCTCCCCCCTAATTTGCATAGTATCACGCCACTTACGTGGTCCGCACTGATTAGCCAGGTGTCCGCGTACTCGAACCGGTGGCTTGGCTCGTGTCGTCTCCGCGATCGCTCTCTTCTCTTCGAATCGTGTGATTATAAACATCGTGGCTCGCTGCGACGCGAAACAGAAAAGAGCAATCGGCGCTCGGATAATCTTCCTAACATTAGGAATCTTAGAATTTCCACTCCGCGTACTTGCATGGTAGTTAATTTCCTTATATAAATATATGTGTGGGACGTAGAATCCCAGGTCAAAATTCGGGTATTGCAGGATAAGTTCCTTCTGCAAGACTGAACGTAAGTGGTTGAAAACGGTTTGCTGGGACGGTCCCCAGTTAAATGCTGGGTCGTTCTTCAAAAGTTGGGTTAACAGTCGAGCATTTTTAGAAAATTCCAGGATAAACCTTCTATGATATCTGGTTAATCCAAGGACATTTTTGCTTCGTTTTGGCATGCGAGGTGCAGCTTCGGAGAACTTATCGCATTCCCCATGAATCGGGTGCTCTTTGGAGATTAACTTAAGTAAATTTCCTGTCCTTGAAGGAGCTTCCGCAGAAATTTTGAATACTACCAGTTCCAGTGTAGCCGCAAGAGACTTTTGGGAGTTTAGGGGAAGGGTTGGTTTGGCGTATAGCGAAGGGGGTAAGAGTGAGTGCACTTTCGTGAGTGCCTCGAGATCGTGGATCGAAGGATCCAGGGCTAAGAGGGACTTGTTTTTTATTAAGGGGTGGATGGGAGTAGTGCCTATAGGCGTTGTAGTCTCGTTTGGTCTTTTTGGTTTGGATTCTGGAGTTTTTCTGTCGGATTTTTCAACTTCGATGGTGGGCGTTTTATTTGGAGTGTTAATCTCGCTAGAGTTTATAATTTTCGAGTAGTCCTTTAGGTCCGGATTATGTACAGAAAATGAGGATTTTATCCTCGTCCGTAGCACGACCGGGTTTAGTTGAACTGCAGCGACTCTTATGATACCACTAGTGCTTTGGGGTAGATCGTAAATTGGTGTGCTTCTGCTTGGCTCGTTCCACAATTCGCATCCATCGGCGCTCGGAGGAGTAATTCTCGACTTCGTTTTCCACAAGGCTCTAGGATCTTCCTTGACAGTGAAGGTGCGTTTTCTGCATTCTGAAGTCACGTGTCCGGGCTTCTTACAGTTCCCGCAGATTCGCAGCTCCGTAGGCCTGAAAGGTGGAGGTCGAGACTGGTCCCAATAGGGGACCTGGGGTTTGGGTGCTTGGGACCCGTATTCCGCGACGTGGTTTAGAGGGTTCCTCTCGGAAGGTTGAGCTGGCGGGCCTTGGTTGCTCCAACAGGACCGTGCGTCATGACCTGTCTTGTTGCAGAGCTGGCACGTTAGTTTGGGCGTCTTCTGTTCGGGGAATCGGAGACGGTCCCTGTTAATTTCTTTGTCCGTAATGACAGCTAAATCGAACGCTTCGTTGAGCGTTTCGAATTGGTGTTGTAGTAGCTTCGTCCTTATGTGAGGTGGAAGGCCATCGACGAAAGAATCTAGAGTTAGGCGATCCAGATTCTGCGGGTGATTTCGCGCGAAGTCGCGGTAATATTCCCTATCTTCTTCTAGAATGGCGAATCGGAGGTCCTTTACGCGAGAGATGTACTCCAATATGTGCTCGTTGGATCCCTTGATAACGTTCGCGAGTTCTCCACGATAGTGGTCTGATGTTTTAGCGGGGGAAAATGTACGTTTAAGTCGTTTAACTAATTCATTTACGGTATCGAAGACCCGATCCTCAACAGCCAAGTACGCATGGTCTAGCAGCTTATTTCTCAACAACCTCGCTAGCTGGGGTTCGGCGTGCGAGGGAATCAGAGCCTTAGCCCTATTGCAGGCTCTCGCGAATTGCAAAACGGACATGTTGTGACCGTTAAACTCTGGGACCGTTTCTACGGCGTCTCTTAATGTGATCTGGGGCGATGGATCCTGGTCCGGAATATAATTATAATTTAATACTGGTTTCCTATCGAAACGGGAGGAACCTGGAGTAGCAAAATTGTTTGCCGTTGGCGGAGGTATAAGAAGTTTTTCCATCATTTCGCGGATGGCTTGAATTTGACTAGAGAGATCTTCCGACGCGGGGCCGTCTGAACCGGCGGCTACGTCCGAACGCGTTTTGGATTGCGGATTTACGACATGTTTCGCGTGCAAGCGTTCGATTTCAGCTTGTTTTTCCCGCAATAGTTGTATCCGATCCATTAATTCGACGGTCGCGGTGTCTATTCTGTTAGTGGAAGGATCCGCGTCTTGATCCATTACGGGAGAGTCGTCGGCTTCACCGTACACAGACATGTTTAAAGTAAAATTTGATTGCACCGAGGGCAATTGTGGAATGTATAGGCCGTTTGGCAGTAATAATTTTCAGATACTGTCACCGTATTTCCTGGGTCCAACCAGGAGCAGCACAAGCAAATTTTGTTGACTTGGTTCGTTGTAGCTAAACGCAGTTTTACACATATTAATGTTTACATATGTGTAGTTTTGGTTTCTAGCACGCGGCTTCTATACGCTACCGCGATCTACTGTGGCCTTGCAATATACATATTAATTGTCGGGACCTTGTGGGTACCATCTCAAAGAAACTTTTCTCTCGACGGTAGACGAAGATCCCACCGATTTCGGTGCTCAATGCACATGAATGCTAAATATAGGGACCTTGTGGGCACCGTATTAAAGAATTTCTTTTTACAACGGTTGACGAAGATCCCACCGCTGTCACCAAAAATTTTGTCACGTCCCGGGTTAAGGATTTAATGGGACAAATGACAAAGGGGTTTTTACATAAATTCCAGGCGCTGATCTATAGTTCAGCGCACCGGGAGGCGAGGAAATCAGGTATTTGACGACGTAATTCTGTACACCAGCCTTTTCGATTGTCAGGCGAGAAATGTGAAATTCTGCACGCTAATCGTCTCGAACGGCCGGGAGAATGTTAGATTCAGGGGATTGAAGATTTAGGGAAGGTCAGGCGAGCAATGTTCAATTCTGCACACTAACCATTTCGAACGTCAGGCGAGAAATGTGAAATTCTGCACACTAATCGTTTCGAATGGCAGGCGAGTAATGTTTAATTCTGCACACTGAAGATTTAGGGAAAGTCAGGCGAGCAATGTTCAATTCTGCACACTAACCATTTCGAACGTCAGGCGAGAAATGTGAAATTCTGCACACTAATCATATCGAACGGCAGGCGAGTAATGTTTAATTCTGCACACTGAGAATTCAAGGAGAGTCAGGCGAGCAATGTTCAATTCTGCACACTAACCATTTCGAACGTCAGGCGAGAAATGTGAAATTCTGCACACTAATCGTATCGAACGGCAGGCGAGTAATGTTTAATTCTGCACACTGAGGATTTAGGTAGAAGGCGGGAGAGAAATGCGAAATTCTACGCACTAACGGATTTGGGACTGACAGGCGAGAAATGTTTAATTCTGCACACTAACCGTTTTTTGGACGTCAGGCGAGTAATGTTTAATTCTGCACACTAATCGACCAGGGAAGGTTTAAATGAACTGGTTTGTATTGGGGAGACACCCGTTAGAGCACTTGTTTTGGTTTGCTTAGGTAATCGGATTTACCGCTGCATTATTGTAAAAGACACATGTAATACTTCGCGAGATTCGACTAGTCATACGGTTAAGCGAAACCTATGCGTAAGTAAGTTTAGTAAACACCGTGACGCTTTCTGCGGTCGTTGCCCGTAATCAGCTGTTCCGGCAGCCTGTTTGGATTTAGGGATCTTCGTAGCCGAAGGATTGACACAATAATTCGTAACTGAGTTAAAGTAAAACTGTTTATTCACTTTATAGCTTTTGATAATATATAATGCACTATCGTTGTGCAGATAGTTACGTTTTATAATAATGGATTGGCGATGAACATAGCATGTATATAATGGTTATAAGTTATGAATATGAACATGAAATACAAGATATATATATTAATAAGCTAGAATGATTTACGCAATAGGCGTTAATAAGCAATGCAAACAGCAATACACGATAATATGAGCGCAATAAGCTTTGCAATACGAAATAATGTGAATAGCAATACAAGATAATATAAGCGCAATAAGCGTTGCAATATGAAACAATATGAAACAATAAGAATGTGAATAATTGATATAGATGATGGTGATATACCGTGGTATTAATAGTAATTATAATCTCTTACGATACTTGATGGTTGATGGTGATTGAGTTTATTTTAAATAATACTTTGATCGACGAGACCTTAAATGGTTTCGTGTGGATTTCTTCCTTTCGAACAAGGATATTCGTCGAAAGAGAACGTGTCCCTTCGATCCTGGTATTTCGGCGAAAGAGGACTTCTGTCTCCGGGCCCTTGTATTTATATGATTTTGCAAGGGGTTGTGGGGTGTACGCGCGGTATGGACTTTGCCCTGCTTATATAATATTTTACAGTATGAAGGGGGGTGCGCAGTATGCACCTTGGGCTAATTATAAACATGTGTCATGATAACTTTTGGGGTTTTTGCAGGGAGCAAAGGTTGATCTATATTGGGACTCGCAGTTTTTCTACTAGGGTTTTTATACATAGGATTTTGAATTGCTCAACTCCTCGAATGGATTTTGGGTGTTTTAATAGGAAAGGGACGTCGGAGGGTTTGACTGCTTTGGTCATTGAGAGGGTGTGAGACGTGGTCTCGATTTAAGATATTTGTGGGGCGAGGGACTTGTTTAGATTTGACGTGAGAGAGGAATTTGTGCCGCGTTGGGCGAATAAGGGAAGGAGATTTAATGATTGACCGTCTTGAGATGGGGACCGCTAAGGTACATCGCCAAGGCGGCCGTGGTCGTTGGTAAGGGGGTAAGAATTGAGGTTTGTGGAAGATTTGAGCGTATTTGTAGATAGATTTATAAATGAGTTGAAATAACCGCGCGCGAAAAATCTTGGGGCGTCACACCTCCCCCCTTATATGAAGAAATGCCTGCATTTCTTCACCGTAAGGAGCGGGGTGGACTTTGAAGTTATTTTTCCTGCTCATTGCAGCGTTAAACAAAAATAAGTTTTTGGTGTAAGAGAAAAAATAAAATAGGATTATCCGAAAAACAAAGAAAGGAACAAAATCTTTTGGCCAAAAGGACCTATGTTAAATATATATATATAAGAAAAGAAAATAAGAACGTTGAAAGATGTATCTACAAGGGGCTATTTACACATCTATATACAAGAATTTTTAAGGGGGATAGGAGTATGAAAGTGGAAAAAGTGGGATTATCCAGGATGTGCGTGAGGTTGTAACCAGCTTGGTATTGGTCATTGAACCATTTCAGGAACTCGGGGGTCAGTTCCTCGTGGTTTGGTACCCTCGTGGCTGTCCCCGTGTCTAAAATTTCGACGACGCCTGGGTTGGGAGGAATTATAGAGGGGAAAGGGGTATTGTTGGGTCGGGGAGGAGGTGCATGTATTGCCCTTGGGGCGCGTTGCGGGAGTGGAGGCGTGATCGCCTCCATAAGGGTTACCCAGTCGATGGGTGTAGGGGCAGGGGAGTCGGTGAGATCGACGACCTCCATGGAAGTATCTGCCTCCCTGAGGATGGCCTCCGCGTGGGGATCTGCCTCCCTGAGGAGGTTTTCCAGGTTAGGCTCAGCTTCCCTGATTATGGTGTCGGCGATGACCCTTGGGAGGAGAGGGGAATTGCTCCTTCCCGCCAGGGTGTTCCTTCGGCGCCGCCACCGCATGCGGGAGAGCCTCCTTTTCTGGCCCCCCCCGAAATGGTGGGGTTGGCCCGCTATGGCGGTCCGCCTATGGGGCATGCTTCCCTGTGCGTTAACTTTTAACGATCTAAGATAAAGTAAGATTAGTATGTTGGTTTGATAAAGGGGGTCAACTTGGATTCTCGCGTAAGTGGCCAAGACGCGCTTTGTTCGCATGGATGATTTTAGTTTTTCCCTTCCATGATATTTTGAGATTCTGAGAGGGAATCACCTCTAATATAGTGTGGGGACCAGAGTATTGGTCGCCAAATTTCCCTTTTCTCGGTTCTATTAATACAAAGACAGGGTCACCCGGTTTGAAGGTCTCTTCGTTTATATGTCTATCATAATATTTTTTGTAACGAAGCTTGGACTGATTCAACTTTTCAGCTGCAGCGATTTGCAGTTCTTGTAGCCTCGTACTTAATTTGGACAGGTAGTGGTTGTAAGTTTCATTTTCAAAATCTTCGGGCACCCGTTTCTGACTGGGTACCCGGGCTATTTTCCCGAATACTAGCTCGTGTGGAGTGTAACCAGTGCCCTCGTGGACGCTGGTATTATAAGAGAACGCGGCCATTTCAGTCCATTCGTCCCAGTCGCTGTACCTACTTATAAACATCTTTAAATATTCGGTTAACACGAGGTGCGATCGTTCTAGAGAGCCGTTTGTTTGCGGGTGAAAGGCTGTGGTTCGAAATTGTTCGATTTTAAATTTCTGCGCGATAGCTTTCATGAAATTACCGGTGAGATTTGCTCCTTGGTCAGTGAGGATGGCTCTAGGGGCTCCGAATTGACAAATAAATCGTTTTATAAATGCGTCTGCAATTTTTATCGCTGTGGATTGTTTAAGGGGTTCGCACACGAAGTATTTCGTTAGTAAATCCTGCATTGTTAGGATGTAGGTATTCCCCATTCTTGTAGTAGGTAACGGCCCTACTATATCTAATGCAACTTTATCGAAGGCGCGTCCAGGAGTATCGGTAAGGACCATTGGTTGCCTGGTTTTTACACGCACTAGTTTCTTTCGTTGGCAGTCCTCGCAGTTTCGGACGAAATCTTCCACGGCTTTCTTCATACCTTTCCAAAAATAGTAGTGACGAATACGGTTATATGTTTTGGTTACTCCTTTATGGCCGGCTAACGCGGATGCATGATTCTCCATAATAATGTTTCGTCGTTCCGCATCCTTCGGGATGCGGACTATTTGTAAACATATCGTGATACTAATGTCTTCTTCGTCGAGGGTTTCGAGAATATCTGTAATAATATCTTGCCAGCTTAACTGATCGATACTTGTAGTTTTAGCTATACTGAAGGAATATATTATGAGCTCACGTACTACATTTCTAAGGGAAGAAAGGGTTTCGCCCCATGTGGTAGTGACTAAAGGTTTATTTTGCGTTTCCTTAATAACTAACCCGATGAGAATTTGGCCCTTGTTGAATGTTACGTGTGCTCTGCCTAGTGTGAGGTTATTTGTTATTGGCAGGATTCCCGCTTCCTGCAGCTGTTTCGCTCCATCGTCGCAAGTTTTCCCATCGGCGCTTAAAAAGAATACGAGCGTTTCCTTTCGAAGGGACAACGGGTCACGACTGATTATTGGCGTTATCCTGAGGTCCTTATCAGGGTCTGCTTCGTATGCTGTTTCCGGAGGATCGTTTGTCTCGATTATCGATGATTCCGAGTCCGATGTTGATTCGTGTGAAGCGTTTGATGCCACATCGGAATCTGAGTCATCTTGTTCCGGCGGTGCTGGCGATTCTGGAAACGAGATAACCGAATACGGCTCCTCTGCAGGTTCCTCTTCTGCTACCTGGGCAATATAACAATATCAGGTATAGCCGCTGCTAGTACCTCACGGCTTAGCCAGTCCAGTCGGTATTGGGCGACGCAGCGTCACATTCAATTAATTTTCATTGAAACAAATTTTAAAGTGTGCGTATTTCTCAAAACGGGCCCGCAAAGAGGACAAATAGGACTATACCCTCATTTTTTTCAAATTTTTAAATAGTGCCGCGTTATTAAAACATGGCATTTGTTTAGAACAATTGCAAAATAAAAGTTTCACAAAAATCCCATATGTTACTTCGAAAAGTGTATGAATTCGCATGGAATGGCTCAGGATTGAAACGCGAAGATTATTCTTTTCACACGCGGTCAAGTGCACACGTGCCTGTATACTCACACAGCCGCGTATCGCAACGCAGCCATATTTGCTTGTGGCTGCCTTCGCTTCCGAGTAGTGAAGACGGTTGTGCAGATGTGTGCGTGTGAAAAGAAAACAGGACAAATGTGCATTGCCTTCGGTTTGCATAGCGAGGGAATCACGTTGTGTAAGAGAAACAGTTGTATCACGTTACGTCCCTCTTCGTATCACCAAGATATTTTAGAATGATGTTCACAGTAATGCAATAATAATAATAATACTTTCATAAATAAAGTATCGCGACATTTGTGATGTTTCTGTAATGATTAATTGCACCAAACACGGTATAATTTTTGTCTAATACATATTTAGTGACAATATGTTTCGGCCGCAGAGAAGGATAGCGAATGAAAAAGATGGAGATAATCGGCAGTCCTTTTTACTACTCGCTCTCTTCTCCAACGTTCGAGACTGTCGAGAAAATTTAAAAATGTAGGATCTACAGTAAAATCTCGATTACAGTTTGTTTGGGATTGGCCGCAGCGATGCGACCAATTTACGCTTGCGCGCTGTTGTGAGAAAGCGCAGGAAATTTAACACGTTGCTGTTGTCGGTGTAGCAACTGAGTGGTCGCGGAGACGGCCTAGTCGGGCCATCTCTTGATTGACACCTGGACTAATTGCTCCCCCCTAATTTGCATAGTATCACGCCACTTACGTGGTCCGCACTGATTAGCCAGGTGTCCGCGTACTCGAACCGGTGGCTTGGCTCGTGTCGTCTCCGCGATCGCTCTCTTCTCTTCGAATCGTGTGATTATAAACATCGTGGCTCGCTGCGACGCGAAACAGAAAAGAGCAATCGGCGCTCGGATAATCTTCCTAACATTAGGAATCTTAGAATTTCCACTCCGCGTACTTGCATGGTAGTTAATTTCCTTATATAAATATATGTGTGGGACGTAGAATCCCAGGTCAAAATTCGGGTATTGCAGGATAAGTTCCTTCTGCAAGACTGAACGTAAGTGGTTGAAAACGGTTTGCTGGGACGGTCCCCAGTTAAATGCTGGGTCGTTCTTCAAAAGTTGGGTTAACAGTCGAGCATTTTTAGAAAATTCCAGGATAAACCTTCTATGATATCTGGTTAATCCAAGGACATTTTTGCTTCGTTTTGGCATGCGAGGTGCAGCTTCGGAGAACTTATCGCATTCCCCATGAATCGGGTGCTCTTTGGAGATTAACTTAAGTAAATTTCCTGTCCTTGAAGGAGCTTCCGCAGAAATTTTGAATACTACCAGTTCCAGTGTAGCCGCAAGAGACTTTTGGGAGTTTAGGGGAAGGGTTGGTTTGGCGTATAGCGAAGGGGGTAAGAGTGAGTGCACTTTCGTGAGTGCCTCGAGATCGTGGATCGAAGGATCCAGGGCTAAGAGGGACTTGTTTTTTATTAAGGGGTGGATGGGAGTAGTGCCTATAGGCGTTGTAGTCTCTTTTGGTCTTTTTGGTTTGGATTCTGGAGTTTTTCTGTCGGATTTTTCAACTTCGATGGTGGGCGTTTTATTTGGAGTGTTAATCTCGCTAGAGTTTATAATTTTCGAGTAGTCCTTTAGGTCCGGATTATGTACAGAAAATGAGGATTTTATCCTCGTCCGTAGCACGACCGGGTTTAGTTGAACTGCAGCGACTCTTATGATACCACTAGTGCTTTGGGGTAGATCGTAAATTGGTGTGCTTCTGCTTGGCTCGTTCCACAATTCGCATCCATCGGCGCTCGGAGGAGTAATTCTCGACTTCGTTTTCCACAAGGCTCTAGGATCTTCCTTGACAGTGAAGGTGCGTTTTCTGCATTCTGAAGTCACGTGTCCGGGCTTCTTACAGTTCCCGCAGATTCGCAGCTCCGTAGGCCTGAAAGGTGGAGGTCGAGACTGGTCCCAATAGGGGACCTGGGGTTTGGGTGCTTGGGACCCGTATTCCGCGACGTGGTTTAGAGGGTTCCTCTCGGAAGGTTGAGCTGGCGGGCCTTGGTTGCTCCAACAGGACCGTGCGTCATGACCTGTCTTGTTGCAGAGCTGGCACGTTAGTTTGGGCGTCTTCTGTTCGGGGAATCGGAGACGGTCCCTGTTAATTTCTTTGTCCGTAATGACAGCTAAATCGAACGCTTCGTTGAGCGTTTCGAATTGGTGTTGTAGTAGCTTCGTCCTTATGTGAGGTGGAAGGCCATCGACGAAAGAATCTAGAGTTAGGCGATCCAGATTCTGCGGGTGATTTCGCGCGAAGTCGCGGTAATATTCCCTATCTTCTTCTAGAATGGCGAATCGGAGGTCCTTTACGCGAGAGATGTACTCCAATATGTGCTCGTTGGATCCCTTGATAACGTTCGCGAGTTCTCCACGATAGTGGTCTGATGTTTTAGCGGGGGAAAATGTACGTTTAAGTCGTTTAACTAATTCATTTACGGTATCGAAGACCCGATCCTCAACAGCCAAGTACGCATGGTCTAGCAGCTTATTTCTCAACAACCTCGCTAGCTGGGGTTCGGCGTGCGAGGGAATCAGAGCCTTAGCCCTATTGCAGGCTCTCGCGAATTGCAAAACGGACATGTTGTGACCGTTAAACTCTGGGACCGTTTCTACGGCGTCTCTTAATGTGATCTGGGGCGATGGATCCTGGTCCGGAATATAATTATAATTTAATACTGGTTTCCTATCGAAACGGGAGGAACCTGGAGTAGCAAAATTGTTTGCCGTTGGCGGAGGTATAAGAAGTTTTTCCATCATTTCGCGGATGGCTTGAATTTGACTAGAGAGATCTTCCGACGCGGGGCCGTCTGAACCGGCGGCTACGTCCGAACGCGTTTTGGATTGCGGATTTACGACATGTTTCGCGTGCAAGCGTTCGATTTCAGCTTGTTTTTCCCGCAATAGTTGTATCCGATCCATTAATTCGACGGTCGCGGTGTCTATTCTGTTAGTGGAAGGATCCGCGTCTTGATCCATTACGGGAGAGTCGTCGGCTTCACCGTACACAGACATGTTTAAAGTAAAATTTGATTGCACCGAGGGCAATTGTGGAATGTATAGGCCGTTTGGCAGTAATAATTTTCAGATACTGTCACCGTATTTCCTGGGTCCAACCAGGAGCAGCACAAGCAAATTTTGTTGACTTGGTTCGTTGTAGCTAAACGCAGTTTTACACATATTAATGTTTACATATGTGTAGTTTTGGTTTCTAGCACGCGGCTTCTATACGCTACCGCGATCTACTGTGGCCTTGCAATATACATATTAATTGTCGGGACCTTGTGGGTACCATCTCAAAGAAACTTTTCTCTCGACGGTAGACGAAGATCCCACCGATTTCGGTGCTCAATGCACATGAATGCTAAATATAGGGACCTTGTGGGCACCGTATTAAAGAATTTCTTTTTACAACGGTTGACGAAGATCCCACCGCTGTCACCAAAAATTTTGTCACGTCCCGGGTTAAGGATTTAATGGGACAAATGACAAAGGGGTTTTTACATAAATTCCAGGCGCTGATCTATAGTTCAGCGCACCGGGAGGCGAGGAAATCAGGTATTTGACGACGTAATTCTGTACACCAGCCTTTTCGATTGTCAGGCGAGAAATGTGAAATTCTGCACGCTAATCGTCTCGAACGGCCGGGAGAATGTTAGATTCAGGGGATTGAAGATTTAGGGAAGGTCAGGCGAGCAATGTTCAATTCTGCACACTAACCATTTCGAACGTCAGGCGAGAAATGTGAAATTCTGCACACTAATCGTTTCGAATGGCAGGCGAGTAATGTTTAATTCTGCACACTGAAGATTTAGGGAAAGTCAGGCGAGCAATGTTCAATTCTGCACACTAACCATTTCGAACGTCAGGCGAGAAATGTGAAATTCTGCACACTAATCATATCGAACGGCAGGCGAGTAATGTTTAATTCTGCACACTGAGAATTCAAGGAGAGTCAGGCGAGCAATGTTCAATTCTGCACACTAACCATTTCGAACGTCAGGCGAGAAATGTGAAATTCTGCACACTAATCGTATCGAACGGCAGGCGAGTAATGTTTAATTCTGCACACTGAGGATTTAGGTAGAAGGCGGGAGAGAAATGCGAAATTCTACGCACTAACGGATTTGGGACTGACAGGCGAGAAATGTTTAATTCTGCACACTAACCGTTTTTTGGACGTCAGGCGAGTAATGTTTAATTCTGCACACTAATCGACCAGGGAAGGTTTAAATGAACTGGTTTGTATTGGGGAGACACCCGTTAGAGCACTTGTTTTGGTTTGCTTAGGTAATCGGATTTACCGCTGCATTATTGTAAAAGACACATGTAATACTTCGCGAGATTCGACTAGTCATACGGTTAAGCGAAACCTATGCGTAAGTAAGTTTAGTAAACACCGTGACGCTTTCTGCGGTCGTTGCCCGTAATCAGCTGTTCCGGCAGCCTGTTTGGATTTAGGGATCTTCGTAGCCGAAGGATTGACACAATAATTCGTAACTGAGTTAAAGTAAAACTGTTTATTCACTTTATAGCTTTTGATAATATATAATGCACTATCGTTGTGCAGATAGTTACGTTTTATAATAATGGATTGGCGATGAACATAGCATGTATATAATGGTTATAAGTTATGAATATGAACATGAAATACAAGATATATATATTAATAAGCTAGAATGATTTACGCAATAGGCGTTAATAAGCAATGCAAACAGCAATACACGATAATATGAGCGCAATAAGCTTTGCAATACGAAATAATGTGAATAGCAATACAAGATAATATAAGCGCAATAAGCGTTGCAATATGAAACAATATGAAACAATAAGAATGTGAATAATTGATATAGATGATGGTGATATACCGTGGTATTAATAGTAATTATAATCTCTTACGATACTTGATGGTTGATGGTGATTGAGTTTATTTTAAATAATACTTTGATCGACGAGACCTTAAATGGTTTCGTGTGGATTTCTTCCTTTCGAACAAGGATATTCGTCGAAAGAGAACGTGTCCCTTCGATCCTGGTATTTCGGCGAAAGAGGACTTCTGTCTCCGGGCCCTTGTATTTATATGATTTTGCAAGGGGTTGTGGGGTGTACGCGCGGTATGGACTTTGCCCTGCTTATATAATATTTTACAGTATGAAGGGGGGTGCGCAGTATGCACCTTGGGCTAATTATAAACATGTGTCATGATAACTTTTGGGGTTTTTGCAGGGAGCAAAGGTTGATCTATATTGGGACTCGCAGTTTTTCTACTAGGGTTTTTATACATAGGATTTTGAATTGCTCAACTCCTCGAATGGATTTTGGGTGTTTTAATAGGAAAGGGACGTCGGAGGGTTTGACTGCTTTGGTCATTGAGAGGGTGTGAGACGTGGTCTCGATTTAAGATATTTGTGGGGCGAGGGACTTGTTTAGATTTGACGTGAGAGAGGAATTTGTGCCGCGTTGGGCGAATAAGGGAAGGAGATTTAATGATTGACCGTCTTGAGATGGGGACCGCTAAGGTACATCGCCAAGGCGGCCGTGGTCGTGGGTAAGGGGGTAAGAATTGAGGTTTGTGGAAGATTTGAGCGTATTTGTAGATAGATTTATAAATGAGTTGAAATAACCGCGCGCGAAAAATCTTGGGGCGTCACACCTCCCCCCTTATATGAAGAAATGCCTGCATTTCTTCACCGTAAGGAGCGGGGTGGACTTTGAAGTTATTTTTCCTGCTCATTGCAGCGTTAAACAAAAATAAGTTTTTGGTGTAAGAGAAAAAATAAAATAGGATTATCCGAAAAACAAAGAAAGGAACAAAATCTTTTGGCCAAAAGGACCTATGTTAAATATATATATATAAGAAAAGAAAATAAGAACGTTGAAAGATGTATCTACAAGGGGCTATTTACACATCTATATACAAGAATTTTTAAGGGGGATAGGAGTATGAAAGTGGAAAAAGTGGGATTATCCAGGATGTGCGTGAGGTTGTAACCAGCTTGGTATTGGTCATTGAACCATTTCAGGAACTCGGGGGTCAGTTCCTCGTGGTTTGGTACCCTCGTGGCTGTCCCCGTGTCTAAAATTTCGACGACGCCTGGGTTGGGAGGAATTATAGAGGGGAAAGGGGTATTGTTGGGTCGGGGAGGAGGTGCATGTATTGCCCTTGGGGCGCGTTGCGGGAGTGGAGGCGTGATCGCCTCCATAAGGGTTACCCAGTCGATGGGTGTAGGGGCAGGGGAGTCGGTGAGATCGACGACCTCCATGGAAGTATCTGCCTCCCTGAGGATGGCCTCCGCGTGGGGATCTGCCTCCCTGAGGAGGTTTTCCAGGTTAGGCTCAGCTTCCCTGATTATGGTGTCGGCGATGACCCTTGGGAGGAGAGGGGAATTGCTCCTTCCCGCCAGGGTGTTCCTTCGGCGCCGCCACCGCATGCGGGAGAGCCTCCTTTTCTGGCCCCCCCCGAAATGGTGGGGTTGGCCCGCTATGGCGGTCCGCCTATGGGGCATGCTTCCCTGTGCGTTAACTTTTAACGATCTAAGATAAAGTAAGATTAGTATGTTGGTTTGATAAAGGGGGTCAACTTGGATTCTCGCGTAAGTGGCCAAGACGCGCTTTGTTCGCATGGATGATTTTAGTTTTTCCCTTCCATGATATTTTGAGATTCTGAGAGGGAATCACCTCTAATATAGTGTGGGGACCAGAGTATTGGTCGCCAAATTTCCCTTTTCTCGGTTCTATTAATACAAAGACAGGGTCACCCGGTTTGAAGGTCTCTTCGTTTATATGTCTATCATAATATTTTTTGTAACGAAGCTTGGACTGATTCAACTTTTCAGCTGCAGCGATTTGCAGTTCTTGTAGCCTCGTACTTAATTTGGACAGGTAGTGGTTGTAAGTTTCATTTTCAAAATCTTCGGGCACCCGTTTCTGACTGGGTACCCGGGCTATTTTCCCGAATACTAGCTCGTGTGGAGTGTAACCAGTGCCCTCGTGGACGCTGGTATTATAAGAGAACGCGGCCATTTCAGTCCATTCGTCCCAGTCGCTGTACCTACTTATAAACATCTTTAAATATTCGGTTAACACGAGGTGCGATCGTTCTAGAGAGCCGTTTGTTTGCGGGTGAAAGGCTGTGGTTCGAAATTGTTCGATTTTAAATTTCTGCGCGATAGCTTTCATGAAATTACCGGTGAGATTTGCTCCTTGGTCAGTGAGGATGGCTCTAGGGGCTCCGAATTGACAAATAAATCGTTTTATAAATGCGTCTGCAATTTTTATCGCTGTGGATTGTTTAAGGGGTTCGCACACGAAGTATTTCGTTAGTAAATCCTGCATTGTTAGGATGTAGGTATTCCCCATTCTTGTAGTAGGTAACGGCCCTACTATATCTAATGCAACTTTATCGAAGGCGCGTCCAGGAGTATCGGTAAGGACCATTGGTTGCCTGGTTTTTACACGCACTAGTTTCTTTCGTTGGCAGTCCTCGCAGTTTCGGACGAAATCTTCCACGGCTTTCTTCATACCTTTCCAAAAATAGTAGTGACGAATACGGTTATATGTTTTGGTTACTCCTTTATGGCCGGCTAACGCGGATGCATGATTCTCCATAATAATGTTTCGTCGTTCCGCATCCTTCGGGATGCGGACTATTTGTAAACATATCGTGATACTAATGTCTTCTTCGTCGAGGGTTTCGAGAATATCTGTAATAATATCTTGCCAGCTTAACTGATCGATACTTGTAGTTTTAGCTATACTGAAGGAATATATTATGAGCTCACGTACTACATTTCTAAGGGAAGAAAGGGTTTCGCCCCATGTGGTAGTGACTAAAGGTTTATTTTGCGTTTCCTTAATAACTAACCCGATGAGAATTTGGCCCTTGTTGAATGTTACGTGTGCTCTGCCTAGTGTGAGGTTATTTGTTATTGGCAGGATTCCCGCTTCCTGCAGCTGTTTCGCTCCATCGTCGCAAGTTTTCCCATCGGCGCTTAAAAAGAATACGAGCGTTTCCTTTCGAAGGGACAACGGGTCACGACTGATTATTGGCGTTATCCTGAGGTCCTTATCAGGGTCTGCTTCGTATGCTGTTTCCGGAGGATCGTTTGTCTCGATTATCGATGATTCCGAGTCCGATGTTGATTCGTGTGAAGCGTTTGATGCCACATCGGAATCTGAGTCATCTTGTTCCGGCGGTGCTGGCGATTCTGGAAACGAGATAACCGAATACGGCTCCTCTGCAGGTTCCTCTTCTGCTACCTGGGCAATATAACAATATCAGGTATAGCCGCTGCTAGTACCTCACGGCTTAGCCAGTCCAGTCGGTATTGGGCGACGCAGCGTCACATTCAATTAATTTTCATTGAAACAAATTTTAAAGTGTGCGTATTTCTCAAAACGGGCCCGCAAAGAGGACAAATAGGACTATACCCTCATTTTTTTCAAATTTTTAAATAGTGCCGCGTTATTAAAACATGGCATTTGTTTAGAACAATTGCAAAATAAAAGTTTCACAAAAATCCCATATGTTACTTCGAAAAGTGTATGAATTCGCATGGAATGGCTCAGGATTGAAACGCGAAGATTATTCTTTTCACACGCGGTCAAGTGCACACGTGCCTGTATACTCACACAGCCGCGTATCGCAACGCAGCCATATTTGCTTGTGGCTGCCTTCGCTTCCGAGTAGTGAAGACGGTTGTGCAGATGTGTGCGTGTGAAAAGAAAACAGGACAAATGTGCATTGCCTTCGGTTTGCATAGCGAGGGAATCACGTTGTGTAAGAGAAACAGTTGTATCACGTTACGTCCCTCTTCGTATCACCAAGATATTTTAGAATGATGTTCACAGTAATGCAATAATAATAATAATACTTTCATAAATAAAGTATCGCGACATTTGTGATGTTTCTGTAATGATTAATTGCACCAAACACGGTATAATTTTTGTCTAATACATATTTAGTGACAATATGTTTCGGCCGCAGAGAAGGATAGCGAATGAAAAAGATGGAGATAATCGGCAGTCCTTTTTACTACTCGCTCTCTTCTCCAACGTTCGAGACTGTCGAGAAAATTTAAAAATGTAGGATCTACAGTAAAATCTCGATTACAGTTTGTTTGGGATTGGCCGCAGCGATGCGACCAATTTACGCTTGCGCGCTGTTGTGAGAAAGCGCAGGAAATTTAACACGTTGCTGTTGTCGGTGTAGCAACTGAGTGGTCGCGGAGACGGCCTAGTCGGGCCATCTCTTGATTGACACCTGGACTAATTGCTCCCCCCTAATTTGCATAGTATCACGCCACTTACGTGGTCCGCACTGATTAGCCAGGTGTCCGCGTACTCGAACCGGTGGCTTGGCTCGTGTCGTCTCCGCGATCGCTCTCTTCTCTTCGAATCGTGTGATTATAAACATCGTGGCTCGCTGCGACGCGAAACAGAAAAGAGCAATCGGCGCTCGGATAATCTTCCTAACATTAGGAATCTTAGAATTTCCACTCCGCGTACTTGCATGGTAGTTAATTTCCTTATATAAATATATGTGTGGGACGTAGAATCCCAGGTCAAAATTCGGGTATTGCAGGATAAGTTCCTTCTGCAAGACTGAACGTAAGTGGTTGAAAACGGTTTGCTGGGACGGTCCCCAGTTAAATGCTGGGTCGTTCTTCAAAAGTTGGGTTAACAGTCGAGCATTTTTAGAAAATTCCAGGATAAACCTTCTATGATATCTGGTTAATCCAAGGACATTTTTGCTTCGTTTTGGCATGCGAGGTGCAGCTTCGGAGAACTTATCGCATTCCCCATGAATCGGGTGCTCTTTGGAGATTAACTTAAGTAAATTTCCTGTCCTTGAAGGAGCTTCCGCAGAAATTTTGAATACTACCAGTTCCAGTGTAGCCGCAAGAGACTTTTGGGAGTTTAGGGGAAGGGTTGGTTTGGCGTATAGCGAAGGGGGTAAGAGTGAGTGCACTTTCGTGAGTGCCTCGAGATCGTGGATCGAAGGATCCAGGGCTAAGAGGGACTTGTTTTTTATTAAGGGGTGGATGGGAGTAGTGCCTATAGGCGTTGTAGTCTCTTTTGGTCTTTTTGGTTTGGATTCTGGAGTTTTTCTGTCGGATTTTTCAACTTCGATGGTGGGCGTTTTATTTGGAGTGTTAATCTCGCTAGAGTTTATAATTTTCGAGTAGTCCTTTAGGTCCGGATTATGTACAGAAAATGAGGATTTTATCCTCGTCCGTAGCACGACCGGGTTTAGTTGAACTGCAGCGACTCTTATGATACCACTAGTGCTTTGGGGTAGATCGTAAATTGGTGTGCTTCTGCTTGGCTCGTTCCACAATTCGCATCCATCGGCGCTCGGAGGAGTAATTCTCGACTTCGTTTTCCACAAGGCTCTAGGATCTTCCTTGACAGTGAAGGTGCGTTTTCTGCATTCTGAAGTCACGTGTCCGGGCTTCTTACAGTTCCCGCAGATTCGCAGCTCCGTAGGCCTGAAAGGTGGAGGTCGAGACTGGTCCCAATAGGGGACCTGGGGTTTGGGTGCTTGGGACCCGTATTCCGCGACGTGGTTTAGAGGGTTCCTCTCGGAAGGTTGAGCTGGCGGGCCTTGGTTGCTCCAACAGGACCGTGCGTCATGACCTGTCTTGTTGCAGAGCTGGCACGTTAGTTTGGGCGTCTTCTGTTCGGGGAATCGGAGACGGTCCCTGTTAATTTCTTTGTCCGTAATGACAGCTAAATCGAACGCTTCGTTGAGCGTTTCGAATTGGTGTTGTAGTAGCTTCGTCCTTATGTGAGGTGGAAGGCCATCGACGAAAGAATCTAGAGTTAGGCGATCCAGATTCTGCGGGTGATTTCGCGCGAAGTCGCGGTAATATTCCCTATCTTCTTCTAGAATGGCGAATCGGAGGTCCTTTACGCGAGAGATGTACTCCAATATGTGCTCGTTGGATCCCTTGATAACGTTCGCGAGTTCTCCACGATAGTGGTCTGATGTTTTAGCGGGGGAAAATGTACGTTTAAGTCGTTTAACTAATTCATTTACGGTATCGAAGACCCGATCCTCAACAGCCAAGTACGCATGGTCTAGCAGCTTATTTCTCAACAACCTCGCTAGCTGGGGTTCGGCGTGCGAGGGAATCAGAGCCTTAGCCCTATTGCAGGCTCTCGCGAATTGCAAAACGGACATGTTGTGACCGTTAAACTCTGGGACCGTTTCTACGGCGTCTCTTAATGTGATCTGGGGCGATGGATCCTGGTCCGGAATATAATTATAATTTAATACTGGTTTCCTATCGAAACGGGAGGAACCTGGAGTAGCAAAATTGTTTGCCGTTGGCGGAGGTATAAGAAGTTTTTCCATCATTTCGCGGATGGCTTGAATTTGACTAGAGAGATCTTCCGACGCGGGGCCGTCTGAACCGGCGGCTACGTCCGAACGCGTTTTGGATTGCGGATTTACGACATGTTTCGCGTGCAAGCGTTCGATTTCAGCTTGTTTTTCCCGCAATAGTTGTATCCGATCCATTAATTCGACGGTCGCGGTGTCTATTCTGTTAGTGGAAGGATCCGCGTCTTGATCCATTACGGGAGAGTCGTCGGCTTCACCGTACACAGACATGTTTAAAGTAAAATTTGATTGCACCGAGGGCAATTGTGGAATGTATAGGCCGTTTGGCAGTAATAATTTTCAGATACTGTCACCGTATTTCCTGGGTCCAACCAGGAGCAGCACAAGCAAATTTTGTTGACTTGGTTCGTTGTAGCTAAACGCAGTTTTACACATATTAATGTTTACATATGTGTAGTTTTGGTTTCTAGCACGCGGCTTCTATACGCTACCGCGATCTACTGTGGCCTTGCAATATACATATTAATTGTCGGGACCTTGTGGGTACCATCTCAAAGAAACTTTTCTCTCGACGGTAGACGAAGATCCCACCGATTTCGGTGCTCAATGCACATGAATGCTAAATATAGGGACCTTGTGGGCACCGTATTAAAGAATTTCTTTTTACAACGGTTGACGAAGATCCCACCGCTGTCACCAAAAATTTTGTCACGTCCCGGGTTAAGGATTTAATGGGACAAATGACAAAGGGGTTTTTACATAAATTCCAGGCGCTGATCTATAGTTCAGCGCACCGGGAGGCGAGGAAATCAGGTATTTGACGACGTAATTCTGTACACCAGCCTTTTCGATTGTCAGGCGAGAAATGTGAAATTCTGCACGCTAATCGTCTCGAACGGCCGGGAGAATGTTAGATTCAGGGGATTGAAGATTTAGGGAAGGTCAGGCGAGCAATGTTCAATTCTGCACACTAACCATTTCGAACGTCAGGCGAGAAATGTGAAATTCTGCACACTAATCGTTTCGAATGGCAGGCGAGTAATGTTTAATTCTGCACACTGAAGATTTAGGGAAAGTCAGGCGAGCAATGTTCAATTCTGCACACTAACCATTTCGAACGTCAGGCGAGAAATGTGAAATTCTGCACACTAATCATATCGAACGGCAGGCGAGTAATGTTTAATTCTGCACACTGAGAATTCAAGGAGAGTCAGGCGAGCAATGTTCAATTCTGCACACTAACCATTTCGAACGTCAGGCGAGAAATGTGAAATTCTGCACACTAATCGTATCGAACGGCAGGCGAGTAATGTTTAATTCTGCACACTGAGGATTTAGGTAGAAGGCGGGAGAGAAATGCGAAATTCTACGCACTAACGGATTTGGGACTGACAGGCGAGAAATGTTTAATTCTGCACACTAACCGTTTTTTGGACGTCAGGCGAGTAATGTTTAATTCTGCACACTAATCGACCAGGGAAGGTTTAAATGAACTGGTTTGTATTGGGGAGACACCCGTTAGAGCACTTGTTTTGGTTTGCTTAGGTAATCGGATTTACCGCTGCATTATTGTAAAAGACACATGTAATACTTCGCGAGATTCGACTAGTCATACGGTTAAGCGAAACCTATGCGTAAGTAAGTTTAGTAAACACCGTGACGCTTTCTGCGGTCGTTGCCCGTAATCAGCTGTTCCGGCAGCCTGTTTGGATTTAGGGATCTTCGTAGCCGAAGGATTGACACAATAATTCGTAACTGAGTTAAAGTAAAACTGTTTATTCACTTTATAGCTTTTGATAATATATAATGCACTATCGTTGTGCAGATAGTTACGTTTTATAATAATGGATTGGCGATGAACATAGCATGTATATAATGGTTATAAGTTATGAATATGAACATGAAATACAAGATATATATATTAATAAGCTAGAATGATTTACGCAATAGGCGTTAATAAGCAATGCAAACAGCAATACACGATAATATGAGCGCAATAAGCTTTGCAATACGAAATAATGTGAATAGCAATACAAGATAATATAAGCGCAATAAGCGTTGCAATATGAAACAATATGAAACAATAAGAATGTGAATAATTGATATAGATGATGGTGATATACCGTGGTATTAATAGTAATTATAATCTCTTACGATACTTGATGGTTGATGGTGATTGAGTTTATTTTAAATAATACTTTGATCGACGAGACCTTAAATGGTTTCGTGTGGATTTCTTCCTTTCGAACAAGGATATTCGTCGAAAGAGAACGTGTCCCTTCGATCCTGGTATTTCGGCGAAAGAGGACTTCTGTCTCCGGGCCCTTGTATTTATATGATTTTGCAAGGGGTTGTGGGGTGTACGCGCGGTATGGACTTTGCCCTGCTTATATAATATTTTACAGTATGAAGGGGGGTGCGCAGTATGCACCTTGGGCTAATTATAAACATGTGTCATGATAACTTTTGGGGTTTTTGCAGGGAGCAAAGGTTGATCTATATTGGGACTCGCAGTTTTTCTACTAGGGTTTTTATACATAGGATTTTGAATTGCTCAACTCCTCGAATGGATTTTGGGTGTTTTAATAGGAAAGGGACGTCGGAGGGTTTGACTGCTTTGGTCATTGAGAGGGTGTGAGACGTGGTCTCGATTTAAGATATTTGTGGGGCGAGGGACTTGTTTAGATTTGACGTGAGAGAGGAATTTGTGCCGCGTTGGGCGAATAAGGGAAGGAGATTTAATGATTGACCGTCTTGAGATGGGGACCGCTAAGGTACATCGCCAAGGCGGCCGTGGTCGTTGGTAAGGGGGTAAGAATTGAGGTTTGTGGAAGATTTGAGCGTATTTGTAGATAGATTTATAAATGAGTTGAAATAACCGCGCGCGAAAAATCTTGGGGCGTCACACCTCCCCCCTTATATGAAGAAATGCCTGCATTTCTTCACCGTAAGGAGCGGGGTGGACTTTGAAGTTATTTTTCCTGCTCATTGCAGCGTTAAACAAAAATAAGTTTTTGGTGTAAGAGAAAAAATAAAATAGGATTATCCGAAAAACAAAGAAAGGAACAAAATCTTTTGGCCAAAAGGACCTATGTTAAATATATATATATAAGAAAAGAAAATAAGAACGTTGAAAGATGTATCTACAAGGGGCTATTTACACATCTATATACAAGAATTTTTAAGGGGGATAGGAGTATGAAAGTGGAAAAAGTGGGATTATCCAGGATGTGCGTGAGGTTGTAACCAGCTTGGTATTGGTCATTGAACCATTTCAGGAACTCGGGGGTCAGTTCCTCGTGGTTTGGTACCCTCGTGGCTGTCCCCGTGTCTAAAATTTCGACGACGCCTGGGTTGGGAGGAATTATAGAGGGGAAAGGGGTATTGTTGGGTCGGGGAGGAGGTGCATGTATTGCCCTTGGGGCGCGTTGCGGGAGTGGAGGCGTGATCGCCTCCATAAGGGTTACCCAGTCGATGGGTGTAGGGGCAGGGGAGTCGGTGAGATCGACGACCTCCATGGAAGTATCTGCCTCCCTGAGGATGGCCTCCGCGTGGGGATCTGCCTCCCTGAGGAGGTTTTCCAGGTTAGGCTCAGCTTCCCTGATTATGGTGTCGGCGATGACCCTTGGGAGGAGAGGGGAATTGCTCCTTCCCGCCAGGGTGTTCCTTCGGCGCCGCCACCGCATGCGGGAGAGCCTCCTTTTCTGGCCCCCCCCGAAATGGTGGGGTTGGCCCGCTATGGCGGTCCGCCTATGGGGCATGCTTCCCTGTGCGTTAACTTTTAACGATCTAAGATAAAGTAAGATTAGTATGTTGGTTTGATAAAGGGGGTCAACTTGGATTCTCGCGTAAGTGGCCAAGACGCGCTTTGTTCGCATGGATGATTTTAGTTTTTCCCTTCCATGATATTTTGAGATTCTGAGAGGGAATCACCTCTAATATAGTGTGGGGACCAGAGTATTGGTCGCCAAATTTCCCTTTTCTCGGTTCTATTAATACAAAGACAGGGTCACCCGGTTTGAAGGTCTCTTCGTTTATATGTCTATCATAATATTTTTTGTAACGAAGCTTGGACTGATTCAACTTTTCAGCTGCAGCGATTTGCAGTTCTTGTAGCCTCGTACTTAATTTGGACAGGTAGTGGTTGTAAGTTTCATTTTCAAAATCTTCGGGCACCCGTTTCTGACTGGGTACCCGGGCTATTTTCCCGAATACTAGCTCGTGTGGAGTGTAACCAGTGCCCTCGTGGACGCTGGTATTATAAGAGAACGCGGCCATTTCAGTCCATTCGTCCCAGTCGCTGTACCTACTTATAAACATCTTTAAATATTCGGTTAACACGAGGTGCGATCGTTCTAGAGAGCCGTTTGTTTGCGGGTGAAAGGCTGTGGTTCGAAATTGTTCGATTTTAAATTTCTGCGCGATAGCTTTCATGAAATTACCGGTGAGATTTGCTCCTTGGTCAGTGAGGATGGCTCTAGGGGCTCCGAATTGACAAATAAATCGTTTTATAAATGCGTCTGCAATTTTTATCGCTGTGGATTGTTTAAGGGGTTCGCACACGAAGTATTTCGTTAGTAAATCCTGCATTGTTAGGATGTAGGTATTCCCCATTCTTGTAGTAGGTAACGGCCCTACTATATCTAATGCAACTTTATCGAAGGCGCGTCCAGGAGTATCGGTAAGGACCATTGGTTGCCTGGTTTTTACACGCACTAGTTTCTTTCGTTGGCAGTCCTCGCAGTTTCGGACGAAATCTTCCACGGCTTTCTTCATACCTTTCCAAAAATAGTAGTGACGAATACGGTTATATGTTTTGGTTACTCCTTTATGGCCGGCTAACGCGGATGCATGATTCTCCATAATAATGTTTCGTCGTTCCGCATCCTTCGGGATGCGGACTATTTGTAAACATATCGTGATACTAATGTCTTCTTCGTCGAGGGTTTCGAGAATATCTGTAATAATATCTTGCCAGCTTAACTGATCGATACTTGTAGTTTTAGCTATACTGAAGGAATATATTATGAGCTCACGTACTACATTTCTAAGGGAAGAAAGGGTTTCGCCCCATGTGGTAGTGACTAAAGGTTTATTTTGCGTTTCCTTAATAACTAACCCGATGAGAATTTGGCCCTTGTTGAATGTTACGTGTGCTCTGCCTAGTGTGAGGTTATTTGTTATTGGCAGGATTCCCGCTTCCTGCAGCTGTTTCGCTCCATCGTCGCAAGTTTTCCCATCGGCGCTTAAAAAGAATACGAGCGTTTCCTTTCGAAGGGACAACGGGTCACGACTGATTATTGGCGTTATCCTGAGGTCCTTATCAGGGTCTGCTTCGTATGCTGTTTCCGGAGGATCGTTTGTCTCGATTATCGATGATTCCGAGTCCGATGTTGATTCGTGTGAAGCGTTTGATGCCACATCGGAATCTGAGTCATCTTGTTCCGGCGGTGCTGGCGATTCTGGAAACGAGATAACCGAATACGGCTCCTCTGCAGGTTCCTCTTCTGCTACCTGGGCAATATAACAATATCAGGTATAGCCGCTGCTAGTACCTCACGGCTTAGCCAGTCCAGTCGGTATTGGGCGACGCAGCGTCACATTCAATTAATTTTCATTGAAACAAATTTTAAAGTGTGCGTATTTCTCAAAACGGGCCCGCAAAGAGGACAAATAGGACTATACCCTCATTTTTTTCAAATTTTTAAATAGTGCCGCGTTATTAAAACATGGCATTTGTTTAGAACAATTGCAAAATAAAAGTTTCACAAAAATCCCATATGTTACTTCGAAAAGTGTATGAATTCGCATGGAATGGCTCAGGATTGAAACGCGAAGATTATTCTTTTCACACGCGGTCAAGTGCACACGTGCCTGTATACTCACACAGCCGCGTATCGCAACGCAGCCATATTTGCTTGTGGCTGCCTTCGCTTCCGAGTAGTGAAGACGGTTGTGCAGATGTGTGCGTGTGAAAAGAAAACAGGACAAATGTGCATTGCCTTCGGTTTGCATAGCGAGGGAATCACGTTGTGTAAGAGAAACAGTTGTATCACGTTACGTCCCTCTTCGTATCACCAAGATATTTTAGAATGATGTTCACAGTAATGCAATAATAATAATAATACTTTCATAAATAAAGTATCGCGACATTTGTGATGTTTCTGTAATGATTAATTGCACCAAACACGGTATAATTTTTGTCTAATACATATTTAGTGACAATATGTTTCGGCCGCAGAGAAGGATAGCGAATGAAAAAGATGGAGATAATCGGCAGTCCTTTTTACTACTCGCTCTCTTCTCCAACGTTCGAGACTGTCGAGAAAATTTAAAAATGTAGGATCTACAGTAAAATCTCGATTACAGTTTGTTTGGGATTGGCCGCAGCGATGCGACCAATTTACGCTTGCGCGCTGTTGTGAGAAAGCGCAGGAAATTTAACACGTTGCTGTTGTCGGTGTAGCAACTGAGTGGTCGCGGAGACGGCCTAGTCGGGCCATCTCTTGATTGACACCTGGACTAATTGCTCCCCCCTAATTTGCATAGTATCACGCCACTTACGTGGTCCGCACTGATTAGCCAGGTGTCCGCGTACTCGAACCGGTGGCTTGGCTCGTGTCGTCTCCGCGATCGCTCTCTTCTCTTCGAATCGTGTGATTATAAACATCGTGGCTCGCTGCGACGCGAAACAGAAAAGAGCAATCGGCGCTCGGATAATCTTCCTAACATTAGGAATCTTAGAATTTCCACTCCGCGTACTTGCATGGTAGTTAATTTCCTTATATAAATATATGTGTGGGACGTAGAATCCCAGGTCAAAATTCGGGTATTGCAGGATAAGTTCCTTCTGCAAGACTGAACGTAAGTGGTTGAAAACGGTTTGCTGGGACGGTCCCCAGTTAAATGCTGGGTCGTTCTTCAAAAGTTGGGTTAACAGTCGAGCATTTTTAGAAAATTCCAGGATAAACCTTCTATGATATCTGGTTAATCCAAGGACATTTTTGCTTCGTTTTGGCATGCGAGGTGCAGCTTCGGAGAACTTATCGCATTCCCCATGAATCGGGTGCTCTTTGGAGATTAACTTAAGTAAATTTCCTGTCCTTGAAGGAGCTTCCGCAGAAATTTTGAATACTACCAGTTCCAGTGTAGCCGCAAGAGACTTTTGGGAGTTTAGGGGAAGGGTTGGTTTGGCGTATAGCGAAGGGGGTAAGAGTGAGTGCACTTTCGTGAGTGCCTCGAGATCGTGGATCGAAGGATCCAGGGCTAAGAGGGACTTGTTTTTTATTAAGGGGTGGATGGGAGTAGTGCCTATAGGCGTTGTAGTCTCTTTTGGTCTTTTTGGTTTGGATTCTGGAGTTTTTCTGTCGGATTTTTCAACTTCGATGGTGGGCGTTTTATTTGGAGTGTTAATCTCGCTAGAGTTTATAATTTTCGAGTAGTCCTTTAGGTCCGGATTATGTACAGAAAATGAGGATTTTATCCTCGTCCGTAGCACGACCGGGTTTAGTTGAACTGCAGCGACTCTTATGATACCACTAGTGCTTTGGGGTAGATCGTAAATTGGTGTGCTTCTGCTTGGCTCGTTCCACAATTCGCATCCATCGGCGCTCGGAGGAGTAATTCTCGACTTCGTTTTCCACAAGGCTCTAGGATCTTCCTTGACAGTGAAGGTGCGTTTTCTGCATTCTGAAGTCACGTGTCCGGGCTTCTTACAGTTCCCGCAGATTCGCAGCTCCGTAGGCCTGAAAGGTGGAGGTCGAGACTGGTCCCAATAGGGGACCTGGGGTTTGGGTGCTTGGGACCCGTATTCCGCGACGTGGTTTAGAGGGTTCCTCTCGGAAGGTTGAGCTGGCGGGCCTTGGTTGCTCCAACAGGACCGTGCGTCATGACCTGTCTTGTTGCAGAGCTGGCACGTTAGTTTGGGCGTCTTCTGTTCGGGGAATCGGAGACGGTCCCTGTTAATTTCTTTGTCCGTAATGACAGCTAAATCGAACGCTTCGTTGAGCGTTTCGAATTGGTGTTGCAGTAGCTTCGTCCTTATGTGAGGTGGAAGGCCATCGACGAAAGAATCTAGAGTTAGGCGATCCAGATTCTGCGGGTGATTTCGCGCGAAGTCGCGGTAATATTCCCTATCTTCTTCTAGAATGGCGAATCGGAGGTCCTTTACGCGAGAGATGTACTCCAATATGTGCTCGATGAATCCCTTGATAACGTTCGCGAGTTCTCCACGATAGTGGTCTGATGTTTTAGCGGGGGAAAATGTACGTTTAAGTCGTTTAACTAATTCATTTACGGTATCGAAGACCCGATCCTCAACAGCCAAGTACGCATGGTCTAGCAGCTTATTTCTCAACAACCTCGCTAGCTGGGGTTCGGCGTGCGAGGGAATCAGAGCCTTAGCCCTATTGCAGGCTCTCGCGAATTGCAAAACGGACATGTTGTGACCGTTAAACTCTGGGACCGTTTCTACGGCGTCTTTTAATGTGATCTGGGGCGATGGATCCTGGTCCGGAATATAATTATAATTTAATACTGGTTTCCTATCGAAACGGGAGGAACCTGGAGTAGCAAAATTGTTTGCCGTTGGCGGAGGTATAAGAAGTTTTTCCATCATTTCGCGGATGGCTTGAATTTGACTAGAGAGATCTTCCGACGCGGGGCCGTCTGAACCGGCGGCTACGTCCGAACGCGTTTTGGATTGCGGATTTACGACATGTTTCGCGTGCAAGCGTTCGATTTCAGCTTGTTTTTCCCGCAATAGTTGTATCCGATCCATTAATTCGACGGTCGCGGTGTCTATTCTGTTAGTGGAAGGATCCGCGTCTTGATCCATTACGGGAGAGTCGTCGGCTTCACCGTACACAGACATGTTTAAAGTAAGATTTGATTGCACCGAGGGCAATTGTGGAATGTATAGGCCGTTTGGCAGTAATAATTTTCAGATACTGTCACCGTATTTCCTGGGTCCAACCAGGAGCAGCACAAGCAAATTTCGTTGACTTGGTTCGTTGTAGCTAAACGCAGTTTTACACATATTAATGTTTACATATGTGTAGTTTTGGTTTCTAGCACGCGGCTTCTATACGCTACCGCGATCTACTGTGGCCTTGCAATATACATATTAATTGTCGGGACCTTGTGGGTACCATCTCAAAGAAACTTTTCTCTCGACGGTAGACGAAGATCCCACCGATTTGGGTGCTCAATGCACATGAATGCTAAATATAGGGACCTTGTGGGCACCGTATTAAAGAATTTCTTTTTACAACGGTTGACGAAGATCCCACCGCTGTCACCAAAAATTTTGTCACGTCCCGGGTTAAGGATTTAATGGGACAAATGACAAAGGGGTTTTTACATAAATTCCAGGCGCTGATCTATAGTTCAGCGCACCGGGAGGCGAGGAAATCAGGTATTTGACGACGTAATTCTGTACACCAGCCTTTTCGATTGTCAGGCGAGAAATGTGAAATTCTGCACGCTAATCGTCTCGAACGGCCGGGAGAATGTTAGATTCAGGGGATTGAAGATTTAGGGAAGGTCAGGCGAGCAATGTTCAATTCTGCACACTAACCATTTCGAACGTCAGGCGAGAAATGTGAAATTCTGCACACTAATCGTTTCGAATGGCAGGCGAGTAATGTTTAATTCTGCACACTGAAGATTTAGGGAAAGTCAGGCGAGCAATGTTCAATTCTGCACACTAACCATTTCGAACGTCAGGCGAGAAATGTGAAATTCTGCACACTAATCATATCGAACGGCAGGCGAGTAATGTTTAATTCTGCACACTGAGAATTCAAGGAGAGTCAGGCGAGCAATGTTCAATTCTGCACACTAACCATTTCGAACGTCAGGCGAGAAATGTGAAATTCTGCACACTAATCGTATCGAACGGCAGGCGAGTAATGTTTAATTCTGCACACTGAGGATTTAGGTAGAAGGCGGGAGAGAAATGCGAAATTCTACGCACTAACGGATTTGGGACTGACAGGCGAGAAATGTTTAATTCTGCACACTAACCGTTTTTTGGACGTCAGGCGAGTAATGTTTAATTCTGCACACTAATCGACCAGGGAAGGTTTAAATGAACTGGTTTGTATTGGGGAGACACCCGTTAGAGCACTTGTTTTGGTTTGCTTAGGTAATCGGATTTACCGCTGCATTATTGTAAAAGACACATGTAATACTTCGCGAGATTCGACTAGTCATACGGTTAAGCGAAACCTATGCGTAAGTAAGTTTAGTAAACACCGTGACGCTTTCTGCGGTCGTTGCCCGTAATCAGCTGTTCCGGCAGCCTGTTTGGATTTAGGGATCTTCGTAGCCGAAGGATTGACACAATAATTCGTAACTGAGTTAAAGTAAAACTGTTTATTCATTTTATAGCTTTTGATAATATATAATGCACTATCGTTGTGCAGATAGTTACGTTTTATAATAATGGATTGGCGATGAACATAGCATGTATATAATGGTTATAAGTTATGAATATGAACATGAAATACAAGATATATATATTAATAAGCTAGAATGATTTACGCAATAGGCGTTAATAAGCAATGCAAACAGCAATACACGATAATATGAGCGCAATAAGCTTTGCAATACGAAATAATGTGAATAGCAATACAAGATAATATAAGCGCAATAAGCGTTGCAATATGAAACAATATGAAACAATAAGAATGTGAATAATTGATATAGATGATGGTGATATACCGTGGTATTAATAGTAATTATAATCTCTTACGATACTTGATGGTTGATGGTGATTGAGTTTATTTTAAATAATACTTTGATCGACGAGACCTTAAATGGTTTCGTGTGGATTTCTTCCTTTCGAACAAGGATATTCGTCGAAAGAGAACGTGTCCCTTCGATCCTGGTATTTCGGCGAAAGAGGACTTCTGTCTCCGGGCCCTTGTATTTATATGATTTTGCAAGGGGTTGTGGGGTGTACGCGCGGTATGGACTTTGCCCTGCTTATATAATATTTTACAGTATGAAGGGGGGTGCGCAGTATGCACCTTGGGCTAATTATAAACATGTGTCATGATAACTTTTGGGGTTTTTGCAGGGAGCAAAGGTTGATCTATATTGGGACTCGCAGTTTTTCTACTAGGGTTTTTATACATAGGATTTTGAATTGCTCAACTCCTCGAATGGATTTTGGGTGTTTTAATAGGAAAGGGACGTCGGAGGGTTTGACTGCTTTGGTCATTGAGAGGGTGTGAGACGTGGTCTCGATTTAAGATATTTGTGGGGCGAGGGACTTGTTTAGATTTGACGTGAGAGAGGAATTTGTGCCGCGTTGGGCGAATAAGGGAAGGAGATTTAATGATTGACCGTCTTGAGATGGGGACCGCTAAGGTACATCGCCAAGGCGGCCGTGGTCGTTGGTAAGGGGGTAAGAATTGAGGTTTGTGGAAGATTTGAGCGTATTTGTAGATAGATTTATAAATGAGTTGAAATAACCGCGCGCGAAAAATCTTGGGGCGTCACACCTCCCCCCTTATATGAAGAAATGCCTGCATTTCTTCACCGTAAGGAGCGGGGTGGACTTTGAAGTTATTTTTCCTGCTCATTGCAGCGTTAAACAAAAATAAGTTTTTGGTGTAAGAGAAAAAATAAAATAGGATTATCCGAAAAACAAAGAAAGGAACAAAATCTTTTGGCCAAAAGGACCTATGTTAAATATATATATATAAGAAAAGAAAATAAGAACGTTGAAAGATGTATCTACAAGGGGCTATTTACACATCTATATACAAGAATTTTTAAGGGGGATAGGAGTATGAAAGTGGAAAAAGTGGGATTATCCAGGATGTGCGTGAGGTTGTAACCAGCTTGGTATTGGTCATTGAACCATTTCAGGAACTCGGGGGTCAGTTCCTCGTGGTTTGGTACCCTCGTGGCTGTCCCCGTGTCTAAAATTTCGACGACGCCTGGGTTGGGAGGAATTATAGAGGGGAAAGGGGTATTGTTGGGTCGGGGAGGAGGTGCATGTATTGCCCTTGGGGCGCGTTGCGGGAGTGGAGGCGTGATCGCCTCCATAAGGGTTACCCAGTCGATGGGTGTAGGGGCAGGGGAGTCGGTGAGATCGACGACCTCCATGGAAGTATCTGCCTCCCTGAGGATGGCCTCCGCGTGGGGATCTGCCTCCCTGAGGAGGTTTTCCAGGTTAGGCTCAGCTTCCCTGATTATGGTGTCGGCGATGACCCTTGGGAGGAGAGGGGAATTGCTCCTTCCCGCCAGGGTGTTCCTTCGGCGCCGCCACCGCATGCGGGAGAGCCTCCTTTTCTGGCCCCCCCCGAAATGGTGGGGTTGGCCCGCTATGGCGGTCCGCCTATGGGGCATGCTTCCCTGTGCGTTAACTTTTAACGATCTAAGATAAAGTAAGATTAGTATGTTGGTTTGATAAAGGGGGTCAACTTGGATTCTCGCGTAAGTGGCCAAGACGCGCTTTGTTCGCATGGATGATTTTAGTTTTTCCCTTCCATGATATTTTGAGATTCTGAGAGGGAATCACCTCTAATATAGTGTGGGGACCAGAGTATTGGTCGCCAAATTTCCCTTTTCTCGGTTCTATTAATACAAAGACAGGGTCACCCGGTTTGAAGGTCTCTTCGTTTATATGTCTATCATAATATTTTTTGTAACGAAGCTTGGACTGATTCAACTTTTCAGCTGCAGCGATTTGCAGTTCTTGTAGCCTCGTACTTAATTTGGACAGGTAGTGGTTGTAAGTTTCATTTTCAAAATCTTCGGGCACCCGTTTCTGACTGGGTATCCGGGCTATTTTCCCGAATACTAGCTCGTGTGGAGTGTAACCAGTGCCCTCGTGGACGCTGGTATTATAAGAGAACGCGGCCATTTCAGTCCATTCGTCCCAGTCGCTGTACCTACTTATAAACATCTTTAAATATTCGGTTAACACGAGGTGCGATCGTTCTAGAGAGCCGTTTGTTTGCGGGTGAAAGGCTGTGGTTCGAAATTGTTCGATTTTAAATTTCTGCGCGATAGCTTTCATGAAATTACCGGTGAGATTTGCTCCTTGGTCAGTGAGGATGGCTCTAGGGGCTCCGAATTGACAAATAAATCGTTTTATAAATGCGTCTGCAATTTTTATCGCTGTGGATTGTTTAAGGGGTTCGCACACGAAGTATTTCGTTAGTAAATCCTGCATTGTTAGGATGTAGGTATTCCCCATTCTTGTAGTAGGTAACGGCCCTACTATATCTAATGCAACTTTATCGAAGGCGCGTCCAGGAGTATCGGTAAGGACCATTGGTTGCCTGGTTTTTACACGCACTAGTTTCTTTCGTTGGCAGTCCTCGCAGTTTCGGACGAAATCTTCCACGGCTTTCTTCATACCTTTCCAAAAATAGTAGTGACGAATACGGTTATATGTTTTGGTTACTCCTTTATGGCCGGCTAACGCGGATGCATGATTCTCCATAATAATGTTTCGTCGTTCCGCATCCTTCGGGATGCGGACTATTTGTAAACATATCGTGATACTAATGTCTTCTTCGTCGAGGGTTTCGAGAATATCTGTAATAATATCTTGCCAGCTTAACTGATCGATACTTGTAGTTTTAGCTATACTGAAGGAATATATTATGAGCTCACGTACTACATTTCTAAGGGAAGAAAGGGTTTCGCCCCATGTGGTAGTGACTAAAGGTTTATTTTGCGTTTCCTTAATAACTAACCCGATGAGAATTTGGCCCTTGTTGAATGTTACGTGTGCTCTGCCTAGTGTGAGGTTATTTGTTATTGGCAGGATTCCCGCTTCCTGCAGCTGTTTCGCTCCATCGTCGCAAGTTTTCCCATCGGCGCTTAAAAAGAATACGAGCGTTTCCTTTCGAAGGGACAACGGGTCACGACTGATTATTGGCGTTATCCTGAGGTCCTTATCAGGGTCTGCTTCGTATGCTGTTTCCGGAGGATCGTTTGTCTCGATTATCGATGATTCCGAGTCCGATGTTGATTCGTGTGAAGCGTTTGATGCCACATCGGAATCTGAGTCATCTTGTTCCGGCGGTGCTGGCGATTCTGGAAACGAGATAACCGAATACGGCTCCTCTGCAGGTTCCTCTTCTGCTACCTGGGCAATATAACAATATCAGGTATAGCCGCTGCTAGTACCTCACGGCTTAGCCAGTCCAGTCGGTATTGGGCGACGCAGCGTCACATTCAATTAATTTTCATTGAAACAAATTTTAAAGTGTGCGTATTTCTCAAAACGGGCCCGCAAAGAGGACAAATAGGACTATACCCTCATTTTTTTCAAATTTTTAAATAGTGCCGCGTTATTAAAACATGGCATTTGTTTAGAACAATTGCAAAATAAAAGTTTCACAAAAATCCCATATGTTACTTCGAAAAGTGTATGAATTCGCATGGAATGGCTCAGGATTGAAACGCGAAGATTATTCTTTTCACACGCGGTCAAGTGCACACGTGCCTGTATACTCACACAGCCGCGTATCGCAACGCAGCCATATTTGCTTGTGGCTGCCTTCGCTTCCGAGTAGTGAAGACGGTTGTGCAGATGTGTGCGTGTGAAAAGAAAACAGGACAAATGTGCATTGCCTTCGGTTTGCATAGCGAGGGAATCACGTTGTGTAAGAGAAACAGTTGTATCACGTTACGTCCCTCTTCGTATCACCAAGATATTTTAGAATGATGTTCACAGTAATGCAATAATAATAATAATACTTTCATAAATAAAGTATCGCGACATTTGTGATGTTTCTGTAATGATTAATTGCACCAAACACGGTATAATTTTTGTCTAATACATATTTAGTGACAATATGTTTCGGCCGCAGAGAAGGATAGCGAATGAAAAAGATGGAGATAATCGGCAGTCCTTTTTACTACTCGCTCTCTTCTCCAACGTTCGAGACTGTCGAGAAAATTTAAAAATGTAGGATCTACAGTAAAATCTCGATTACAGTTTGTTTGGGATTGGCCGCAGCGATGCGACCAATTTACGCTTGCGCGCTGTTGTGAGAAAGCGCAGGAAATTTAACACGTTGCTGTTGTCGGTGTAGCAACTGAGTGGTCGCGGAGACGGCCTAGTCGGGCCATCTCTTGATTGACACCTGGACTAATTGCTCCCCCCTAATTTGCATAGTATCACGCCACTTACGTGGTCCGCACTGATTAGCCAGGTGTCCGCGTACTCGAACCGGTGGCTTGGCTCGTGTCGTCTCCGCGATCGCTCTCTTCTCTTCGAATCGTGTGATTATAAACATCGTGGCTCGCTGCGACGCGAAACAGAAAAGAGCAATCGGCGCTCGGATAATCTTCCTAACATTAGGAATCTTAGAATTTCCACTCCGCGTACTTGCATGGTAGTTAATTTCCTTATATAAATATATGTGTGGGACGTAGAATCCCAGGTCAAAATTCGGGTATTGCAGGATAAGTTCCTTCTGCAAGACTGAACGTAAGTGGTTGAAAACGGTTTGCTGGGACGGTCCCCAGTTAAATGCTGGGTCGTTCTTCAAAAGTTGGGTTAACAGTCGAGCATTTTTAGAAAATTCCAGGATAAACCTTCTATGATATCTGGTTAATCCAAGGACATTTTTGCTTCGTTTTGGCATGCGAGGTGCAGCTTCGGAGAACTTATCGCATTCCCCATGAATCGGGTGCTCTTTGGAGATTAACTTAAGTAAATTTCCTGTCCTTGAAGGAGCTTCCGCAGAAATTTTGAATACTACCAGTTCCAGTGTAGCCGCAAGAGACTTTTGGGAGTTTAGGGGAAGGGTTGGTTTGGCGTATAGCGAAGGGGGTAAGAGTGAGTGCACTTTCGTGAGTGCCTCGAGATCGTGGATCGAAGGATCCAGGGCTAAGAGGGACTTGTTTTTTATTAAGGGGTGGATGGGAGTAGTGCCTATAGGCGTTGTAGTCTCTTTTGGTCTTTTTGGTTTGGATTCTGGAGTTTTTCTGTCGGATTTTTCAACTTCGATGGTGGGCGTTTTATTTGGAGTGTTAATCTCGCTAGAGTTTATAATTTTCGAGTAGTCCTTTAGGTCCGGATTATGTACAGAAAATGAGGATTTTATCCTCGTCCGTAGCACGACCGGGTTTAGTTGAACTGCAGCGACTCTTATGATACCACTAGTGCTTTGGGGTAGATCGTAAATTGGTGTGCTTCTGCTTGGCTCGTTCCACAATTCGCATCCATCGGCGCTCGGAGGAGTAATTCTCGACTTCGTTTTCCACAAGGCTCTAGGATCTTCCTTGACAGTGAAGGTGCGTTTTCTGCATTCTGAAGTCACGTGTCCGGGCTTCTTACAGTTCCCGCAGATTCGCAGCTCCGTAGGCCTGAAAGGTGGAGGTCGAGACTGGTCCCAATAGGGGACCTGGGGTTTGGGTGCTTGGGACCCGTATTCCGCGACGTGGTTTAGAGGGTTCCTCTCGGAAGGTTGAGCTGGCGGGCCTTGGTTGCTCCAACAGGACCGTGCGTCATGACCTGTCTTGTTGCAGAGCTGGCACGTTAGTTTGGGCGTCTTCTGTTCGGGGAATCGGAGACGGTCCCTGTTAATTTCTTTGTCCGTAATGACAGCTAAATCGAACGCTTCGTTGAGCGTTTCGAATTGGTGTTGCAGTAGCTTCGTCCTTATGTGAGGTGGAAGGCCATCGACGAAAGAATCTAGAGTTAGGCGATCCAGATTCTGCGGGTGATTTCGCGCGAAGTCGCGGTAATATTCCCTATCTTCTTCTAGAATGGCGAATCGGAGGTCCTTTACGCGAGAGATGTACTCCAATATGTGCTCGTTGGATCCCTTGATAACGTTCGCGAGTTCTCCACGATAGTGGTCTGATGTTTTAGCGGGGGAAAATGTACGTTTAAGTCGTTTAACTAATTCATTTACGGTATCGAAGACCCGATCCTCAACAGCCAAGTACGCATGGTCTAGCAGCTTGTTTCTCAACAACCTCGCTAGCTGGGGTTCGGCGTGCGAGGGAATCAGAGCCTTAGCCCTATTGCAGGCTCTCGCGAATTGCAAAACGGACATGTTGTGACCGTTAAACTCTGGGACCGTTTCTACGGCGTCTTTTAATGTGATCTGGGGCGATGGATCCTGGTCCGGAATATAATTATAATTTAATACTGGTTTCCTATCGAAACGGGAGGAACCTGGAGTAGCAAAATTGTTTGCCGTTGGCGGAGGTATAAGAAGTTTTTCCATCATTTCGCGGATGGCTTGAATTTGACTAGAGAGATCTTCCGACGCGGGGCCGTCTGAACCGGCGGCTACGTCCGAACGCGTTTTGGATTGCGGATTTACGACATGTTTCGCGTGCAAGCGTTCGATTTCAGCTTGTTTTTCCCGCAATAGTTGTATCCGATCCATTAATTCGACGGTCGCGGTGTCTATTCTGTTAGTGGAAGGATCCGCGTCTTGATCCATTACGGGAGAGTCGTCGGCTTCACCGTACACAGACATGTTTAAAGTAAGATTTGATTGCACCGAGGGCAATTGTGGAATGTATAGGCCGTTTGGCAGTAATAATTTTCAGATACTGTCACCGTATTTCCTGGGTCCAACCAGGAGCAGCACAAGCAAATTTCGTTGACTTGGTTCGTTGTAGCTAAACGCAGTTTTACACATATTAATGTTTACATATGTGTAGTTTTGGTTTCTAGCACGCGGCTTCTATACGCTACCGCGATCTACTGTGGCCTTGCAATATACATATTAATTGTCGGGACCTTGTGGGTACCATCTCAAAGAAACTTTTCTCTCGACGGTAGACGAAGATCCCACCGATTTGGGTGCTCAATGCACATGAATGCTAAATATTGGGACCTTGTGGGCACCGTATTAAAGAATTTCTTTTTACAACGGTTGACGAAGATCCCACCGCTGTCACCAAAAATTTTGTCACGTCCCGGGTTAAGGATTTAATGGGACAAATGACAAAGGGGTTTTTACATAAATTCCAGGCGCTGATCTATAGTTCAGCGCACCGGGAGGCGAGGAAATCAGGTATTTGACGACGTAATTCTGTACACCAGCCTTTTCGATTGTCAGGCGAGAAATGTGAAATTCTGCACGCTAATCGTCTCGAACGGCCGGGAGAATGTTAGATTCAGGGGATTGAAGATTTAGGGAAGGTCAGGCGAGCAATGTTCAATTCTGCACACTAACCATTTCGAACGTCAGGCGAGAAATGTGAAATTCTGCACACTAATCGTTTCGAATGGCAGGCGAGTAATGTTTAATTCTGCACACTGAAGATTTAGGGAAAGTCAGGCGAGCAATGTTCAATTCTGCACACTAACCATTTCGAACGTCAGGCGAGAAATGTGAAATTCTGCACACTAATCATATCGAACGGCAGGCGAGTAATGTTTAATTCTGCACACTGAGAATTCAAGGAGAGTCAGGCGAGCAATGTTCAATTCTGCACACTAACCATTTCGAACGTCAGGCGAGAAATGTGAAATTCTGCACACTAATCGTATCGAACGGCAGGCGAGTAATGTTTAATTCTGCACACTGAGGATTTAGGTAGAAGGCGGGAGAGAAATGCGAAATTCTACGCACTAACGGATTTGGGACTGACAGGCGAGAAATGTTTAATTCTGCACACTAACCGTTTTTTGGACGTCAGGCGAGTAATGTTTAATTCTGCACACTAATCGACCAGGGAAGGTTTAAATGAACTGGTTTGTATTGGGGAGACACCCGTTAGAGCACTTGTTTTGGTTTGCTTAGGTAATCGGATTTACCGCTGCATTATTGTAAAAGACACATGTAATACTTCGCGAGATTCGACTAGTCATACGGTTAAGCGAAACCTATGCGTAAGTAAGTTTAGTAAACACCGTGACGCTTTCTGCGGTCGTTGCCCGTAATCAGCTGTTCCGGCAGCCTGTTTGGATTTAGGGATCTTCGTAGCCGAAGGATTGACACAATAATTCGTAACTGAGTTAAAGTAAAACTGTTTATTCACTTTATAGCTTTTGATAATATATAATGCACTATCGTTGTGCAGATAGTTACGTTTTATAATAATGGATTGGCGATGAACATAGCATGTATATAATGGTTATAAGTTATGAATATGAACATGAAATACAAGATATATATATTAATAAGCTAGAATGATTTACGCAATAGGCGTTAATAAGCAATGCAAACAGCAATACACGATAATATGAGCGCAATAAGCTTTGCAATACGAAATAATGTGAATAGCAATACAAGATAATATAAGCGCAATAAGCGTTGCAATATGAAACAATATGAAACAATAAGAATGTGAATAATTGATATAGATGATGGTGATATACCGTGGTATTAATAGTAATTATAATCTCTTACGATACTTGATGGTTGATGGTGATTGAGTTTATTTTAAATAATACTTTGATCGACGAGACCTTAAATGGTTTCGTGTGGATTTCTTCCTTTCGAACAAGGATATTCGTCGAAAGAGAACGTGTCCCTTCGATCCTGGTATTTCGGCGAAAGAGGACTTCTGTCTCCGGGCCCTTGTATTTATATGATTTTGCAAGGGGTTGTGGGGTGTACGCGCGGTATGGACTTTGCCCTGCTTATATAATATTTTACAGTATGAAGGGGGGTGCGCAGTATGCACCTTGGGCTAATTATAAACATGTGTCATGATAACTTTTGGGGTTTTTGCAGGGAGCAAAGGTTGATCTATATTGGGACTCGCAGTTTTTCTACTAGGGTTTTTATACATAGGATTTTGAATTGCTCAACTCCTCGAATGGATTTTGGGTGTTTTAATAGGAAAGGGACGTCGGAGGGTTTGACTGCTTTGGTCATTGAGAGGGTGTGAGACGTGGTCTCGATTTAAGATATTTGTGGGGCGAGGGACTTGTTTAGATTTGACGTAAGAGAGGAATTTGTGCCGCGTTGGGCGAATAAGGGAAGGAGATTTAATGATTGACCGTCTTGAGATGGGGACCGCTAAGGTACATCGCCAAGGCGGCCGTGGTCGTTGGTAAGGGGGTAAGAATTGAGGTTTGTGGAAGATTTGAGCGTATTTGTAGATAGATTTATAAATGAGTTGAAATAACCGCGCGCGAAAAATCTTGGGGCGTCACACCTCCCCCCTTATATGAAGAAATGCCTGCATTTCTTCACCGTAAGGAGCGGGGTGGACTTTGAAGTTATTTTTCCTGCTCATTGCAGCGTTAAACAAAAATAAGTTTTTGGTGTAAGAGAAAAAATAAAATAGGATTATCCGAAAAACAAAGAAAGGAACAAAATCTTTTGGCCAAAAGGACCTATGTTAAATATATATATATAAGAAAAGAAAATAAGAACGTTGAAAGATGTATCTACAAGGGGCTATTTACACATCTATATACAAGAATTTTTAAGGGGGATAGGAGTATGAAAGTGGAAAAAGTGGGATTATCCAGGATGTGCGTGAGGTTGTAACCAGCTTGGTATTGGTCATTGAACCATTTCAGGAACTCGGGGGTCAGTTCCTCGTGGTTTGGTACCCTCGTGGCTGTCCCCGTGTCTAAAATTTCGACGACGCCTGGGTTGGGAGGAATTATAGAGGGGAAAGGGGTATTGTTGGGTCGGGGAGGAGGTGCATGTATTGCCCTTGGGGCGCGTTGCGGGAGTGGAGGCGTGATCGCCTCCATAAGGGTTACCCAGTCGATGGGTGTAGGGGCAGGGGAGTCGGTGAGATCGACGACCTCCATGGAAGTATCTGCCTCCCTGAGGATGGCCTCCGCGTGGGGATCTGCCTCCCTGAGGAGGTTTTCCAGGTTAGGCTCAGCTTCCCTGATTATGGTGTCGGCGATGACCCTTGGGAGGAGAGGGGAATTGCTCCTTCCCGCCAGGGTGTTCCTTCGGCGCCGCCACCGCATGCGGGAGAGCCTCCTTTTCTGGCCCCCCCCGAAATGGTGGGGTTGGCCCGCTATGGCGGTCCGCCTATGGGGCATGCTTCCCTGTGCGTTAACTTTTAACGATCTAAGATAAAGTAAGATTAGTATGTTGGTTTGATAAAGGGGGTCAACTTGGATTCTCGCGTAAGTGGCCAAGACGCGCTTTGTTCGCATGGATGATTTTAGTTTTTCCCTTCCATGATATTTTGAGATTCTGAGAGGGAATCACCTCTAATATAGTGTGGGGACCAGAGTATTGGTCGCCAAATTTCCCTTTTCTCGGTTCTATTAATACAAAGACAGGGTCACCCGGTTTGAAGGTCTCTTCGTTTATATGTCTATCATAATATTTTTTGTAACGAAGCTTGGACTGATTCAACTTTTCAGCTGCAGCGATTTGCAGTTCTTGTAGCCTCGTACTTAATTTGGACAGGTAGTGGTTGTAAGTTTCATTTTCAAAATCTTCGGGCACCCGTTTCTGACTGGGTACCCGGGCTATTTTCCCGAATACTAGCTCGTGTGGAGTGTAACCAGTGCCCTCGTGGACGCTGGTATTATAAGAGAACGCGGCCATTTCAGTCCATTCGTCCCAGTCGCTGTACCTACTTATAAACATCTTTAAATATTCGGTTAACACGAGGTGCGATCGTTCTAGAGAGCCGTTTGTTTGCGGGTGAAAGGCTGTGGTTCGAAATTGTTCGATTTTAAATTTCTGCGCGATAGCTTTCATGAAATTACCGGTGAGATTTGCTCCTTGGTCAGTGAGGATGGCTCTAGGGGCTCCGAATTGACAAATAAATCGTTTTATAAATGCGTCTGCAATTTTTATCGCTGTGGATTGTTTAAGGGGTTCGCACACGAAGTATTTCGTTAGTAAATCCTGCATTGTTAGGATGTAGGTATTCCCCATTCTTGTAGTAGGTAACGGCCCTACTATATCTAACGCAACTTTATCGAAGGCGCGTCCAGGAGTATCGGTAAGGACCATTGGTTGCCTGGTTTTTACACGCACTAGTTTCTTTCGTTGGCAGTCCTCGCAGTTTCGGACGAAATCTTCCACGGCTTTCTTCATACCTTTCCAAAAATAGTAGTGACGAATACGGTTATATGTTTTGGTTACTCCTTTATGGCCGGCTAACGCGGATGCATGATTCTCCATAATAATATTTCGTCGTTCCGCATCCTTCGGGATGCGGACTATTTGTAAACATATCGTGATACTAATGTCTTCTTCGTCGAGGGTTTCGAGAATATCTGTAATAATATCTTGCCAGCTTAACTGATCGATACTTGTAGTTTTAGCTATACTGAAGGAATATATTATGAGCTCACGTACTACATTTCTAAGGGAAGAAAGGGTTTCGCCCCATGTGGTAGTGACTAAAGGTTTATTTTGCGTTTCCTTAATAACTAACCCGATGAGAATTTGGCCCTTGTTGAATGTTACGTGTGCTCTGCCTAGTGTGAGGTTATTTGTTATTGGCAGGATTCCCGCTTCCTGCAGCTGTTTCGCTCCATCGTCGCAAGTTTTCCCATCGGCGCTTAAAAAGAATACGAGCGTTTCCTTTCGAAGGGACAACGGGTCACGACTGATTATTGGCGTTATCCTGAGGTCCTTATCAGGGTCTGCTTCGTATGCTGTTTCCGGAGGATCGTTTGTCTCGATTATCGATGATTCCGAGTCCGATGTTGATTCGTGTGAAGCGTTTGATGCCACATCGGAATCTGAGTCATCTTGTTCCGGCGGTGCTGGCGATTCTGGAAACGAGATAACCGAATACGGCTCCTCTGCAGGTTCCTCTTCTGCTACCTGGGTTTCTTCTTCTGTAGTATTTCCTGCTTCTGGTAGATTTAGCGACGGGGAATCCGGTGGCGTTATTATCGGCGTCAGGTCCTTGCGTACCTTTCGGCGTGGTTGTGTCCTCGTAGGCGCCGTTCTGTGGCGAATTTTGCTCGTAGATTTTTGTGTGGAGGTGGACGCTTGGGAGCCCCGGGGCCTCCCTGGGCCTCGTTTAGGCGGGGGCAGATCTTCCCAGTCATCGTCATCTTCCTCTCGTGGTCGTATGGGGCATGTCTCCGCCGTAGGTGGATTACGGGATAAGGCGTCGGCAAGTTTGTTGCTTTTTCCCGGTTGATATCGAATGTCATAGTCGTATTCCGCTAATTTTAGGCGCCACCTAACGAGTCGCGACGTCGGGTCCTTTACCCTGTGTAACCAAACTAAAGGTTGGTGGTCGGTATATAAAATAAATTTCCTCCCATAAAGGTAAGGACGGAAGTATCTGACACAATAAACTATTGCTAGGAGTTCCTTTTCTATAGTCGCGTAATTGATTTCCGCTTTGTTTAAAAGACGGGACGCGTAAGCAATTGGTAGCTCCTTTTCGTCAATAGCCTGACTTAATATTCCTCCGATGGCGTATTCGGAGGCATCAGTAGTGACGTGGAATTCCAGGTTAAAATTCGGATATTGTAGGATAGGTTCTGTTTGCAAGGCTGACCTTAAGTGGTCGAAAGCAGTTTGCTGGGACGGTCCCCAATTAAATGCTGGGTCGTTCTTCAAAAGTTGGGTTAACAGGCGAGCATTTTTAGAAAATTCCAGGATAAACCTTCTATGATATCTGGTTAATCCAAGGACATTTTTGCTTCGTTTTGGCATGCGAGGTGCAGCTTCGGAGAACTTATCGCATTCCCCATGAATCGGGTGCTCTTTGGAGATTAACTTAAGTAAATTTCCTGTCCTTGAAGGAGCTTCCGCAGAAATTTTGAATACTACCAGTTCCAGTGTAGCCGCAAGAGACTTTTGGGAGTTTAGGGGAAGGGTTGGTTTGGCGTATAGCGCAGGGGGTAAGAGTGAGTGCACTTTCGTGAGTGCCTCGAGATCGTGGATCGAAGGATCCAGGGCTAAGAGGGACTTGTTTTTTATTAGGGGGTGGATGGGAGTAGTGCCTATAGGCGTTGTAGTCTCTTTTGGTCTTTTTGGTTTGGATTCTGGAGTTTTTCTGTCGGATTTTTCAACTTCGATGGTGGGCGTTTTACTTGGAGTGTTAATCTCGCTAGAGTTTATAATTTGCGAGTATTCCTTTAGGTCCGGATTATGTACGGAAAAGGAGGATTTTGTCCTCGGCCGTAGCACGACCGGGTTTAGTTGAACTGCAGCGACACTTATGATACCGCTAGTGCTTTGGGGTAGATCGTAAATTGGTGCGCTTCTGCTTGGTTCGTTCCACAGTTCGCATCCATCGGCGCTCGGAGGAGTAATTCCCGACTTCGTTTCCCACAAGGCACTAGGATCTTCTTTGATAGTGAAGGTGCGTTTTCTGCATTCCGAAATCACATGTCCGGGCTTCTTACAGTTCCCGCAGATTCGCAGCTCCGTAGGCCTGGAAGGTGGAGGTCGAGACTGGTCCCAATAGGGGACCTGGGGTTTGGGTGCTTGGGACCCGTATTCGGCGGCGTCGTTTAGAGAGTTCCTCTCGGAAGGTTGAGTTGGCGGGCCTTGCTTGCTCCAACAGGACCGTGCGTCATGACCTGTCTTGTTGCAGAGCTGGCACGTTAGTTTGGGCGTCTTCTGCTCGGGGAATCGGAGACGGTCCCTGTTAATTTCTTTGTCCGTAATGACAGCTAAATCGAACGCTTCGTTGAGCGTTTCGAATTGGTGTTGTAGTAGCCTCGTCCTTATGTGAGGTGGAAGGCCATCGACGAAAGAATCTAGAGTTAGGCGATCCAGATTCTGCGGGTGATTTCGCGCGAAGTCGCGGTAATATTCCCTATCTTCTTCTAGAATGGCGAATCGGAGGTCCTTTACGCGAGAGATGTACTCCAATATGTGCTCGTCGGATCCCTTGATAACGTTCGCGAGTTCTCCACGATAGTGGTCTGATGTTTTAGCGGGGGAAAATGTACGTTTAAGTCGTTTAACTAATTCATTTACGGTATCGAAGACCCGATCCTCAACAGCCAAGTACGCATGGTCTAGCAGCTTATTTCTCAACAACCTCGCTAGCTGGGGTTCGGCGTGCGAGGGAATCAGAGCCTTAGCCCTATTGCAGGCTCTCGCGAATTGCAAAACGGACATGTTGTGACCGTTAAACTCTGGGACCGTTTCTACGGCGTCTTTTAATGTGATCTGGGGCGATGGATCCTGGTCCGGAATATAATTATAATTTAATACTGGTTTCCTATCGAAACGGGAGGAACCTGGAGTAGCAAAATTGTTTGCCGTTGGCGGAGGTATAAGAAGTTTTTCCATCATTTCGCGGATGGCTTGAATTTGACTAGAGAGACGTCGTGTAACCCGATCCGAAATCGAAAATCGGTGAGAAACAACACCGATGCAAACGAGGTTCACAATTAAAAGTATTTTATTTTTGGTTTATTTTTATAATTTTTTTACCAACATATTTGTGAGGATTTTCTGATTAAAATGACACCAAATACAATATGGTGTAGGCACAAAATCTATCCGGAACTGCAGGATAGTTTTGGGCCACTTGAGTGAGCTGTTTATTGCCCCGTGCCAAGGGAAAGGACGCGCCAGGGTGAAATTGGGGGTCACCGGAAAAGAGCACTCGGAGGCCACTCTGAACGTTACCGTCGAAGAAGACAGTTAGTCGTATCGACGGTCTTTAACCAAAGCAAACTCTGTGTACTATTTCATATATAATAAATTGAGTGTTAATTTCTTAAGTTAGTAAATTATTTGCTACAGATCAGAAGTGGGATACACTGTAGCTCACAATCAGTTGTAGTGTTTGTGTGAGGCTTAGTGAACGCATAAACGGATTAGAAGATAAGCTAGTTAACGCTTTGAATTTGGGGAATATTGGTGTGCTGTGACAATGGGTCGAGACGGTACTCCAGAGAGGAAGAGTGACCGACGTCAGGAAAAGTTAAAGAAGCGAATTAGGAATGATTCACGGGACCGGGACACAACGAGCAGTCATCGTCGTTCAAAAAGGTCCCATCGAAATCGGAATTCAACGAGGTCTCCCACAAGAAGTCCAGGGAATTATGGCGAAAGTTCGGGACGCGGCAGTTTGCCTACTCAAGAATCCGATTTTGTAAGGTTGGCTGATGTCTTAACAGGTATTGTGAAAGCAGGCTCAGTGCGTTCAAATAATTTTTTGAACGAGAAGTTTTTGCCGGAATTTGATCCAGCCGCAGAAAATCTAACCTCAGCGGATTGGATTGACAAAATTAATATTAATGCGTCAATATATAATTGGGATGACAAAACGAAACTTTATTTGGCGGTATGCAAATTAAAGGGTAATGCAAAACTGTGGTATGATGAGCTACACCACTCGCGTATGTCGTGGCATGACTTTTCGCATGCCGTTATTGAACAGTTTCCGGGGGAATTACAATTTGGTAAGCTTTTCCATGAAGCAGCAAACTATATGAGCTTCCCAGGTCAGGATTTGCAAACGTATTGTTTTATTAAGTTGGGAAAAATTAATAAGTTAAAGCTTGGGTTCGCGGAGGAAAAGTTAGTTGACTTTGTAGCGCATGGGATACATGATCAGAATATTCGTGTGACTCTTCAGACTGCTCGCTGCAAAACGCTTACGGAATTTAATAAATGTCTGAGTATTTTCTCGGCTGAGAATTTAAAAGTAAAGGAAACTAAGCATTATACAAAGCGGGATGTTCCAGTCGAAAACATGAAAAAACAGGGAGATTATAAAACGAATGGTACTATTAGGGAGGCTTCCTGTTATGCTTGCGGCAAGACAGGGCATTTGAAGAGGAATTGTCCTGGCAAGGGGGAAGTAAAATTAGTTGGGACGCAAAGGGATAAGCTGACATGCAGGTAGTGTCATAAATCGGGTCATAGGGAAGACCAATGTTATCGTAAGAAGTCCGAGAAAGGCAAAGAGAAGTCTACTTGACTAACTGTGGTCAATTCACGAAGTTCGCTGGAAGTTTGTTTGGTCACCGATGTCCGCAAACCGTTTAAAAAGTGTTATATAAATGGTGTAGAGAGGGACTGCATGGTAGATTTAGGCAGTGATTGCACGTTGATGAAAGAGAGTGTGGCTAGACAGTTGGATATAACTTTGTATGAAACTGAAAGGGTTTTGTCGGTATTTAATCATACAATGGTGATACCGATCGCTTGCTCGAAAATTACTTTTTTAATAGATAACATCTTGTTTGAGGTCGGAGTTCTTATTGTAGCAGATGACCAACTTACGAGGGACATATTAATTGGACGGGACGTTCTCGGTAGTCCGGGTGTTACAGCATCAGTGGATGCATCGGGTTTAACATTTTTGAAGCAAAATGCAAAAAGGATTATGAGTGAAGTCGCTGATATTAATGTTATTGAATTAGTACAAAGGAAGGAAATTAAAATTGATGATGTTTATTGCCCTGGTCTTGATGCTGGGGATCAAAAACGATTGGTGGAACTTTTGAATGTCTATCGAAAGAATGTTTCTTTTAAGATTGAAGAGATGGGCAGAGCTAACGCGACAGTTATGAAAATTGAGTTGCTTAGTGATGAGCCGGTACATCATCGACCTTATCGTATGGCGTTTTCGAAATGTGAGACAGTTAAACAAATGGTGGCGGAATTAGAGGCTAATGGTATTATACGCGAAAGTCATTCCCCACATACTAGTCCAGTTATTTTGGTAACAAAGAAAAATGGTCAAAAAACGGTGGTGTATAGATTTTCGCGCGCTTAATAAAATAACGAAACGGGACAAATATCCTTTACCGATTATTGACGACCAAATTGATCGTTTAGGGGGTAAATCTTATTTCATTTACGTCCGGGTTTTATCAGATCCCAATGGATCCAGAATCTATTGAAAAGACAGCATTTATAACACCAGACGGTCAATATGAATTTTTGCGCATGCCTTTTGGCTTGGCGAATGCTCCCTCTGTATTTCAGAGAGCTATTAACAAGGCTTTGGGTGAATTGAGGTATAATGTTGCTTTAGTTTATATTGATGATATTTTGATACCTGCGGAGAATATTGAACAAGGATTTAAACACCTTGAATTAGTTTTAGAGGCTTTGAGGGTATACAATTTTACGCTTAATCCAGCTAAGTGCAAGTTTTTCCAAAAGACTATTGAGTACTTAGGTAGGGAGATATCTGTTGACGGAGTGCGTCCGGGGGGGGGGGGGGGGCACAAGGTTGATGCTGTGATGAAGGCACCAACGCCATCCAATGTAAGGGAAGTGCGACAGTTTCTCGGACTTGCGGGGTATTTTCGAAAATTTGTTAAGGATTTCGCAAAGAAGGTGTCACCATTAACTGATCCTTTACGCAAGGATAATCCGTGGGTATGGGGTTTGGAGCAGTCGCGCGCTGTCATTGAGGTAAAACAGACACTTTGTGACCGGCCAGTTCTAGCTATTTACGATCCTAAGCTTGAAACAGAGGTACATACTGATGCGAGTTCGGTTGGGCTAGGCGCTATTCTGATGCAAAAGACCGGCTCCGAGAAAAAGGTGGTCGCCTATTACAGTCGTAAAACATCTGTAGAGGAGCAGAAATACCATTCCTACGATTTGGAAACTCTCGCGGTGGTTGCGACGCTAAAAGTGTTTAGGGTTTATTTGTTAGGGATTAAGTTTAAACTAATCACGGATTGCAGCGCCGTACGAGCTACAGTTGCGAAAAGAGATATTCAACCTAGAGTTGCTAGATGGTGGGTGTACATGCAAGATTTTGATTTCGAGATTATTTATCGTCCGGGTACGCAGATTGCTCATGTAGATTATTTAAGTAGAAACCCGATTGATTGCATGCTTATTGATATTACTGATGCAGAGTGGATTAAAGTGGCACAGATTCAAGATCATGATATTGAGATTATTCAAAAGATTTTACAGTCAGGGGATGTGAAACCCCAAACGAAGCAATATTTTGAAAAGTATGACCTGAGGGGTGGGGTTGTATTTCGTCGAACAGAGACAGGGAATAAATGGGTAGTCCCTCGAACCTCACGTTTTAACGTTGTGAAAATGTGTCATGATGATCAGGGACACTTGGCATTTGAAAAAACTATTGAAAAGGTTAGGGATAATTACTGGTTCAAGGGCATGCGAAGGTTTGTTGCTAAGTACGTGCGAGCGTGTTTAAATTGCTTATATTATAAATCCACGTCGGGTCGAAAACCTGGATTGTTACACCCTATAGAGAAGGTCGCAATACCGTTTCATACCCTTCACTTGGATCATGTAGGTCCATTTATTAAAAGCAAACGCAAAAACACTCAAATATTGACCATAGTAGATGGGTTCACGAAGTTTTGTATTATTGAGCCTGTACGAGACACAAAAACCAAGTGGGTTTTGAAAGCTTTAGACCAAGTATTTGCAATATTCGGAGTTCCTACAAGAATAGTGAGCGATAGAGGCACGAGTTTTACGTCGCATCGTTTCATTGCTTTTTGCCAAGAACATGGAATCAAGCATATATTAAATGCAGTGGCTACCCCAAGGGCGAATGGACAATGCGAAAGGATGAATCGCACTGTTTTAAATTCACTTGCAACCACTAGCGCGGGCGCACCTGAGGATGAATGGACGGAAAATAAGAAAGTACAGAGTGGTATTAATTCCGCGACAAATCGTACCACAGGTAGTAGTCCGGCGCAACTTTTATACGGCTTTAAACCCCGGAGCACCGCTGATTCAGTGTTGCTAGGGGCCATTCAATCGACCTTGGATCGCGTAGATCTGGAAGCATTACGCAAGAAAGCAAAACAATTAACGGATATAGAACAAGCGCAGCAAAAGGCAAGGTTTGATGCACGGCGATTCAAACCACCTTGCTATGCATTAGGAGATGTGGTTATGGTGTCATCGAGTCAACTGGCAACGGGTCACAGCAGAAAATTAATGGGCAAGTCAAAGGGGCCTTTTAAAATTGTTGCTGTTTTGCCTAACTATCGTTACGAGGTTGAAGATTTGCGACAGTTAAGAAAGGGACGAGGCAATAGAAGCGTGGTTGCGGTGGACAGTCTGCAAAAATGGGTTATCTTTGATGCTCTTGAATAGTGAATGGTAAGTTGCTGCTAACGCTATAATGTTTCTTTACAGTTTAATGACAGTTTGGGATATTCTGATGGAAATGATATTCGAACTGGACAAAGTAATCATGGTGTTCATTGACGTTAACTAGTAAAGTTGAGGCAGATTGTTGAATTGTTTGGAAGTTTAAAAGAATGGAAAAGGGTTTTATGGGAGGATAATTTATAGTCGAAGTCGGGGGCGCTCTGGCACAATCCCTGGTCAGGGTTGTGTTGGCGAAGGCTCTACGGCGAGGCTGGGACCATGGGCAGTCGGAGTCAGGGCAGCCTCTCGTCGAGCGGCTTTGGTCGCACGCTTGATTGTATGTGGCCCCTGGCGAGGCTGGCGACCAGGTTCGGTTGATACCGGGCACTCGTGGGAAATGGCTGTAGTGCAGTTGTTTCACGGGGTAAAGTCCCGGAGCACACCGAATTCCCCTCACCTTCCCTATAGACTATTCCTCAGGCGCCATCCCAGTACACATCGCATTGCGATTTGCATTCTTAGCCGGGTTTGATCACCCCGTCAAAATGGGAGTGAAAATCGGGATGTCGAGGTTGCTATTCCCGAAAGTTATGTATATGACTAGGTATCTTAATCTTGAAAATGTTTATGAATTTTTAGATTCAGAGATATTAAGCTTGAGGTAATCAACAAATGAGCCGAGGACGGCTTGTATATCAGGAAGGCCGAATGTAGGCACAAAATCTATCCGGAACTGCAGGATAGTTTTGGGCCACTTGAGTGAGCTGTTTATTGCCCCGTGCCGAGGGAAAGGACGCGCCAGGGTGAAATTGGGGGTCACCGGAAAAGAGCACTCGGAGGCCACTCTGAACGTAACCGTCGAAGAAGACAGTCAGTCGTATCGACGGTCTTTAACCAAAGCAAACTCTGTGTACTATTTCATATATAATAAATTGAGTGTTAATTTCTTAAGTTAGTAAATTATTTGCTACAATGGTTTGGACAATTATATAAATATAAATGATTCGTATCCACGATAAGTAAAAGTTGTCCGATTTAAGGTGGGATCTCCTACCCGCGATTGGTCGCAGCGATTTGACCCAGCGACTGGCCCTAGGTTGAATTTCCTCGCCAGCGACCAGGGGTGTGCTCGGGACGGACCGGAAACTTTCGGGCGGGATCGGGCAGGGCCCCGAGACTCGATTCGGGCTACAAGCATAGCCGCCATGAGCGGGCAATTTGATTTCAGGTCGGCTCGGAAAAACTCGGACGCGATCGGACGATATCGTTACCTGTAATAGATCAAAATTATTACCTGAGAACACAGAAAAATTGTGTTTCTTACACGTTAATTTGAAATAATAAAATATTCGCCTTCCTGTATATTGTTGTTACTATGAAACATCCAGGAAATATTCCTTTCTGTATGCTTTGTTACGGTATGCCGTGGTAACATGTGAACTTAGCTTCATGTAAGATGGCTCTGCGTAGCGAATTCTAGGCGCGCCAAGTTTAAACTGTAAAACGAAGCAATCGAAATTTGAACAAACTTTCCAAGGAATACTTACCTCTTAGAGGCGCTCGCTAAATTATATCGATTAAATAAATGTTTCGGTTGCTTTGCTAATAGAATCACTGATGTCATGTGAAGCGCTCGTTTTAGTTGGTGAAGGACCAATCGTATGGTTCGTAGGGTGATTAATTAAGAAACCTTTTATTTTATTGGATATCTTAATTAACAAAAACATGTTAATATTTAGATAGAACAGACGACATCTTTGTACACATTCATTCGTTGATCAACGTTTAAAGCAATCAGACGCATTTCTTAATTGTCCTACCTAAAATATATAAAACTAAAACTAAAACTAAGTAACAACAGAAATTAGTCTCAGTTTATTAACTTCCTTCTTTGTTGATCATCGCTGGAAGAAAATTGGAGGCCGACACCAAGGGCGAACGCGAGCAGAGCGCATTAGCGCTCCACGGGCAGCGAACCCATCCGCATCCGGATCTCGAAATCCCCGCTATAACACGTAACAGTTCTGGTGACAGCGGTGGGATCATCAAAATTTGCCGGCTCGCGGGCGCAAAAACTGAAGAAACGTTAGCCAGTTCGTGCAACCCTCTTTCCTGGGTTTTTGGGCACGGTTTCCCCAGGAACAAGGGTGAATACCAGAGGAGGGTGACTTCGAATGTCCGTGCCAGTCTTTTCGGAGTCACACGCACCTGGCCGTAAAACCTTACAACGGAGCTGATCGAGACAACGGAGCTGAACGAGACAACGGAGCTGATCGAGACAACGGAGCTGATCGAGACAACGGAGCTGATCGAGACAACGGAGCTGATCGAGACAACGGAGCTGAACGAGACAACGGAGCTGATCGAGACAACGGAGCTGATCGAGACAACGGGGAACTGAACGAGACAACGGAGCCACCATTCAACGTCCTTCCGTCGCTGTTTGGGGCTTCATTGAACAACGTGGACTTTACAACTGGAGCAGCTGAACCAACGCAGTCGTCGCTGGACACATCAGCAGATCTTCGGAGCGGGAAAGTCGAGCGAACCAGCAGTCACTTGAGCGAGTCCAGTTTAATTCATTAATCTACGTCATTGTATTTGTGAGTTCATATCAAAATTCTATATTTTAATATCGCCGTTAGAATCGTTATATTTGTTAGTTTAAAATGCCACCGTTCGCACGAAAATTTGTAAAAAAACGCAAGAACCGTCTGAGTAGTGGTAATTGCTTCGTGGTGGAAGATGTAGTGGCTGTACCTAACTTAGGTGCCTCCGGCTCCACAGCTGCATCCCTAGATGTAGTGCCGTTTCAAAATTCCACTCCTTTGGAAAATAGTGTATCTGATTCGGGTAACGATACTGGGTCCATTGACAATAATGCACTGAACTTTTCGCGTGGGCCGTCAGACGGAGCTTCGCGTATGCCACTCAAAATGGTCGCTGATTTTGTTCCTTGCTTCGACGGGAAACCGGGATCTGTAAGCAAATTTATAAGTCAGTGTAGGTTAGCCGACTCACTTGTGAAAAGGGAGGATAAATACTACTTATTGGCTATCATGCGCAATAAGATGCAAATTCGTGACTATAACAGAATTACTGGGGGAACGGTGCCGAATACGGTAGAAGAATTGGTCAACTTAATGAAAGTCGCGTATGAGGACAGTTTCAATGTCAAAGCCGCGTTAGACGATCTCAGGAACATAGAGCGTAAGGATGGGGAAACTATAGAGGAGTTTGGTGCTAGAGTGCACGAAATTCTGGATAATGGAATAGAGATAGCTCAGGAAAAGTCAAACCTAGAGCAGGTTAAGGGTGTCAAATCAGTACTCGAAGAAGAAGCGGTATCGGGATTTCTGGGAGGTTTACGTGATGACGCGATGATGATGTCCATTATTAATCAGGAGGTGGAAGGACTAGCAGACGCTATCCGTTTAGCTACTAGGTGTGCTAGGCAGAAAAGGAATGTGAATAACAGCGTGAGTCACAGATTGTCTGCAAATCGGTCTACGGTGTTCGCGGTAAATTCAAATGAAAACATTAGATGTTTTAATTGCAACCAATTTGGCCATTATCGGTCAGATTGCCCGCTGGTAAGCAATAACAAGTATGTTCCTTCAACTCGTAATTTCAAAAGGTGTAATTACTGTAGGAAAACGGGTCATCTGGAGGCACAATGCTATAAACGGGGTCCTCAACCTTCACAAAATTCGTTTGCATTCGCGACACCCGAGGATCGGCGTAACTCAAATCATAGTAGAGAACGGAGGGACTTTAATTCTAAAAGGAACCGGCGCTATTCACCTACTAGGGATGACCGGAGAAATTTTAATTCGGGACAAAATCAACGCGATTATTCCTTCGGGGCGGACCAGTGTGACCCAACATCTTTAAAAGCTCATCAAAATTTAAACTCAAAGGGGAGTCAGCAAAAGGGCACGGTGCCGACCAAACCCCTAATTGCACGCGCCGTGTCTATCGTGTCTGCCACAGATTCGATGTAATTGATGCCGTTCGACCACCTGTTGTCTCCCTTGAGAGCGATCGTTTTTCTCAGGGCTCCGCTAAATTCTTGGTGGACACCGGTTCACAATTGAATCTAATAAAACGCGCAGGATTAGTCTCCGATTTGCGAATTAATAGTGGAAAGGTCTATGAACTTACGGGTATTGGTGCAGGGATAATCAAAACGCAGGGCGAGGTTGTTGTTATAATCCACAACACTCCCATCCATTTCCAAATAGTAAATGATGATTTTCCCCTTAAGAGTGCCGGGCTCTTAGGTATCTCGTTTCTGCAAAAACAAGAGGCAACTATTAAATTTAAAGAAAATTTATCTGGCGTGCTAAAATTTGGTAAAGGAGAAACCTCCCTCAATGTCAATACCCCGCTTAATTTACCCCCGCGAACCAAAACCTTAATTACTGTACTCGCCATAGGTAATAATTCTTCGGGTTACGTACGACAATTAGACGCTGGACCCGGTGTTTTATTAGGCGAATGTCTAGCTAGTCAACGAAATGGCTTTGTAAAACTATATGCTATAAATACTACATGCGACCATATCGTCCTGACGGTACCTCCTATTGAGTTAGAAGAATTTAACTCTAAGCCTTTTTCTGATTTATCACAAACAATCAATTCCGACCCCGACGTTGACAAATCCAAAGATCGCGCTCAAAGATTAGCCCAGTTGATTAGGTTGCTCGAACTAGACCATTTAAACGAGATTGAGAAGAGTAGTATTTTAGAAGTTATAAACAGATTCGTATACCAGTTTTATCTCCCGTCGAATAATTTAGGGTCTACTAACGTTACACAGCACACCATAACTACTATCGACGAAATTCCTATTAAGACCAAGCAGTATAGATATCCTCTAGTCCACAAGGATGAAATAAACAAGCAGGTAGATTCCTTACTGAGCAGCAAAATAATACAACCCTCATGTTCACCATATAATTCACCGGTGTGGATAGTTCCAAAAAAATCGGATTCTTCGGGAAAACCTAAGTGGCGAATGGTCATAGATTATCGGAAATTGAACGAAGTGACCGTTTCGGACGCTTACCCTTTGCCCAATATTACTGAGATCTTAGATCAATTAGGAGGGGCTAAGTATTTTAGCACTCTAGACTTAGCCTCTGGGTTCCATCAGATACCCGTGGACCCGAAATCAAAACCTAAGACTGCCTTCTCAACTCCACACGGTCATTTTGAGTTCAACAGGATGCCGTTCGGGCTAAAGAACGCGCCCGCAACCTTTCAAAGAGTTATGGACCTAATACTAACGGGGTTACAGGGCATAGAACTTTTTGTCTACATGGATGATATTGTCGTCTACGCGGATTCACTTGAAGAGCATAATCGGAAATTAAAAGTACTTTTAGCGCGATTACAAAATTCCGGGTTAACTTTACAACCACAAAAATGCCGATTTTTACAAAAGGAAATAGTTTACCTGGGTCATGTAATTTCGAGTGCGGGGGTGAAACCGGATCCTGGAAAAGTCTCTGCCGTAAAGCAATTTCCGATACCTAAAACAAGGAAAAATGTGAAACAATTCTTGGGGCTCGTGGGCTATTATAGGAGATTCATTCCCAACATGGCCAAAATTGCCAAACCCCTGACTAGCTTACTAAAGAGAGATATTCCTTTTCGTTGGACGTCAGACGTTCAAAAGTCTTTTGAGCAACTGAGAGATGTAATTTGTTCAGAGCCCCTGCTGCAGTACCCTGATTTTACCAAGCCTTTCCTCGTGACCACCGATGCTTCGGACTACGCTATAGGTGCTGTGTTGAGTCAAGGGCAGGTCGGTAGTGATCTTCCTATCTCGTATGCCTCTAGAACTTTGAACGAAGCTGAAACCAATTATTCTACGATTGAAAAGGAGCTTTTAGCAGTATTGTTCGGGGTAGAGCATTTCCGACCTTACCTGTACGGCCAACAATTTACCTTGATTACCGATCATCGCCCTCTAGTATGGCTGCATAACGCTAAGGAACCCACATCCAAATTAATGAGATGGCGAATTCGTCTAAATGAGTACGATTACAATATAGCTTACAAACCGGGAAAAGCCAATTCTAATGCGGATGCACTCTCACGAAACCCTGTTGATCCTTGCCAGAGCATTGTCCCCCGATCACCAAACGCACTGACTGACGATACGATCCGTTTTGACTCTGTAGATCCGGAGAGGGTGCTTGTCTGTGCAGACATGACACCGTTTTCAGATTCTGTGGCGGATGAAACAGATGACAAGAATACTAGCAATGAAATAGAAGTAATGGTAGCATCTGTCTTCTTGGCGCGCGAGAAGATAGAAGCTGATAATTCTGAGGCACTAAATTTGGAAACTGATATGTTAGAATCACTTACATTTGAAAGAGAAATTGAGAATTTTAGAGGGTTCTCCCAGTCGGACATGGTGTCGCCGTTTCGAACCTCCTGTCGGCAAACGTTGACTCCAAGCCTCTGGATCGCGCTTCAGGAGACTAGGGCGTCGGCCTGTGTTCGATATGAGCCCGGGGCTCGCAGTGCTCCTAAGAGACCCTGTGACTCGTCGACCCCTGCGGTGACTTGCATGGGGCTCCAGAGTGTTGATCGTCAAGGTAGAGGGGCACCTTGTTGTTGTTGTTGTTGTTGTACTGTGGATGAAGAAACACGAAAAGAAACTGTTATGCCTGGAACTGGAAGTCCAGAGGCAGAATTACCGAACTGTTCTGCGATCAAAGCTGCACGGGAGTCCCTCGTTGAAAAGACCTCAGTAGATTATGAAATAAATGAGTCACCCAATAAGGAGATTAGTGAAGTTATGGCTAATAATGTGAACATAAATAGACAAACAATTCACCTTTCCCTTCTGCCAACCATCCTGTATATAAAAGATCATTTATACATGCGGAGGGACAATCTTGCTCACTTTTTACCACTTAATGGCAATATTACTTCCGAAGTTACGATTGATTTGTTAAAACGAAATAGATTTTCCTTGCAACAGATGCGGCAATATCAACTTGAGGTTGGCGATGCTATGGCACTTCCTGGTGATCAATTTTCTATTTTTCTTTTACTCTTCAAGGATAATTCTGAGGAATGTTTAAATTTTGGTTATATAGAAGCCTCCTTAAGGGCACTTAAAAACCTCATGAGTTCATTAAAAACATGGGCCTTTAGTATTTCAAAAGATCTTGATAACTTTAACGATTTTGAATGGGAACAAGTAGAGGATTTATTTAAGCGAATTTTCACTGATTCTCAATTTTTAATTACTATATGCACTGGCGAAATTATAACACCTGCTAAGTCTGGCCGTTTAAAAATAATCAAAGAATCTCACGAGTCTTCAGCCGGTGGTCATAGGGGTGTGGGTAAACTCCAGAAGTATGTAAGGGAACATTACTATTGGCAGGGGATGATGAGGGAAATCTCAGAATTTGTCCGTTCTTGTCCCACCTGTCAGAGAAACAAGATCCATTCTGCAAAAATCAGACAACCAATGTGTATCACAGACACGCCGAGGCGAGCCTGCGAGAAAGTTCAAATGGACATTGTAGGGCCTCTGCCTCTGACCCCAAAAGGGAATAAGTACCTTCTCACCTTGCAGGATAACCTAACTAAGTACTCCGATGCCATTCCGTTAGCTAATATGGAAGCAATAACTGTAGCAACTGCCCTGGCCGAGCAATTTATTAGCAGGTTTGGTTGTCCAAGGGTTATTCACACTGACCAGGGTAGAAACTTCGTTGGTCAGGTAATGAAAAGATTCTGTCGAATATTCAGAATACAAAGGATAACCTCCACGGCGTTCCATCCCCAGTCTTTAGGTTCCCTAGAAAGAGCACACAGAGTTTTTGTCGATTATTTAAGGCATTATTGCGCTAAAAATGATTGGGATGAGTGGGTTCGATTTGGAATGTTTTCGTACAATACTTCGGTGCATGAGGCCACGGGGTTTACACCACACGAATTGGTTTTTGGGGTGAGAGCAGAAATTCCATCTGAATTTGCCAAAGAGAAAGTACCACGCACTTTCGTCCAGTACCTCGACGACCTTTTTGTTAAAATCACCACTACTCAGACACTTGCCGCTGAAAATTTACAACGAGCTAAGGAGAAGAGTAAGAGGTATTATGACCGTGGGGCAAACCCTCGTAAATTTAACGTAGGCGATGATGTTTACCTTCAAAAGGAACCAAGGACAAAACTTGACTGTAATTGGATTGGTCCCTACAAGATCCGCAGGGCAATTAACGATTTAACAGTAGAAATAATGTTGGGTTCTAACAAATTTAAAATAGTGCACACAAATAAACTCAAATTAGCGTGCGTTAGGCCGGGCTGCTCTTCTGACGATTCTTAACCGAAAAATCTCTGTAAAGGAAATATTTCTTTGCGATTTTAAGATCTCAATTAAATTATAATAATTCCTATTGTTGTTCTTAAATGTTTCATTCAAGTTTTGTATGTTTATTAAGTTACTAATTAAAGTATTTATATATTCGAAATTGTATTATCATCAGCAAATTGTAAAATTAGAAAAGTTGTTTTATAAAAACACCTTTTCTCCGTAAGGGTGAAGGAATGTTACGGTATGCCGTGGTAACATGTGAACTTAGCTTCATGTAAGATGGCTCTGCGTAGCGAATTCTAGGCGCGCCAAGTTTAAACTGTAAAACGAAGCAATCGAAATTTGAACAAACTTTCCAAGGAATACTTACCTCTTAGAGGCGCTCGCTAAATTATATCGATTAAATAAATGTTTCGGTTGCTTTGCTAATAGAATCACTGATGTCATGTGAAGCGCTCGTTTTAGTTGGTGAAGGACCAATCGTATGGTTCGTAGGGTGATTAATTAAGAAACCTTTTATTTTATTGGATATCTTAATTAACAAAAACATGTTAATATTTAGATAGAACAGACGACATCTTTGTACACATTCATTCGTTGATCAACGTTTAAAGCAATCAGACGCATTTCTTAATTGTCCTACCTAAAATATATAAAACTAAAACTAAAACTAAGTAACAACAGAAATTAGTCTCAGTTTATTAACTTCCTTCTTTGTTGATCATCGCTGGAAGAAAATTGGAGGCTGACACCAAGGGCGAACGCGAGCAGAGCGCATTAGCGCTCCACGGGCAGCGAACCCATCCGCATCCGGATCTCGAAATCCCCGCTATAACACGTAACAGCTTATAGTTGTTCGTTTGTTTTCTATTTTAAATCTGAACCTATCCCGAAAAAGATAATACCCTATATATCCCCTTTACATGAAGTACTAACAAGGGGACATCAAGGTCGACGGGAAACGGATTTTCCTGAATCTTGCAGTATTTGAAGATGTCGTCGCCGAAGTTAATTTGGCAAAGCAGTAGCGCGCGCTTCTCAAGATTTTCCGAGAAAATTGTATTTGAAAATCGCTTTGCTCGGTGATAAGCAGTTTGCGTTAACGATTCAACAAGAAGTCGAGTGGTCAAGGGTGTAGCGTGACAGACTGATAATCGGTAGGTTGCTGGTTCGATTCTCGTTTTCGACATTATTTTTTTATCTTTCAATTTAAACCAACCTCAATTTTAAGCGTAAAATTTATGAAATATGCGGCAATAAAAAATTATTTATATTTTTTAAATAAAAAATGCATGACTTTTGTTTGTGGTGTTCGCGACGGAACCTCCAGGTCATATCGAATGCGCTGATTGGATTTTTCCGAATTTCCAATCATCCTGGCTCGTGTCATACTAGCATGTAAGTAATAAAGGGAATGTGTAAGAATAAAGTAAATTTATCATTTAATATTTATTTTATTGTACGACCTTTTTCCCAATGCTCACACATAAACACCATGCATTTTTTATTTAAAAAAATATAAATAACTGTTTATTGTCGCAGATTTCATAAATTTTACGCTTAACATTGAGGTAGGTTTAAATTGAAAGAAAAATAAATAATGTCGAAAACGAGAATCGAACCAGCAACCTACCGATTATCAGTCTGTCACGCTACACCTTTGACCACTCGACTTCTTGTTGAATCGTTAACGCAAACTGCTTGTTTAATCGAAGGCCTTAGGAAGGTGGGGTGGATTGCCACTGGTAAAGGCCAGAGAAGGTATGCGCTTCACAGGTGATGAATAAGTCCACCAATTGTTGGGACGGCACGTTTATTTGGTCGGCTGTGGGCGTCGTTACAAAGGGACGAGCACTCCACGCACGTACAGATCGACACACTCGACACACAAACACGCAATTACACGAAACAGAAATATGTACAAGCTATGTACAGGGGCGCAGGGCGCCAAGGCTCGAAGGGCCGTTTTAAAAGGTTCCGTAAACGTTGCTCGTGGGTCGCAGGGCGACAAAAGCCGTTATAAATTGTGCGTGCGGGAGCGTGTTATTGTCGTACGGTGTTCTTGGAAACGACTGCCGGATTCCTGGAAGAGCGTGCACCGCTCGAATCCATGCAAAAACGTGTGACGTATGTCACCGTCTTACCGGACGGTGTGTCACCAGTGTTAACACGCTCTTGCACGCACGTTTAAATCCGCGCAACAGCTGATCGGCAGATTTCGGCTGTAACACTGCTTATCTCCGAGTAAAGCGATTTTCAAATGCAATTTTCTCGGAAAATCTTGAGAAGCGCGCGCTACTGCTTTGCCAAATTAACTTCGGAGACGACATCTTCAAATACTGCAAGATCCAGGAAAATCCGATTCCCGTCGACCTTGATATCCCCTTGTAAGTATGAAGTATATTTTATTAAGAGTTTAAAATATTGTCGATATAAAAATAGTCTTCTTCCCAAGTTCTGAACATGGTATTTATTTAAGTACGTGTATGGACATATTCAGTATTCACAGACTATTTGGTATAAATGAAAATACATATATATATATATGTAAATAAATAATAAGATACAAATTATGATTCAACAGGAGACAGAAGGGTAAAACTTATCACTCTGGTATTGATATAAATTATATACCTACATAATTATTTTCGTCTCGGTCCTCTCGTAATAGCTGGCTTTCGAGCCGATCACGTCCGAGTTTTGCCGAGCCGACTTGAAATCAAATTGCCCGCTCATGGCGGTCATGCATGTCGCCAAGCTTCACTCCGGGCGGAACCTTTGAAGTTTTTATTTGACCTTGTCATTTAAACTGGTTGTCTATTCTTTGCTTGTAGCCCGATTGGAGTCTCGGGATCCCGAAACCGTCGGGATCTCGAGCAATACGAAAGTATCGGGACCCCGCCCGAAATTTTCCGACCGTCCCTCGGGGCCAGGAACCCGAGCCTCGGGACGGTCTGGACACTCCTACCTGCGACCAAGTGCATTGCCACAATGGGGCAGAATCCCAAGAAACAAGGAAAGGAGTCAGAATTCAAAAGTTGTGGGAGGATTATGTATCTTTATATATTATAATAATAATAATAATAATAATAATAATAATAATAATAATATATCGTGTTTATTCTTTTATAATATTTGATACAACGCAGTGGAGTTAGAAACGCAAAGTACAGAATGGGCGAGACTCAGCGTCGCTGTTATTTAATACAGGATGTTGTTTTTTTCCCATTTTCTGGGATTCACCCCCACTGTGCAACATAGAATACACGTATTATACAGGGTGTTACTCTACCTATAGTCAATATTTTGGGGGGTGATTCTACAGGCATATATAACTCGAAAATCAAGAGTGACGAAATTGCGGTATATGCTTCGTTTATTAATTATCGATGGTTAAAGATTGACGTCTGGATCGCCTGAATCAGCCTGAATGACGGCAACTCGACGGACAGCGGGCCGCGCGAGGCAGGTCAGCCAAGGGGCGTGCAATGGCTGCGGATGCGTGACGGATTTGCCATGTAGAGCGCATACTTACTTACCTACCTCGCCGAAATTGTGACATACGATACTTGCGATAATTTATGAAAAGACGCAAACGTTGTTCGGCATTAAACCTGCCTACTCGTAAAAATCCACAAGGGCATATCAAAATGTTTGTTTTTTTTTTCTCTTACCTTGTTTCTCTCGCTATTCTGTTTTATATAGCTAATTTTAGTTCTAATATTTCTTGCTTTGGGGTTAGGTTGCAAAACAGCAGGTATGCTGAACCTCGCCTTTTATCCCTTAATTCATGTGAATTTGTGATGAATAAAGACGAATTATTATTATTATTATTATTAAAACCCGCCCAACGGGATTTTCAAGTAGAGAGGGTGAATGCCATTAGGGCCCTTTACACGGACGTTCCTGCGCGCGTTCCCGGCGTGCGTTCCCGGCGCGTGGCACGCAAAAATACGTAGACGCCGGAGCGACGCTCCTTCGTGCACGCCGGAAGGTTATACCCGCCACTAGTTGGAGATGTTACGTCCCGAAACTTCAAAATTTTTAAAATCATTGTTTAGTTGTGTTTTTCCTTTGTCAGTGGGAAGAGTGCTTCGACAACGCTTAGCGATCAGGGAAATACCTAATCGAGCGCACTTCTGCTTACTGTATAGTATTTTATTATTTTATTTATGAAAACGGATAGTCGGTACTAGGAACGTCGTCGTCGCCGCGACGTTTGGTCGCTGCGCTGTACCCTGAACGTGGGACTGTGCTGAGGCATCAGCGTAGTTCTCAGTAGTCCGTTCAAAATGAGCAGTGGTTCTCATACCTCGCGACACTGATTAAATGTAAGCGGCGGGGGTGTGTCTTGACAATGCATCTAGCATTCTGGTTTAACCTAATCGAGCGCATCTCCGACCGTCGAATCGTCGCATCGAGGAAAAGGAGTGATCTGAGTGTGAGAAGCGTGAGGATGAGAGTCACCCTGTTCTACGCCGGTAGCGCATAGGTGAAAAGTATGGAAGAATGAAAGTGAGAACATCTAATGAAATCATGCGACGGTTACTGGGGCATGATTGGGACTGCAGCGTCAGCTTTTCTGAGCGGGCCTCGCGGCCGGACGCTCTCGGGGGCGCGAAGCTGAGGCACTCTTTGTCGTACAGTCGCGGAGAGCGTGACGAGTGTCCGTGGGTAGTAATTTCTTTTCCTTAACTTAATTTCTATTTCGAGCCAGAGATTCATAAATTTTAGTGAATGGACTCATCTTTCCACGTTAAATGTGTTTTAATCATCGTTTTCTCAATTTTATATATCTGCGTTTTACATTCGCTTAATAACCTTGTTTAATATCCTGTATTGCGTTGGGATCAACCTTCTGTTAGATCTCATCCTCTTTTGTGCTTTGAGCTATTTTATTTATCACTTTTAAATTGTTATCACAAGTATTGTGAGAGTGAGTGTGATTTTCTTGTTCTCAGGCATAGAACAGGTGTGTTTATAAAGCATAAACAAAAGGAATTTCAAACGTTGTAAAAAAATTTAAACGATATAGCGGGTGAGTGCGCATTTCTTTTCCTAAAATATTGTAATTGAAATAACGATTGGCGAGCGTAAACTCATGTAAAAGAAATATTATTCATGTTCTATTGTCAATTGGCGAATGCAGAGGTAACGGAGAGTCAATATTGGCTTTAGCCAATATTTTGGGATTACCCTTGGCTCTTTAAGTCTTTTAACGCCAGAAAAGAAAAAGAATAAAAATATAATTATTCACACTCACAATAACTCAGTGCGGGGCCTGTATAGGACTAGATCTTGGATTCCCGATACCAAACAGAATTCTTTAAATTCTTAAATAATAATTTGTACTGTAACGCGCATAACATCCTTCCGATTAGACTGATTTAGATACCAATTACTCGGACTCCACGCTTACCTCGTAATTGCGTTAACAGAGACAGCGAGTTCGGCCTCATATTTCTACGTCGACTCCATCCACATGTTTTTTCCACGATCCACCGCAGTGGTGTATTGCGTACTACCTGTTCGATGTATATCATCGATCTGCGAAACGATCGATGATATACCTCGATATACCTGGCTTATAGAGGATATCATAAATGCTATTACTGTAGGGTACACTGAAACATCTTTTTTTACGGAGCTACATTTGATTGACCTGGAGGTGCTATAAATTATGGAAATGGTTTATGGCTCAGTTATAACAACTGTAAAATATTACAAGGGTTCATTAAAAAAAGGCCAAATGTTTCCCCGGCTGTTGTGACGATCATAATTATTACTATTGACGGCAATAATTACCATGTAATTGCTTGTTTGAATATAAAAACTAATATTGATAGACAATAAATACACATAGGTATGCAAGTGATGTTATATGTAAGATAAATGATGAAGAGGTGTAATGTGCAAGATGTTTTGAAGATAGGGGTAGTCTTCTGATGGCGCGTGATGCAGGTCAAATTTTTCACCCAGGCTCTTGCGTGGCGCGCCAGAAAGCACCACACTCCTGCCCGCGCCAGAAAGAACCACGCTCCTGCCCGCGCTTCAACCTAGACTCCAGAAGAGTTTACGTAAGAGACAGAAAAGGTAGTTAGAAAAGGAAAACGGCACTTGAAACCAAGGCTCGGCGCGCGCTCCAGGATTTCCGACAGTGCAGAAATCCTGGAGCGCGTGCCGAGCCAGGCAGCCGATCCTGGCAGCCAAGACTCAAGAGGCAACGATGATGGGTTTCGAGGACTTCGACTCTCGAGCCCAGGGGGGCGTACAATCTTACCCCCTACGACGTGATGATTCGAAAATTATACATTTCTCGCCGGATCTTGGCGAAAGTGACGTGAATCGTTTCCTCATGTTTTCCCGATGAAAATGGTCCAAAAACGACACAAATCGGATTGTAATTAAGGAATCTTCATAATAAATTGATTTCCATAACTTCGTTAAAAATAGTCCGATTTACATGAAATTAGGTATAATTTTCATTTGGTAAACATGAGAAATCCATCGGTATCACTTCCATATCGATACGATAAAGAATAAAGTATACAGTTTTTCTGAAACAGATATGAATCCTTGGCCGACCGCAGCGAATCGAGGTTGGCGACCCACAGTCGAGGGTGAAATATATTCATTACAGCGTATTAAGAAATTCTTTATTCTTCATCGTATCGATATGAAAGTAACACTAATGGATTCCTGGCGTTCTCCCAATTAAAATTATCACAAATATCATGGAAATCGGACTACTTTTACACAAACAATAAAAATTATAAAAGGAGTAGGCATTTCTTAAACGCACTCTCTTATCGTATCGATATGGACGTGACAAATGGTGTCGGGCGGTTACCACACTCATACAGAATACACAAATTTTTAAATTTTCTATTTCAGACAACTACAACGGCTGATTTTATGCTATCAGTGGGTATGTGAGTTTTGTAAGGCGCTCCATTTTAAGCTGTATAACTCCGGATATAACCACTATTTTTGCATGAAAAAATTTACCTGCATCACGAGAAATCAGAAGACTACCCCTTTCTTCAAAACATCTTGCATATTACACCTCTTCATCATTTATCTTACATATAACATCACTTGCGTACCTATGTGTATTTATTTATTTATTTATTTATTTATTTCAACTTTATTACTCTTTAACGAGAAGAACAGAGAGTGGTACATAAAGAGAAAGTAAGAGTGAGTAAAGGCGAGGCCGCAGTAAAAACTGTTAGTAAGCCTAACCCTGAAATAAGATACATTACTTAATGCTACGTATACTAATACTAAAACATACTTAAAACTAATTAAACAATTAAACAATTAAATATGAAAAGCAAATTTGACCCAGAGAACAAAACATGACGAATAAGCAGTAATGGCACAACATGGGCTATAGCAGAAGGGGGAGACATGACGCAGTAGACTACACTAAAAGTGCTGGAGGATGTGGAGCCTGGCTGCATCTTTAAAGGCAGGAAAAGAGTCAATCTGTCGGACAGTAGCAGGAAGGGAATTATAATAAAGCGCCGCGATATACGAGAAAGAGGATTCAAATTTGGAATTACAGTGTGATGGAATAGAGAGAAGAGATTGGGATCGAGTTGAAGAAGAATTAGAGGAATGGTAGGAAATATTTGTGCGAAGGATGTTGTATAGATATGACGGACGACCAGAGGAAAGTACTTTAAATACGAGACAGCATAAGTGGAGTTTCCACCTTTGTGTCATACGTAACCAGGAGGATTTTGCAAAAAGCGGAGAGATGCGATCGAACTTGCGGACACAGTAGGAGAAACGCAGACAGGAGTTTTGGACACGCTGAATCATGGAAGTAAGACGAGAGGTAAGAAAAGGACTATATAAGACATCACAATAGTCAAACAATGATATTACTAAGGATTGTGAAATGAGAAGTTTTTGAGTAGTGGAGAGAATATGCCGACAGGGGTATAACAGACGCAGACGATTAAAGGCTTGGCGACATATAGTAGAGACATGGTTTTCAAAGGTAAGAGTAGAATCGAGTGTGACTCCCAAATTCCGGATGGAGGTGACAGGATGCAGCTGAACGGAGTCAAGTGTGACAGTAATAGGAGGTAGGGTACGGAGGAGGAAAGAAGAGCCTAGCACAAGAAGAGCGGATTTAGAAGGATTAAGTCTAAGCCCGTGTTGTACCGCCCAAGCAGATATTTGGGCCAGATCGTATTCCAAATTATTAACAGCTTCGTTTATATTATTCGGCGCAAAGGTGGAGATAATCTGCATGTCATCGGCGTACATGCACGAGATATTCGTTTTATTGAGACGAAGCAGATCAGCAACAAAAATATTAAATAATAGAGGACCTAACACAGAGCCTTGAGGAACTCCGCAACTCACAGCACGCAAAGAAGAGAATTTTGGCCCATCACAGTTTAACATAACCTGCTGAGTGCGCCCGACCAGGTAAGAGCGAAACCATGAAAGGGACAGAGGAGAGCGTCCGAAAAATTTCAATTTAGCGATCAGCAGGCTATGGTCGACGGTATCAAACGCTTTGGAAAAATCGAGAGATGTGATAAGGGCAATATTACGGGAGTCCATAGCACGTAATATGGAGTCGACGATAAAGAGGAGAGCAGTGGTCTATCAATATTAGTTTTTATATTCAAACAAGCAATTACATGGTAATTATTGCCGTCAATAGTAATAATTATGATCGTCACAACAGCCGGGGAAACATTTGGCCTTTTTTAATGAACCCTTGTAAAATTTTACAGCTGTTATAACTGAGCCATAAACCATTTCCATAATTTATAGTACCTCCAGGTCAACCAAATGTAGCTCCGTAAAAAAAGATGTTTCAGTGTACCCTACAGTAATAGCATTTATGATATCCTCTATAAGCCAGGTATATCGAGGTATACAGGGTGTCGCAAAAATGTTGCGTTTCCTTAAAGGGGGTGATTCTGGGGGTGATTTCAAACAACTTTTTCCTTTGCGAAAATGCTCTCCGATGTTTCGTTAACGAGATATTAATAAAAAGCACCGACCAATCACAGCGCGAGTCTGACGGCCGAGTTCCCGCGGTAGCGTGGCTACGAGCCGCGCTGCGACTGCGACGAGCAAGCAACTCGGCATGCATCGAAGAAACTTGCGTAGAATGGCAAATGAAAAAGACGTAACAAATAAAATCGAACATGTTGTCATGGTTTGTTCGTCATTTAAAGTGAATAATGAATAAAGGATAAATGGATGAAAATCACGTGTAACGTAAAAAGACGAATACGCAGTTTTTTTTTAGAAGATTCGAAAATAATGTTGCGAGCACCCGATGGATGGAATCCATGGCCCGCTGGTGCTCGCAACAGAAGACAAAAGGTGACAGCGAGAAGAAGGCGATCTGATCGATCGCCTGTCAAGCTGTCACTTGAGATCCGGAAGCCATTGTGTGCAGACGCATCGAAACCAATACCACAGCCTATTAGAAATTATATCCGTTACTGTTGTTCCTGTTCTAGTTCTTGTTAATGTTCTTTTATGCTTGTACATTAAATTTATACTATGTTGAACGGAAAACGTAACACTGGTGTCAGAAGTGGGATGCCCACGCGCGCATCCGCGGCCACCCGCAATCCTTCTCCTGCAGCGACGGGCGACACCTCTATGCAGGAGCTGTTCACCTCTCTGCAACTAAGCATCGTTGGACAGATGCGGGAGCAGCAGAGAGACGATGAGGCCCGAAGACAGAGGGAGGAGCGTCGGAGGGAGGAGAAGGAGATCGAGGAACGGCGGACTCAGGCGGCTTTTGAGGCGCGCATGTCACAATTAGAAGAAAGGATTCAGGTCGTAACCGATTCAATACAAACCGGGATAAGTTCGGAGGGTAGCGGCGCGGGCTCTCGGGGTGGGGAAAATGCTCCAGTGAATGGTGTTGAAAATAGTGGTATACGGACGCAGGTCCCTGCACCCGTTAGCGCGCCCGCCGCTGCCCATCTTCCGGAACCGTGTGTACTCAGCTTGGGGTACGCAGTGAAACCCACAATTTTTGACGGGAAAAATTCGTGGGAAGAGTACAAAATACAATTTGAGACGGTCGCGCGCGCAAATGGGTGGAATGATCAGAAGAAGGCTACCGCCTTGATCGCTTCCCTGGGAGGTGCTGCGAGGAGCGTCCTTACGACGCTCTCCGCGGCCCAATATGAAAGTTTCACAGAGTTGGTTTCCGCACTCGAATTCCGTTACGGGGCGAAAAATCTGTCCAACCTGAATTATGTGCTCTTCCAAACCCATAGACAACGAAAGGAAGAAAGCATCGCCTCACTGGCAACGAAAATAGAAAGACTGGCGCAATCCGCTTTTAACGATTGCCCGGCGGAAACACGGGATAAGTTAGCCGCGTCACAATTCGTCACAGCATTGATTAACCCGATAATGCAGCGGGAACTACGACTTGGTGGTTTTTCCTCCTTAAGAACAGCCGTAACCAGAGCCCTCGAAATTGAGGCTATCGAGCGAATGTCTCGTAATTCCACGACCGAATCGCGAGAAAGAAACGCCGAAAAACGAAAAGCTAAAACCTCTAAAAATTTCGAAAGGTTCCCGGCGAAACAGAGGCGAAATGAGAAACCCGAGGACGATTCGGAGGACACACCGAGAATAACAAGATGTTGGCTGTGCGGCAAAGCAGGCCACCTGAAGAAGGATTGTTTCAAAAACAAGAACGGCGAATCGAAAGGAGGAAACAGCCCCCGCAAATCACAGCAGGGAAACGGGAAGAGGACGGCGTAAGGGGGAGACGCCGGACCGGAAAGAACAGTCCCCCGGTCGTCAAGAGTGTGGCGATGCAGGAGGCGACTGGGTGGAAATGGAAGCCGGCCGACGAGATTTACGTAGGTGGAAAAATTAACGGAAAATCGTGTAAAATTGTCCTAGATACAGGTTCTCCAATCAATCTTCTGGAAAAACAATGGTGCCCGAGGAAGGACGTCCAAAGGACACAAACTGACATTCGCTCCACTACCGGAGAGAAAATGAACGTGTTCGGTAAGACGAGCATAGAAGTCAGCGTTGGAGAACTGTCGAGCGTAGAAGATTTCTACGTCGTAGAAATGGTCGAGAAGTGCATCCTAGGAGCGGCGTTCCTGAAGAAGCACCGTTGCAGCATCGATCTTGCCCGGAATGTGCTGTGCCTCCCCGGCAAAGCAGAGGTACATTTCGGTGATCCGACCGCCAAAAAGGAAAAGCCGGAAGAAGAAAAGGAAACGGTTGTACCAGAGTATCTGGAAGAGCTGGCAACAAGATGCTCGACAGGTTTGTCAAAAAGACAGAAAAAGCTATTTGCTGAATTACTGTGCGAATTTCAGGACACCTTTGCCACGGATTCAACACAGATTGGGAACTGCGACCGAGTGAAGCACACCATCGACACTGGGGATTGTCGCCCCATCAAACAGGCACCGCGGAGGCTGCCTCTACACCGACGAGCAGAAGTAGAGGAACTACTTAGGAAAATGTTGGCGCAGGGCGTAATTGAGGAATCGCGAAGCCCGTGGTCCTCACCGATCGTCCTGGTGAAAAAGAAGGATGGAACCATAAGGTTCTGTGTCGATTTCCGACGGCTGAACGAGATCACGAAGAAGGACTCGTATCCTCTGCCCCGAATTGAGGATACCTTGGACGCCCTCGCTGGGTCTTCATGGTTTTCAACTGTAGATTTACAGAGTGGATACTGGCAGATCTCGATGGACGAAGAAGATCGTGAGAAAACTGCATTTTCAGTGGGGACAGGACTGTGGCAGTTCAAAGTGATGCCCTTTGGACTCTGTAACGCCCCAGCGACCTTCGAACGACTAATGGAGGACGTACTTCGAGACATCAACTGGAAAATCTGTTTGGTTTACTTGGATGACATCATAATCTACGGGAATGACTTCGAACAAGAGCTCGAACGGCTTCGAACAGTGTTTTCGCGCCTACGAGAAGCTGGATTATTGATGAGCCCCAAGAAATGCTCCTTCTTCTGCAGAGAAGTTAAATATCTGGGCCACATCGTAACGGAGAGTGGAGTCAAGACAGACCCGGAGAAAATTAAGGCCATTGAGGAATGGCCACAGCCGAAGAATGTCACGGAAACAAGGAGCTTTCTAGGATTATGCACGTATTACCGGAAATTTGTAAAAGATTTCTCCAGGATCGCCAAACCCCTGCATCGCCTCACTGAGACCAAACAAAATTATAAATGGACAGAAGAATGTCAAGACGCTTTCCAGGAACTGAAGAAGAAGTTAACCGGAGCCCCAGTACTTGCCTATCCGGCGATCGACAAGGACTTCATCGTGGACACCGACGCCTCTAATTTCGCCATGGGCGGCGTTCTCTCTCAGGAACATGAAGGAAAAGAAAAAGTCGTGGCTTACTTCTCCAAGACCCTGGGAAAAGCAGAAAGGAATTACTGCGTTACTCGGAGGGAACTACTGGCAGTAGTGAAAACCATCGACAACTTTCGTCACTACCTGTACGGACGAAGATTCTTAATAAGGACGGATCATGCAGCACTTCGCTGGTTACTAACTTTCAAACATCCAGAAGGACAAGTCGCCCGCTGGATCGAGCAACTCCAGGAATACGACTTCGAGATTCGGCACCGGGAAGGAAAAGCCCACGGAAATGCCGATGGACTCTCCAGAAGACCTTGTATCGAAGAAAATTGCAAGAACTGCGATCGACTGGAGAAGAAAGAAACAGAAGCAGAAGTGCAGACCACAATCCACAGGATCTTCTGCGACGAGGAAAAGGACGAGTGGAAACGGAGTCAAGAGAAGGATGAATCGATCGGTTTCATCCTTAAAAAGAAAGGGGATAGAGAGAAACCCGAATGGCAAGACGTTGCCAGTTACTCACCACAGTTAAAATATTACTGGTCAATCTGGGACTCGCTGGAAATTAACGAAGGATTGCTTTTCAGGAAATGGGAGTCTCACGATGGCACGACGACCTCGTGGCTTTTGGTAGTACCACGCGAAAAGGTTGCAGAGGTACTGGAGGAATTCCACAATGCACCAGCAGCTGGACACTTCGGAGTGAATAAGACCTTGGCAAAGATCCGCCAACAATTCTTCTGGTCTACTTGTCGACAGGACGTTCAAGAGTGGTGCCGGCGATGTGACGTCTGTGCGGCGAAGAAGGGACCACGTCAGAAGGGAGCCGGAAACCTGAAGGTATACAACGTGGGAGCTCCGTTCGAGAGGCTTGCCCTGGACGTTGTGGGTCCGCTCCCGAGGTCCCGGGCCGGAAACAGGTTTATGCTGGTCGTGGCGGACTACTTTACCCGGTGGCCGGAAGTAATCGCGATGCCAGACCAGCGAGCAGTCACGGTGGCAAGAGCTCTGCTGAACAACGTAGTGTGTCGTCATGGTGTACCGTTGGAGATACACACGGACCAAGGAAGAAACTTCGAATCTTCAGTGTTCAAGGAATTGTTGAAACTGCTAGGAGTCAGAAAAACAAGAACAACTCCTCTGCATCCTCAATCCGACGGTCTAGTAGAACGCTTGAATAGAACATTGCTCCAATACCTTGCAATGTTTGTTTCAGAGCATCAACGAGATTGGGATGAGTGGATCCCCATGTTCCTCCTCGCATACAGGTCGGCACGACATGAGGCTACGCAACTAACACCATCAATGATCCTGTATGGCCAGGAATTGCGTCTCCCATTGCAATTATGGAGAGGACTGCCCCCAGAGGTGGAAGAAGACGAGGACGTTGAACGAGGATACTCAGAATGGATCAGAGGAAAAATGAAGAAGATACACGAATTCGTTCGACACCGGCTGAATATTTACAGCTCCAAAATGAAGTCGTGGTATGACAATCGCGTCCACGCGGTGGAATTTCAGCCCGGAGGACAAGTGTGGTTGTACCAACCACGAAGAGTAAAAGGAAAGTGCCCAAAGTTACAAACGGATTGGGAAGGCCCGTATACCGTGGTGGACCGGATCAACGACGTCGTCTACAGGATTCGACGTTCGCCTAGGAAGAAGTGTAAAGTGGTCCACGTACGCCGACTTGCAAAATACGAGGGACAATTTGTAGAAGAATGAAGACATCTACAAGAGAGAAGATTAGTCATAAACTAATCCGGTGGACTGGACTGCTTACGCAGTCCAGCCCCCGCTTTTACCCTCTGTTATAGGTACTCGATACCCCACGACGAGGGACAAGGTGTCGGGGGACTGCTACCGCGACTTGGATGCAGCCCCGGGTTCCCCGAATGTGCTACGACAGAGTAGCAGTCCGAAGGGGGGGCGCGGACATACGTGAAAGCGCCCCTCCAGCCTGTGTGGTCGTGTGGCCCTTCCACGCTGGGTTTCGGGAGGGCTGCCCCATACAGGTGGACAGCAGACGGGAAATGGTGTCCCCAACCACCAGTCGGACGAGCGGAGCTGGGATCGGCTGGAGGGGACATCGCGGAGCGGGGCTGTTGACAGGTTGCACCGAGACGGTCCCCTGGAACAACACCGGAAGCCACGAAGAGGAATGGGGCCATCAGGAAGCCAAGGACTGGATGACTGGAGACGAGAAGAAGACAACGCAGGGTGTACGAGCCCGGTGATGGCCATGGGGGGCTGAGCCGCTTGCATACTTGTGGCTAGTTGCAATTCCCTGCTCGCGCGCTCGGCCTTCCTCTTTGGCTTTCCGGCTCGTACGACCCCAACGGTTTCTTTACAGACACGACCGTATCTTAAAATACTTGGTATTTCTGCAAGGGAAAGCGGAACGACAACAGCAGCAGACAGACTTGGCAACCATTTTCGAGGAACCCAGGGGCTGTCCGTAGCTGAATGACGGGAGCCGAGTCCGGGAGGATGCAGCGTCGGTGTTGAGTCCGAAAGGGAGATGCAGCCTCGGAACAACGGAATCGTCGTTGGATGACGGAACTCCAGGGACATCGTGGAACAAGAAGCTGGAACGTCTCATCGAGGAACGCACCCGGAGTGCTCCGAGGATTTCGTCGCGGGACCAAGGGCAGAGGACGACAGCGTCGTTGGGGTCCCAGGACGTGGTGAAGAGGAGAATGCACCAGCTGTCCCGTTGTACCCACGCCTTGCTCAGGGTTTTTCCGTGGTTTTCCCCTGAGCGAGAAGGCAAATGCCGAGGCGGATGTCTGTAGAAGCCACGGAGCTTGCACGACAACTTCTGCAGACAAGGGTACGAAGATTACAAAGATGGCTCGACGCGGTCGGGACGCCCGCTGTTCGAGAGGGGGGAGCAGTGTTGCGAGCACCCGATGGATGGAATCCATGGCCCGCTGGTGCTCGCAACAGAAGACAAAAGGTGACAGCGAGAAGAAGGCGATCTGATCGATCGCCTGTCAAGCTGTCACTTGAGATCCGGAAGCCATTGTGTGCAGACGCATCGAAACCAATACCACAGCCTATTAGAAATTATATCCGTTACTGTTGTTCCTGTTCTAGTTCTTGTTAATGTTCTTTTATGCTTGTAACCAATCTGCCCTGCAGCCCTCCCAAACGGCCACTGTCCTGAAGAGGCCCTCTTCACAGCAGTATCTCCTCCCCAAGGTCCACCATCGCTCGCACGGAATACGTCGACGCGTGCTTTTCTTTTGAAATTCGAGCGCGTGCTTAGACACTTGAGATAAGCAAGCGACATATTCCGTGCGAGCGATGGTGAACCTTGGGGAGGAGATACTGCTGTGAAGAGGGCCTCTTCAGGACACTGGCCGTTTGGGAGGGCTGCAGGGCAGATTAGTTAGTTTGGGACCATTCGGACCTCAAGGCCCACCATCTCTAGCACGGAATACGTCGACGCGTGCTTTTGTTTTGAAATTCGAGCGCGTGTTTATACTCGAGAGATAAGGGATCCGTCTTTAATTTGAAGGTAGGACGAAGCAGGCGGGACTACGCGCAGTCAGCGGACTACCTCTTTGTAATTTCTAGTTCTTCAAAATTAATCAGGCTGATCAGTTAGAGCATTTCGCCAGGGTCGCGGTTTATTGTCCGGCGAGTCGGCGGTAGAGAACGGTTTCCTACAGTTTCGGATAATTTATGACTTAATTGGTTCCGCCTCGTAGCAGTCGTGAACTCAGGGTGTCGGAAAGGGGAAACAGGAATGGTATGCATTTTCTTCTTTATAGCAACTCGAAGACTGTCTCTTCTCTTCGGACCCTTTCGAACCGATACACGTGGTGTCTGTTTTCTATCTCGAAGCAATGGGTACATTGGCAGTAGAAGGACGGAGCGCGGGCTTTTGTGAAAGTGTTCGTTGCACTTCTGCAAAACACGTGTTCCGAAAATGTGTTGGCTTCTTTTTACCTAAAGCCTCTTGCCCTGGTGGGAGTTAACTCATAATGGAACCAGAGAAGCTACTTGGGGGTAGCGGAAGTTGCTTGGAAAAAATCCTGTCAGTCAGCTAGCAATCGCGTCGCAGAAATGTACACGGCCCAAGAATACTTCCGGATAAATACAGTGATCAGTGTTAGTAGCCGTGCAGTGAAGTGAATATTCGGTACGTTGACCTGGACGCACCTGACATTGCGACCCTTAACTTTGGGTAGTGGGAATGTAAGGATACCTGGGACCAGCTGTGCACGGAGCACGTCCATCGATGACCAGGATCGGTTCGGTGACCCTGTGACACAGATTTTCAAGCTGCAGGTGAATTTACAACAAGGGTGAGTTTTAGTTACTAACGCCTATCACCTTTCGTTAATTTCCTGTTACATTACCTTTTCGTGGCTACGTTATTAACACAAGGAAATTTACGTATTCCTTATCCTCCCACTTCAAATAATTATTATTTTCGAATCTTCTAAAAAAAAACTGCGTATTCGTCTTTTTACGTTACACGTGATTTTCATCCATTTATCCTTTATTCATTATTCACTTTAAATGACGAACAAACCATGACAACATGTTCGATTTTATTTGTTACGTCTTTTTCATTTGCCATTCTACGCAAGTTTCTTCGATGCATGCCGAGTTGCTTGCTCGTCGCAGTCGCAGCGCGGCTCGTAGCCACGCTACCGCGGGAACTCGGCCGTCAGACTCGCGCTGTGATTGGTCGGTGCTTTTTATTAATATCTCGTTAACGAAACATCGGAGAGCATTTTCGCAAAGGAAAAAGTTGTTTGAAATCACCCCCAGAATCACCCCCTTTAAGGAAACGCAACATTTTTGGGACACCCTGTATCATCGATCGTTTCGCAGATCGATGATATACATCGAACAGGTAGTACGCAATACACCACTGCGGTGGATCGTGGAAAAAAACATGTGGATGGAGTCGACGTAGAAATATGAGGCCGAACTCGCTGTCTCCAAGTAGTGGCGGGTATAACCTTCCGGCGTGCACGAAGGAGCGTCGCTCCGGCGTCTACGTATTTTTGCGTGCCGCGCGCCGGGAACGCACGCCGGGAACGCGCGCAGGAACGTCCGTGTAAAGGGCCCTATTGAGTCTAGGGCCAGTCGCTGGGTCAAATCGCTGCGACCAATCGCAGGTAGGAGATCCCACCTTTATATCGTGTTCGGTATCATTTTAATCAGGTGATTCTAACAAATATGTTGGTAAAAGTTTTATGACAATGAAACCAAAAACACAAAAGTTTTAATTTTAAATTTTGATTGCATTAGTATTGTCTCACACGTACGCGGGTTTTTAAACTTGCTTCGTTCCGAAGCTTTCGCTTACATCGAGACTTTACTGTATATCTTCTTTTACTATGCCTGCTTTTCTTTTCTACTGTATGTGTTTCTTATTTCTATGTATGTGCCACGTGTTACTTATTATTGACTCTTTACGTGCAGGCAACGATTGAAGAACGCAGCGTGCCTCACGGTAAGTCAGGGTACCGTGGCGGAAGCAGGTACTAGTGCAGGTACCTTATACGAAGCAGTTCCAAGGACATCTGCTGCGGATGATTTTTCTACAGCCAGAATATATGAAGAAGACGTAGGAAATTTGGAAGATTTTCCAATTATCGATGCAATTGTGGAAGAAGTACATTTCGATACGGGCGCAGAAGATATTGAAGAAGAAATTCATTTCAATGCGGACGAAGAGGAAATTATACAAGAAGTGCATTTCGAGTCGAACGAAGAAGAAATTGCACAAGAAATAGATTTCGACATAGACAGGGATGAGATACGAAGATGTTGGAAATGATGCCGATTACTGGGTGGTGGAGAATGCAGACCCAGAACAGCCGGAAAATCCAATTTCAGAAGGAATAGGCTTCGTTGATTTTCCGCATGTTTTCGAATAAATAAAAAATCTTGGAAAATATTCGACTATTGGCTGTGGCATCGAACATTTTGAAATAGTTAGATGTCAGCGGTATGGATTAGAAAATGCGTATTATGTAGTGTTCGCGCAAGAACCTTGGATCACCAACGAACTTGTTTTAACGCGCAAGGAGTTGAATACGCGTCGCGATGTATTACAGAATTAAGAGTAGTTAATTGCTAATTGTAATGTATTGACGGTACAATAAACGAGCACGTTTATTATGGGTAACACAGATCTTATTCTAATTATTCTATTTAACACACTTAATTAAGGAAATAGTAACTGAGTAAGTAGGCGGTGAAGGAAAGGAGCAGTTCTCGTTTCGGTATTACCGGAGCACCGATAGCTCTTGTTTACGTGTAAGAAGATAGCGATGTTTATCGTTACGCGTTTCACAGGCGAGAGAGCCATCGCGGAGACCGCACGGCCAAATCGCCGTCTCTCCCACCCAATCAGCCAATCAACGCGATCCACGTCAAATCGCGCGACAATAGATAATTAGTAGGTATCTCAACTGAGAGATGGCCCGACCAGGCCATCACCACGATCGCCCAGCCACAGTACCGGTAACGTCAGCGCGTTCAAACTTGGCGCCCCTTCGTGGAAGAGCGCTAGTGTAAGGTTGGTCGCATCGCCGCGACCAATCCCAAACATGTAGAGTGCAAAATGTGCAAATACACAAAGCGTATATCCTGTCTTCGGGAGATTGATGCCACTATGGATATCAACCACGCCGCTGTCGCCGCAACAATGACGACGGGCGGCGGATCTAGAGACGCGGTAGCGTCTCGACGCCAAGGACATGAAAGACACCCTGTACATGCCGACTGTCGCTGCCGTGTACCTTTACGCATCGCGCGGCTATTCCAACCTAACCTGACATTTATTTCATTAATATCTCATCACGCCTGCAATATTTTCTATATTTAAAGGCATTTTTATTATGTAAACCGCATATCAGCTTTCGACTAAAACCAAAATCAATCAAATCGGTCTACGCATGTCAGACATATCATAATATCGTCTCATGGATCAGTCGGAAACGGTCAGTTTTTTTCCGTTTTCTTCTCCGTCGTCAAGAAAATTTTCGTTGACATAATACGCATACGCATTATACGCACACCTTCAGCCAAACGAAACTAACACATGTTTCGTTCTTCGTTCGTCGACTCTCGGGATTATTCGGCAGGGATCGTCGTCTGTCATTGTACGTATGTACAGGGTGTAAACAGTATACGTAGCAATATTTTAGGGGGTGGTAGGGGAGGTCCAATGGAACATAAAAGTCCTATGACATAATGTCCGATCTGTCTCCATTTTACAGTAATAATGCCTCAAAGTTAACATGTCTATATGCTAAACTAATAATCGCAAGATTCCATAATTTTGCACATACATTGGAGACCACCAGTAGAGTAAAATGGTCTGAATACATTTTGTTGTATCTCGTATAGTTTCGCTGTTATAAAGGTTTAAACATCGGAGATGTTTGTGGAAAAGATCGTCGCTACACGCACACAGATGAGCCGTAGCACAAAGACCGCCCGTTGTGAGCTGTTCAAGATGACCCAGTAAGCAAGTAACTACGGGCCCCTTACAGTAGCGGTCCCATTGAGGATCTGTTTGGAGTAGCGGAGGCACTTAGGGTCGTCAGCTAGAAAATAAGAAACAAGTGAACGAAAACTCTACACGTGTTCTTAGGCCAGGCGTGCAGTGGTGGCAATTTGTGGCATGACAGTTTTGATGCTTATGAAGAATGCATTGATTTACGTGGAAGTAAATTCCTTTGACGACGTGACTGCAAAACGTGTTGTTTTTTTTCAGAAAGTGATAAAACTGTTTCTTTCCTTTTAGTGTGACTAAACTGTCACGCAACAAGCTGCTGTCAATGCGTGGCTACTCTGACCTGAATGTGCTTTTCTTTTGAAAATCGAACGCGTGTTTATACTCGAGAGATAAGGGATCTGTCTTGCATTTGACGGTAGGGTGAAGCAGGCGGGACTACGCGCAGTCAGCGGACTACCCCTTCTCTTCCTGTGTCTCTTCGCGAGGCGTATTGATGTTGGATAATACTCTTTAATTTCTAGTTCTCCAAAATTAATCAGGCTGGTAGAGAACGATTTACTACAGTTTTGGGTAATTTATGGCTTAACTGGTTCCGCCTCGTAGCAAACGTGAACTCAGGGCATCGGGAAACGGAAACAGGATTGGTATGCCTTTTCTCCTTTTGTAACAGTTCGAGGACTTTTCTGTTTCTCGTCTCTTCGGACCCTTTCGAACCGAAACACGTGGTGTCTGCTGTCTATCTCTAAGCAATGGGTACATTGGCAGTAAAAGAAGGGAGCGCGGGCGTTTGTGAAAGTGTAGGATAGTTCGTTCGTTGCACTTCTGCAACGCACATGTGCCTCGAAAATGTGCTTGCTTCTTTTTACCTAAAGCATCTTGTCCTGGTGGGAGTTAACTCATAATGGAACGAGAAAAACTACTTGGAGTAGAGGAACTTGCTTGGAAAAATCCTGTCAGTTTGCAATCGCGTCAGAGAAGTGTTTTCTACACAAGTGTATTACGCGTTGTTCCGAGCATAAACCTAGAACAACGGAGACGCAATTACTGCTGTACGAGCATTTGGGCAGCTATATCCGCGGCACCGGACGCCAAGTGAAAATTCATTTTCACCAATTTTTATAAGGTACGAACGCGTTCCATGAAAAATAAATTAAGTGATCAGTGTTAGTAAGAGTGCAGTGAAGTGAATATTCGTTATGTACATTAACCCAATCGCAATTGACGTTGCGACCCTTTTACTTTGGTTAGTGTCGCGTACCTGGGACCAGCTGTGCACTGGACGCATCCGTCGCTGACCAGCATCAGTTCAGTGACCTAGTGACGCAGGTTTTCAAGCTGCAGGTGAATTTCCGAAAGAGTGAGTTTTAGTTACTTTATTGGTGATTATTAGTTATTAAATTTAACGCAGGCTATGGCTTATTTCCGGCGATATTTATCTAAATTTCCGTACCTAAATTTTGTCTTCGGGGGTTTTAAACAGACTTATTCATCATCAGCAACAATGTTGGCCGTTATTAAACTACGGATTCTTATCACAATAACGAACTACGATCACGTTTTGTTTATTTCCTGTTACATTACTTTTTCATTTAAGCGATATTTGAAAACGAAATCTACGTATTTCTTGTCCTCTCACTTCAAATAATTATTATTTTCGATTCTGTTTTAAAAAAAATGTGTATTCACTTTTTTACGTTTGACATGATTTGCCTCGATTTATCTTTTACTCGTAATTCACTTTAAATGACAACAAAACGATGACGAAAGGTATCGATTGCCGTCGTTTTCGCAGAGATCTGATGAGAAATGCGGAGCTGAAAGAGTTTGGTTCTTAATAGGTATTCAAACCCCTTCAAGGGTCGGAAGCCATAAACTTGCGGTGAAGCATCATGGTGTGTTGTCTTCGCTACGGGATATGATGCGGCATCTCCTTGAGTCGAGCCGCTGGAGGATCACTCTTAAAAGTCTTTCCTTCCGAAAAACACACCACTTTGGGAATTACATGAAAGATCAGAAGTCAACACCCTGTTTCAATGTGTTGGTTTCACCAATATGCGCGAGCTACTACCCGTTTCAAACGCATGGTGCAAACTTTAGGGCATTATTACTGTAAAATGGAGACAGATCGGACATTACGTCATAGGACTTTTATGTTCCATTGGACCTCCCCTACCACCCCCTAAAATATTGCTACGTATACTGTTTACACCCTGTATATTATAACCTACCAAGTGCTAAGTGTCAAATCAATTAAGTTATCCGAATTTTTTTGAAATGTCACGAGTTTTTACACTAAATAGGAAACAGAATTATTGTCTCAATTAACAAGGTAAGTCGCCAAAATTTTTTAATAGACTTTTTATTTAGAGTCGCAGACTTGGAAGTTGTCCGGAGAAGGTTCGATTGGTCAGAGAACATCTTCTTTCGCATATGATTCTGAAAATTTGTATCATGCATGTACAAAATAATTATATTGTAATAAATTCCATTTAAATTTGTGAGATATTTTTATACTGCAAACTATTTTTAATTAAGATGTAATGGTCTCCGGTTGCGAGACGATTATCGGTGGAACGGAGAAGGGATTGGTTGCCGACTCAGTCGGTGTGTCCGGGTTCGGCGAATGAGTACAAATGCGTTGTTAACAATAACAATGTTTATTAGTCAAAGTCTCTGAAATTATGTTTGTAATTTACATATCTCCCGTGCGGTGTGTTTCGTAGTCGTTTTCGATTTTTGACGGGTCGTCCGGTAAATACGTTTATGTAGCGCGACACTCGAGCGGTTTATTTTAGCGACACGACGGTACACGGCGGCGACGACGTTTCGGCGAGCAGTTAGGAAAGTGGGATGCGGATTTGTTGAACGTTCTGCTCTAGATGGCCTTATGGGGCACGTCCGTTGAGAGTCGTAAAATATCGTATCAAAGTGCAATAGGGCTCTGGCCTAATGGGCGCGGAGACACCTCTTTGACGGAGGTAGGGCGCAAGATAAATCTCGGCCTATTTCGGAAGAGGCTGGTTATGGTACAGTGGTGACGATGGTCGACCACTGACACACCTCGTGGGAACTAAAAATGGGCTTCTTGTCGTACCGCTATTCGCATAACGCTGCAAGCACAAGAGCTCCTGATTCCACTCGCCGCGGCCTTTATATGCAGGAGCCGTGCATCTTCGCAAGCGAGGCAATACGCGGGCCCAGTGGCCACTTAGCGGCCTGGGTGCGTACTGCACCTCGCCCCTTTGTTTTGGTTCCGCGCGCTCGCGTGGTCCTCGTGACGTGACTTCGTCACAAAGAGTTTTTATGTAAAGCTTATGAAGGTAACGCTCAGGCTTGGATAAAAATGAAGGAGACGCAGAGGCTTGGATACAAATGAAAGGAACACACAGGCTTGGATTAGTAGAAATGAAGGGGACGCACAGGGTTGGATAAAAATGAAGAGGACACGCTGGCTTGGATAAATGAAGGGGACGCACAGGCTTGGATAGATGAAGGGGGCGCACAGGTTTAGAGGTTATCCGGAGAAGGTTATTATACAGGCAGAGAAGCATCTTCCTTCGCACAAGCTTCTGGAAATTTCTTAAATAAGGTAAATGAACAAAATTTAATTTAAATTTAGCAATGTGGAGGAAGTCACATTAGTGAACAAAGTACGCTGAAGACACATTCCCCGTCATACTTTTGAATTCAATCTTTGGTGAAAGACATTCATAATACTTTAACATTCACAGTAGTTCCCACGCTATTCATTAATTTTATTAGTTTCCCATTAACAAGATTTCAGTTCTCCAATAAACATACTAAATTAATTTTATTCCAACACCCATAAATTGTGAGTTAAAAATAATAATTGGATATCTCCGTTCATTATCCTTGAATTATTACCATTAGCATTTAAATATCCTACAACTAGACTTTCTGCCATACGCTCTCACCTTCTTCGGATACATTTTGTATTGTAGTCTCTACACTTACTATAGCAAAATGCCACTCTATTTCTATATAAATTCTACGTTAACTTGCAACTAAAAAATAAAATTTCGATCTTATATATTATTATAAGTATAATTATATGCATAGGACTTCCATTTCCGGTGTGAAAGAGTCGACACGGCTGAGTGAGTGGTGCGAGCGAAAACAGCGGAAAAGGTGTTAGCAGGGCAAGCAGGGAGTGAAAAGCGGGAGCGCAGTGCGGCAATCAAGGGGGACATCGTGGATTCGTCGGGTCCAGCCTGCAGAATTTCCAAGGCTGAGACAACGTACGAGCTTGAGGTCTGCTGAGACAACGTACGAGTCGAAGTCTGCTGAGACAACGTACGAGTCGAAGTCTGCTGAGACAACTAGTGAACGAGAGACACGCGAGAACTGGTCCCGAATCACCGGAAGCTGACCAACGCACTTTCTTCAAGGTCATCCTTCTCTACGAGGCATCGTAGAAGACAGCGTTTTCATAGCGTGATAACAAGTCAACTTGAGGCGCATGGTAAGCAAGGGTGGCATTGATTTTGTTCAGCTAAAATAGTCCTGTGATTCTGTTTTCGATTAGAATTGATCGTTCATCGCAATTTTTTTTAATACTACTTGCTCGATAGTCCTGTTGTTAAGGAAATTCTGCAGTCTAACGCCATCTCTTAGACCCACCGCTAATTAGGCAATGGCAGCGGCGCGCTGACTCATGTGGAGCGTCGATCACGGCCCCTTCCATCGACTTACGATCGATGGAGGGGGGACTCTCTTCTTCCTTCCAGGAAATCGGGCCGATTTCCTGGAGGGCGCTCTCTGTTCGCGACTACGAGACGAGTTAGACGGGCCGTCTACTAGTCGCAATTTTGTTACACTTGCTAAAACGCTTCGGTTGTTCGCTTTGCTTGCACGGAATCGGGCCGATTCTACGTGCATCGTTTGCTTAAGGAAATCCTACAGCGTAGGACGCGACTAAATCTATAATTACAGTCCATTAGATTAATTCAACCAGTTTTATTGTAAATATTGTATATAGACATATATATAGAGATTATAATTACTACTTAGAACTTAACAATTATCTCGTGAGTGTCCTATCGTTCCCACGTGCGCTATAAAAGTAACTTTGCGAACACCTGTATAGGAATCTCAAAATTCGCGTGATCGTTCGAGAATTCCCAGAAAAATGCGCGTAACAGTTCGTGCACGCAGAGGGATACTTGGCAACCGCGCTCTCGGAGAATTTTGTCGCGCGTCGATACGATAGTATGTCCTTACTTTGTCTTCGAATTTGTTTTACGAATACTTGACCTTCAGACAAAAACATATCGATATTTAGTCGTTAAGTTATAGTTAATATTATATGCTATTCTTATACATTTTATTTATAACATTTATAGTATTTTTATCCGGGTTTACTAAAATGTCTCATAACGAAGAGCAGTCTGGTCATTCAACGTCTGATCTAAATAACGATCAGTTACATATTGATCATTATCGTGTACCAAAAATTCCACAATTCTTCCGCTCGGATCCCGAATTTTGGTTTTATCAAGTCGAAGCGTCATTGCGTATCGCACAAATTACTGTCGAACAAACCAAAGCGGACATAGTCATAGCTGCGATCGACACGGAAGTCGGTAGTGTAATTAAGGATATAGTTAAAAGAGATCCGCGTCCTACGGATATATTTACCTTAATTAAGCGGCGTATCATATCTACATACGCTGAATCGGAAGAATCTAAGCTTCGAAAATTACTGAAAGGCCAAGTCATAACTGATGGAAAGCCTTCTTTAATTCTAAATCGTTTACGCGGCTTGAACGATGGAAGATGCGACGAATCCGTCATGCGAACAATTTTTCTCGAGCAATTGCCAGAGAATTCGCGAGCCATTCTCTCCGCTAGTGATACAACCGACGTAAACAAATTAGCCGATATTGCAGACAAAATCGCGGACAATACCAGGTCTTCGGAGGTCATAATAGCTTCATCCGCGCCTGTACCCGCGACTCCTTCCGATAATTCCAATACGGTATTAGATAATTTACTTTCCGAAATAAAACGAATGTCAAAACGTTTAGACGCAGTGTCGTCGCGACTAGGTAATATAGAACGTAAAAACGGACCGCGCCGTGGTCGCTCGTCTTCACGTAATAATAATAACAATAATAAGGAAAGTAATTCTTCAAATGAAAACGAGAAAGAAAAACTATGTTACGCTCACAAAAAATATCCAGACAATCCTAAGACTTGTAAACCGTGGTGCTCGAAATTTTCGTCTTGGAAACAGGAAAATTAATTCGATCCTCTGTTGCGGAGACGAAAACAGAGGATGGTTCTTCTTCGAAACGTCTCCACGTTCGAGATCGTGTTTCTGGTCAAATATTTTTAATAGACACGGGGGCAGACATATCACTGCTTCCCGCGATTCCGAAAATTCATGGTAAACCAAGCGCTTTTAAGTTATTTGCCGCAAATAATACCTTAATTGATACTTATGGTGAATCGCGTCGCACCCTTAATTTAGGTCTACGTCGCGAGATCGTTTGGAATTTCACTATAGCGGCAGTACCATACGCAATACTTGGTGCCGACATATTATCGCATTACGGGCTACTAGTAGACCTGCGTCATCGACGTTTAGTTGATCCCTTAACCGGAATGTACATAAACACAACCTTGAAAACGGTTGACTTTGTTTCCGCGAATTCTGTCGACCACTCGTCGAAGTATTCACACATATTATTAGAGTACCCGGAAATAACTAAAACTTCACAACAGAGTTTTCCAGTCGCATGCGATGTGTGTCATCACATAATTACCACAGGGCCTCCGATTTCCGAGCGTCCCAGGCGTTTAAGTCCAGCTAAATTAAAAGCTGCAAAAGCCGAGATAAAAGCGTTAATGGCGGCGGGCATTTGTAGACCCTCCTCCAGTCCGTGGTCGAGTCCGATACACATGATCTTAAAAAAGGACGGTACTTGGAGGATTGCAGGAGATTTTCGTCGTTTAAACGCTGTAACCATTCCAGATAGGTATCCCACGCCTCATTTGCACGATTGTGCAACAAATCTGGCGGGTAAAATAATCTTTTCATCACTGGATCTGTACCGCGCGTATAATCAGATACCCATGGCACCCGAAGACATTGAAAAAACGGCAGTAATTACTCCCTTCGGGTTATTCGAATTTGTCTATATGACATATGGGTTACGAAACGCGGGTCAGTCATTTCAGCGGTACGTCGATCGCATATTAGGAGATTTAGACTATGTATTCGTATATATGGATGACATATTAGTCGCTTCTTCTTCGGAAGAGGAACACGCCGAGCATCTTCGGGTGGTCTTCGACCGATTAAAAAAAGCTCATCTTCGTTTAAATGTAAATAAATGTGTTCTGGGTGTTACGGATATCGAATTTCTCGGGTATCAAATAAATGACAAGGGTATTCGACCTATTACGAAAAAGGTGGAGGCAATCAACAAATTCCCAAAGCCCAAAACAATTCTAGAACTGAGAAGATTTCTTGGTATGGTAAATTTTTATCGGCTCAACATACCACATGCGGCTGAGTTGCAGGCTCCTTTAAATAGTTATTTAAAAGATTCAAAGAAAAACGACAAGCGAACAATAATCTGGTCGCCTGAGGCGGAAAACGCCTTCAATAAAATCAAAGCAACTCTTATGAACGTTACTTTATTGGCGCATCCGCGTACGGACGCTGAAACGCGTATCATTACAGACGCGTCAGATACTGCAATGGGCGCCGTACTCGAACAAAAGGCTGTCTCGGGGATTTGGGAGCCTTTAGCTTTCTTTTCACATAAATTATCTCCTGCGCAGATGAATTATAGTGCGTATGATCGCGAACTCACCGCGATCTACGAAGCGGTAAAATACTTTCGATATTTTGTTGAGGGTAGAATTTTTAAGATATGTACGGATCACAAACCGCTAGTTTACTCTTTCATGCAGCGTTCAGATAAAGCATCTCCTCGCCAGATTCGCCAGCTGTCGTTCATTGCGCAGTTCACTACATTAATTGAACATATTCCTGGATCAAGCAACGTCGTTGCGGATTCATTATCTAGAGTCGATTCATTGAGACTTCCTCTCGAAATCAGTCTAAAAGATTTAGCGGAAAAACAGGCAAGCGATGACGAGCTAACCCAGCTTCGCGCTTCTCCAAACCCTTCATTAAAACTGGTCAATCTGCAATGGGGACCAACCCATACATCGATTAGTTGTGAGTGTCGGGAGAGTCCATTCGTCCTTATGTTCCAGCATCTCTTCGAGAATTGGTTTTCGAAATGTTTCACAAACCCGCGCATCCAAGCGCGAAAATTACGGATCGCACCGTGAGACAGCGATACGTTTGGCCTAACATGCATCGAGATATCGCACGTTGGTGCAAGCTTTGTATAGCTTGCCAACAGTCAAAAGTTTCACGTCATGTCAAACGCGTTCCCGAGCACTTTATAGCTCCTGATGGACGTTTCGATCAAATTCATATCGATATTATCGGCCCATTACCAAATAGCAATGGATTCAGCTATTGTTTAACCATGATTGACCGTTTTTCACGTTGGGTAGAGGCTGTTCCCTTAGTTGAAACCCCCGCAAAAACAATAGCTAAAGCCTTTTACGACAGCTGGATTTCTAGGTATGGAGCACCAAAAATAATCACAACTGATCAAGGAGCTCAATTCGAATCCCGACTATTCATTGCCTTATTAAATTTAATAGGATGTGAAAGAATTCGCACCACTCCGTATCATCCTGCGTCTAATGGAATCATTGAACGATGGCATAGAGTTTTAAAATCAGCATTAATGTGTCACAATGACCAAAATTGGTCCCAAATTTTATCGACTGTTTTGTTAGGATTGCGTTCGCACGTTCGAATCGACACTGGTGCATCACCAGCTGAATTTATGTTTGGCACAACAGTACGATTGCCGGGAGAATTTTTCTTTCCAGACGATTTAACACCAAACCCTAACATCTTCATCGAAGAGTTCAGGGAATATATGCGTATGGTCCGACCGGTACCCGTAGCGCATAATTACAAAAAACGTGCATTCTTCTTCAAAGATTTAAAAACGTGTACTCACGTGTTTCTACGAAATGTAGCAAAAAAAATCGTTAGAACGGCCATACTCTGGTCCATATGAAATAGAGAACCGTGTATCCGACGCAGTTTACAAAATAATTGTTAACGGTGCGACTCGTAGTGTTTCAACCGACTTATTGAAACCGGCATACTTTCTATTTGAAGATAACGTTGCAACAGCGCCTGCATCGGCAGGACCATCCTCCGATCCTTCAGCGCTTCCATGTACACCGTCACGTCCAGCGCTTAAAACATACTCTCGAAAAAAGTCTATTCAAGAAACAGAACCACTCGCATAGTCATAAGTATAATTGCCACCTCTTGCAGTGTCAATATCCATGTACATAATGTATAAAATGTAAATAGTTTGTAAATATTATATTATATCTTATTAGTTTTAAGTTCGTGCATAATTGCATTTGCACTCGGGGAGGAGTGTGTAGGGAGCGCTTACCCCCTCCGCAGGGGACTGTCCTGAGAGTGGGGAGCTCGCCGGTAACGGCAAAGGTGGCCATGAGGCACGACACACTTGGCTAATATACTTCGTGGTCACGCGTCGACTGAGTGCGCATTTCACTTAACGGCGAGTTAGCCGGAGAGGTTTTCTTTGTTAATTAATACAATATATATTTCCTCGTACCACGACTTTTATTCCTACTCCTTTGGGATAGGCATCCCTATTCGCCGTGGGCTAAACAAGGGATCAATTGGGCTAGATCTTTACCTAAATCCCTACATTTCAAGGCCCACCATCTCTCGCACGGAATACGTCGACGCGTGCTTTTGTTTTGAAATTCAAGCGCGTGTTTAGACACGAGAGATAAGCAGGCCCGATTGGTTAGTTCGGGACCAATCGAACTTCAAGCCTACCTTCTCTCGCACGGAATACGTCATCGCGTATTCACCCTGAATTGAGGGACTTCGTTTGTTTGTGTGCAAATGTAATTGTCGCGCTCACTTCGTGATGGAAGAAGCAAAAGGCGATAGCTGGCAATAAACCATTGAAAGGAACAAAAGCAGGATCGGAGGAAGACCAAAACACATTAGCCTTACATGACAACAGCTAATAAATCAGAAACGACATCTGCAATCATGAAAGGAAACAAAGGGTTCCTTGCTCTTCGTTAATCCATTTTACAGTGTTTACCAGCTTAAGCGAAAATTGTGGGCCCAGCTTGACGCACACGACCATCCTTTGATTGTTAGAAGGCTACGGATTGCCTGTAAGCAGCAATAAAACCGGCCGGCGCAGCGGGACACATAGGCCATCCAATACTGGTGGGGTTTTCCCGATGAAAATGAGTCTGGACACGAAGCACTCAGCCCATTTGTAATGTACACTGGTACCCAGTTAAATTTGAACGAAATCTTCCTAGTTGAATTGGGAAGAACCATCCCAAACACAAATTTTTTATGCAATTCTGCTTACCCCCATTTTTCATTTTCTGAAGCTCAGCCAAACATAAAGGCACAGTTAAACACGTGTAACGCGTGGTACAGAACACATTTTCAGTGAACCTAGCGTGTGCCCTAATTATATATTTATAATAAAAAACAGACAGAATCACTTCGGCACCATGGGGGGTTGACCTCGCCATGAGGTACGTGCACCGAGCAGTGATACCAGATCGGGGACGGGTTTCTTCGAGAATTTCGCCCACCTCGCACACACTACGCCGGGGCAGCGTGTCCGTGAGCTCGGCGCTTCGGAGTCCAACTCACAGACACACTGCTCCGGCGTAGTGTGCGCGAGGTGGGGGAAATTCTCGAGGAAACCCGTCCCCGATCTGGTATCTCTGGCACCGAGTATTCGCTTCCTCGTGATGGCCTGCTTTTCACTTTTTACGAACATTTGCGTTACTAGGGTGCGCGTGTTTAACCGTGCCTTCAGGACAAGAGTAACCGAGATAGACATAGGTACTCCTTCTAACGATTGTGGTCAAGGCCCGGTACCACATTTCTTATCATACCTTTATGTTGGAATTGATTGACGAAGTCCTTTCAATGAAAATAAGCTCAAACAAGACAAAATTAACTATTTTTGAGATTGTATATAGCGGTGAACTGCATTCCCCTTTGACTATCAATTAATCCTAAAAATAGTTCGTTTTATATCGTGTGTGGACTCATTTCCACCGAGAAGACCTCATCAATCATTTTGTACTATTTTGAAAAGATAGGATGAAAATTCTAAATAGTAAAATTTTTGCTATTGCGCGAGACATTCTAACACGCGGAGAATATGTTTCAATTACCAGGTTTCAACAGTGGTTCCTCGGAATAGTACATCTGTCTATCTGTCTATCTGTACATCTCTCATCTCTCGCCATATCTACTCACTTTCTTTCTGAATGTGGGCCGCCGGCAAAGTTGTTCGCGTCCATATAGCATACAGAACCTTATGAGAAGTTTCAGACTAGAGCGGACGATCTGCGAGGCGGATTTTTGACCGCAGCACACCGCTGTCCGCCCGCTCAGTACGATTTGCCCGCCTGTACCGGGAAACATCTTTTCATATGATTCAAGAGACAGTAAAATGCTGTTGTAAGTAAATCCGTGCCGACAAAACGTTTATGTGTGAACACATGTAGTTGTCCGTGCGGACAAAACACAAAGAAGATTCTCATAATATTCTGTATGTTACGTGGGCGGGAACGGGATTTTTTTCGAATTTAACTAACAAAGTAAACGTCATTGCGTGTCGCAAGTCCGTCATTGTAAGCGTGATGCGGTTATAAAACTTGACCTCGCGAATGCTGTTGAGGGTACACGCGGTCAATTTAGGACTTTCGAAGTCCCGAACTTCTGCATGACCCAGTAGAAGTAGACGAAATATATCAAGTACACTACTACCAACCCAACGATATATTCCCCGAGTGCCCTCGCTGTAGAGACCATTTACTTCAAACGCGCCCCATAAGCAGTTGTGTCGCGTGTAACGAACATTACCTCCGCTCAAATAGGAGACGTCGCGATTACAATATTACCTACACGGGTAGAGAACACCGCTGATTCTGAATAACGGCTGCCGGAAGCCAGAATAACGAAACTTTAAAATCACCCCACAGACAACAAAACCACACTAATCATGTCCGTGTACGGTGAAACCAACGACGCTTGCGCGAACGACCAAGGCGCGAGCACTAGCGCTATAGACTTCGGGACCAATGAATTGCTAGAACGAGTGGAATTATTGCGAGAAAAACAAGCGCAAATCGACAGGTTGCACGAGCTATATGTCGCAAACCCGAGTACTAACACGCGTCCCGCTTTAACTACCACTACTGACAAACCGGTGTTAGAAGATCTCTCCGCTCAAATACACGGTATCCGCGAAATGATAGAGAAACTCATTGTACCCCCGCAACAAAATTTTGCAACCCCGGGTTCCTCGCGTTTTGACAGAAAACCGGCACCCGGCTATAACTTCCTTCCGGACCCAGATCCCTCGCCCCAGATTAAGCTGAAAGACGCAATAGAAACCGTGCCCAAATTCGACGGTCACAATATTCCGGTATTACAATTCGCTAGGGCCTGCAATAGGGCTAAGGCTCTGGTTCCCCCGCACGCTGAACCTCAGCTTGCGAGGTTGTTACGAAACAAATTACAAGACCACGCTTACTTGGCCGTTGAGGATAGGGTCTTCAATTCCGTAAATGACCTTATCAAACAACTTAAACGTACTTTCGCCCCCGCTAAGACATCGGACCATTACCGCGGGGAGCTCGCCAATATTATAAAAGGTACCCACGAACACATACTAAAATACATCTCTCGCGTCAAGGATCTCCGATTCGCCATACTAGAAGAGGACAGGGAATACTATCGCGATTTCGCACAAACTCATCCTCAAAGCCTCGACCGACTGACATTAGATTCATTCATCGACGGTCTTCCACCTTACTTAAGGATGCGCCTACAACAGCACCACTTCGACACGTTAGATGAGGCTTTCGACCTAGCAGTCCTCGTGGATAAAAAGATGGACCGGGATCGACTCAGGTTTTCGGAACAAAAGCCTCCCAAGGTGACCTGCCAACTGTGTAATAAGACGGGTCACGACGCTCGATCTTGTCGAAGCAACCAAGGCTCCACCCCTCAACCCGCCGAGAAACAATCCCCAAATCGCACAGCAGAATCCGGGTATCAAGCACCCCCACCCCTACTCCCTTATTGGGATAAAAATCACCCTCCTCCACCAAAACCCACAGAGATACGAATCTGCAGTTATTGCAAAAATCCCGGACACTTGATCTCAGAATGCAGAAAATGCATGTTTAATCGCAACAGAGACCTTGGAATTGCCCCAGCACAAGATTCGGGAAACGCCCCGCCTCCACGGACAACCGCGGACGCGTGCCGTGGAACGGGCCAACCAGGAGCGCGTCCAGTAACAATATTACAGGACCAAGGACCACCGGAGCTAGGATTGCCACCACGCAATTAAAGCCAGTGGGCGAAGCCCCATCCGTAACCATCCACTCTCCAGACTTCGAAACGACACCGGAATTAATGATCGACACCGGCTCCGAAGTAAATCTATTAAAAATCCAAGCCGTAAAGAGAATCCAGGACATCGATCCAGAGAACCAGGTATTCCTTAAAGGCATTGCAGAAGACAACGTCGCCACCCTCGGGACCATAAAGATAACCCTCTTGGGCAACGACGTCACGTTCCACGTAGTCAAAAATGACTTCCCCATCAAACCTCAAGGAATACTGGGGACGGAGTTCTTAAGAGAACAAAACGCCACAATAAATTATTCCAAGAGACAGTTGGATGTCCATGGAACCACCATTCCTTTCGTAAACAAAAATCAAATTCTGTTACCCGCGAGATCAAAAAGCACCTGTTTTGTACACGTATCCAACTCAGATAAAAAGGAAGGGTATTTGCCGCGACTAGACTTAGCTAGACTAACTAGACTTAGGGAATCCTCGCCGGTAACGCTCTTGTCCGTAACCAAGACGGCAAGGCTTATTTGCAAATAATAAACTCGAATGAGATAGACATACCAATCGCGATACCAACAGTCGAACTAGAGGATTTCGACGAGGTAATCACGGAACGCAAACCGCTACTGCCGAAAGAGACCGTAACGCCTATAAGCACCAACTCCTTCCCCAACTCAACAAAACGCAAGCCCCTCTTACCACAGGATCCGTCGATCCGTTACCTCGAGGCACCCACGAAGGTGCACTCAGCCCCACTCCCCGGCCATCACGCCCTTTTCCCCAAATTCCCACAAGTCTCTAGCGGCAGTTCCCAAATCAAACCCGACGGAAAACTCCGAGAAGGCTCCCTCCAGGGCTGAAAAGTTACTCCAGTCCATATCCACGAAGCACATGAACCCAGAAGAAAGGCTCCACGTTCAAGAAATCGTAGAGAAACACCACGATTTGTTTCATCTGCCTGAAGAAAAGTTAGGGCACACAAATGCCATTCAGCATGCAATCCAGACGACGGACCCAGCTCCGGTCAACACGAAGCAATATCGCTTTCCCCCTATACATAAATAAGAAATCAACAACCAAGTACACAAGCTACTTGAAGACGAAATTATCAAACCATCATTGTCGCCCTACAACTCGCCCATCTGGATAGTGTCCAAAAAGCCAGGACCTAACGGAGAAGCCTTGTGGCGGATGGTAATGGATTTCAGGGAACTCAACAAAAAGACCGTTCCCGACGCGTATCCACTTCCAAATATTAATGAAATATTGGATCAATTAGGAGGAGCCAAATACTTTTCAGTATTCGACCTCGCCTCGGGATTCCACCAGATACCTATGAAACCCGAAGACGCGCCCAAGACGGCCTTCTCCACACCCCATGGACACTATGAGTTTGTAAGGATGCCATTCGGACTCCGCAATGCACCAGCGACTTTCCAAGGTCTGATGGACCACACACTTGCAGGACTCCAAGGGACGGAAATGTTCGTCTACTTGGATGACATCGTCTTATATGCAAGCTCCCTCACTGAGCATTTAATTAAATTTAAAAAAACTCGCCCACCGCCTACGGGAAGCGAACCTTAAACTTCAACCTTCAAAATGTAAATTCCTACATAAAGAAGTAGCATATCTAGGACATATAATCACTGAGGAAGGCGTGAAACCTGACCCACAGAAAATTCAAGCCGTTCAGAAATATCCCTCACCTCGCTCACCAAAAGGGATTAAAGAATTTCTCGGGCTAACCGGATACTACCGAAGGTTTATCCCTGAATTTTCCAAAACTGCTCGACCATTGACCTCACTATTAAAGAAAGACGCATTATTTGACTGGGGACCGTCCCAACAAATCGCCTTCGATCAATTAAAGTCAGCATTGCAACAGGAACCTATTCTACAATACCCGAATTTTGAATTGGAATTACACGTCACCACTGACGCTTCTGACTACGCAGTGGGAGGAATTTTAAGTCAGGCCGTCGCAGGGAAGGAATTACCAATTGCTTATGCCTCCCGCCTCCTAAACAAAGCGGAAACCAATTATTCTACTATAGAAAAAGAATTGTTAGCCATTGTATACTGTGTCAGGCATTTCAGGCCTTATCTCTACGGAAGGAAGTTTATCCTATATACGGATCACCAACCTTTAATTTGGCTACATAAGGTAAAAGACCCAACTTCACGCCTTGTTAGGTGGCGATTAAAATTGGCAGAATACGAATACGAGATCCGGTACCAACCAGGTAAAAGCAACAAACTTGCCGACGCCTTATCTCGTAATCCCCCTATAGTAGAGGCATGCCCTATAAGACCCCGAGAGGAAGCAGACGACGATTGGGAGGATCAGCCTCCACCTAAACGCGGCCCCGGAAGACCCCGGGTCCCCAAGGTACCAACCCACACCCGTCTAAAGGCAAAGCCCATCAGAAAACAACCTTCTCGAAAAGCCCGCAAAAAGGACAATCCTTCAGAAACAATGAGTCAGGAGGACGAAGAAGAAAACCAAGCAGAAGAAGGGGAACAATCAGGAATCCCCTACCAGGCCATTTCGCCTACACGACCTTCAACACCTCAAACCCAGGGTGACCATGACTTCGAGGTAGAATCCAACGCATCATACGAGTCGATTTCAGACTCGGAACTATCAATTATCGACTTGGATGGACCTCTCGTTGCTGCATACGAGACAGATCCCGAGCGAAATGTCAGAATAACACCGTTAACCAGTCGCGACCCATTGTCCTTACGAAAGGAAACGCTCGTCTTCTTCCTAAGTGCTGACGGAAAGGCTTGCGATGACGGAGCTAAGCAGCTAGACGAAATGGGAATCTTAACGGAAACAGGCGAACTAACACTGGGCAGAGCCCACGTAACATACAATCGAGGACAAATTCTAATCGGGTTAGTTATTAAAGAAACACACGATACGCCTTTAATAATGAAAACATGGAACGAGGCCCTCTCCTCCCTTAAAGACGTGGTACGAGAGCTCATAGTACACTCGATCAGTATAGCCAAGACAGTCAATATCGACCAATTACACTGGCAGGACATCATCATGGACGTCCTTGAGGTCCTCAACGACGAAGAGATCGTTGTTACCATTTGCCTACAGCTTGTCCAAATCCCCGAGGAATCGGAACGGACGAATATAATTACCGAGAACCATGCATCCGCAGTAGCCGGACATAAAGGCGTAACTAAAACCTACCACCGTATACGATATCATTACTTCTGGAAAGGTATGAAGAAAGCCGTGGAAGATTTCATTCGAAGCTGCCCGGAATGCCAAAGGAAGAAACGTGTTTCGCGTAAAAACCCGGCAACCTATGATCCTCACCGACACACCGGGACGCGCCTTCGATAAAATCGCTTTAGATATTGTAGGACCTCTACCCACTACAAGAGAAGGCAACACTTACATATTGACCATGCAGGACTTATTAACTAAATACTTTGTATGTGAACCCCTAAAACAAGCCACGTCGATAAAAATTGCGGACGCATTTATAAAGAAATTCATTTGTCAATTCGGTGCCTCTAGAGCCATCCTCACCGACCAAGGAGCAAACTTTACCGGCAATTTCATGAAAGCAGTAGCCCGTAAGTTTAAAATCCAACAATTCAGAACAACAGCCTTTCACCCACAGACTAACGGTTCCTTAGTGCGATCGCACCTTGTTTTAACAGAGTACTTGAAAATGTTCATTGATAAATACAGCGACTGGGACGAGTGGACAGACTTAGCCGCGTTTTCTTATAATACTAGTGTCCACGAGGGCACTGGTTATACCCCCTACGAATTAATATTCGGGAAAATAGCTCGGATACCCAGCCGAACTCCGGTGATCGAGGACTTCGAGAATGAAACGTACAATCACTATCTTGCAAAATTGAGTACGAGGGTACAAGAATTACAAACCGCCGCAGCTAAGAGGTTAGACCAATCAAAAATACTATGATCGCCACATAAACGAAGAGACCTTCAAACCCGGAGACTTAGTTTACGTTCTAGTAGAACTGCGAAAAGGAAAATTCAGCGACCAGTACTCTGGCCCGCACACGATATCAGAAGTAATCCCTTCGCAAAATCTAAAAATATCCTGGAAGGGCAAAACGAAAATAATCCACGCGAACAAAGCGCGTCTTGGTCGCCAGCGCGAGAGTCCCGGTTGACCGTAATACTTTAGAAATCAAAGACTTCAACAAGTTTATTCCTAGGTCTACATCACCCATCTACATCTCCAATTACAAAGCCAAAGATGCCGTCCCCCCAAGACCCGATGGCTCCTTCCAAAAGGAAGACTAAGGGAGGAGGCCGATCCAGGCGCCTGTCGAGGATGCGATGGCTGCGCCGGGAGTACTTGAAAGCTGGGAGAAGCCTCTCACCCCTTCTCCCGCGGGTCGTCTCCGTCGAGGTAATCAGGAAGGCAACGCCTGCGGACCCGGGGACACCACCACCGACTCCACAGGACACGGAGGCCCCACAGGGAAGCAGCAGTTCGCCGTGGCTCCCAAAATTGTGGCGGCCTACAGTTTGAAGGAGTCCACGGAGGAACCCAGCGTGGTCACCATCGAGGACTTCCCCCCATCAACGCCGATGGTCCCGTATAGTCCTCTCCCATACGAATGGATGGAAGAAGGAGCACTGTCCCATCCTCCTCCTCCCCCATACCAATCTCCTCCCCAGCACCTTACATCCCTAGTCCCTTCCATAACTCCACCCAACCCCGGAGTGGTGGAATTCTTGGACACGGGGTCAGCCACCAAGGTACCGGACCATGAAGAACTGACGCCCGAGTACCTAAGATGGTTAGATGGCCTGCGTAAAAGCGGCTACGACCCCACCTTCCTCCTGGAGGAACCCACCAACCCCTTTCCCGACCATTACTCCACGTTCTACCTATAAATAGTTCCTAAACCTTCCTCCCAGCCCTTCCTTGTAAATAGAATCCTCTGTATATAGTTCCTCTTTCGACGAAAGATTTTCTCGTATTTTTGTTTCATAATTTAGTTATTTTTCAACCAAAGACCTTCTTTTATCTTGTTTTCACAAGTTTCGTAATTTAGTTATTTTTCAACCAAAGACCTTCTTTTATTTTGTTTTCACAAGTTTCGTAATTTAGTTATTTTTCAACCAAAGACCTTCTTTTATTTTCGTTTGCTTTATACCAAAGATTTTCCTTTATTTTTTCTTCCCTTACACCAAAGACCACTTTTGTTTATTCTCCCCACTATACCCATTGATTTTCTTTCTTTCCCATTAACGGTGATGTTTTATTTTTCATGCAACTTCAACAAATTATTTTCTTCGTCTTCCAAACATATATTTTGTTTCCTTATCCACCTTCTTTATTCTGTGCAAACGCCGTAAACACCCAATCGAGAGCGTGCTCAATCCAGTCAACCCCGCTCTTTAATGTTATGAAATGCACGCATTTCTTCATATAAGGGGGGAGGTGTGACGTCCCTATAATTTTCGCCCAACCCTAACTAGCTTCCTCCTTATATGACCTACCCAAGAATCTACTACTATCTATAAACCACAACTCTTAACCCTTTACGACTCATCAGATCTTGGACGATGTACCTTAGCGGTCCCCATCTCCAGCTGATCATATACGAAATTCCCCTTCCCCTCTTCGCCTTAGAGGCATAATTCCCCCTCAATCACGAATTGCAACAAGTCCCTCGCCCCAACCTTTCTAAATCAAAACCTCTTCCCTCCCCCTCTCTACCAATGAAAACCACAAAAGTCCACCCAACGGATTGAGTGCCCCTTTTCAAAATCCCATTGTCTTACAGCCTAATTATAGATCAACCTTTGATTCTTACAAAAACCCTAGAGTTATTACGACACATACTTTACGGATGACTCATCACGCATACCGCAAATTCCACGCATAATTTGGGCATGAGTCATCACGCATACCTCAAATTCCCCGCATACCTCACATTCCATCAGTTTGTATAAATACCGATGCCGCGAGGCCCACGCATTCATTATTCCTTGCTATCGTCAGTCGCGATCATCATTCTGTCTCACCTCAGACTTAAGTGGTTTACCTTATTAGTTATATTCTAACATTTACATTCAGTGTTCATCAACCAGCGTCTACATCACTGTAAGCGTTTCCATTTCTCTTATTTTATATTATTGTTCATGCTTTTGTTTATAACATTTAATTGCTATGTTATTTCTTTATATTAATTTCTTTGCTTAGACTTACGCTTGTCGCTTTATATATATACACATTGTTTAGTATGCATTTATATCGGTTTCTCTTGCTTCGGCTCTAGCCTCATATTGTTATATTGCTATCTTTATCATATAATCTCTTATTGTCTAACTCCATTGCTTCGCATCTTTTGCTATTTTGCCTAACGTTAATTATCTATCATTTACCTTTATATAAATGTTATGTGCCTATGCTGAATGTCCAACGCATAATTATAAAGTGTTTATTGCTATCTGTTACGTGTTCCAATAAATAACGCTTTCGCTTTTATCTTTAACCGTTAATTCTCGCTATTTCGCCTCGAATACCTGAAACCATTACGCGCAACGACTACAGCTGATCGGTCTCCGCAAGCGCCGAGAGGTCTTGCCCGTGTTTACTAATGTTCTTTCATATAGAGTCCCGTATGACTATTCCCAAACCTATAGTAAAAACCCTACTATTTACGCCTCTTTTCATACGATGCAGTTAGTAAGCCAATTATCGAGCCATAAATCAAAGCCAGTACTCTCACGTGCGTCACTCGGGTGTACGATCACCATACAGCCTTCCCTGGTCGACACAAGTCGCGAAGCATAGCCTTCATAGTGAAGCTGGTTTTCCCACGAAGCAATGTCTTCGAGCTCTCCTACAAGGCGCGAAGCATAGCCTTCATAGTGAAGCAGGTCTTCATACGAAGCAAAGTCTTCGAGCTCTCCTACACCTTTCCACAAGTCGCGAAGCATAGCCTTCATATTGATGCAGGTCTTCATACGAAGCAAAGTCTTCGAGCTCTCCTGCACCTCTCCACAAGTCGCGAAGCATAGCCTTCATATTGAAGCAGGTCTTCATACGAAGCAAAGTCTTCGAGCTCTCCTACACCTCTCCACAAGTCGCGAAGCATAGCCTTCATATTGATGCAGGTCTTCATACGAAGCAAAGTCTTCGAGCTCTCCTGCACCTCTCCACAAGTCGCGAAGCATAGCCTTCATATTGAAGCAGGTCTTCATACGAAGCAAAGTCTTCGAGCTCTCCTACAACTATCCGCAAATTCCGAACCATAGCCTTCATAAAGAAGCAGGTCTTCTTACGAAGCAAGGTCCGCACGCAACCTCCCTATACTTATATATATATGTTACGATCCAAATCCCGCCACCCAGGACGTGACAAAAAAATTTTTTAAATTATAATTTCGACCGTAATAATTAGTATGATTATTTGATTTCGGCGCACAGGTTCGGTCAATTTTAAATCACTAAAACACAAGCTATTTAGCAATAGATAATAAAAGCTTTTGACGTTTCGATCTTGATTTAGATCTTCCTCAGGAAAGTTGCGAAAAATTATAAAATATTGCTTTTGCTGTTTGAATTAAGTCAACGTGTTTCTGTAACACGTGTGACACGTGTAACGTTCTCGAACGAGACGTTGCCGTTCCTTACAGGTTATCCACGAATAGAGCGGTTACCCGTGAATTTGTGGGATAGGTTCGGGTGACGTGCGATTAAGAAATGAATTTCACGATCCAAGAGTCCTTCTTTTAGTAAATAATAACAAGGTTTATTCAAAAATAAGTAGCGACACGAAGTCGTATGAATAATTATAATTAACATAAGATACGTAACGACGTATTGTTCGCTTATATGTTAGGACTTAACCCTAGGTCGGTAATTATAGATATAAATTTATAGATAAAACGCTGAGTCGGTAATACAGAGATTGACTATTTGTCGATTTAGTAATTGAATTGGATCAAGACGCTATGTCGATGATACAGAGCACGACTATTTGTCGATTTAGAGAGTTTCAATTTGATTACGACGATAAGTCGATGATATAGATTTAGTGAGTTTGAATTTGATCACGACGATAAGTCGATGATATAGATTTAGTGAGTTTGAATTTAATCACGACGCTAAGTCGATGATAAAGAGAACGACTATTTGTCGATCTAGTGAGTTTGAATTTGAAAGTGACGCTATGTCGATATACGGATTTCTTCTGGTGCCTATTAGCTGGCCCACGCTTTAGAGTTAGAAGGGGTTAGTGAAAAGTGACACGTGAAGGATGTTTGAGGGGCTAGCGAAAGCGGCCTCGAAGGATTTTGAGGGGCTAGCGAAAGCGACCTCGAAGGATTGAGGGGCTAGTTAAAGCGGCCTCGGAACGGTGTGAGGGGCTAGTTAAAGCGACCTCGGAACGGTGTGAGGGGCTAGTTAAAGCGACCTCGGACAGGAGGTTGAGGGGCTAGCGAAAGCGACCTCGGAAGGATAAGGAAGTTTAAAGAATACTTCTAGCAAGACTGAGGGGCTAGTTAAAGCGACCTTAGTCGTGTAGGTTCGGTGGCAGAACCAAGTCTGATTACTGCTGTCGGCGACCCGGTATTTATACCAGTTCGGCGTACTCAGCCCGCCAATCGCTGGCTGTGCGAATATTACGCGCCAATGATAATTAGCATCCGGTTCGCGCCACTCGCGGACTACGCTTAGTTTATTCGGCGTCCGGTTAGCCGTACGGTGTGCGCATGCGTCCTTACGCGCGGCACTGAGTCTGCTTGTTTGAATACGCGGGTATGCGCAAGCGTTGCGCGTTACTAGTTTCGTTGCAGTATGGAAGTCGTTCGCGAATATTTACAATATACTTAGTGCTAGTTAACATAAGAAGTAGAATAAATGATGAAATTAATAATTATTATAAGAAGTATAGAAAAAATGTAGGGCGGTTCGTAGCGGAACGTTACACACGCGAGTCGGTTGGAATAAGACTGAAGTAAACTGTTGTAACAAAACATCTGACTTTAGAAGGTGAGAACAAGGTAAATACCGTTGGACATTGAAAACATATTTGAACTTCTAGAATTTCAAACGTAAAGGATGTATCGTTTGCAGTAACAAAGCATTCTTGCTCATATGATGTGTTAAACACTCTAAAGGTGTTGACGAGCAATAAACATTTACATAACTATCATTGATATGTAGACAATTAGTTCGATCATATAAATTTCTATGGAGAAAAAACATCATAAGACATTACTTTTTTTAGCAATGTTGCGTAATATTCTTGTATTTTAGGTGTTTCATACCTAAGATGCTTGTTTGGGTTGTAATCAAGTTTACATTGGACAAACATCTAGACTTTTAGAGAGACGAGTTTATGAACATAAAAGAAATATTTTCGTATCCCCGATACAACATACTGCTTTAACTAAGCATTCATTAGAGTTTGATCATAGATTTGATTTCGACAATATTAAAATTGTTGATAAAGAAAGTAAGTTGAATCAGAGGATTCTTTTGGAGACAATTCACATCATTAAACAGCCCAGCGTAAATCTTAGGTATGAAACACCTAAAATACAAGAATATTACGCAACATTGCTAAAAAAAGTAATGTCTTATGATGTTTTTTCTCCATAGAAATTTATATGATCGAACTAATTGTCTACATATCAATGATAGTTATGTAAATGTTTATTGCTCGTCAACACCTTTAGAGTGTTTAACACATCATATGAGCAAGAATGCTTTGTTACTGCAAACGATACATCCTTTACGTTTGAAATTCTAGAAGTTCAAATATGTTTTCAATGTCCAACGGTATTTACCTTGTTCTCACCTTCTAAAGTCAGATGTTTTGTTACAACAGTTTACTTCAGTCTTATTCCAACCGACTCGCGTGTCACACGTGTTACAGAAACACGTTGACTTAATTCAAACAGCAAAAGCAATATATTATAATTTTTCGCAACTTTCCTGAGGAAGATCTAAATCAAGATCGAAACGTCGAAAGCTTTTATTATCTATTGCTAAATAGCTTGTGTTTTAGTGATTTAAAATTGACCGAACCTGTGCGCCGAAATCAAATAATCATTCTAACCAGGAAAGATGTATAACGTGGCTTGTTAACTGTGGCTTAGACGATTGGGTGGAAATGTCAAATGCGGAATTGAAAAAAAAGTTTGTATGTAGTCGTCATTTTGACCAAAGTAATTTTTACGCGTCCGGGAAATTGATGAGACATGCCGAACCGAATAAATATTTTGATCTTAGCGCCAATTTAGAGAACATTAATAAGGAATCTGAGGTCAACTCGTTGATAAAAGAACGCAATGAACTCGGACAACGGTTGCTTGAATCTGAGGAACAGTTGCAGGAAGCGAAGAAGAAATACGATATTCTTCTCTTGCGACTGCGGACGAAGTGTAGAATACTAAATCGTCTAAAACAACAGCTGTTTTCAGGCAGTATCGATGATACATGCCAGAAAAAAAGCAATCGCGAGGAGGGTATCGGGTTATATTCTAACATTTATTTGTATGGTCTAATTTAAGGGAACTAACAAACCGTTTTCGCGTAACGAGCAACGATTGTGTATGACGTTACATTACACTTCGCCGTCTTTGTATATAAAAATGCGTGATGTCCTCGAGTTTTATCTTCCGAGTCCGAGCACTATTATTCGTTGGTTCGGGAAAATTGGTATTTGGCCAGGTATTTGTCAAAATTTATTCGCCGCGTTGAAAGTAAAAGCTTCGCACATGGAAGTCGAAGATCGCAATTGCGGTCTTTTATTTGATGAGATGGCGATCAAGAAGTGTTTGAATTTCCACCCATCGAAACAAATTATTGAAGGTTTTGAAGATTTGGGGGTTTTAGGTAGAAATTTAGCCGTGGGTACGCAGGTTCTTGTTTTTATGTTGCGTGGCTTGTTCAAGAATTGGAAGCAACCAGTGGCCTTTTTTATTTTAAAATCTAGTGTAAAGAAGCATGACCTATCCACGATTTTAGATAATATTTTAGATGCAGTTTACAATACTGGTTTACGAGTCAGAGCAGTTATTTCCGATCAAGGGGCAAGTAATCAGAGCTTAGCAGACGCCAGATCCACAGTTGACCATCCATATTTTTTCAGAAATAGCCAAAAAATTGATTTTTTATTTGATTTTTTAAACCTTTTTAAAAGTCTTAGAAATAATTTAATAAAGCATGATTTTTCAATCGGCGGAACACCAGTTTCTTGGTCAGACGTCGCACAGTGGGGTATTTGCCCCGAAAATGCGGTCAAAATTCAATTTTAAAAATTTTACATAAATTGTAAAACTTTTGTTTCTTGAGTTAGTTGAATATCTGAGGAACAATCTATCAATATTCGTTTTCGCATTCATGTATCCATAAAGGACTGTGATTTGTCGGACGTTTAGGATTCTGCTAACACGCTTTCCTTTCTCAACAAATTCGCCTATTAGTAATTTGGAACTTATTTACATAAATTAAATAGATTTTTGTTTTATAGAAGTTTTTCTAGCTAAGTGTATGGTATACTTTTAAGTAAATGTTACTTATGTACCATATATATTTTTGTAGTTATTAATATTTGAAGATAACCAACGATTCAGTAATTTTATTTATGATTCTAAGACTTTGTTAATGATTTCGTTATAGTTCCGGGTGAGTCCCGGTGTTCATTTTAGTGTCATTGTGTTCTATGAAGCTTTATGATTAAGATACAAGAAAAATTGATTCCTACTTCGTCCAACTCCGTGTTTTACAGTTGATCTACGAAAAAATGGTCATCGAAAATCGCAGCATTTCTCACATACCTGCATGTTCGCATTCGCTCCGAAAACGATAACTCGCCGAAGCGTACCGCTTGGGTTCGTGGGTTCTTTAAGTCGTTCCTTGTTTGGTACACTGAACATGGAGGATGCTAAGTATTTTGACAGGGAAATTGATAGATTATATGATTATCAACGTGTTATAACTCAAATTGTTAAAAATCAAACTCACATAGTCATGAGCGACCTACATCATACCCATGAAATAATGGAACAATTAGCGAGCAAAATTGATAGTAACAGGCTCGAAATAAACAAATTGATTGAAGCGCAAGGAGCATTCAAAACATTAAATTATTCTTTGGCTTTGATTCAATATTCAAATTCAGTGGAAATCTCCCTTAATCATTATATCAAGGGAATTCAAACGTTTATGACAGCCATAGTGGCAGCTCGTCAAGGTGAATTGCACCCTTCCTTGCTTAGTGGACCCAGACTGGGAGTCGTCTTACAGGAGATACGAGAATCTGTTACGGGCTATGAACTTCCTATGTACATCCGTAGAATCGAAGAATTGTCAAAACTAACTACAGTAGACTTGGGATATTATAACGGGAAAATAATAGTCACAATACACATACCATTAATAGACCGAATTAAATTTGAGCTTTACCATGCGTACTCTTGGCCTTCTAAACAAATTATAAATTCAAATGTTACCGCATCCGCGTACCTTGTGCCACGAGCAAAGAATATAGGGTTGAGCACGGACCTCCGAACATATTTCATCGTTGACGATAGCTTTTTAAGTTCTTGTCTAAAACTGCATGGGCGCTTCTTGTGTCAACCAGAAACACCTTTATATGAAGTACAAAATTCAAAATCCTGCGAACTTCGGCTGCTGTTGGGGACTGGAAGTAAGGAAGACACTTTTCAAAACTGTAATATTCGGATGAAGTCATCTCACGAGCAATACTGGGAAAAACTTAAAGTATCAGGCGCTTGGTTATATTCTTTGGATCAAACTGAATCTCTCCAAATAATTTGCAATGGAAGAAAAAGCCAAATTGTTACAATAGAGCACAGCGGAATACTAGAATTACATCCCGACTGCACCGCAAGAACACAGACAACTACGTTAACGGGAGTAAAGATCGTTCAAGATAAACACTATTATTATTATCAGCCAGATCTACGTTTAAATATCACGGAATTGGTACCATCTCTGGAAGAATATACGGAAACCCATGAAGTCACCAAGGAACACCCGGGACCAATGCCGTGGAAATTCGACACGGACAATTCACTCCGGGAAGTGGAGGAAAAACTGGAGATCATCGGACACCAAAGGCGTGAGAGGGAACATCATTTGCGATTGACATATGGATCATACCTCGCTCAAATTACTGTAGCTCTATTGCTCGTACTCTATCTGTCACGAACTCTTATTTACAACTTTATCATGAGGCTTCGGAAATTTTTCATAAAACAGAAATATTCTCCGTCAGAAGCTACTCGTGCGGGCAACGAGCACCCTTTAGAATCATTACAAATGAATAGACCTCCATTACCTCCGCAATGATTACTGGTTAACTGACCAGATTTATACTGTGTGTCATACCATAATGTTTTCTCTTACGATGCTTATACGTACTGTATTACCTTCAGGTTTATCATGGCTACAGGACTTAACTCCCGCAGGGTATTTGTGTCTCGATTGGCTCCCTACACAAAGAAGGAACACTTGTTAAAGGTGTTCAAGCCGTTCTGCCCGATTCATGCGGTGGTCCGGAGGAAGAGTACAGGAAACGTAGCATTCGTCACCTTTGCTACCCCGGAGCAGGCTGACCTAGTGGTGGAGTCAGTAGCGGCACAACCAATCCTGTGCCATAAGCGCAAGCTAAAAATATCTCTTGCGGACTCCTGGCATGAGGCGGTGCTAATTTCTCTCAGCACAGCGCCGGCTGATCCACCGGGTCCGGATCCATTCGGAGGCTTGATCATCAAGCCTTGGGGCGCATCCGTACTACCGGAGGAGTGCGTGGCGATGATTGCGGCGCTGCTTCCGTACCCGGACCGAGCAAGGATGGAGCAGGTCTCGCGGCTGTGGAGAAGAGCGAGCTTGGCGTCTCACCGGGGAACGACGACCGTCAACTTGGAGGACTGGAGGTGGGACAACGAATGGGGTCACCAGCCCATTTCCACGGAGGCGTTTTATTGGATGCTTCAGCGTTGCGGGCGATATGTATCGCACGTTAGTCTTGACGACCGTTCCTTGTCTAACTCACTGAAACCGCAAGTACTAGCAATAGCTTGTGAGGGCTGCGTAAATCTCAGCACTTTAGATTTGAGAAGCGTCACGATTCGCCCATCAGCGCTGCGGGCTTTAAAGGGAAAGCTGACGCTGAGGTCACTGTCGTTGGGAAGATGCGAGGGGCCCGTTGACCAATACTTATCGGAGGTAACGAGCGGATTGCGACGTTTGTCGATTCAGAATAATACGTTCACGGGGAGATCTATAGAGAAGGGTTTTAAATTAGAAACGCTGAAAATCGAGAATTGTCAAAACCTCAGAGATGTTTGCATCTCATCGGCACTAGCGTTGTGTTCGGGTTTATGCCAATTGCTGATATCGCGGTGTCCCGGGCTCAGGTCCCCCGGTGTACTTAAAGCTTTAACAGAAAATACAAAGGTGGCCGAAACTCTCGAGTGTCTGACGTTCGGTACCGTCAATTTTGATCAATCTCCACTCATCGGTGAGACGGAGGAGTTCGAGATGATATTTTTATCACCAGAACTGACCGTCACCGCTGTGAATTTTATTACTAACTACAAAAACATCACCTCGCTAAGCGTAGCCCTCTGTAGATTGGTTGATGGTAATGTCGTCCAGGCCATGGGAGCACACATGAAGTCATTAAAACGACTAAATGTAAGCTCTTGCATGTCTATAAGAGGCGCAGAGCTTGCACCTCTTGGGGAGCTTACGCAATGCGAGGAGCTTATCATGAACTGCATGTACGGTGATGTCGAAGCCACATTTCTGGCCCGTTTAGACAATCTAAAACGATTGGACGCTCGAGACAATTTGGGGATCACAGATCTGGACATTCGTGGCTTTCTGGAAAACGCAGTTGATGTTGAGTTGATCAACATCGAGGGGTGTAACCGAATAACTCGGGCTACCGTGATATCAGCAGGGACTACTATCCCTATTAGAGGTCAAAAATTGCACATGTACCTCGGCGAAACTCAAGCGTACCACGTGAAAAGGGACCGGAAAAACATCTTTCTGACAATAATCTATGATAGGATCACCCCGCGTGGGTATTTTCTGGTGAGCGATCCCTGATGCGTGACAGTGCGCATACTGCACTCTGGTAAAACCTTGTTACACATTATGGGGTTGTTTCTCCGGCGTGCCGTTTCGGTGGTTGGTTCGGCGGTGCCCCGTCGCTGTCGCGTCGTCGGGGCGACGACGTTTCTAAGGAAGGAGGGGTGTTACGTCCCGAAACTTCAAAATTTTTAAAATCATTGTTTAGTTGTGTTTTTCCTTTGTCAGTGGGAAGAGTGCTTCGACAACGCTTAGCGTTCTGGGAAATCCCTAATCGAGCGCACTTCTGCTTACTGTATTTTATTTTATTATTTTATTTATGATAACGGATACTCGGTACTAGGAACGTCGTCGTCGCCGCGACGTTTGGTCGCTGCGCTGTACCCTGAACGTGGGACTGTGCTGAGGCATCAGCGTAGTTCTCAGTAGTCCGTTCAAAATGAGCAGTGGTTCTCATACCTCGCGACACTGATTAAATGTAAGCGGCGGGGGTGTGTCTTGACAATGCATCTAGCATTCTGGTTTAACCTAATCGAGCGCATCTCCGACCGTCGAATCGTCGCATCGAGGAAAAGGAGTGATCTGAGTGTGAGAAGCGTGAGGATGAGAGTCACCCTGTTCTACGCCGGTAGCGCATAGGTGAAAAGTACGGAAGAATGAAAGTGAGAACATCAAATGAAATCATGCGACGGTTACTGGGGCATGATTGGGACTGCAGCGTCAGCTTTTCTGAGCGGGCCTCGCGGCCGGACGCTCTCGGGGGCGCGAAGCTGAAGTCACTCTTTGTCGTACGGTCGCGGAGAGCGTGACGAGTGTCCGTGGATAGTAATTTCTTTTCCTTAACTTAATTTCTATTTCGAGCCAGAGATTCATAAATTTTAGTGAATGGACTCATCTTTCCACGTTAAATGTGTTTTAATCATCGTTTTCTCAATTTTATATATCTGCGTTTTACATTCGCTTAATAACCTTGTTTAATATCCTGTATTGCGTTGGGATCAACCTTCTGTTAGATCTCATCCTCTTTTGTGCTTTGAGCTATTTTATTTATCACTTTTAAATTGTTATCACAAGTATTGTGAGAGTGAGTGTGATTTTCTTGTTCTCAGGCATAGAACAGGTGTGTTTATAAAGCATAAACAAAAGGAATTTCAAACGTTGTAAAAAAAAATTAAACGATATAGCGGGTGAGTGCGCATTTCTTTTCCTAAAATATTGTAATTGAAATAACGATTGGAGAGCGTAAACTCATGTAAAAGAAATATTATTCATGGTGTATTGTCAATTGGCGAATGCAGAGGTAACGGAGAGTCAATATTGGCTTTAGCCAATATTTTGGGATTACCCTTGGCTCTTTAAGTCTTTTAACGCCAGAAAAGAAAAAGAATAAAAATATAATTATTCACACTTGAACCCTACATTAGAGCAGAAGTTATTTAATGATGAACTAACTAAATCCTCACAATAACTCAGTGCGGGGCCTGTATAGGACTAGATCTTGGATTCCCGATACCAAACAGAATTCTTTAAATTCTTAAATAATAATTTGTACTGTAACGCGCATAACATCCTTCCGATTAGACTGATTTAGATACCAATTACTCGGACTCCACGCTTACCTCGTAATTGCGTTAACACCGATATCAGGGCAATCCTTTCGAATGGCGGCATAAATCTTTATGGTAATATAGTGCCAATACAATTGAGGTGCTTCGTAGCTGATGCACCAGCTCGAGCTTTTATTTTAAATCATTTTGGGCATACGTCCCTCCGGCCCTGTTCCAAGTGTGAGGTTGTTGGTACTTCCATCGAAAACCGTTGTGTCTTTAGTGAAATAAATGATTCTCTTCGAACGGATGAGGGATATATCAGACGTGTAGATAAGCATCACCACAAACCAGGTAACAGTCCATTATCATTGCTACCCATTGGAATGGTCTCTCAAGTTCCTTTTGAGTACATGCACCTCGCATGCTTGGGTGTAATGAAGAAACTGTTATCTGCGTGGATAAGCGGGCAATATTCATTTCTAGCAAAATTGCAAGCTCCAGACATTTCTAGAATGTCTACAAGACTGGATAATCTTGCAAGTTATTGCCCGTTAGAGTTTTCCAGACGCCCTAGACCTGTCGGGGTATTTTCGGTAATTATTTACTTTAGCGATTCCTCACCAATTTTGATGAAATTTAGATATGTTGCCGGGGACACGATTCTGTACAACTTTTTCCTATACATGTTACCCCCGCTCGGTCTTAGTTTCCGAGATATTCGCAAAAATATTTTTTGGTAATTATTTAGAAGTATTCCATCCTCACCGATTTCAATGATTTTTGAATATGTTATCAAGATCAAGATTCTGAACAACTTTTTTCTATACATGTTACTGCCGCTCGACCTTCGTTTCCGAGATATTTGCGAAAAACTACTGCTACTGCTACAATGTATTCTGCCGTAAACCTACCTACAGTACACGTTCGTGGCAGCGTATGCGCCAGCATGGGACAAAACTAATGACGAACCTTTGTTTCCGAGATATTTGCGAAAAACTTCTATTGATTTATTCCGACGCAACGGACACAGCGATCAACTTGAGGTGGTTGGTCATCTGGGGGATGTGTTTATCGTTGCCTCTGGACGCACGATAGCACGTGGAAATGTGATTGAAAAAAAGAAAGTAACTTTTTTCAAAACGAAAGTAATTTTTTTCAATTACATTTCCACGTGCTTCGCGCCCCGAGGTGTCCAGCAGGCAGGAATAAACACATCCCCCCGATGACCAACCACCTCAAGTTGATCACTGTGTCCGTTGCGTCGGAATAAATCAATAGAAGTTTTTCGCAAATATCTCGGTAACTAAGGCCGAGCGGGGGTAATATGTATAGGAAAAAGTTGCTCAGAATGTGGAGTTTTACAACATAGCCAAGTTTCATCAAAATCGGTGAGGAATCGCTAAAGTAAATAATTACCGTATTTTCTAAATATAAAGCGACAGAATTTCGCCAGTTTCTCCTTTATACGGGACCAGTTGTAACGTATGATATACTGGAACAACAGTTGTACAGCCACTTTTTACTTTTTCATTCGGCTATGAGAATTTTGGTTTCTGACTCTCCATCGAGCCAACAGTTACTCTTTGCAGAGCAAGCGCTGCAGACATTTGTTCATTATAGTTCGATTTTTTATGGCCCAACTTTTAATACGTACAATGTTCATGGGTTGCTCCATGTAACTAATGATGTTAGACGTCTCGGAAAATTGGATTCCTTTTCTGCTTTTCCCTATGAAAGCAATATGTCAATTTTTAGGAAATATATTCGAAAGCCTAGTCGTCCTCTTCAACAGTTTTCGAATAGGATGGTGGAGAAGTACTCTCGCGGAACAAGCAATGTTCCTAATGTGCAGTCATCTATTCGTGTATCTCTACCGCTTGGTAACCGTACTGGGGATCTTCGGTACCGTAGGATACAATTTAATAGCTTATCGCTGGGTACAAATGAACGCGACAATTGCTGTATCTTACACAATGGATCTATTTGCATTGTTTCGGAAATTTTCAAGGACAAGGATTCCTTTCGTTTAGCTGTTCAAAAATTTTTAAATGTCGATAATTTCTACGACAATGGCATATTGTCTTCGTCTGTGGGCGTATACAAATGCGCTTTTTTAAGTACCCAGACATTCCACATTTGTCCCGACGAAGTCCGTGCAAAGTGTTACAGAATGCCTTTCCTGATAGGTCCGTGTACAAACGATTGCGACAGTGATGAAGAGCACCCTTCGAAACTATCTGAATATATCGTCGCTGTTCTTATACACTGCTTACATTAATTCAGGCGTTCCCAAGTAGGGGAAATCTGCTCCTGAAACACATGTTTCGGTTCTCCCTCCAACGCTGCGCCTTAGCTGCTAAGGCCGCTAAGGTGGGACGAGTTCTACTACCCTCTCTCCGAGGGCACAGTAACGTCGCTGGGAAGCATTTTAGGCGTTTTAGGGCGAAAATACCAAATGTGTCAAATTTTTATAGGAAATTTCATAATGACTTAAAAATAGTAGGAAAAATTAAAATTTAAACTAGCATTTCAAAATACAAGTAGTAGTTATTTTCTAAATTTATGTATTGTACGAAAATTTAGAAAATAACTAGTACTACTTGTATTTTTATAAAAATGAATATATTTTTCAAATGAAAAGACATCACTACGATTATTGTATTACTGTATCGTTGTATGTAATACATTTTTTAAAATTCTTTTTACGTCATTTTCAAAATGCTAGTGTTACGTGAGGGTGTTAATTTTAAAAGAGACCGAGCGGTTGAGTCTGATTTACTCACGTAACGCTTAACGAATTTAAAGAGATTTTATAATTTTGACATACGCAAAAATCAGGATTATTTTGGGGCGCGGCTTTTGTCTACAACCTATACAGGTTGTCCAATCGGGATGTGGTACTTTGGTGAAGGTGGTTCGAAACAAAATGAGACGGATTTAAGTAAAATATTACCATGTATTACAAATAATAAGCAAAAGGAAAATTTTAGAAGGGTGGTACAAAAATTGGGAAGATTACATGGATTTGTGTTATGCCAATATAATGTATTAAAAGTCCAATTACGATGTGTAAAATTCTACGCCTGGTTATAAGGATTCAATTCAGTTGGAATTGAATGTGAACGACAACGTTGTATGGTGAACAAATAACGGATCAACAATAATTGATCGAGGGAAACCCCATAACCCACTAAGTGGTTGGATCAATAATCGTGTCTATTGTTGTTAATTTTGTACATTCGCTCAAGTTATTTGTATAATTAATTTGGTTATAATTTACATTACGCGAAACAAGCCAATTTTTAAAACGCGTCACACGCCGAAGGGAAAGTAGCAGCTAATTGAGGGAAAACCCATAACCCACTAAGTGGTTGAATCGGCTGCCGCTTCCGTACAATACCATGAATAGATGGAATCAATCACCAACTCTGTACAAGAGATTGCTAATTCGTATTTTCAAGTCTGTCTCACTCTGGCTCTGTATGACCTGGAGGGTCCCGCGTCTAAGATGGTGAAGCGCAGGAGTGTCGCACAACGCACACGATTGTGAAAATAGTCCACTATATATTATAATTAAGCGCGAGAATATTAATATTTGGCTAAATAAAACGGTGTTAAAACAAATAATATATAAACGCAAAAGTATTGTAAAAAAAAACGCAAGAATATACAAGTCTCTACGGGGACTGAGTCCTTCCACGCACTATGTGATAATCGGGAACTCCGGCTCAAGACTATTTTATCGAATAGTAACGTCCCTCGGACAGATCGACCACGCACTATGCGACTTAACAGGCGACTGTCGTAAATGGTAAATTTTGATGAAAAGATGAAGAAATATATATGTATATAAGTTTTTTACGGGGACTGAGTCCTTCCACGCAGTATGTGATACACGGGAACTCCGGCTCAAGACTATTTTAATGAATAGCTATGTCCCTCGGACAGATCGACCACGCACTATGCGACTTAACAGCCGACTGTCGTAAGATGATAAATTTTGATGAAAAAATGCAGAAATATATATGTATATAAGTTTTTACGGGGACTGAGTCCTTCCACGCACTATGTGATACACGGGAACTCCGGCTCAAGACTATTTTAATGAATAGCTATGTCCCTCGGACAGATCGACCACGCACTATGCGACTTAACAGCCGACTGTGTCGAGCGTTCGCAGGGCAGCCCCGAGCACTTGGGACTTTGAACAAAGAGAGTCAAATTGCTGAGCATGCATTTCGTACACACGGGCCCAACCGTCGTCACCCCGGACCGTTCCCAGCCTCGCAGTGCTTAGGGTTTTGAATGTTATCACATCCGGCGTTCCAAGAACGTTGATGCTGACGAAAGGTTTTCTTATGGAAGTAACGCAGTGGCGTAACAATCATAAATCGGTTATTATACTATATCAGATCATTGACAACTGATCGAGGGAAATTCCCATAACACGCTAAGCGGTTGGATCAGATGTCAATGATTCTGTAATAAAATTTTAACGAGGAAGAAAGGAAAGAAGAACCGAATATAAAGTAGTCTACTACAATGCCTCGGAAGGCTTATCACAACGCGCATTCCAAGAACGTCGACAGCGTTGAAAGATCGTTGACAATAATCTTTCATGAGAATATACCGTGGCGTGACAAGCTTCAAACAGAATTAAATCAGAAATAAGTCAAGCACTATTAAGAATATCTACAGATAATCGACTATTGATTGAGGGAGATTCCCATAACACGCTAAGCGGTTGGATCAATAGAGAACATCTGCGAAATGACTGTAAAAATTAGTAGAATTTAGAAATGAATTTGGAAAAAGTAACCGGCACGTAACACTAGTTTAAATTTTAATTTTTCCTACTATTTTTAAGTCATTATGAAATTTCCTATAAAAATTTGACACATTTGGTAGTTTCGCCCTAAAGCGCCCGACATGCTTCCCAGCGACGTTACTATGCCCTCGGAGAGAGGGTAGTAGAACTCGTCCCACCTTAGCGGCCTTAGTAGCTAAGGCGCAGCGTTGGAGGGAGAACCGAAACATGTGTTTCAGGAGCAGATTTCAGGAGCAGAATTGTGAATTATGGCGCGGGATTTGTTGTTCTGCGCCTTTTACAACACTTCTCCCCCTTTCCACTGTTCAGTTTTACAGGAATTATGAACTATGCCGCGAATTTAATTTAATAATTCGCGAGCGATACCACTTCATTTCGTCGTTCGGTTCGAATGTTTCTTCACGAATTATTTTCGCACATTTGCTGATATTATGTCGTTTGTTCACTTGCAATTGTGTTACAATATCCACTTGCTTTGGGCTCGCATCAAGAAGTACGTTACAGTTTCATCTTGAGGTTTCATACCATATGGATACATACAAATGTAATGTTACGATATTACACGAGCCAATAAAAGATAATAGGGAATAGGTAAGAGTTATTGCATGATGTTTTGAATTTATGTGCGCTTAAGTTATCCATATCTTGTTAATATTGTTTATATCCCGGCCAGATAACAAGGCACCTCTATAATTATAGAATCTATAATATTACTGCAATTTTATTCTTTGTACGATTGATTAGTAGTGAATCAGTTCATAAGTGTTCACAGTGGTGCCTGCATAATTGAAAGGTGATCCGATCCCTTTCACTTTTGCAAGAAAACTTCCGAATCCCGTCGCATACTTGTTACAAACGTAATCCTGCCCCTGGTGGTTCTGGGGTAAATGCTGTGTGGTTCATCACAGGCCTCTTACCAGTTCTAAATACCAATCATAAAACCCTTGAAGGCAGGGCAGCGTTTTACCACCGCCCGCGACTCTACTCGTAAACACGTTGACGGTAACATAGTATTCTTAAAAGCTTCTTTAACAGCTGCCAATGGAATTATAATTTGATCCTTATATGCCCTGAACATGTTGCTTCTTCGGCTAATTCATTATCCTTCCCTTCCCTACTATTTTCCGATGAGAAGATATCCACATAATTAATATCCTACTTTTATCATTACATTCACTTTTAAATTCATATATTTTATCCCTTATAGGGTAGATGCACCATTTTGATCCTACTCCACCAGAAGTTATTGGAGCTTCTCCCTTTAGTTTGTGTCTTAAAGTCGTACGTGGTACTCCATACATTGTACTGGCTTTCAATACAGACATCCCATTTTCTATCGCACTTAATGCACATCGTACTTTTGTTGGCGAATAACAAAATAATTTCTGAATTCCAGTAACGCGTTCCTTATTTGACATGGCTGCAATTCAATAGTTTGTATTAGGAACGAAATAAATTAATACATTAGTAGTCTAAATATGTATTGTACATACAATGTAAAAATTGATCAAGTCTTATATAACAGCTTTAGCCATTAGATCTGAAAAAGCATGGTGGCACAAAATAGAACAATATTTTAATAAATTTTCCATTTCTGGTCATGGGGGTGGCCATAACTGGATACTATGTTGTATCAGTTTTGACCACCGGATGGCCAGAAATGGAAAATTTATTAAAATACTGTACCATTTCCTGCCACATATTTTTTTTTTTATTAGTTAACTGAATTTGATAATTTGATATTTTCAGAATAATTCTGAAACTCATTTAACCTATATCTACTATAATTGATATATTAACATACTTTGATTGGTAAATATGGGAATTTTACTTACCGTATATCCTTCACGATTATTACAAGAACAGCGAACGGTTTATACACTTCTTAAAAAATATAATATTTTTTCGCGTAAGCAATAAATGTAACCTTATATTTCTGGCGGTATACTAAACGAAATATTTACAGTGTGAAATTGTACACATAATTATGTGTCTGCAAGCAATTTCAAATTAAATAAGAAAACCGCGATAATTATGCACATGGCCAAGAACAGTACAATGGCCACAAACAGTACATCTACCCTATCTGACATATAGTTATTGGTACTCACTGATAGTTTTGTACTTATAATTTTTTTAATTGGACTTGCTGAGTCTAAGAAGATTGAATATGAGTTTTTACAGTTCTTTGTTGCCTCTGTAGTTCTTCTTATCTGTTTCCCTTTTTGAATCTGGGTATATAGCCTTCTTCCTATTTCTTACGGAAACTGACTCCTTTTCCTTTTGTTTATTATTTCCATCATTGACTCTGTTACTTGTATATTGTATGTATGCTTCGTTATTTGTTCCCTTAAGGTTTACAAAGGCTTCCGCTCTCCTACCCTCTGGCTTCCATCTTTTCTTTTCTTTTTACATTTTTTTATCCATTTTATCTTATTCTGTACGTCTTCTATGCTTATTCTACTCTAATTCTATCCTTCTTCTAGTCTCTTCCGCCGTCCATCTCCTTCCATTCCTTCCATTCTCTCTCATTTCTTGATCAGTGGTACTGTTTGTTATCTCTTCCTTCCACCTCTGTGGCCATCCTTCTCCTTCTCACACTCCTCCACAAATTTCTTACGCCGTCTCTACCATTCTGCCCCCAACCCCACCCATTCTTCCTACGCTTCATTCGGCACCTCGTGTTCCCCCATCGTGTTTCCTTCCATCTACATCCTCACCACGTTTCTTATTTCTTCTTTCCCTATTCCCCCTCTTCTCCTTTTCTTTCGTTTCCTTCTACTCCTGCCCTCACTCTACTTTCCACTCCTCCCAGCACTCTATGATAGACCGAGAGCTGGCTACATAGGGATCAACGTGACTCAACGCAATCACAGTTCTTATTTAAAAGTGTTGGATTAGTATTGCCGAATACGAAATCGCCGGTCTGCCGCGTCAGTCCGGGGAACTAACAGCTGGGGTGGACGGTCAAAGAGGTAAAATTTCGACCTCAATAACGTCATTCTTGCAGTTCTGAAATTTCAGATACTTATTGTCTACGCATTTAATGAACAAAATGCAAAATGGCCGACCTCAAAGTGGAGGATAAGACCATGGCAGACGTCGATGAAAAACGCGATACATGGCGTGCGCGCTAGTGTAAGGGAGAAACAGACGCATACTTCTCCCTTACACTAGCGCGCACGCCACGTATCGCGTTTTTCATCGACGTCTGCCATGGTCTTATCCTCCACTTTGAGGTCGGCCATTTTGCATTTTGTTCATTAAATGCGTAGACAATAAGTATCTGAAATTTCAGAACTGCAAGAATGACGTTATTGAGGTCGAAATTTTACCTCTTTGACCGTCCACCCCAGCTGTTAGTTCCCCGGACTGACGCGGCAGACCGGCGATTTCGTATTCGGCAATACTAATCCAACACTTTTAAATAAGAACTGTGATTGCGTTGAGTCACGTTGGTCCCTATGTAGCCAGCTCTTAGACTATGAAGTACTCTTTCCATTCTTCTTTGCTTATCCTTCCATTACTACTCTACTACTTTCTTTCTTCCTCTATTTAATATTTCCCACACTACACCTTCTGTTCTGGCTCTTGCTTCTTCCTCTATCATCCTGTCTCAGTCCTCCTCCTTTCTTTCACACAACTCTTTGTATTCCCTTCTCCTACTCTTATAATTCTCCTTGCCCTTCCATCCTCTCCATTTTCTCACCTCTTTTCTTACCTCCTTTTTCTCTCCGCATTCTTGATACCACCACCACTCTCTCTTCTGTCTCGTCCCTTTTCCTCCCGCTTCTTTCCCTCTCTGCATCTCCTCCTTTATCTTGTTACCTTTTTCACTATTTCCTGAATCCCTTCCCCCTTTATTTTTACTCATTCCATTCCCTTTCCCTCTCCTCCTTCTATCCTTCCACCCCGTGTCTCCGTCCTCGCGTTAAAGCTCCCTCCCCTAGGACCGCCCTCTCTTCTTCCTTCTGTCCCACCATCCATCCTCTAATCCTTTCTAGCTTCTTCTCCATCTCCTTTATCCTTGCTTCCCATTCCGTTCCTCCTGCTGCCCTCTCTCTGTCCCTCTCGTCTCTCTTGCCTTTCTCTCTATCACCCTCCTCCTTTCCTTTCCATATTTCCATGTTCTTTATCCTCTCCACCATCTCCATTATCTTTTCTTCCGTTGTCTGCACCTCTCTTATCAATCTCCCCCTCACATCTTCCTTTTCTTTTCTCCACTTTTCTACCCGCCGTTTCCTTTCCTCACTGAGGAAGTTTAAGGAAGGAAAGGCGATGGGAGAAGACGAGATGCCGAATGAGGCGTGGAAGAATGGGTGGGGTTGGGGGCAGAATGATAGAGATGGCGTGAGAAATTTGTGGAGGGGTGTGAGAGAGAGGATGGCCACCGAGGTGGAAGGAAGGGATAACAAACAGTACCACTGGTCAAGAAACGAGAGGGAATGGAAGGAATGAAAGGAGAGATGAGCGGCGGAAGAGAGTAGAATAAGGATAGAATAAGACTCTTATTCTCTTATTATAACAGTAGAGTACGCATAGAATAAGGTTTTCTCGAACGTCGAGCGTCGCTCACGAGGGTCCCCAACTTTTAAATTCCAAAAAAATCGTGGTTTGGAATATTCTATATTTTGAATATTCGGGTTCGGAACGTTTCCTTTCAGCGGGCACTGCTGTGTTTTAGAAAATGTTGCTGCAGCTAATGTAACATGCATTTGCGATATACGGTGTACTTCAGGCCTGCCCCATCGGGTGCAAATACCCAGGGCCGGCGCGAGGATGGTTGGCGCCCTTATGCAAGAAAATTTTAGGCGCCCCTAAATTTTTGCACCTGTTTTCTATTTAATATGTTTTGCCTTTACGAGGTAGAATTAAAAACAGAATTACATTTAAATTTTGTTTATATGGGAGTTGGATTCCTTTATTATTAATTCTACGATATAGCTTTTAGTGCCCCCTTCCGCTGGCGCCCTTATGCGGCGCATTACTTGCATAATGGGTTCCGCCGGCCCTGCAAATACCTCCTGAATTTCTGGGACCCGGGCAACAGCCAAGCGTGGGACTGTTCCATTGCTACCCGTTGCGAGATTTGTGAGAGAACTGCATGAGTGTGCGAGCCTGTTAGGACGGCCGCACACTCATGCAGTTCTCCCGCAGCCCATGCTGTGGTTAGCAACGTAACAGTCCCGCTCCCGGCTGTTTCCCGGGTCCCAGAAATTCAGGAGGTATTTGCACCCGATGGGGCAGGCCTGGTGTACTTTAATATGTACAGTACGCGGAATGATGGATTGGCAATTAAATGATTGGGGATTTTAAATATGATGGAAATTTCCAAATTTGTATTGGAAATTATAACTTTATTAAATTAAGAATTGTCCGTTTTTGTCGATGACCTTTTGCCATGTTTCAGGCAGTGCCATAATTGCATGTTCATAAAACTTCTGATTATTGCCAGCAAAAAACTGACTTAGATGAGATTTTACACCATCTGCGTTATTAAGTATTTCACCATTTAAGGTGTTCTGCATGGAACAAAATAAATGGAAATCTGAAGGCGCAAAGTCAGGGTTATACAGGGTGTCCCAAAAATGCTGCGGGTCCTTAAAGGGGGTGATTCGGGGGGTGATTACAAACAACTTTTTCCTTTGCGAAAATGCTCTCCGAGGTTTCGTTAACGCGATATTAATAAAAAGCACCGACCAATCAGAGTGCGAGTCTGACGGCCGAGTTCCCGCGCTAGCGTGGCTACGAGCCGCGCAGCGACTGCGAACAAGCAACTGGGCATGCATCGAAGAAAATTGCGTAGAATGGCAAATTTAAACGACATAAAATGAAAGATTTTATTTGTTATGTCTTTTTCATTTGCCATTCTACGCAATTTTCTTCGATGCATGCCCAGTTTCTTGTTCGCAGTCGCTGCGCGGCTCATAGCCACGCTAGCGCGGGAACTCGGCCGTCAGACTCGCACTCTGATTGGTCGGTGCTTGTTATTAATATCGCGTTAACGAAACCTCAGAGAGCATTTTCGCAAAGGAAAAAGTTGTTTGCAATCACCCCCCGAATCACCACCTTTAAGGACCCGCAGCATTTTTGGGACACCGTATGGTGGATGTGGCAACACAGCCAAACCTAGCACCACTAATTTTTGGCGAGTGATCAAAGATGTGTGGGGCGTTGCATTATCATGTTGGAAAACAACACCCTTACGATTTTGCCAATTCTGGTCGCTTTTCTTGAACTGCATCGCTCATTGTCAGTTTGGTGATTTGTTGTACATAGACGTTTGAAATGCACTTCGTGTACTTGCACTTTCAACAGACGTTCTACAATCAGGAACCGAACATCTTGCGTCCTGAGAGCCGGGTCAGAACTGAACGTGCAGATCTTACGGTCTGCGCACAGCTATCAGTTCCGTGTCAGTTCCGTTTCGACGTGCCAGTGGTAAGAAGAAGAGGGGCATAGAGGGTCTCTTCTTCTTACCATTGGCACGCCGGAACGGAAATGACACGGAACTGATATCTGTGCGCAGATCTTAAGATCTGCACGTTCCGCTCTGACTGGGCTCCCTGAACGCAAGGACTTCTGAAGGTGCGTATCGACGTTGCGAGGCTTGCGTGCGAGGCACGTCTCGCAACGTCGATACGCACCTTTATTAGGCTCCCAACTGTGAAGGCGTCTGACTAATATGTAGGTAATCATGGAGAATCGGCCTAAACGTACGGTTAGCAAACCATCGAGATACGAAACAACGGAGTCGGATGATGAACCTCCGAAAAAGAAAAAGATGGTGCCCAGCGCAACGAAAAAATCTTTGCTGAATTTTAATGCTGATGTCAACCAATTAAAAAATATGTACACCAGCCCTATGCCTGTGTCCAACATTCAGCAAGGCACCCATGTCTTAGAACCCTACCCAAGTTTCCACACGAACGCCGAAATGTATACAATGCAATATGCGCAGCGTCATTCGACAGCAGGTGGTGCTCAGCCCACAATCAGATCAAATGTACTCGTATCTCACGTGGACAATGGTGGGCCATCGTGGCCTACGCTAACTCCCGTACACCCACAATATGGTGTACCTGTCGTACTACCAAAACAGGAGGTGGTGGCATATAGTCAACAGTCAGCAGAGGCATTGATCCACTTGGAGCCCCGCCACTCGGAGTCGCCACACTCAAAGTCACAAAACTTTGAGTCGCAATACTTGCAGCCGCCACACTCGGAGTCGCGACACTCGGAGTCCCAACACTTGCAGCCGCCACACTCAGAGTCGCAGCACTTGCAGTCGCAGCATTTGCAGTCGCCACACTCGAAGTCGCAAAATTTTGAGTCGCAACATTTGCAGTCGCCACACTCGGAGTCGCGACACTCGGAGTCCCAGAATTTGCAGCCGCCACACTCGGAGTCGCAGCACTTGCAGTCGCCACACTCGGAGTCGCAGCACTTGCAGCCGCCACACTCGGAGTCGCAGCACTTGCAGCCGCCACACTCGGAGTCGCAGCACTTGCAGCCGCCACACTCGGAGTCGCAGCACTTGCAGTCGCAAAACTTTGAGTCGCAATCCTCTGATCGTGCGCAGCCAAGACAAATAGAACGCCTGGAGTCAGAAGTGCGGTAAGTATGGAATCTATCCTGTTCATTAGCATGTTAGTCTCCTTGTGTTCTGTTTCCAGACGGTTGACGGCAATGGTACAGACCGTTTATAAATGCGTGAAAGAACAGCATACTGCGCCACAGAAACCGCCTTGCATCCCAATATCCTCCGTAACGGAGATGCGTTCATTCGAGGAAGTAGATGACAGCACTTACTCAGACGTTGTAAGTCAATCGTGCATAGTAAAACTTCTCCGAGTTCTGGGACTCCGGTTTAGAACCGAACGCGAAGATGTTACAGTGCCAATAAGATTATGGGGTGGGGTAAGTGGAATAGTAGTGGCCGTGGCGCGAGCATGCAACAGGTCTGTGTTCGGTTCTGACCAGAGTCCTACATCACAAGGGGCTCATAAACTCTAGTTTACATCAATCTTCATTTACTTCATTTAGGTACATTACCTACAATATCTAGGTGGTTTTAATATTGAGTCGGCTGTGAAATTATGCTTCAAAGAAGCCATTGAGGACACCGCGACCCTTTCATTTACTTGGTTCGGTTGTAAAGAAGGACAAGAACCTCTTTACAACACTCGGTGGACCATGGCCATTTTTGGTACGAAGCCCTTCATCTTTTTACACATAATTGTTGTTACCATTAGTGTATGCCCTATTGGTGCTAATGTTCTACGTTCATTTTTCTTCAGAGGCTGTATGTAGAAACACCAATTTTAAAAAACCCACGCGAGCGACCTTCCAAGAACTTATGAAAAAGTCTCTTCGGACTGCGAAGGAGTGGATGAGGATGAGGACAAGGACGCACTCACGCGTACAAACAGCACGCAGTCGACCTGCATGCAGGAATTTGTGGAGCGATGATGCACCGGCGGACGAAACTCTAACGCCCAGGGATTCACAGCCATAAATCAATAAAGTAAATATTTATTTTCATGTACATCTGTCCTGCTGCAAGAACCGAATTGTGAGCCGGAGAACACTTTGGTCAGTTCACAGGTTTCTGGTTTTTCGTAAAAATATTGAGAGCTTGCAGTAGCAAAAGATACATGAAAAGTAATGTTACAAAAATAAATCCGTTTCATTTGGAAAAATATTTTCTTATAAATTTTGATGTTTGCAGGAGAGGGTCGCGAACGCCCCACTCGGGCGCCGTCAGAAGTTCTCGACTGTGCGGAGCCACCACCTTGTCCATGTGCGATCACCACATTGCTGTGCGCATTTGACTACTCCACGTCCGTGTGGAGCCACCACCTTGTCCATGTGCAATCACCACATTGCTGTGCGCATTTGACTACTCCACGTCCGTGTGGAGCCACCACCTTGTCCATGTGCAATCACCACATTGCTGTGCGCATTTCACTACTCCACGTCCGTGTGGAGCCACCACCTTGTCCATGTGCAATCACCACATTGCTGTGCGCATTTCACTACTCCACGTCCGTGTGGAGACACCACCTTGTCCGTGTGCAATTACCACGCCTCATTCATGTAAAGTCAGCATCTTGTCTGTGTGCAGTCACCACACAACGTGCAGTCTCTGTACTGTCACTTGCGCGCAGCACACCCGGTGCATAATAATTCTACAGCTTCACTTGGCCCAGAATCGTTCACAATGGACCCACATCTCCTATGGTTAATGGTGGACCATCGTGTGCTATCCAACCCCTGTGCAGCCAACTTATGTTGTAACTGTCGAATCAACAGTTCGGGAAGAGCACTTCTTATATTGAACAGCAACCGGCATTTACGAATAATGGGTAAATACACATTTTTCATTTCTATTGCAAAAATATTGATAGCGTGCAGCAGGGAAAGATACCATACTTACTTAAAGCATTAAAAAAAATTAAATCCGGTTTGATACGGTTTTCTGCCCGTAAATTGGAGATTGAACCACATGAAATATTTGTCATCAGTTCTCCTCGGATTTACACGAAGTAACTAATTTGTATTCGGGACACATTTATGGTCCCTCGACCGATTTACTCAGGTGTCGTCGAATAACTGTTATCACTTACACCGTGAGCTGAGGTTTGATATAATATTATTCTTAAACCTACTATATCAAAAGCTTCTGCCGTATCAATCTTGCATCGAAGTCTTGATTACGGAATAAGCTGCCTCGTCACTGCTTGAAAATCCAGGTAGTACCGCATTGAACCAGATAGATCCAGTTCAAAACTCAATGCGGTTCTAACTGACAGTTGCAGCGGGGACGAAACACGATGTGAGAAATGCAGTAAGTATGGAATGTATACTGTTCATTAATACGTCTCCTTGTGTTCTGTATCCATCGTGTGGGCACGATCCTCGTCCGCGCAGGGATGATTCCGAGGAGGGGATGATTGGTCCGACTCCCCACTTAACCGCCTACTTATTTCTCAGTCTTACCGCCTGTTACCTCTCCGTCAACCGTTCCGCACGCGGGTAGATCCACTGCACTCCTGCAGTGTTGATATTGATATCGCAGTAACGTCCCGCCTTTAAGGTAAGCGCACACATATCCGTTCCGTGTTAGTTTCGTTCCAGCGTGGCAGTGATTAGAAGAAGAGGGGCGTAGAGGGTCTCTTCTTCTTACCACCGGCACGCCGGAACGAAACTGACACGGGACGGATATGTGTGCGCGGACCTTTACAGTGCCAATCAGAGTATGGGGCGGGGTAAATGGAATACTGGCCGTGGCGCGAGCCTGCAACAGGTCTGTGTTCGATTCTAACCTGGGTTCTACATCGCAAGGGGGTCGTAGACTCCAGTTTACATCAATCTTTATTTACTTCGTTTAAGTACATTACCTACAATATCTGGGAGGTTTCAATATTGAGTCGGCTGTGAAATTATGCTTCAAAGAAGCCATTGAGGACAGGGCGCGACCCTTTCATTTACTTGGTTCGGTTGTAAACAAGGACAAGAACCTCTTCACAACATTCGGTGCACCATGGCCATTTATCTTACGAAGCAGTTGTCATCTTTTTACGCATAATTGTTGTTACCATTACTCTGTGTTCATTTTTCTTCAGAGGCTATATGCCCCAAACGAATTTCCGATTCGACCCCACTAAAACCTCCAAGGTGGTCGTCCTCTTGGGCGCAGTTGCGGGACTTGGTGGGGGATCAAACTAGCGATTACATCCACTTGCTTTCCCCCTCTGCGCATAATGCAACTCCGCTCACGACAGCCCCATTAACGGGTTCTTCCCTGGGGACCACCCCTTGTCCGTGTGGAGTCACCATCCCTTGTCTGTGTAGATTCACCACAAAATGTATAAAATGCAATCTGCGGAGTGTCATTCGACAGGTTGTCGGCCCAGAATAATTTCAAATCTACTCGCATATCATATGGACAATAATAGCCTATCGTGACTACGCAAAACCTCGTATAGTCATCATATGGTGTATCTGTTGTACCACCAAAACGGGAGGTGACGTATATTCAACCGTCAGAGGCATTGATCCACTTGGAGTCGCGACACTTGGACCGTGCGCAGTCACAGCATTCCGGCCACGAGGAGTCGCAGCACTTTGATCGTGCGCAGTTACAGCGTTCCGGCCACGAGGAGTCGCAGCACTTTGATCGTGCGCAGTTACAGCGTTCCGGCCACGAGGAGTCGCAGCACTTTGATCGTGCGCAGTCACAGCGTTCCGGCCACGAGGAGTCGCAGCACTTTGATCGTGCGCAGCCAGGACAAATAGAACGCCTGGAGTCAGAAGTGCGGTAAGTATGGAATCTATCCTGTTCAGTAGCATGTTAGTCTCCTTGTGTTCTGTTTCCAGATAGTTGACGGCAATGGTACAGAACGTTTATAAATGCGTGAAACAGTAGCATACTGCACCACAGAAACCGCCTTGCATCCCGATATCCTCCGTAACGGAGATGCGTTCATTCGAGGAAGTAGATGACAGCATTTATTCAGACGTTGTAAGTCAATCGTGCATAGTAAAACTTCTCTGAATTCTGGGACTCCGGTTTCGAACCGAACGGCGAAGCTGTTACAGTACCAATCAGAGTAAGGGGTGGGGTAAGTGGAATAGTGGCCGTGGCGCGAGCCTGCAACAGGTCTGTGTTCGATTCTGACCATGGTCCTACATCGCAAGGGGGTCATAGACTTCAGTTTACATCAATCTTTATTTACTTCGTTTAAGTACATTATCTACAATATCTGGGTAGTTTCAATATTGAGTTGGCTGTGAAATTATGCTTCAAAGAAGCCATTGAGGACAGCGCGACCCTTTCATTTACTTGGTTCGGTTGTAAACAAGGACAAGAACCTCTTCACAACACTCGGTGGACCATGACCATTTTTGGTACGAAGCCCTTCATCTTTTTACGCATAATTGTTGTTACCATTACTCTGTGTTCATTTTTCTTCAGAGGCTATATGCCCCAAACGAATTTCCGATTCGACCCCACTAAAACCTCCAAGGTGGTCGCCCTCTTGGGCGCAGTTGCGGGACTTGGTGGGGGATCAAACTAGCGATTACATCCATCTGCCTTCTCCCTCTGCGCATAATGCAACTCCGCTCACGACAGCCCCATTAACGGATTCTTCCCTGGGGACCACCCCTTGTCCATGTGGAGTCATCATCCCTTGTCCGTGTGGAGTCACCATCCCTTTTCTGTGTAGATCCACCACGAAATGTATAAAATGCAATCTGCAGAGTGTCATTCGACAGGTCAGCCCAGAATAATTTCAAATCTACTCGCATATCATATGGACAATAATAGACTATCGTGACTAGGCAAAACCTCGTATAGTCACCGTATGGTGTATCTGTCGTACTACCAAACCGGGAGGTGGCGGCATATAGTCAACAGTCAGCAGAGGCATTGATCCACTTGGAGTCGCGACACTTGGACCGTGCGCAGTCACACCGTTCCGACCACGAAGAGTCGCAACACTAAAGGTCTCGCGTACATATCAGTTCCGTGTCAGTTCCGTTCCGGCGTGCCAGTGGTAAGGAGAAGAGACCCTCTACGCCCCTCTTCTTCTTACCACTGGCACGCCAGAACGGAACTCACAAGTGTGCGCAGACCTTTAAGGTCGACGCACACATATCAGTTCCGCGTCAGTATCGCTCCGGCATACCAGTGCTAAGAAGAAGAGACCCTCTACGCCCCTCTTCTTCTTACCACTGGCACGCCGGAACAGAACTGACACGAAACGAATATGTGTCCCCAGACCTTTAGACCATGCGCAGTCACAGCGTGCCGACCCCGAGGAGTCGCAACACTTTGATCCTGTGCAGCCAGGACAAATAGAACGCCTGGAGTCCGAAGTGTGTTAAGTATGGAATCTATCCTGTTCATTAGCATGTTAGTCTCCTTGTGTTCTGTTTCCAGACGGCAATGGTACAGACCGTTTATAAATGCGTGAAAGAACAGCATACTGCGCCACAGAAACCGCCTTGCATCCCGATATCCTCCGTAACGGAGATGCGTTCATTCGAGGAAGTAGATGACAGCACTTACTCCAACGTTGTAAATCAATCGTGCATAGTCGGGAATTGAAAAATTTTCTGGATTCAGGGACCCCGGGTCAGGACCGAACAGAAAGTTAATACGTTGCTAACCAGAGCATGACGTGGCGGAAATGCCATATGCCAGAGTGTCGGTGACACTATTTATTTACTTTAATTTTTTTTTTTCAAAGAAGCGTTTGATGCCAGCGCGACTCCTTCGTTCACTTGATTCAGCCGTAAGAAGGGACGAGAACCTCTCTTTAACACTCGGTTGACCCAGGCCATTTATCTTACGAAGCAGTTTTCATCTTTTTACGTGGAATTATTATCTAGAGACGCGGTAGCGTCTCGACGCCAAGTACATGAAAAACACCCGGTATATGTCGATGTCGCTGCCGTGTACCTTTTACTCGTCGCGGAGACACTCTAACCTAATTCTGACATTTATACATTAATATCTCATCACGCCTGCAATATTTTGTAAATTTAAAGGCATTTTTCTTATGTAAACCGCATATCGGCTTTCGAATAAGACCAATTTCAATAAAATCGGTCCACGCATGACAGAGATATCGTAATATCGACTCATGGATCTGTCGAAAATGGTACGATTTTTCTTCTTATTCTCCTAGAAATTTTTCGTCATCAAACATTACGTATATATATTTTCGTCAATACGTATATACGCGTTACACACACACCTTCAGCCAACACATGTTCGTTCTTCTTTCGTCGACTCTCGGGATTATTCGGCAGGGATCGTCGTCCGTCATTGTATACTATTTTGAATTATTTTATAACCTACCAAATGTGTCAAATCAAATATGTGTCAAATGTGTCAAATCAAATAAAGTTGTCCGAATTTGAAATGTGAGGAGTTTTTACACTAAATAGGAGACTGAATTATTATCTCAATTAATAAGGTAAGTCGCCAAAATTTTTTAATAGGTTTCTTATGTAGAGTCGCAGACTTGGAAGTTGTCCGGAGATGGTTCGACTGATTGTGAGAAGCATCTCCTTTCACATAAGTGTCTGGAAATTTGTACAATGCATGTACAAAATAATAATGTTATTGTAACAAATTGCATTTAAATTCTTATGTGGAATTGCAGGCTTGCAAGTTATTCGGAGAAGGTTCGATTCGACAGAGAAGCGTCTTCTTTTGCATAAGTTTCTGAAAATTTGAACTATATGTACAAAGTAATGTATTGTAACAAATTACATTTATTTAAATTGTCAGATATTTATTTTCATAGCATTTTAATTTACAGTTTTTATGTAAACCCTATAGAAATGAAGGGGACGGAGAGGCTTGGATAAAAATGAAAGGGACGCAAAGGCTTGGATAAAAGTGAAGGGGACGCAGAGGCTTGGATAGAAATGAAGGAGATGCACAGGCATGAATAGACATGAAGCATCTTCTTTCTCACAATTTTGAAAATTTCCCAAATAAGGTAAATCGACAAACTTTGTATAAAGACATAGCATTAAGAATTATTATCTCCCTTGATGCTTTTCAATCTTTTGTGATAGACATTCGTAATACTTTAATAATAAAATCCACAGTAGTTGCCACGCTATTCATTAATTCATTAATTTTTTAGATTGCCATTAGTTTTGTAACAAATTGCATTTATTTAAATTGTCAGATATTTATTTTTATAGCATTTTAATTTACAGTTTTTATGTAAAGCCTATAGAAATGAAGGGGACGGAGAGGCTTGGATAAAAATGAAAGGGACGCAAAGGCTTGGATAAAAGTGAAGGGGACGCAGAGGCTTGGATAGAAATGAAGGAGATGCACAGGCATGAATAGACATGAAGCATCTTCTTTCTCACAATTTTGAAAATTTCCCAAATAAGGTAAATCGACAAACTTTGTATAAAGACATAGCATTAAGAATTATTATCTCCCTTGATGCTTTTCAATCTTTTGTGATAGACATTCGTAATACTTTAATTAATAAAATCCACAGTAGTTGCCACGCTATTCATTAATTCATTAATTTTTTAGATTGCCATTATTTCAATTCACCAATAAACATACTAAATTAATTTAATTCCAACACCAATAAATTGTGCATTAAAAATATTGAATCTCGTTTATTTTCGCTGAATTATTACCATTAGCATTTAAATTTGCTGCAACATTTCATGATAAATTATGTAGTCTCTACACTCACTATAGCAAAAGGCCACTCTATTTCTATAAATAATAAGTTCTACGTTAAGTTGTATATAACTAAAATGTGGCTTTTATATTTATTTACAGATCATCGAAGCAGAAGATGATGCAGTGCGATCTACGTCAGAGAAAAAAATTTATTGAAACATAGCATTCTTATTATTATATTAATTAAATGAGTTTAGTCACATGCATGCTTTTTATCTGAAAATTCAAATTTTTAAATAAACCAATTCCAACAAACCCAATTATTTGATTTCATTTTATATATATTTTATGTAAGGTACAACATAATAATAACCCAAAAGAAAATATTATTGCGGGCCACCGCCGCCGCGGCTATATTCACCACGACCACGGCCACCACGACCACGACCACGGCCACGGCCACCGTACCGCGATGAAACTAGGTCACGCAGCGTTCGGGCCTGGGCCTGCAGGCTATTAGATTGGGCGCGGACAGCCTTCAAAATGGTCCAGTTTTCTCGGTTTTCGCGTACGCTTCGACCGCTGCGTTGGTGGCGGCGGGTTACATGCTCTCCTGTAATTAGTAATAAACAAAAAAAATTATTAGTAAAATGTTTTTTAATTGAAACACCTTTCGAACGTTTAGATATAGGCTAAAATGAAGAATTTTTATAGTGTTTAAAGATAAAAACATATGTAATTGAAAATCAGATTTAATATCTTTTCTCGAGAAAATGTCCGGAAATTTTGTTAAAACACTATATATAATATATACTATCTAATGTTGTGAATAATAAAAAAATTGTTCATTTAGACCTATTTCCAAGCATTATAAATGTATGTAAATCCTCAAAATGTGTATGTATATGTATGTATTTACCGTTTGCCGTGGCCGGCCTGCCTTGCAGATGTTGTTGTGGTGGTGGTGGTGGTGGTGGTGGTGGTGGTGGTGGTGGTGGCGGCGGTAGTGGTGGGGATGGTTGTGGCCGTGATGGTGGCGGCGGCGGTGGCTGCTGATATGGGGCAATGCGCTCCATTGGAACGTCATCATCTGAATCTGGCAAAATAAAAAAATTTGAATAAGAGTGTACATAAATTTCTATTATTTTTAATTTTTTAACTTTTCTATAAGTTAATAAAACTTACCACATAGGAGTAGTTCCTCTGCGTTTCTCTACAATTAATATGAACAATTAATTAGCAAAAAAATCAAGAGTTCATAAAAGCGGCGTATGATAGAAGAAAGATATACATGTAGCGCAAGGATGCGTATTGTTCAGTTGCAAATTTGAAATTAGGAAATATAAAAATTTGAAAATTGAAATAGTGTATAATGTGAAAGTTTAAAAATTACATTACATTACATTACAATTACACAATTACACAATTACATTATATTACGGAATATTGTTCTTCCCATTAGTTCACGAGCCTTTCCAGTATTTAATCATACAAAAACTGTAACGTATTATTATATAACTTTATTTTGTGAACGATTCGCACTTATAACTAGTAGTAAAACAAGAAGATATTAGACACGTTGAAGCATATTCTAATTATAACATCAACGATTATAAATATCAAACATATCTGAGTTGAATGTAAATGAACATGTAAACTAGAATATTATGAAAATTTTTGATAGCCACTTTGCCTACGTAAAGTATCAGTGGGCGTAGATACATAGAAGCATATTTTAACTCAAATCTGTTTCATATTTTTCTAATTGCTAGCGGTACAAGTTAAAATATGCTTCAACGTGTCTTATATTTTCTTGTCGCATTACTTGCTATACAGTTACGGTTTAGTTCCATTAATTGTTAACATAGGCAAAGTGCCTACCAAAGACTTTCAAAATGTTGTACTTTACATGTTCGTTTACATTCAACTCAGATATGTTTGATATTTATAATCGTTGGCGTTATAAGTTATTAAAATATGCTTCAACGTATCTAATATCTTCTTGTGTTACTACTATTTACAACTGCGAGTAGTTCACAAAATAATGTTATGTTATAACACGTTACAGTTTTTTGTATTGAATAATAATGGAAAGACTCGTGAAGTAATGAGAAGAAATATATTTTGTAATGTAATATATATAATGTAATGTAATGTAATTTTTACTTTTATAATCCGAATTTCCAATTCAATTTGCAATTGAACAATATGTATCCTTGCACTAGATCTATGACTTTCTTCTATCATACGCCGCTTGTAATCAGAATTTATGTGAGGAAAAAATCTCACGAATCATGAATATATATTATAATTTATTACTTACATTTTCAGCCATGGTTTCGTCTATCGTGGTACGATCGACAATCGAGAATGATCTTTCTTTCTCACTACGTGCAAGATGAGGCGAGCTCCTCCGCTGCTCATTTGTTTTTTAAGGAGCCCGCTTTTGGCATAGATACGGACACATTCTGCCGCGGGCTTTTTGAATTTTCATTGATTTTTAGCCGGGAAGCTAACAAGGGGACGCCACGGATGTGGAAATCGCTTTTGGAACAACAGTATATGGGGGTCGTAGTTAGGGTTGCCATCTTTTTTACAGAAAAATAACGTACATTTGTTTTCGTGGGGTATAAAAAAAATGTTCGTTCAACAAATAAAAAGTAAATTTTAATCTTATTAGTTTTTATTTATTTCAAACATATTTTCTATTGCTTTTAGCATTACAGAGTAATTGTTATTATTTTGAAATATGTCAATAACGTAAGATACTGTATTTTAAAGTACGGGTGGCAACGCTAGTCGTAGTACTCATGTAGTAAAATAGAAAAAATACTATTTCGGCTTTTTGTCGATGGACCTTTTTTTTCGAAATACCTATTGTAATTTAAATTTAAAGTTTTTAACGTACGTAGTAATCAAGATATATACCATCTATAGTAACCTACGTTCAAGAGGGTTCCGTGAACACAATAGTACCGCGTCAGATTGTCACGAGGGCGGCCGGGGTTCCAGACCCCTCGCTAGCAACTCCTTCTCATACTCTTTTTTTTTTAATTTTTCCCGTGAAAATATATTTTGTGGATATTACGTATCATATATGTTACATATTACTATACGTAAATTTTAAGGTTAATTAAAAAAAGAATGCGTTTATAACAACATAACATATTATTCTAATCATCTCTTTCACCGGTGTTTTCATATCATATTCTTGTACTGCGAAAATATATTTCATTCCGAAACTTTCGACGCCTGCGATTGTCGAGCAGGTGAAGTGGGATAGCCGTTAAAAAAGCTGTATTTTCACCATATAAAACGTAATATCCACAAAATATATTTCCACGGAAAAAATTGTTAAAAAAAGAAAAATACAGTGGTACAGAGTCGCGGGGGAACTTGAACCCCAAAAGCTGCTCTGATGACAATCTGACGCGCTACCGTTGTGTCCACGAAACCACAGACGAGGTATGGAATAGACTACACACCTTATGGGACTTCGTGTCACCGCCCAAACTGCGTTACCGACCCATAATTTGAGGACTGAATTTAGCGACCTCTGTTCATGAACAGCGTCCAACTCAAGAACTATTCTGAAATGTGTTGAAATACTGAAAGGTGTGTGCGTGCTTGTATACGTGTGACTTGTTTAAAGGGAGAATTTAACATAGAGGGCGGGCTTTCGCTAAGCTATGCTTTAGCTTGGTTTGTCAACGACTCACGTCGGATTTCTCTCTGAAGATCTATTTCGGGAATCAGGACCCTATATGGCACTAAAATATGGCACTTCTTGAGAGCTTATACAAGCTATAAATTGCAAGACGAAATTAATTGTTAGTATTTTACATGTAGTGGAACATTCAACTAATATTTTCACGTGTTGTACGCCGAAAAATATTAAAAAATGGCGCTATTACTGACATTCCCGCAAATCTCTGCCCTTCGCGCGTGTCTAAATAGACGGTGCCCATCCTACGATACGTAAAAATCATTGTAAATAATGAATTGAAACTTTTCCGTAAAATTTATATTCGTTGCTTTTGGGACCCGAGGCCCCTAAATCCTTACGTTTCATTATAAATTGATTGGGTCTGTCCTTATTAAGTATTGAATAGATTTAAAAATTATAAAAAACATCTACGATGTAAGTACACGAGCGTAGGTATCGCTTACGTTAAGATCTAGGCACACATATCAGTTCCGTGTCAGCTTACGTAAAATTCAAGTGCTCTTCATTACTTTCCTCAATTACTTTACTCCAAGTACTTTCCATTAGTCAGTAAAAATAATCGGAATTATATGATATTTGGTGTCATTTTCGTTAGCAAAACACCTTAGTATTCCATTTGTGATACTTCTATGATAGAAATTGACATACCCATTACAATGGCCTATAGCTGACTTTGTCTTTATGCCACTACTGTAGCGTTAATGACCCCCCAAGCTGTGTCGTTCGAAAGCTTTTACCTAAGAACCCATCAGGGTCGTAAAAAAAGATACGCGTTACCGTTCAACCGATTTCAAGAGAGCGTGCAGTGAAAAGGCCAGAATGTCGTGGCCATCGAATTTTAACTTTCTGAGTACGAATACAGATCCGACACTGAAGGAAAAAGATGAATGAGTATAATGGTCTTGAAACGCTGCGGATTACTACATACATCTGAAGTATTTACGAGTTACATTTCTTTGGAAAGGGCTGAATGAGGTGTATTTTGCGAACAATCAAATCGATTGAAAATTGTTTCTCAATTTATTAATTTTATTAACAAGAATAGCAATAAACAGAAGAGGGATAAACATTTCTATACTCGGTTCATCCGTAGAATAATCGTACGCCTCGACCGTTTCGTGACCGTTCTGCGCAGCCCCCACTACCGCCTACGGACCCGACGCAGGCGATTGACAGAGAGGTAGCAGGCGGTAAGACGGAGAAAATCGTAGGCTGTTAAGTGGGGGTCGGACCAATCAGCGCTTCCTCAGAATCATCCCTGCGCGGAACGGGATTTTTCTACGGATGAACAGAGTATAACATAATCATTATCGATTCACTGCTCTATCATTTCGTTGTTTGAGATGAAATGCCTTGCATCTGTTGTATTCCATTGGTATAAGGATGGACAATTTAGAAAATTAACAATAGTAGAAGAAATGTACAGGATCATCATTTAATCTTGCAACCCGCGCTCGCGCGAACAGGTATGCATTCCACTGCAACAGAGATAGGCAAAAAATTATTTTAAATAAAAATTTCGCACACAAATTCTTATTGAAAATAACTTTTTGCCCATCTCTGCACTACAATCATGCGCCGTCCCGGCGTTCGGAAAGGTGCCAGCGACCGCTGGACAGCAGTGATCCCCAATCTTTGAAAATTATAGGATGGTCTCTTTCAAATCCACGTGGCAAAGAGCTGTTGGGAATTTCCCGGCCCGGGTAAGCGAGCCGCCCGCTCCGCTTTTATGGTCGGTTTACAACTCGCACCCCAGATTACTGTAATGAGGTTTGAAAACAATGTCGACTGGTCTCGTACCCATCTGAATTTCAGAATTTTTAGCTACGACTTGTTGACCGCTGCGATATACTCCTATACGGAGAGATTTTTCGCCACCCACGTGTAAAAGCCACAATAATGGCGCATCGTTTAAAAAAATGGCATTAACGGATGCCGGTATAAGCGTGGCGTTGAGTAGCTAAAGCAGGGCTGTCGAACTTCCCCACTCCGCGAGCCACACGTCTTGGGCGCCCGATCAGTGAGTTCCCCCACTTATCTCTCTCCAGGAGTAGTTCGAGACCAATGCTCATTGTCAGTGAACCGATCCCCTCCCACCACGAGCCCACGGGCTTGTGCGGTTCCCGGACGAAAAACACATCAGAATGAAGTAGGTATGGAGGGGGTCGTTCTCCTACGGCTCTCCTGAACGGGCGATGAGGAGAAAGAGCCACTGTGGCTCGCGAGCCGCCTGTTCGACACCCCTGAGCTAAAGGGTTAAAACATTCAGACACAACAATTCTAGAAAAAAAAATTAAAACACCGCTACTATCAAATACACGTGCGATTAGTTACCCCCTAAGTCCAATCTATGCATACACTACATTAAAGATAAAATCATAAAAAAGAAAACCAGTACAATAGATTCTGAGGTCTGCAAACGCATTGTTGGACGTGGCCGAAACCGCGTCGTGGAGCCCGTCGTCATCGACAAAAGAACGAGATGATCGGCGGCGGACGAAGACAATCTCCTTAGCAGATGGGTAAAAAATTATTTGAAATAAAAATGTCGTACACAAATTTTTATTTCAAATAATTTTTTGTCCATCTCTGACTGTCTCCTGCAGTCGCTTGCATAGGACGGTCGTATCGAGCACTTTATGTATTACAAACCTTAAATATATGTACTTCTTGCATTCTAAATACCATACTCCCCCACCCCCTATACTATTCAGTTTCCTCCATCAAATACAAAAACTTTCATATGAAACATTTTTTTGCTTTTTCAATAGCTCTAAAAATAATAGCGTGTGAAAAATAATATAAGAACAAATCGGATATACTGTATAAACTTATTGAAATATCCGAACATCAGTTAATATTAGTCAGTTAACGTCAGTTAGTACATAGTTTAAACAAATTAATTTTTCTAATAGTTATGGAATAGAATGAATTATTTTTTTCAAAAAATATGTATCTAATATTTTTGGTTACTCCGCAGACTTGCAAAATTGCACCAAAATCGGTGTGTACGGGTTCGATATGTTCTTATTAAATAATAATATAGTACAGTAGAAGGATATTATTATTATTATTATTGTTATTATTATATGTCTGTATTATATCGTATAGACCAACATTAATGTATGCGTAAACACATGATGAATGGGTGGGGTTCAGCAACACGTGCTCTTAAAAAACATTAAAGCACTCTTTTTACATATTACGTTATTGCAAGCGAATGAAATTTGTTTTGCGTTAAATAAACCGGAATAGGACAACAAGGTTAAAAAGCGAATGTGATATCGTTTTATTTTCATCCGCCTTTCTCTTCCGTTGAACGGAATATGTTCATATGACGATTTTTAAATTGTTACTCTAACAGAAACATTTGTAAATCGCGGGCTTCGGCTCTCAAAAAATAACCTAGTTTTACCCGTGCTGAATTCTAATTCCTACCACGCGTAGCGTTACAATCTGTTTCGAGACTTCACCGGTAACGTTGCATGCGACACTAAAATGGTAAGGGGGTCCTAGGACCCCCCAAACCGGTGACACAAAAATACATTGGGTGAGTAGTCTATTCCATACCTCGTCTGTGACGAAACTTTCTTAGGTGTAGGTTACTATATATATAATTGGTTTACTACGTACGTTAGAAACTTTAAATTATAATATTTCGAAAACGAAGGCCCATTCGACAAAAAGCCAAAATGGTATTTTCATACTACATGAGTATTTAACTGTATGTAAGATCCGGACCGAATAAATAATAGGGTAAAGAAGATTCCGCCGGACCGCGGCGGTATGTGACCGGTGACACATTTTCTCGGTACTTACGAGGAGGGCTCGCTATATGACCGACGGGCACGTCACAACACAAAGTGGACGACCGGAGCTCATGCATGACACGGCGTCCGAACATTCTTTGTGATTTCCTTGCATGTAAGTGTGCTTCATTATTATTAATTAAGATGTACGCATAATGAAACGAACATATTTTCAACGAATAGGTTATTGTTTGTTTCATTACATGTGTAAAATAATAGTCTGCGCAGATTTTTGCTAACCTATTTCTTTATTGAAATGTGTATCTTTTTAGTATCGAGTTCCTTGGAAGGAAATTCAACAATTCTTAGTAGCAGAAGCAAAAGAGAAAATATTATATTTGGTAAGTGACGTTTACATTTATTTATATATAATAATACGTATGATATATTAGTTTAGTGTTTACTACAAATTTTTCGTTTTTTATAGGTTGGAATATTAAAAAAAAGAAAAGTAAAGTACACTCGCTGAGCTGCTGGGCGCTCCTTCGAGTATTTGATAATAATAATATAATAATAATAAGCTTTACTTGCTGCATAACATCACTCGATAGGCTGCAGTGCGCCACGTCTCGAGTATAACAACTTTCAATAAAGTTGGGCGTCCGCGATAGTATAACCGCTACGCTTATATATATTATTGTACTATATAGTGTACTAGAAACATACAAAATAAAAATATAATTCGTCATATTTAATAATAGTATAATTAATAATAGTATTATTATTAATAATAGTATTATTAATATCTTACCACTCAGTTGTCATAATATGCAAATTATCAGTACAGGCGAATGGTTATCAGATGACCATATAGAATATTTTCACAAATTATTAGAAGCTAACTCGAATTATAAACCACGCGAGACGTGGAGAATTCAATTGCCTGGTACAATTCAACCAGTTCCTGAAAATCAGGATCACATACAGATTTTGCACCAAACCGAAGACTTTAGAACCAATGCAGGGGGACACTGGGTTTGTAGCTTCTATAAACATGATGAAAGAAGAGTTTATATTTATGATTCTCTTAATTCCTCGAAATTGCATAGTCATCACAAAATTTTTCTGGAGATGTTATACCCTTTTTTGAACAAACATGACGGTGCAATAGACGAAGAATTTATTAAATTTCCACATGTACAAGCTCAACCTAACACTCGGGATTGCGGAGTTTTTGCGATTGCATTTGCTGTCTCGTTATTATTCAAAATATTACCAGACAAAGTAACGTACGCTCATGCGCTGATGCGTCAACATTTAATCAAAATGTTTCAAACAAATCGCATAGAACATTTTCCATGCACTCAAAATCCACAATACACTCGTTGTGTGCACAAATATGAATCTGCAATTGGTAGAACAATTAATAAAAATCCCTCTTGTGGAAATTGTCCTCCATTTAAAATTGGTCAAAGTGACATTTCTAATGAAACAGATAATAAAATACCCCCAGTTCAAAATGTAGTACTTAGTGACAAAGAAGTCACCATATATACAAAAAATGTAATTCAGACAGATCCATCATTGGTTTCGAAATCAAAGATCAGCAATGTATACTCATCAAGTAGTAGGACAGAATACATGTCTAATTATTCTAAAGATTATTATCAAAAACATAAAGAGGAAATTAATTTAAATTCTAAAGATTATTATAAAAAGCATAAAGAGGAAATTAATTTAAAAAGAAAAGCTGTTTATAAAGCAAAGAAGGGGGAGTGTAACACAAAACAGGATAAAGATTGTAAAAAGGGGGAGCAAAGCATAAAACTTTATAGCTATGAATATTATAACGCACACAAAGAAGGTATAATAAAAAAGGAAAAAGTGCATTATGACGCAAATAATGAAGTGAAATGCGGGAAGCGAAAAAATTATTATTATCAGCTAAATAGAGAATGTATAATCAAAAAGGCAAAAGTGCATTATGACGCCAATAAAGCAGGTATACTTAAAAAGGCACAAGTGCATTATGCTGCAAATAAAGAAGCGAAATGCGGAAAGCAAAGAAATTATGATCAAGTAAATAAAGAAGTTATCTCCAAAAAGCGGAAGGTATATTATCATGAAATACGTAAAGGAGATGGTAATAATAAAGTAGCAAAACGTCGTGTTGCTCTGCAAATAATAAAAAAGTATCGTAATATTGCTGTAACAAATAACAATATAGCAACCAAAAATAACAAAGAAACTTATATTAGAAAACTCTAAAAAATTATTAACATGTCGTCCGGAGAAGCAAGTAGATTGGAAGCTGAGCGCATAATAAAATGGTGTTTTCATATTAGGCAAAAGTACATTTTGAAAATTAGGAAACTGTTAAAAGATTGTAAAGAAAAAGTGGAAGTCTCCTTAACGCGCGCAGCAGAATGTTTTGAAGTTGACGACAGGATTAATGCTTTGTGTGGAGAATCCAGACATACTTCTTCTTCAGAATCATATTATGCGGAAAGTTCGTACGATCCTTTCAGCGGTTCTGAATCAATCATATTGAATTCGGCAGGGAAAGCTATAAACGTTCTACCTGTATTGCAATCGAAGAAGACGACAAAGGCATGGCATTGTAGTTATCTTTGTAAAACAAAAGATGTTGAAATTCTGAATAATTTACAGGATTTCTTCAAACGATTGTTAGAATGCTCATTAAAAAAGGTACATAAGTTGAACAACCATATCAGTAGCTGTTCTAATAAAGTGCATGCTGAAAAAATTGGTCATTCTCAGGGTTGTTACATAAACCCTAAACTATGTAAGTCCAATTTTTTAGCCATTGAGATTTTGGCACCTCACTTTCCGAATTTACGACATTTGAAGAGAACGATATACAAAATAGCGAGCATTTATAAAGACCAATTACATAATTTAGACAAAGCTTTAAACGATAATGACCTTAAAACACTTGAACGAATAACACTGCAAGCTCGGAAAGAAGCTGAAGCGTTACAAAAAAATAATACTGACATAAGCTTGAACGAAGAAGAGATTATATCTCGATATTATTTAGCATTTAGAGCTTTCACAAAGCGGTCTATGGACACACCACGCATCCCGTGCGTTTCCTGCGAGAAACTCTGTTTTCAACGAGAGGTTCGTAAGCTTGATATTTCTAAGAGATATAAGGGAAATGTACTGCAAACGTTGTTAAATTATATTGGATACAAAGTTGGTGACATGCATTTTATTTGCCGATATTGCCACGATAAAATTTGCAACGATTCCATACCACCAAAATGTATTTTAAATAAGCTTGATGTACGTTCAGTTCCAGAAATATCAGTGTTGAACGATTACGAGCGAATTCTCATTCAAAGAGCTAAACCGTTTCAAACGATTGTGAGAATGGATACAGTAATGCGTAAAAATATGCCACATAAACATATGTTTCCAAAAGTAAAGGGGAGAACATTTCACCTTCCTTTGCCGTTACAAGAAAATTTAAAAAAAATCTGTCCTCCGACTGAACCTTTAAATCAAAATCATGAATTATACATATTGGTGCGGGGCGTTCCAACAAAATCTAAAATAGTTTGGGAAAAGTTAGTTGACTTGAAGAAAGTATGGAATGCCTTAGTATGGTTGAAAGCCAATAACCCTCTATACTCAGAAATTGTTTTACCACAATCGCACGATTTATTGCTAAATGCCAAATTACCAGATACAGAATTTCAAGAAGAAGTTGTTACCAATGATAATAATAACGAATCTATCGAGGACGTTGACGGTGAAATACTTAATATCGATGAAAATATCAAACGTGCATTATTGACGCAAATGTCACAATCTGATGCATATTATGATCAGTTTACGATTTATCCAATGTATGACAAAAGGGTTAATGAATCTGCTACCGCACTCTATCAAATGCTTAAAGTTCATGACATTCCGTTAGGCCATCGTGCTGAACAATTAGATGTGAAATGTTTCCCAGATTTATATCCTTATGGGGTGAATGGACAGCATGAAGACAGATTGGTTCGTTTGACTGATCATGAATTCATTAAGTCCAAACTGATGTCCAAGCATTCGCAATTTCGATTGAACATGCAATATATTTTCCATTTATTACACGATACCAATATGCGACAATTGAACGCTGGAATTTATCACAAAATGAACGTCGTAAATCCACGTGATAAATACACAGCTGCTGGTTTTCTTGAGCAACTTTCTAAAGATCAGCTACAAACGAATTTCAACACTATATTTTCCAGATTACGTAATACAGCACAGTATTGGCGAAAACCGAGAAACGATTTGAACTGTATGATACACCATTATGGACCAGCTACATGGTTCCTCACGCTTAGTCCAAGTGAGTGGCTATGGACAGATTTAATAGAATATCTTCGTGAAGTAAACGGCCCATCGGTGGCTAAAATGTCCCCGAACGAACTCATTGCTTATATCTTGTTTATTTGTTTCCCCTTGGGGATTACAATCCTTTTTTCCCACTGTACATTTTTCCTTAACCTAAACCTTATTCTATTCCTTACATCTATCTCTTATCCTATACCCTCTTTCTCGCTCCCTCGCTCGCCCGCTCGCCCGCTCGCTCGCTCGCCCGCTCGCCCGCTCTCCTCTGTCACGCACGCCTCCCTCACCCCCCTTCCCTATCCTCTGACCTCCGCTTCCGCACGCCGCCACTCACTCTCATTCCTTCCTCACCCATTCCTCCACTCCTTCCCCTCTCCTTTCTTCCACCCTCCTCATCCACTTCTCCCCGCCACCCTCGTCATCCAGTACCTCCCCTACCCTCTCCTGCCACCCTCCTTCCTGCCAACCCATACACTCCTCCCACACATGCTCCCACGTTTCCTCTCTCCACCCGCATACCCTGCACTTCCTCTTTTCTTCCTCCTCCCAATATTTCCCTCCCCGCATCCCATTCCCCAGTCTAAATTTCGCCACCCTTTGCCACCTGCTTTCCCCCCATCCCTTCTTCAGGTATCCTGGCACCCCTTTCCCCTTCACCACCCTGTACCACCTGTTGAACTCCGACTCACTAATTCTTTTCCACCTTTCCTCCTCCTGCATTCTTCTTTCCCTACTCACCAATTCTTCCCCCCTCAGCTCCCCCCCTCCCCTCGCTCTTTCTATCTCCTCTATAGTCCACCCCCTTTCCTCATAGTACTCCTGCCTTTCCTTTTCCCACCCTCCCAACACTTTCCCCCTCTTCGCCCTTCCCTTAATCTCCTCCCAACACCTCCTTGCCAGTTCCCCCCCACCCCCCTCCTCCAGCTTCCTTTCATACCCCCATGCCCTCATCCCCGCCTTCCCTCTTAACATCTCCCTCTGCATCTCCTCCCTTACCATGTAACCTGGGGTACACCTTTCCACCCCCAACACCCACTTCAAAAACCTTTCCTGCAGTCCCTCAACTCTGTCCCTACCCTTCCACCCCCATATCTCCACTCCATAGCTAATTGTAGCCCACACCAGCTTCTCGAAGAGCCATACTCTCCTCTCCCAATCGTTCCCAAACCGTCTCTTCCCTATCCCCCACACCTGACCCATCACTGCTGCCCCCTTCCTTACCCTTTCCCCTACGTGTGCCTCCTGCCCCCCATTCCTCATCAGTGTGTACCCCAAATATTTAAATTCCTTTACCTCCTCCACCACCTTTCCCTTCCACCTCCACGTCACCTTCTTCCACCTCCCTCCCCCCTTTCTACACCTCATCATCTTTGTTTTCCCCACGTTCACCTGCAGCCCCTTCTTATCCAGGTAACTCTCCAACTTTCCCATCATCCCTCTCATCCCCTCCTCATCCTCCGCCAGCACCGCAATATCATCCGCATATGCTAATGTATATATTTTTTTTGCCCCCCACCTTCACCCCTCCCCACCCCCCTTTCTCCAACTCCTCGTCTAGGTCCGCCAGCAGCAAGGTGAATAGGCTGGGGCTTAACGGACACCCCTGCCTCACCCCCCTCGCCGTCCAGAAGTCCTTCCCTTCCTCTCCTCCCACCCTTACCCTACTTACCGTCTCCCTCAGCACCTCCTCACACCTTCCCACTAGCCCCTCCCTCACTCCTCTCTCCCTCATTGCCCTAATTAACACCTCCCGGTCCACTGAATCAAATGCTGCCTTCATGTCCAGGAACAGCACTACCAGCTTCCCCCCTTTCCTTTCCACCTGCCTGTTGATGAGATAGTTCAACACGTATATGCTATCTATACATCCCATCCCCCTCCTGAACCCCGCCTGACTTGGTGGTAGGATCCCCTTCTCCTCTACCTCTTTCCTCAACCTTTCAGCTAACACAGACGCATATACCTTATATGCAGTCTGTGTCAGCGTCACTCCTCTGTACTCTTCTACTTTTTTCCCCACCCCCTTCTTTACCACCGGCACCACCACTCCTACTCTCCAATCTTCCAACCAGCCCTCCCCCTTCCACACCCTATTACAGACCTCCCCCAACCATTCTTCCACCTCTACCCCCCCATACTTCCACACTTCATTGGGTATTCCGTCCCCTCCCATCGCCTTCCCATCCTTCAACCCCCTCACTACCCTTTTTATCTCCTCCTTTTCTATCTCCCCTTCCTCGTCCTCACCCCTCTCTGTTACTGCCCCCTTTCTCACCCTCCACTCCACCCCCCCTAACAACTCCCTGAAGTACTCGTCCCATTCCTCTATTTTTATCTCCTCATTTACTCCTCCTCTCCTTTTTCTCTCCCTATTTACCACCTTCCAAACCTGTTCCTCCGTTCTTATCCCCTCCACCTCCTTCTGCCACCTATCCACCTCCTTTTTCTTCTTTTCCTCACATATCCTCCTATATTCCTTTTTCCCCTCCTTATATTCCTTCCCATCCCCCCCTTCCCTTCTCCACCTCCTAAGCTCTCTCCTCACCCTCCCCTTCTCCTCTCTGCACTCTCTGTCCCACCATCCCCCCTTCTTTCTCCTCTGCCCTCCTTCCTCTGCCTTCCCCATTGCTCCTTTCACTCTTTCCTTCAGCTCTGCCCATTCCTCCTCTATTCCTCTCCCTCCCCCGTCTCTTTTACCAAACTTCCTTGCAAATTCCTCCCTTCCCTCCGTCGTCCAGTTTCCTCTCCCCCCTCTCTTCTCCACACCCTTCTTCCTCCTCTCCCCCTTCTCCTCCATTTCCCCCCTCAGCCATACTACTACCGGATGGTGGTCTGAATCAATTCTCTCCGCCACCTCCATCCTTTCTACCCTCTCCCTTGTTTCCTCATTCCCCACTACAAAATCTATAACCGAATTCCCCCTCCCTCCTGTATATGTCCATTCTCCCTCCTCATCCCCCTCTACATTTCCATTCATAATTCCCCACCCCCTCTCCCCCAAATATCTACATAATCTCCTCCCCTCTCCATTTACCACCCTATCCTTCGACCTCCTGCTCCCCCCTGCTCCCCCCTCCTCTTCTCCCTCCCCCCATATCCTTCCCCCTTCCCTCCCTGTTCTCGCATTAAAGTCACCTCCAATTACTACTCTCACTCCCTCCTCTCTCTCCTCTATCCACTCCCCCAGTTCCTCTAACTTCCTTTGCAAGTCCTTATTCACATATATCCCTATAACTCTCCACCATTCCTCCCCCAATTTCACTTTCCTCACCATTACCCCTTCCCCTCCACCTCCTTCCCCCTGCCCTATTTCGATTCCCCTTTTCACCCCCATTATCATTCCCCCTATCGCTCTTCCTTTCTTGCTTTCCCTCCTGGCCCACTGTTTTTCCCACACATACTCCTTTGGCAATCTGCCCCTTACATACTCCCATTCCCTCTCCTCTATCCATGTTTCACTCATCACTACCACCTCCCATTCCTCTAAACCCTTCCAAAATTCCTCATCTTTATTTCTCATCCCCGCCACATTCCAAAATGCGACCTTGTACCTCCCTTTTCCCTCTTTTCTTTCCCCTCCCAACCTCCCCTCCTTCTCCCCCCTTTCCCTTAACATTCGTTTCCCTGTTCGTCACACCACCTTTCCCATAATTCGTCCCACCTTCTCATCTTCCCGTTTACCCACATTTTCATATATCCAACTTGCACCTTTTTCCCCCCTTCCCTTTCCTTCTCCGCCTCTCTTTCTACCTTCCACCTTGCCCTCCTTTCTTCCTCCGTTAAGTCGTCATCTATCCTTTCCCTCCTGCCCTTCAGTTTTCTCCTCGCCTCCATCACTTTTCTCTTCTCCTCCCTCCCCGCCAACTTCACCAAAACCAGTCCTCTCCCTTCTTTTCCCGTTCTCCCTACCCTTCTCACCTCCCTTATTCCTTCATCCTCCATTCCCATCCTCGCCCACAACTTCTTCACTTCTTTTTCTACCTCTTCTCCTCCCCCCAGCCCCCTTACTACTACGTTATTCCTTCTCTCCTCCCTCTCTTTTTTGTCCTGTCTTAATTCCATTCTCCTCAATCTCAGCATACACTCTTCCTCATCCCCTCCACCCTCTTTCACCGTGCTACCCATCCCTCCCTTTTCCTCCTCCCACTTCTCTACCTTCCTTATCATCTCTTCCACCCTCTCATCCCTCTCTTCCAATCTCTCTAACTTCTCCTCCATCTTTTCCCTCCTCTTTTTCTCCTCCCTCCTCTCCTCCTCCCATTTCCTCCTTTCCTCCCTCCACTCCTTCATCACCTGTCTTCTTTCTTCCCCTTCCTTCTTCATCTCCCCTAACATCTCCCTCATCTCCTTCCACATCTCCTCTTTCTCCTCCCTCACCTCCTTCATGAGTTCCCTCATCATCTCCATCATCTTTCCCATCTCATCTTTTTCCCTGCTCCCCCCCCTCTTTTTCCTGTCCTCCGGTGACCGCATCGTCACCACACTTCTTTTAAATCCTGTATTCTTCCCTTCCTCCCCCGTCCCTTCCTCCTCCTCCCTCTCTTTCCTCTTTTTCCCCCAGTAACTTTCCAGATTCCCCGCATTACTCCCCACACTACTCACACTGCTCACACTCTCCTTCCTTTTTCTTTCCTCCCTTTCCAATTTTCCTTTTTCCTTCCCCATTCCATCTCCATTCCCTTTCCCCCCTACCCTTCCTTCCTCTCCCTTATTCCCCTCCATTTGACCTCTTCCTTCTGTTCTACCCACCGTTGACCTCCTATTCTTATCCTTTTATCCTTTCTTCTATTTCCTTCCTACTCCTTTTCAAACCTCCCGCCTTTTTCCGCTCCTAGTTGCTGCTCCGTCCGACAGATCTCACTACCTCCAGCCTTTCTCTTCCCGCCACGCAGCGCCTATCTCCGCTCCTAACCTCCAAATCTATCCTTTTCTCCCTTCTATTTCCTCACTCGCCCTATTCCCTTTGCACTCCCTTTATCCGTCTCACTTTCTCACTTCTGCCCCACCTTCACCACTCACTCTCTCTCCCTTCCTTCACTTCCTCACTCACTCTTCCTTCACCCACCTCGCAGCACCAAACACTCAACCTTTCTCCCACGCGTCCGGAACCGGAAGTCCCCGAACTCATTGCTTCTGATACCGTTTCAACTGCTCGATTTATAGATAATGCATTCCACGCTATGCTGGATTTCATTTGTTCGCCCGACAATCCGATTGGCAAGGTGACACATTACTTTTGGCGCAGAGAATATCAAAGCAGGCCTCCTACAGGTGTTTGGTGATTTTCTAAGATAATCTGCTGCCTGTCTTGTATGGATGGAGTTAAGAGAGTACCCTTGCAAAAATTAAATTGGATATCCTCTTGTATGAATATTATGTCTATTAAATTCCGTAGTTTGTTTAATGAAATTTTATTTCCTTCTGCTGATATATATACTTTTGTGGCTTTTTCAGATATTAAGTATGTATGAAGTATCCTTAGTGAATTATATAAGTCCTCTTCTGTTGGATGGTCTACCGTGATGATTCCAAGAATTGTATGTTTTCCTTCCTTAATTTTTATTAATCCTCCGGCTTCTAATGGGAGTGGAAATTTGTGAGTTTTTATGTTTTTTTCTTTATATAATTTTTCTCCTGCTGGTCCTATTGGTTTACCCTCTGTATCAATAAATGTTATGATATATCCTTTTCCCATCCATAAGTGGTCCTCTATTTCAATGTTTTGTTTTTTGACAGGAACATTTGACACTATTTTTGGTCTGCCTGTTGTATGTTGTGGAGGTGGAGTGGTTGGGAATGATAATGGTGGAAGAGATAAATGTGGTGAAGGGGACAGTGAAATAGGTATAGGTACTTTTTTTATTCTTATGGGAGTTATGGGAGCTGTATCTGTACTAGAGTTTAATTTCTGTTTCTTCTTTTTAGGTGCATGGTGAGTGCTTTTATCTGAGCTTGTTTCTGCACTAATTTTGGGAGGGTCTCTGTAATTGTGTTTTGGTACTATAGTTGTTTCGTCTATTTCTTCTATTAAGTCCTCTTGAAGTGTCTTGATGTTAGGTTTTTTCTTTGGGTGGTCTTGTTTTATATTTTGAGGAAGTATTGCCTCTTGAGGGGTCGTATGTACTTCTACGTTTTGAGGGGGTGCATGTATTTCTACTGGTACTGTGATTTGAGATGGTGCATGTACTTCTATGTTTTGAGGGGGTACATGTACTTCTACTGGTACTGTAATTTGAGGTGGTGTATGTATTTCTATGTTTTGAGGGGGTGCATGTACTTCTACTGGTACTGTGATTTGAGGAGGTGTATGTATTTCTATGTTTTGTTTTTTAACTTCTGGTTGAGATGAAGAGGTGTTTCTTTTTATTTTCCTTTTTAATTTTTGTCGCTTAGTTCCTTTTGAATCACTTTCATCATATGAGAAATCGGAATCTGATGAACTAAGTCTAAGTTGTTTATATGGAGCTGGATTTCCTGAGGTTGAGGCAGTTGTTTCTCTCTGTCGTGTGTTGGGTTGGTGAAATTGTTTCTGTTTTTTGTTATCCTGAGAACTTGTTTCTGAGTGTGCTCGTTTCGCGTTTAGTGGTAATGCTATTGGGTTTCTAGATAAAGCGTCCGCATTTGTATTATATTTACCGGGTTTATATAAAATTTTGTAATCGTATTCCGCAAGTTTGATTTTCCAACGCATTAGTCGTGATGTAGGATTTGAAAGATTTTGTAGCCATTCTAAAGGTTTATGATCTGTGATTAGGAAAAATTTCCTGCCATAAATATAAGGTCTAAAGTGAAATACCGCGTATATAATTGCTAAAAGTTCCCGTTCTGTTGGTGAATATCGTGTCTCTGCATCGTTTAAAACACGAGATGCGTAAGCTATGGGTAAATCTTTCCCTATTTCTCCCTGACTAAGAACTGCACCTACAGCAATACCTGAGGCGTCTGTCGTTATGTTGAATGTTTTTTCGAAATCCGGAAATTGTAGTATGGGTTTCTTGCAAAGAGCTTCCCTTAAAGTTTCAAATGCTTTTTGTTGCTTATATGTCCATTCGAATTGATAGTCCTTTTTAGTGAGGTTGGAAAGTGGTCTTGCAATTTTTGAAAAATCTTTTATGAATCTTCTGTAATATCCACTCAGTCCTAAGAACTGTTTTACGTTTTTGACCGTTGTGGGAGTTGGAAATTCCTTAACTGCTATTATTTTCTTTGGATCGGGTTTGACTCCCTCTTCTCCTATTATATGTCCTAAATATGAAACTTCTTTCTTCAGGAACTCACATTTGTCTGGTTGAAGGTGTAGATCTGCGTCTCTTAGTCTGTTCATTAGTCGTTTGAATTTAGTTGCATGTTCTTTAAGCGAGCTGGCATATATGACAATGTCATCTAAATATACGAATAATTCAATCCCTTGGAGACCGGTTAAAACTTGGTCCATAAGTCTTTGGAAGGTAGCTGGTGCGTTTTTAAGTCCAAATGGCATTCTATTGAATTCATAGTGCCCGTATATTGTAGAGAAGGCTGTTTTATGGCGATCATCCGGATGCATAGGAATTTGGTGGAATCCAGATGCAAGATCAAATACGGAGAAATATTTCGCGCTTCCCAACTGATCTAATATGTCAGTTATATTGGGTAAAGGATAGGCGTCTCCAATCGTTTTTTCATTTAATTTCCTGAAGTCGATTACTATTCGTCGTTTCTTCACTCCTTCCGAATCTTCTTTCTTGGATACTATCCATATAGGTGAATTATAAGGAGATGATGAAGGTTGTATTATTCCTTTCTCTAGTAATTCCTTTGTTTGTTTCCTTACTTCTTCTTTAAATGTTTGAGGGTACCGATATTGTTTTGTAAAAACAGGAACGTCATTTTCTGTTATGATTTTATGGTGAGCTTTATTTGTTGCTTCTAGTTTTTCCCCTGGAAGATAAAATCTATCTGCGTGTTCCTTTATTAATTCTTCAACACTGGCTCGTTCCTCTGAATTTAGATGGTCTAGTCTTAGCAGTTGTAATAACTGGTGAGTTCTATTGGTTTTCATGTATTTGTTTGTTTTTTCTCCTTCTATAGGTACTTCTATAAATGGTTCTAATTCGACTGATGGTACAGGAATTTTTATGTCTTTTGTGGATGTATTTATTGCGAAAAGACATGCCATGCCGTTATTATTTGATACTACTGCATTTCCTATATGTAAATTAGGATGAATATTGATTTTAGGAATATATCCTGTACTAAACTGTGTGTTAAGGACTCGTACATAGATTTGACTTCTCGTTCTGGCTGGTATTGTGACCATTTCTGGGTCGATAAATGGAATAGTTTCTATTCCAATGGTTATTACCGATCTTGTGTAATCGATAGTTGCTCCATTGGTTTGAAAGAAATCTGTTCCTAATATTCCATCCTGTTTGATAGGGAGGTTTTCTACGACGTGAATAATGATTTCCGTATTTAGGGTTCTTATTTTGATGTATCCTATGGTGCTAAGTAGACCGTCTGTAATGCCATTAAGGTCGAAAACGGTGTCCGTAAAGATTGGGATGTCGGGAGAAACAGCACATCTCTTAATTACATTTAAGTCAGACCCAGTATCAATCATTAGTGTTGCTTGTCCTCCGTTGAATCCTGTATCAAAAAGAAGGATGCTAGGTGGTTTCCGTATTTGCTCCGTTTTGAGTCTGAGTATGGCTTGTCTACGTACCATACGGGGTTGTGTTTCTTCTTTTTCTTTTTTATCAAAGTACATCTTTTTTCTGCATTGCTCTATCGTGTGGCCTCTAAACTTGCAATATTCACAGGATATATTTGCATAACTCCAATTTCTGCATTCCTCAATTGTATGTCCTGGTCTTCGACAATAATTGCAATATGTGTTGGTTTGTGGAGTTCCATTCGTGTAACTTTGACTTCTACATTCTTGCGTCGTGTGACCTGGTCTTCGGCAGTTGCTGCAGTATTCGTTGGATTGAGGGGCTCTGTTGGCTTGGCTTCTACAATCTTGAGTCATGTGACCTGGTCTTCGGCAGCTGTTGCAATACTCGTTCGATTGAGGGGCTCTGTTGGTGTAGCTTCGGGTCCTACAATCTTGTGTCATATGACCCGGTCGTCGACAGAAGTCACAGAATGTATCGTTTTTGTTAAGATTTCTACATTCTTGTATTGTATGGCCTATTTTTTTACAATGTTGACAGTTTTTTTGTCGCCAGTCGGCGCGTGAAACTTGCTGATTACTGCAGGTGGTGACGTCATGGCCGTATGCAAGGCAGTTTATACATTGATTATTTTGTATTGCTCCTGTTGCTATCTTCGTTTTTGTTTGATACTCATTGTATTCTGCTTCCGCTTTTATGGCAACATTAATAGCGCGATCAAGATTGGCGTAGGTGCAGTCGTGTATTCTATTATATATTTCGATCTTTAAACCCGTTAGAAAGGCTTTAACAGCATTTTGTTCCGCATTTATATTAAATTGAGCCTCGTTTCCAGGTACTTCTATTGTATTACAATGTCTAATTTGTAAGAGTAGATTAGATACGCGGCTACTGTAGTCTACCGTTGTTTCGTTTGGTAACTGCGCGATTTTTGCTAGTTCGCCGTATAATTGTATTGACGTATATAATGGAGCGAATCGTGAGCTTAGTACTGAGATAAGATCGCTGATTGTGTTATATTCTCCGCTTAAAACTACTCTTGAAGCTTGTCCGTAAAGCTTGTTTTTTATGAGTTGAACTAATCCATATTCCGCGTTAGGATTTACCATGCGTCGTGCATGTCGACAGCTTTTAATGAATTGATGTAATGGTATATTTCTACCATTAAAAGAAGGTACAGTGTCTGCTGTGTCGCGTAAACTAATATGTGGTAGATGCGGATATATATTCGTAGCTGTATTAATTTGAGGTGTTGAAGTTCCCGGAATATTTTCATTTTCTACAATTTCTGGATTTTCTGGATTTTCTGGATTTTCTGGAGTTTCTGTAGCGAATGCTAATTTACTCATTCTTTCTCCAAGTGTGTCAGGCATTGTGAAGTTTTAAGTCTCTATAGAAAGTTAGGAAAAAATTTTCTGAGAAAATACTCACTTTTGGAGTGATTTTACTAAGCGAAAATATCCTTCTCAACGAGATATCCCACCGCTGCCACCAAAAAATATCCGACCTGTAACGTCCGGTTGCCCGGGGACGACTGAACGCTAGCAGGTTCTCGAGAGGAGAGCGGCGTCCCCTCGAGTATAGGATAAGTGGGAGTTCGTTGGTAGAGTTAAGGAGTAAAATCCAACTTAAAACGTAACAATGACTTTATTTAAACAACACTTATTCCTAACAATAATAATAATAATAATACTCATAACTATGATTTATGTTTTTTATGGTTTTATGGTTTTTTCTGTGCTATTAAAGTTAAATAATTGTATATAAATATGCTTCTGTAGTAAGCTCGGCCGCTACCGTTTCCGGAGCAGTTCCCAAAACTTTTGACAGAATTCTTTTATTTATGCTGCTGCTGTTCATAGCGGCCGCTACCGTTTCCGGAGCAGTTTCCGATATTCATGGCAGAGTATGTATTCTAGGGTTCCGTAGACCTTGCCTTTGCTAAGCGGTTAAACTGCTACCTACTAATAGGAGCATCGCTTGAAACCTCCGCAAAGACAAAGTTCTCAACCTTCAAATGAAAGATCCAAAGAGGAGCAACAGTACCTTTGTACACTGAGAACCAGTCGGTACCGTTTCCGGGGCGGTCTGAAATTCTACTGGATGGTACCTCAGCTACCTCCAGGAACTAGCATTCGTTGGTCGTAGGAACGTATCCGTATTCGAATGAGCGCGCCAGGTGCTGCGTGCGCCTCCTTTTATACTCGAAATTTGGCGGGTTGGCGCATGCGCAGTGTGTTAATTTTCAATGTTTCGCATTTTATTCGCTTATTATATATTATTTTATTTTGTGCTTTTGGTAATACTTATATTTAATTATTTCTAATGTTCCTATAATATTTGCTTCTTTAATATTCGCTTAGTTCGTAATTTACATAATAAAGTATGTACAATGTTTCTGCGCGGTAACGCAGTTTGGATTAAAGTAGCGTAGATCGATCCTACTTTACCGACGGTCGGTAACTAATGGTTCGAGTCCCCGTGGGACGTTACAAAGAGATCTTGTCGAGAATTCGCACTGGAGTAGTGACCGCTTCGGATACAAAGCTTTTAGAATCGAGGAAATTAAATTTCAAAGAGACAAATTGTAATGACCGGTTAAAGGAATTAAGTGATTACATGCTTAATGTAGGATCTAATACGGTGTGTTTACTTCCCACATGTGTTCAGTGTGATGTTTTGAACGCTGCAATGCTGAGTCGATTTCCATCCGAAGAAATCCATTTGATTGCTCATGATACAACGAATTGTGCACTGTATTTGAAAAAAAGGGTGTCAAAGGTACTGAACAATAATGACGATGATAGCTCCCGAACGGCGGGACTTGCAAGAGTCGTAATTGTTAAAACAGGAGTGCAAATCATGATTAGAAGAAATATTGATGTTACACTAGGTCTTGTCAACGGTACCATTGCTAAACTTATTTCTGTTACACGAGGTGTTAATAATGACGTTGAAAAATTGAAAATTATATTACCCACGGGGCAAGAACATATGATAGAACGGGTAAGTGTTAAATTTGAAGTAATGAATGGAGCGTTTGTTATTAGAAAACAATTTCCGATTTGCCTTAGCTATGGTATAACAATTCACAAAAGTCAAGGACTAAGCTTGCAGAATGCTGTCATAGAATCAGGTAATTCAATATTTACTTGCGGACAAATTTACGTTGCTCTTTCTCGGGTGACCACATTACAAGGACTCCATCTTATTAATTATGATCCATCTTCCGTAAAGGCACAAGAATCGGCTATAATAGAGTACAACAGATTGCGAAAAATATATAGACCTGATCTTATGACTATTTCAATTTCTAAAAACCGCGTTCTCAAAGTTCGTGATGCTCTTTGGGCAGTACCTAATTATAATGTATCCGAATGTCAGAATACTGATGATCACATCGTGGATACCATGCAATACTACGTAAGAGGTCTCCCGAATACTGATGGTGTGTCTTGTTATGCGAATGCCACAATCCAATGTATGTTATATTGTTCATCCATAAGAGAAAACTTATTTTCGATTGAAAAAGATGATCATATTATAAAAGTCTGTATGGACCAATATAAATCGGATCAAAATCCAAATATAATATCATTACAGCAATTTGCAGGAGAAAAATACGCTAACAATCAGCTACATGATTCAGCTGAGTTTATTACCTCTCTTTGTGATCAGGAGATTCTTATTAAGAATGTAGTACAACACGAAATTACAACGGTATTAAGATGTTTAAGTTGTAATTACACAAGTACTACTATCAGTACAAATTGTGTGGTACATCTTGCACTACCCAAGATGTTAAAAAGTAAACCATTCGAATTTCAAGATATAATAAAATATAATTTCACAGGATGGAAAAATTTGAAAGATACCTGCAATAATTGTGATAATTCAAACACAATGAAGAAAATCGATATAACTGCTTGCAAACAAATTCTTATTGCAAAATTACATTTGTTCGATCACGATAGTAGTGGCACAACAACGAAAGTGGACAATTTCTACGTCAAAGCAATGCCTACTACTAAAATACAATTGGTAGATCACTGTTACAAACTTAAGGCAGCGATTTTCCACCACGGTAAAAGTATTTCCGATGGTCATTACACGAGTATGGTAAGGGGTAAGGGCACAACGTGGGTATCCGTTGATGATTTACGAGCAGAAAAACAAGCTTGGCCACGAAATGCTAAAAATGCATACATATTTTTCTTCGAAGGGTGTTAATTGCGTTTGTTAATACACTTCAATGTTAAATGCGTCCAGCGCCAAAGGCTGCTTTCAGCGCCATAAGCTGCTTCGCGCACCATATATTGTATACAAAGTACAATACATATAATATAATACATATAGATTGGCAATCCGGTGCACACGTTTCTGTTCGTAGTTGTTAAACTTATGTAGAATATAGAATTTATACTTAATTCTGTCGCGTGATAATTTGTAATTTATAATATTAAAAATTATCTAAAGTCAGTCCTTATGCAAATTATCTTTGTAAAAAGAAGTGAGATCCCCATAAAAAACTTCAAAAAAGTAAAAAATACGCCAAGTACATGAAAAATCAAATAAATCACAAAAAATAGAAGACAATAATAAATACAAAAAATAGAATCTAGAATTTATCCCTAATTCTGTCGCGTGATAATTCGTAATTTATAATATTAAAAATTATCTAAAGTCAGTCCCTACGCAAATTATCTTTGTAAAAAGAAGTGAGATCCCCATAAAAAACTTCAAAAAAGTAAAAAAATACGCCAAGTACATGAAAAATCAAATAAATCACAAAAAATAGAAGACAATAATAATCACAAAAAAAATAGAAAAGTATACAATACAAAAAAAGATGTGAAATCAAAATGAGCTGCCAGTACATAAAGGTGCTTTCCAACTGCGCTTAAGATGACACAACTACATACACACAGCTCAAATGCTGTGTTCAACAATTCCATTACAATGTATTACATAATATTAAGCAGATATATTTTTATACAAATAAATATTTTAATACGAATAAATATTTTATTCAAAATACTTGGCGCTGCGCAACCGAAAAAATATTAATTGCCTTAGTATTAATTAATAATTTACAACAACTCCATTACAATATAAAATACATATACATACACATATTAGAAACGCACTCAGATTTATTCTACATATATTTAATTCTAATATCATACGTAGCATATGCACACGCACGCACGCACACACACGCACGCACGCACGCACGTACAAGAAAGAAAGAAAAGGATTAATGCAATTTATACATATTTATTGAATTTAGCAACACCAATTCGGGGCGCAGCGCCAAGTATTTTGAATAAAATATTTATTCGTATTAAAATATTTATTCGTATTAAAATATTTATTTGTATAAAAATATATCTGCTTAATATTATGTAATACATTGTAATGGAATGTATGAACACAGCATTTGAGCTGTGTGTATGTAGTTGTGTCATCTTAAGCGCAGTTGGAAAGCACCTTTATGTACTGGCAGCTCATTTTGATTTCACATCTTTTTTTGTATTGTATACTTTTCTATTTTTTTTGTGATTATTATTGTCTTCTATTTTTTGTGATTTATTTGATTTTTCATGTACTTGGCGTATTTTTTTACTTTTTTGAAGTTTTTTATGGGGATCTCACTTCTTTTTACAAAGATAATTTGCGTAGGGACTGACTTTAGATAATTTTTAATATTATAAATTACGAATTATCACGCGACAGAATTAGGGATAAATTCTAGATTCTATTTTTTGTATTTATTATTGTCTTCTATTTTTTGTGATTTATTTGATTTTTCATGTATTACCATTACTCTGCGTTCATTTTTCTTCAGAGGCTATATGCCCGAAACGAATTTCCAAAAAAACAATTCGATCTCTATTCCAAGACCGGATGCGGGAGACTCTCCGAACCGCGAAGCAGAGTACCCACCCCCAATATTGAAGGATTATTTTACTGATTATTGAAACTCACTTTCGATTGACACCACTTTCGCAGTTCTCACTCGATGCAATCCAAAGTTATATTAATCCAAAGCCCGCCAGGCATGTTACAATTCTTCCATTATTTATATATTGCGGACCTCCTGCCGGGGTAATCGCAGGTACAGACATCCTTTGTCTATACAACGCTGTATTCATTGTTTGGATGTTCCTTTTAGTTTTGAAGATATAAGGCGAAACATTATCACCCATTTTTTTCACGATTTTCGACTTTTCGTGCATGTCGCCCAGTACTGTTCCGATTTTAAAGACGAATTCACGTACGAAAACATCGTGAAATGTGGTACTGTTTTGAGCGTGTCACGGTGGCGTAACCCCTTAACTGAGTGCCAGAATTTGTGGAGTGATGCCCCACCGGCGGGCGAAACTCTAACGCCCAGGGATTCGCAGCCATAAATCATTAAAGTAAATGTTTATTTTCGTGCACATCATTCCTCCTCCAAGAGCCGAATTATGAGCCGGAAAACACTTTGGTCACTTCACATGTTTTCGTTTTGTCGCGAATGCCCCACTCGGAAGCCGTCAGAGGACCTCGACTGCGTACAGTCACTACCTCGTCCATGTACTCAGTCTCCACCTTCTTCCGTGTGCAATTGCTACCTTTTGCTGTAAGGATTTCACTACGCCACGTCCCTGTAGAGTCACCACCTTCTTCTGTGGGAAGTCACAACCTTGTCCGTGTGCAATTGCCACCTTTTGCTGTGCGGATTTCACTACGCCATGTTCGTGTAGAGTGACCACTTTTTCCGTGTGCAGTCATCCCACATCGTGGAATTTCTATACTGTCACTTGCGCGCGGCACACGCGGTGCATAATAATTCTACAGGTACAGTTGGCCCAGAATCGTTCATGATGGACCCACATCTGCTATGGTTAATGGTGCATCATCGTGTGCTATTCAACCCCTGTGCAGCCAACTTATGTCGTACCTGTCGAAACACCAGTTCGGGAGAAACAGTTCTTGTATTCAACTGCAACCGGCATATACGGATAATGGGTAAATACACATTTTTCATTCTCCTCGTAAAAATATATCGATAGCACGTAGTGGGAAAAGATATAAGAAAAGTAATGTTAGAAATAAATCCGTTACATTTTGAAGAATATTTTCTTATAAATTTTTATGTTCGCAGGTGAGGGTCGTGAACGCCTCACTCGTGCGCCGTCAGAAGACATCAACTGCGTGCAGTCTACCACCTCGTCCGTGCACTCAGTCACCACCTTCTTCCGTGTGGATTCACCACCCCTTGACCGAATTGTTGAATGAGAAGCCCAGTAAATGACCGCATACTTTTATTAAGAATTGTATTTATTAATGTTTGTTTAATACGCGTAACTAAAAATATGGGATATTAAAAGTACAACTACAATCCATTTATAAACATACAGTAATTTTTAAATTTATAATTGAGATTTCTCTGCCTAATGGTTATTCACTGGTATGTGGTCAATTAATGGCTGGTGTACCCTACTTAGAATTTGTTTCGCCGTTTTATACGAAATGTATAAAGCCGCATGTTATCATTTAACGTTCAAGACAGAAATTGGCTTGAACGTTAAATGATAACCATGCGGCTTTTGAATCTTTTTTAACAGATTCTGGATTATGCAAAAATTTTGTAAGTGACACAATAGTTGTATCTCTTTTCGATATTTCTTGTTTAATAGGAACAAGTCGGTAAGGTGGGTGCCTCCAATTTCGGGGGGGGGGGGGGGGGGAGGGAGCAAGTACTACCGAGGAGTTCGCCCAGCCCCCTTGGTCACACATGAGGTGGTACACCTGGAGGGGGTTTTTAGTGGGTAGTCCGCCTATTTGGCTGGGAGTCCCACATAACCCCGGTAGTTATTGCCGGGGTATGCATCAAGCATTTTCCCCCTCCCAAAAAAAAAAAAAAAAAAAAAAAAAATAATAATATATATACTGAATTCATCCTAAGAAAAATCCTGTTCCGTGCAGGGATGATTCTGAGGAGGCGCTGGTTGGTCCGACCCCCACTTAACCGCCTACGATTTTCTACGTCTTACCGCCTGTTACCTCTCTGTCAATCGCCTGCGTCGGGCCCGTAGGCGGTAGTGGGGGCTGCGCAGAACGGTCACAAAACGGTCTGGACGTAGGATTTTTCTTAGCAGGAATTCAGTATAGCAACAAGAAACTCGTTAACCCTTATCTACGCAACCAAAAATGAACAAAAGTATGAAGCTTTACTATTTAAAATCTTTTGCATAAATTTTTATTTCAAAAACGTATATCCAGGCAAAAGACCTCAAAGAATGGGGATCCGGAGCGGTTTTGCGATATTTTTACTAGAACATAAAAAATTACTAAAGAAAAAATAGAAATGGGTACCCGGTTGCGTACATAAGGGTTAATTCAGTGTACAGTTTTTCTGAAATTTTAAATACGAATTTAAGAGTACCTTCAGCGGTTATTAACGGGGAAGCCTGGTGTAAGTAGCTGAAAATCGTGGCAAAACTGTCGTTTCGAGAAAAATGCATTTAAAATTTTCTGGTAACCTGGTGCTCCGCGGCAACACCGGCTATATCCGCTTTAATTTTTGGAATTTCGTTTTGGAATCGCGATGTTCAACTATTGATTTAAGCAAAAAATCGATTTTTTCGACTAGGTACACCAGACTCCCCCTTAAATGTGCAAAAAAGTTATTTATTTAAACAATATCATTATACCAATTGCTAAGTTCTGTGAAAAAAATGTTCACAAATATCCGTGCGCAAGGCCAAGTCTATCGGTTGAATATTGTTGACGTTACATTGTCCGCCAATTGTAAAACTGTCGTTTCGAGAAAAATGTATTTAAAGTTTTCTGGTAACCTGGTGCTCTGCGGCAACACCGGCTATATCCGCTTTAATTTTAGGAATTTCGTTTTGCGACTTTGGGAACATATTATCGTTATGTTCAACTATTGATGTATGTAAATAAATACTGTTTCTTCGCCAAGCTACACCACGGGCTACACAATATATGTAAAACTTATGTAATACACATTTATAATGTAATAATCAATTTATTATGAAATAAAAAATTTTAAAATCCTTTAAATTTGTATTTTGAATTAATGGATTACATAACCTGCTCGATTTCTGCCGCCAACCTGCGGTCGGTTTTTGTCAGCAAAATCTGCTCCAAATCTGATATCAATCTGCTGTCAGATCCTGACATCAGAACCTGCTCAATTTCTGCCGCCAATCTGCGGTCGGTGTTTGTCAGCAAAATCTGCTCGAAATCTGACACCAATCTGACGTCAGATCGCGCAGCGCAGGATCTGCTCGATTTCTGCTCTCAATCTGCGGTCAGACCACGGTAGCAAGATCTGATCGAAATCTGACATCAATCTGCGGTCAGAGCCTGATGTCAGGCTCTGACCGCAGAACCATAGTCAAATGCGGACATAGTAGGACCCGAATCTGACGTCAGAATATACTCGAATCTGACATCAATCTGCCGTCAGACTGCAGTCAGTTTGTTTACTGGGTGGTGGCTTTATCCTAGTATGTCCTCCTCTGTACTTGGTTACATGTAGCATGTCCATCTTCCAAGTATTATTATCAAATTATTATTGTAATTTTGCAGATTCTAATTTATACTACTAATTACACATTATATATATATATATTGCAACAAGTATTTATTTAATTATAAAGTACCATTGAATGTTTGAACCTTTTTTCTCAAAAACGTTAAAACTGGATATACAATATGTGTGCGCTAAGCCATCAATGTACAATAGGAAAAATTTATTTGCAGGTTATTCCGTTTTGCCCTAACTGTCTCAATTATTAAATAAGTACGACAGCGATTTCATGTGATGTATGTGTTACGGTAAAAGCTTTAGTAAATGTATTCGTTCCCAGCAGTTTCTAGTCAATGTATGCCTAAAATGCATATAACCTAACCTAGAATCGTTCGAAAATGCATGCATTGACAGCATCACGCTTTTACTGTGGCTCGTGTATCCAGCTAACACTTCAATTTGCTATGATTCCACGTTGGCAGTCCTCCCGAGTAGGCGCCATCTCGTGTGCACTAGCTCAACTAAATTTGTCACGTGACTTGCTCTGTTTTATCGTCAATATGGCGTAACTCTGATTTGGAAATGCAATCACGAGGATACGTTGTTTGTCATTATATGAGGAGATTTTGGGCTGGGCGAGGTCTCATTCGAAAGAGGAAGGTTCAATGCAACACGCTCTACTCATCGTTTGAGTCACAAAACTCTTATAGTGACCTAAAAATACTTGGAATCTGCGAGTGTATTTTGTCCATTTTTTCTCTACTTTGGTCGCTCATATTATTACATATCAACAAAATCTCGTCGAACCATGGGTAGAGCGTGTTGTACTGAACCTTCCTCTTTCGAATAAGACCTCGCCCAGCCCAAAATTCGCTCATATAATGACAAACAACGTATCCTACTAAACCCATGTTTTGGGCCAGATTGTGTCGGTATACAGCACGCTGCATTACCCGTGTCTACCCCCTTAACTCTATCAACGAACCCCCACCTATCCTATACTCGAGGGGACGCCGCTCTCCTCTCGAGAACCTGCTAGCGTTCAGTCGTCCCCGGGCAACCGGACGTTACAATATCCGAAGGAAAAATGTCTGCTGCATCGCGTGGAATGGTCAGATTTTCTCCTAGACCCTTAATTTTGGAAATAAATTGAAAGATATCTTCAAAAATGGGTGCATTTCGGGTGTCATTTTCCCTTTGATCGTTGTTTAAACATATTTAAATGTTCATAATGTAATAATAACTTACACCGTTGTATTCGGGAGGGTTCATAGAATAATTCGACGCAGAGAGCATCCAAATACGTATTATCGTTTCGACGCAAAAGATGTTCAAAGTCGAATATTTGCAGTTTTTGTCAAAATCGAGTTTTTCAAAAACTGAGGGTAATGGTGACAAACGGTTTGCGGATTCGTGTTTAGGGTGAAAAACTCTACCAGAATCACCCAGTGGATATTGTGGAACAGAAAAAAAGTTTCATTTTGTTGGATTGTGTTACTGTAATACTTCCTCAACAATAATATACGTTTTCCAGACATATATATCGGAACTAACGATTTTCGTCTGGCAACATTTTTTTATAACTTACCATTATGTTATTAATTACCACACCAAAAATCAGCCATTAAAAAATGACGTAATTTTACTGTTTTTTTTTTTCGCACTTTCAACGTCCGCCCACGCGTCGTTGTTCTAACGCCCGACTGCCAGACGATGGTTTCCGTTATCGTCTCTATACATGATTTTATAAAATAAGAATTATTTCCATTAAAAAATGACGTAGGTAAAATGTTCACTGGCTCTTGAGCTATTATTATACCTACTCTTTGGTAAGGCGATGGAAGGGGCCGTGATCGACGCTCCACGCGAGTGAGCGGGCCACAGCCATTGTCTAATTATCGATGGACCTGACAGATGGCGTTTAAATGCTATATTTCCTGAACAAACTGTACGAATACTTTTTACTCGTCCATTTCTGCACATTTAACTGTTTTTGTTAATATCTTTGTGAATTTTAAAAATTAAATTTCGACCGCTTAGTTCAATTAAAGTGGTATCGGCGCAACATAGTATATTCAACATAGTATATTCAATTCCATGTTTGAGTTGCAACCAGGTTTACATCGGACAAACTTCCAGACTGCTTGAGAGACGTATATGTGAACATAAAAGAAATATTTTTTTATCCCCTTCACAACACACGGCATTAACTAAGCATTCCTTAGAGTTTGATCATTGTTTTGATTTTAACAATGCTAAAGTGGTTGATAAAGAAACCAACTTAAATAGGAGGATTATCTTAGAGACACTACATATGATTAAACAACCTAGCGTGAATCTTAGGTATGAAACGCCTAAAATATAAGATTATTACGCAACATTACTGAAGAAGTAATGAATGTATGATGTGGTTCTCTATATAACTTCATATTAGACTCTATCAGTTACATATTCTACACGTGGTATGTAATTTTGAAATTTGCTCGTTGACATCTGTGAGCGTATGCAAAGTTCACCACATGAATAAGAGGTTTGTTTTAGGTTTTTGCCCGGATAATATAAATTTGAATTTTTGGAATTCATATGTTGGTATTTTCAACGGCTTTGTTGGCCACAGTTCGTCTCACCTTCAAGTTGTCAGTTTGTCTTGTTCGCTGTTTACCTCAGTCATCTTCCAACCGGCTCGCGTGTCGCTGGCTTTATTTAAACTGCTGCGACATTTCATTAGCAAGGCAAAAGAATTTTACTTTCCTGAAGAAGGTCCAAATTGGGGACCGAAACGTCGAAGTATACGAAAAAAAATTTTTTAGTGCAAAATAGCTATTGAATATTATTATTATTTTGTTTTATAACAAAATAATTGTTTTTTCTGTGACCGAATCAGTGCGCCGATATCACTATCTTTGTGAATGTTGAAAGGAATGAAATTTTGTTTATACAAAATCTACTCTTCAAACATCGAATAATATTTATTAATCATTGTTTTCCGTTAAAATTTATCACTGTCATGGATATACAAAGTTTTACTTTAAATTGGTCGCCGTACGAATACTTTCTACACCGACTGTATACAGTTCTGTCAGTCAGTAGGTGACAAAAGTATTCGTACTCCCTTCAAAACAGAATAACATCTTTAAAATTGGTCCAAACGACGTGATTTTTTTTAGAAGCTGGAAGGATTAGTTTTCTAAGTAGTGTTACGTCCTGAAGGGACTTTTGCGATACACCCCGAGCGGTTAGGGTGATTCGCAGGGTTCGCTGCTCTGTTAAGGTGCTAAAGCACGCCTTGACTATACTTACCAAGGAGAGGAAGGTGATTAAGGGTTGAATAAGAGAGTACAATGGAAGATAAGGGAAAACGATAGTGAAAATATATTGTTACAGAACTGAATTGTCCCACCTAGAGACGGCGCTTCGTCCGGCTGTCGCTCGCTATATCGCGCGGCACGCGTTCCTACTCGTGTTGCGCTCGCTTACAATGTCGCTGACCGATCGTAGGTCGTAGTCACTCGCTGTGCTCTCGGGTAGCACACGGAAGTCGGTGAACTGGGGTCCGTCGTACCTCTTAGACTCGATTCGTCGCTGTTCCTTGCGGTCGTACGTCGATCGCGATTGACGCTCAAGGGCTCTCCCGGCTAGGCCGTTCTCGGTGCGTCGGATGGAGTTACCCTTTCACGAATTACTATCGGCCGAGCGTGACTCGCGGTGCGAACGTCGAAGTGAGGACGCGATTTCTAGACGGCCCGCTAGCTCGTCGCGACTACCTAGCTCGAGCTCCCGAAATTGATTCTCTCTTCCCGCGGCTCTGGATCGCGGTCTAAACCTCGGACGATCCCTACGAACGGGGATAACTGCCCCGTCGGCAGTTGTCGCTTGCCTAACTATTTCCTAGATTATTGTGAAAGAATCGGCGCCCGGGCCGAACGCGGTCGTTGTCCCTAACGCTGTTGCCACGGGCTCAGCACAACGCGATTGCTACACGCGGGGCGATTCCGCTGAATCGCCTTTGCGAAAGAAAGCGACGCGAGGGCAGCAAGCACGGAATGAACCGATAGGGGCATGTAACAGTAGTTTACCAACAGTTAGGTCATTGATAAAAATGAGTGAGTCTTTGGTTTAGAGCTGTGAAATCGTCCACATGCTGTGTGGATCTTATTTTGTGTACTAAAAAGACTTATAATAGATATATATTTACAAACGATAAGTCAATTCTTTTTGTTACATTATTATAATCTCCATTCTATTTACTTTAATGTACAATATTAAAAATTCGAATATTTTTTTATTTATTGTACAAATAACCTCAGGTTCTGGAAAACGATGATTTGAGGCAAGATGGAGTCCTTGATACGTGGAATGATGGGGTACCCTATTATGGTTGTTCATGTGAGGTGGAACAACGTCATCGTTCTCTATTGTAATTTAAGTCGAATTTTCGTTACATTTAATCCAGATTTGAAAATGGTAAGAACATATATGTAAGAAGAAACTAAACGAGGAAAACGGTCAACAGAAGTTATGAAGAAATCTGTAGATGAAGTTTTAAGTAACAAAATGGGGTACAAGAAAGCTGCTCGAGAATATTACCGTCCACAAACAACATTGAAAAGCTATGTCCAAAAATTGAAACAGTTTGCAAGCCCTGTTGAAACGAACATCCAGTTCCATTTCCCTAACACCCAGCATGCATGCATCCGATCATACCCTCTACCTTAAAACACAACAAATTTAAATACAAAACTCTTTTCATTACAATCATTAACAATGATGAGAATTATATCATGTTTGGTATAATTTTCATTGCAAAAACTCCAGCAATCCATTGGTGGTATTTGTATGGAGATCTAATATTAATTATGGAAATTCCCATTTTCATTACTGAGTGGCCTATTGCTGTCCTTGTCTTTATGACTCTAGGGTCTAGGACCCCTGAAGCGCGTGGTGCGAGAGCTTCGACCCGAGAATCTTTCACGCTCATAAAAAAAGATCGTCCCTTTCACCTTTCCGTGATTTCAGGACTCCGTCAGTCCAAATGCCCAAATATCGTTGGCAACCAAATTTTAGATTCACCGAACGGATAGAGGTTCTACACTGACATCTGCTGACAGTCCTGATACGGACAAGTGTGCGCTGCTCCATTGTAAAGCGCGCCTACGATATTTTTTAACACTGATCCCCACGGTCCGGAACTGACGGATACGGAGAGACCGTCGAATGTCACGGAACTGACAAGTGTGCGCTGCTCCATTCCAAAACAAGCAACCGATACTTTTTACGACCACGCAACTGGCACGGAACTGAAACGGAACGGATATGTGTGCGTGGAACTTAAAGGTACACGGCAGCGACAGTTCGACATATACAGGGTTTCTTTCATGTACTTGGCGTTGAGACGCTGCCGCGTCTCTAGATCTCCTTCCATCAATATACGTTCTTGATATCTCGTTGACCTTTTTTGATGCCGCATATAAATATGTCTCTTATGATAGATTCCCTCAATATTTCCAGCTCGCATGACATGCTCAAGTTTTGTAATGTTGTCATAAATTTATCAAGCGTTTCATTTTCTTTTTGCTTGCGTGTAAAGAATCTGTCTTTCCATCGCTATATTTTTCTTTGGATTGAAATGTGCTTCAAATTTATCTATTAATTCTTGATACTTGACCTCATCCAGTTCCAAATTGAAACTTGTAAATATAGGTAATACATCTTCTCCTATATGATGCAATACTAATGCGATTTTTCTTGCATCAGATTCTTTTTCTAGTGCAGAAGCTTTTATGAATATTTTAAATCTCGTAATCCATAGCTTCGAAGCTACGCTTAGATTTGTTTGCGTTAAATCCAGCGGTTTTACTTGTGCGTCCACGTGCTTCGATAATTGTGTCGACTGACTTGATGTCGATGCTTGACTTTTCTCGCCCTCTTCTTTAGTCATCTTTAATATTGTATTTATTAAATTCTTTACCAATTCTTTTATTTGACTATCCCAGTTCTGACACCATGTTATAAATGATAACGCCTGGATTGGTTGGATAAAACTTTTATTAAAGTCTCGTGGTCGACTGTGTGGGTCTGTATCTTGCCCATGACTGCTGCCAACCTTGCATGTCCACTTCCGCCTATGTAGGCATTGCCAACCTTATGTTTATAAAATACTATTTACAACATAGATATAACAAGTTCACTGTCTCTATCGCGGCCTCTGGCAAACTGTTGAATTTGCAAAATAGATATTCAAGAAAACTACTCAATATTGCCATTAAAGACACACATTACATACAAAATTCAATCATAAACAAAATTACACAATTGAAAGATGAAATTCAGTTCACTCTCTCCTCACACATTTTCGAAAGATTTTGTACTTTTGAGGAAAGAAAATACAATAGACTTTTCAAAATTCAGAAAAACAAATGTTTAAAAGAATTCAACATTATGTTAGAGATTATGAACAACAATTTTTGCCAACTTAGTGGTTTTATTCCCTTCAATAACATTGCTTTTTATAGTAATAACAACAATTGGTTGAAAAACCTTTCTGATGTGGAAATTCCACTGAATATTAAGAAAGTGTTAATCTTAGGACCAAAACATGCCCTCTCTGTTCCAAGAAATTTCATCACCTCTCTGAAGTTCATTGCTGCAATTGAATCGGGTTTAACAAAAATTAATGATGATAGCACTCAGAACACAACCAGAATAAGAATGGTTAATAAAATGGGCAATTACACTACCAATCTAATTAAAACTAATAATATGCTTTTGTCTAAATCTGAAATTATAGAAACAAATAAATTCTTTAAAAAACATAGTAATTTATTAGTTTTAAAATCTGACAAAGGTAACACCACAGATTTAGTGGATAAAGATTTTTACATCTCAGAGGTAATGAAATTGTTGAATGATGAAACCACATGTATTATTAGCAGATTTGAATACACGTGTACCTTTGAGAGAGAGGCGAACTCTATTATTTCCAATATGGAGAAAAAGAAACAAATAGGCGAACTGACAAGTAAGCTTTTAAAAACTCATAATGCTATATTTCGAAGAGCGTACGCGCTTCCAAAAACACATAAAGAAACCTTATCCTGGAGAAATCATTCTCCTGAATCATTCAGGTCTTCTCTATCGGTGGTCCTACTTATACAGTTACTCACAAAATTAAGCGTACACCTGGGTCAGTAACGAAAATTGGCGAAAAAATGAATACAAACACACATATTCGAAAATGAAAATACAATATATATTTTATTCGTATATTTTGCCAAATAATACGTAAACGAAATTCTATATAAAATGGACTATTGGTGTATATTTAACAGAAATTGTAAAAGTACAGGTATTTTAGTGACACAAAATTGAGCGTACACCTTGTTAAAATACTATTTACAAACTTATACTATATCGTTTGATTTATTAATACTTCGTCGCATATCCCCTGGCATCAATCTACAGCTTGTAAGCGACGTGACATAGAATAAATTAAGTTTTCTATTAAAGAAGGTGTGTTTTCCCATTCTTCTCTCAACTTTCGTTTGAAATCTTCTATATTCGTATAATTGTTATTTGCTATCCTGGATTTTATTTCTTCCCAGAAATTCTCGATGGGATTGAGATCAGGTGACTGGGGAGGTGTTTTTAGCATCTTTGGGATATTATACAGCAACCCTAATTGAACTATCTATGATGAATGCTTTGAGTCATTACCTTGTTTAAAGTAATACACCCGCGGCATTTTTAATTTTTCTGCTGAATCTTTTAGATTCTTTTTTAAGATATTTAAGTATTTAATTTTGTCCATTATGCCATCTATGTATTCGATACTTCCGGTACCATTTGCACCTATACATCCCCATATCATAACGGATCCTCCTCTGTGTTTAACCGTTGGACATGTATTTCTATGGTGGTGCCCAGTATTTCGCTGTCGCCATACGATTTGCTTCCTTCCATCCAGTCCAAAAAAATTGATTTTAGTCTCGTCAGAGAATATAACATTTTCCCAAAAACTTTCGTCAAAATTTACAAACGTTTTTGCAAATTCTATGCGTTTCTGTCTATTTGCTTCGGAGATATACGGTTTCTTTCGTGCGACTCGGCCATTATATCCCTCTTTTCTTAATGTTCTGCGAACTGTTTCAACCAAGATGTCTTTATTTATATGTGAGGAAACATCTAACGTTAACTTCTGCACACTTGTACTCGGATTTATATTAATTTGTCGACAAATGAATCGTTCATCAGTGTTCGACAATATTTTCTTTCTTCCTCGGCCAGATATATTTCGGACTGTTCCATCGTACCGAAATTTGTTTATAATTTTTTGTACGGCAGAATGTGTTCTGCCGACTATTTGCCCTACTTGATGAAAGGATTTACCTTGCGAATATAATTTTACAATAAGACTTCGTATTGAAATGTCAGGCTGCTTTCTTTTATTAGCGATGTTACTACTATAATCGTTAATCTACGGATAACAGATAGTTTTTTGTTTCTGCTTCCTGAGCAACCGAATTTTGAAAGACATTTCGCGGGACATCCTGTTCAATAGTACCAACATTTAACTAATACAGACCTGCGTAATGTGAAAATTCCTATGTGTACGCTCAATTTTGTGTCACTAAAATACCTGTACTTTTACAGTTTCTGTTAAATATAGACCAATAGTCAATTTTATTTAAAAATGTTTTTATGAATTATTTAGTAAAATATACGAATAAAATATATATTGTGTTTTCATTTTTGCATATGTGTTTGTATTCATTTTTTCTTTCAATTTTCATTACCAACCTAGGTGTATGCTCAATTTTGTGAGTAACTGTAAATTATCTAGAATCTTGGCCGGTATACTTTCCAAGATAGTAGGAAAATTTCCATACCACACCGTAGATAGTTGGAAATTTTGCAAGCAAATTAGGAGGATCGAAATTCCTGATGACTCAATGCGATTAGTATCTCTTGATGTGGTATCTCTTTTTACTAATGTTCCGACTGATTTAGCTACACAGGTTTTACATCACCGTTGGACTGAAATTGAACAACATACAAAGATCAATCGTGACGATTTTCTCTAAGCAGTCAAGTTCGTGCTGAAAGCTAATGTCTTTTCGTTCAATGGGGTTTTCTATAAACAAGTTTTTGGAACGGCCATGGGGTCTTCAATTTCTCCTGTCATCGCCAATTTAGTAATGCAAAGGTTAGAGATGGTTTCTCTCTTAATGGTACCTTTTCAACTTAATTATTATAAAAGTTACGTTGATGATATCATTACCTGCATAAAATTGTAAAATTTACAAATATTGTTAGATACGTTTAACAATTTCCACACTAGACTTCAATTCACTTACGAGATAGAACAAAATTCTTGTTTAAGCTTTCTTGATACAATAGTTATTAGATCTAACAATAAATTGATTACCAATTGGTATCATAAACCGAGATGGTCTGGTAGATATATTAACTTTTTTTCTGCTCATCCCATGCAACATAAAGTAGGATTGATAAAGCGATTAATTGATCGTGCATTCTTACTTTCTGACCCTGAATTTCGATCAGCTAACTTACTTCTTATTAAAGATACGTTGACACATAACGGTTATCCTAGAGAGATGGTCTCAACGATTATCCGAGATTGCATTTTTGAGATTTATCATCCGTTACTAATGAAGGAACGTAAAGAGGAAAAAGCCAAAAAGATAGGACCAGTTAGTTGCAAAAACACAGCGGTCATACCGTTTATTAATAACATCTCAAACGATATAAAAAAAAATATTTAGGAAAGTAGGAATACACACCATTTTTAAATTACCACTTTACACCAAACATTTGTTCCCTCCAATTAAAGATAAAATACCTTTGTTAAAAAAAATTCTAACATCGTTTACTCAATCCCGTGCATGGGTTGCAATCAAGTTTATATTGGAAAAACTTCGAGGCTTTTGGAAAGACGGATTTATGAACATAAAAGAAACATTTTTTTATCTCCCCTTGATCTTCACTTGAGTTTGATCATAGATTTGACTATGACAACGTCAAAGTTGTTGATAGGGAAGCCAATCTGAAACGGAGGATTCTATTAGAAACATTACATATGATTAAACAACCGAGCGCAAATCTTAGGTACGAAACACCTAATATACAAGACTATTACGCAACCTTATTGAAGAAGAAAGGCTCAATGATGTGATCTTTCTATTAGAGTTTTCGTTTCCATGGTTCCTCAACATGATTGAACATTATTACATAGCACAACATATGTAATTGTACTTTCGGACATCTATGAATGATTGATTTTACCACACAGACAATAATTAGTGGTATGATTGCAGCGTGTTGTGAGGTTTGCATTGTTTTCCTTACAATTTTTAATTTAATTCATAATTAGTAACTGTTCTAAAAAGGGTCTAGCTGGATAAGCATAGTGAAAAGTGCCCTTGAACCGATTTTAGCTGGCAATGCACCTTTCAATAGTGTAGCACAGGAAAACATTGTACACCAAGTTTCAACCCCCTATCTCAACCAGGAGGATAGTTATAGGGTAAATTCGAATTTTCGGTTTTTACCATATTTTCCCTATTTAATGGTCAGCGAAAATTCTAAAAAAAATCTGAAATATTGTAGGCATGATTGTGTATGATTGTGAATTTTTTCAGATTTTTTCGCTGCAACTGCTAAGTGTAAGAAATAAAAAACGCAAAAAAATGTTGAAAAATGCAGATTTCGTGTTGAAGTTTTTGAGCGACTAGATTTTTAATTTTACAGTAGTTAGATATTGACATGACTATTATCTACAATTTTTTTCAGATTTTTCGGTAAGGTGCGCCATAGTTAAAAAAATCAGAAAACGATATTTTCGTGATATTTCGCGTGAAAACGTGATAAGTACATTCAATTTTTGAATTTCCGTCATACAGTGAATGCAGTATATGATTTTTAATATCTCTACATTCGACAGAAGAGTAATATATAAACGGAGGGAATCAAGTTAATATGATTAATTGGAAGTGTATACGCACTATATATCATTTGGTACGAAAGAATTATTCAGCGCCGCAGTTAGCGGAGTGGTTAGGGTTAGTCGTATAGTTTTTTACGTACCTTTTCTATACTAAGATTGATATCTGCCTCTAAGGTCTCCTCCATCGTCGTCATAACGATAGGAAAATATAAATAGAAACACTAATCTTAATCTACTGTGATAAACAAACAGTCATAGCGGCAGCACGATAGTGCTAATAAACTTAATAATTACCACTTTATAAAGACTGTGCGTACCCGTTCTGTGGGTCTTTAGTCTATAAGAATTTTAAAGTTAATGTCCATTATACGTTAAGGACGTAGTTTAAACAAATGTCATGCTCAATTGTAACTGGTGTAATAAAACGTATATTTTAAAAAAAAAAAAAAAAGTGGTTAGGGTGTTAGACTCCAAAACGGCTGCATACTCTCTTTTGTCGTAGGTTCGCACCACACCAAAGTACAATTTTTTTTTTTTCATGATATGCGATCCACAATCGAATGAGGACGGTGTACGTTGATAAAAGAATGGCGAATCCAACCAGTGGATTCAGAATACGTATCATAAAACAATACCACACATCTATTCCATTGACAAAATATTATAAACTATCCGGAGCTAGAAAAATACATAGGCAGAAAACCGGCGCGGCGGCGCATTTAAATTATTTTTATGGAAACCTTATGATAAAATATTTTTAAAATATTCTAGAAACATTTTTAAATGAATATCGTGTATTGTCATGTAATCAACGATGAAAAAATTTTATATCATGAAAAAAAATTGGACCTTGGTGGGGTGCGAACCTACGACAAAAGAGAGTATGCAGCGGTTTTGGAGTCTAATACCCTAACCACTCCGCTAACTGCGGCGCTGAATAATTCTTTCGTACTATATGATATATAGTGCGTATATACTTCCAATTAATCATATTAACTTGATTCCTTCCGTTTATATACTACTCTTCTGTCGAATGTAGAGATATTAAAAATCATATACTGCATTCACTGTATGACGGAAATGCAAAAATTGAATGTACTTATTACGTTTTCACGCGAAATATCACGAAAATATTGTTTTCTGATTTTTTTAACTATGGCGCAACCTTACTGAAAAATCTGAAAAAATTGTAGATAATAGTCATGTCAATATCTAAATACTGTAAAATTAAAAATCTAGTCGCTCAAAAACTTCAACACGAAATCTGCATTTTTCGACATTTTTTTGCGTTTTTTATTTCTTACACTTAGCAGTTGCAACGAAAAAATCTGAAAAAATTCACAATCATACACATGTAATGGACACAAGAATAATCATACTTCCGTTTTACAAATAATCTTTATAAAGATATTTATTATTCAGAATATCTGAGATTCAACTTGTACTGGACTTCGTGACTGAGACTGATGGTGTTTAGAATAGTAATGCTCAGGATAAGGGGATGCGATGGGGTTTTAAAGGTTTCAGAATATAAGGGAGGGGATGACGGGATAGGCAGAGAATCAGGATTTTGGATAGGTGACGCATTGGATAAGATAATGATAGGTAGCAGGGATGACACAGTATTTACATTTACGCAGCATTTGTCTAGTTAGTATGATTCATGTATAAAGAGAAAGTCAGAGGAAAACGATAAGTAAGGGTCAGTACATTACACACAATCATGCCTACAATATTTCAAATTTTTTTTAGAATTTTTGCTGACCATTAAATAGGGAAAATATGGTAAAAACCGAAAATTCGAATTTACCCTATAACTACCCTCCTGGTTGAGATAGGTGGTTGAAACTTGGTGTACAATGTTTTCCTGTGCTACAGTATTGAAAGGTGCATTGCCAGCTAAAATCGGTTCAAGGGCACTTTTTCACTATGCTTATCCAGCTAGACTCTTTTAATTTAGTCCGTTACTTAATTTACCCTTCGGATGTTCTCGCCTCTGTATCTAGAGACGCGGTAGCGTCTCGACGCCAAGTACATGAAAAACACCCTGTATATGTCGATGTCGCTACCGTGTACCTTTACTCGTCGCGGAGACACTCTAACCTAATTCTGACATTTATACATTAATATCTCATCACGCCTGCAATATTTTGTAAATTTAAAGGCATTTTTCTTATATAAACCGCATATCGGCTTTCGAACAAGACCAATTTCAATAAAATCGGTCCACGCATGACAGAGATATCGTAATATCGTCTAATGGATCTGTCGAAAATGGTACGATTTTTCTTCTTCTTCTGATTCTCCTAGAAATTTTTCGTCATCATCAAACATTACGTATATATATCGTCATTACGTACGTATATATACGCGTTACGCGCACACCTTCAGCCAACACATGTTCGTTCTTCTTTCGTCAACTCTCGAGATTATTCGGCAGGGATCGTCGTCCGTCATTGTATAGGGGAGAGCGGGTACAAACGTAACGGCGTCATGAAAGTAACACGCCTTCTCCTGCCTTCCACAAAAGTTTCCAAAACGTTTGCTTTACATAATTACGCGTGTTTAGTGTTTCTTTTCTTTCACGGAGTGACGCTGAGCAATACAACGATTCGTATATCGTGAGCAAGCTGATTTCGTTATTTCGATCATTCAGATAAGTGTCTCCTCTGTTGGCTTTTTTGTTAATTTTCATAGTTAAACTATAGACATTGATCCAATTATTTGTTAGAGCGTTCTTAGATAATGTCTTTATAAGTTCCTGTATTTGATTTCAATAAGTGTTTTATAGTTTGTACGTTACAACAGTTTTATGCTGAAAAACATGGCTGGGGACAAAAGTAACACGTCACTACGGAGACGAAAGTTTCTATAAGTTGAAATATACCTCTCTATATCCCAAAAAAGTTGAATCCAATATTAACAAGAGTTTTAAAAAAAAATCATAAATATTAGTTACTTTTAGGGCCTTTACACAAGATTCCATATTAAATCAAATACACAGTATCAAAGAAATGTTTGAAGATGCTTTTTTATCGTTACCTACCTAAAGTATGTTTATTTAAATGTTTGTTTCTATTGTTTCTGATAATAAGAAATCTTAGGTTGCTTTGGAAGAAGTGTTTTTACGTGATTCTCCTCAAAATAATTAGTGTTACTTTCGTCCCCATGGTATGTTACTTTCGTCCTACCCCTGCAGGACAAAAGTAACAATGACAGTCACTCCGGAAAATTGCCATAACTCTTTAACTACTTATCATGGAAGGCTGCATTTGTGGTCAAATGATAGACCAAGAAACACACTATCTTAAGGCATAATTTTCGTTTTATGTCTCTAAGAGGTAATTGGCAGCTAGGCCAAATGTAAAAAGTGTTACGTTTGTCCCCGCTCTCCCCTATATATACTATGAATTATTTCATAACGTACCAAGTGATAAGTGTCAAATCAAATAAAGTTGTCCGAATTTGAAATGTCACGAGTTTTTACACTAAATAGGAGACTGAATTATTGTCTCAATTAATAAGGTAAGTCGCCAAAATTTTTTAATAGGTTTCTTATGTAGAGTCGCAGACTTGGAAGTTGTCCGGAGATGGTTCGACTGATTGTGAGAAGCATCTCCTTTCACATAAGTGTCTGGAAATTTGTATAATGCATGTACAAAATAATAATGTTATTGTAACAAATTGCATTTAAATTCTTATGTGGAATTGCAGGCTTGCAAGTTATCCGGAGAAGGTTCGATTTGACCGAGAAGCATCTTCTTTTGCATAAGTTTCTGAAAATTTGAACCATATGTGCAAAGTAATGTATTGTAACAAATTGCATTTATTTAAATTGTCAGATATTTATTTTTATAGCATTTTAATTTACAGTTTTTATGTAAAGCCTATATAAACGAAGGGGATGGAGAGGCTTGGATAAAAATGAAAGGGACGCAGAGGCTTGGATAAAAGTGAAGGGGCCCAAGAGGCTTCGATAGAAATGAAGGGGATGCACAGTCTTGAATAGAAATGAAGCATTTTCTTTTTCACAGTTTTGAAAATTTCCCAAATAAGGTAAATCGACAAACTTTGTATAAAGACATAGCATTAATAATTATTATCTCCCTTGATGCTTTTCAATCTTTTGTGATAGACATTCGTAATATTTTAATAATAAAATCCACAGTAGTTGCCACGCTATTCATTAATTTCATTAATTTTTTAGATTTCCATTATTTTTGTAACAAATTGCATTTATTTATTTAAATTGTCAGATATTTGTTTTTATAGCAAAACTATTTTTTTTTAATTTACAGTTTTTATGTAAAGCCTATATGCAGGAGAAAAATATGCTAACAATCAGCTACATGATGCAGCTGAGTTTATTACCTCTCTTTGTGATCAGGAGATTCTTATTAAGAATGCAGTACAACACGAAATTACAACGGTATTAAGATGTTGAAGTTGTAATTACACAAGTACTACTATCAGTACAAATTGTGTGGTAGATCTTGCACTACCCAAGATGTTAAAAAGTAAACCATTCGAATTTCAAGATATAATAAAATACAATTTCACAGGATGGAAAAATTTGAAAGATACCTGCAATAATTGTGATAATTCAAACACAATGAAGAAAATCGATATAACTGCTTCCAAACAAATTCTTATTGCAAAATTACATTTGTTCGATCACGATAGTAGTGGAATAACAACGAAAGTGGAAAATTTCTACGTCAAAGCAATGCCTACTACTAAAATACAATTGGTAGATCACTGTTATAAACTTAAGGGGGTATAACCGTTTGAAAGTGTCAAAAATCGGATTTTTTCTTTTTACATATTTTCATAGATTGATGTTTAAGGAATATTATAAATCAAGTCCGATGTAAAAATTCGGAAGACTGACAAAGTTACAAGCATTTGAGTGGAACCATGCAGGTAGCACCGGACAGCGTTGCACGGCAACTCGACCGATCGCAGCGGAACTACATTTTTCATTACGATGGCCTGTTTTACATATTTTCATAGATTGATGTTTTAGAAATAGTATAAAACAGGTCTGATGTGAAAATTCGGAAAATTGACGAAGTTATAGGCATTTGAGTGAAACATCCCAGGTAGCAGGGGGCGGCGCGACGCGGCGGCTCGGCCGATCGCAGCGAAACTATATTTTTCATTACGGTGGCCCTAAAAACTCGCGCTACGTGCAACCAATTCCCTTCCAATTTTGCATGCAGAATTATAATAAGATTCCACATCGTCCAACGAAGGCTTCTTTTATTCCGATTCCCCGTTTATTATTTATAAAGAAAAAAGGTGGATTTTTCTCTTAGAAAAATCTAACTTTACCTTTGATCTCTCACCATTTCTTTATTTTTCAAAATTTTCAAAATCGGCTTCGTTGGACGATAGCTATTGACATACTTCATAAGAAAATTGTATTGTTTTTTATTTCAGACACGACATACAGTTGTTTTCAGGGCCACCATTTAGCCGTCTAAAACCGAAAGACTTTCGGATGTGTATGCATAACTTCCCAAAAACAATAGTTTTTTAACTGAAACTTTTTTTTTGAGTAGTTCATAATACTATGTAAAGATAGTAAAAAAACGGGAAATCTGCATCAAACCGTTGACTTGCAAAAAAATCCACAAAATGTACACATTTTCCGAGGATTCAAACGGGTATACCCCCTTAAGGCAGCGATTTTCCACCATGGTAAAAGTAATGCCGATGGTCACTACACGAGTATGGTAAGGGGTAAGGGCACAACCTGGGTATCCGTTGATGATTTACGAGCAGAAAAACAAGCTTGGGCACGAAATGCTAAAAATGCATACATATTTTTCTTCGAAAGGTGTTAATTGCGTTTGTTAATACACTTCAATGTTAAATACGTCCAGCGCCAAAGGCTGCTTTCAGCGCCATATGCTGCTTCGCGCACCATGTATTGTACACAAAGTACTATACATATAATATAATACATATAGATTGGCAATCCGGTGCACATGGTTTCTGTTCGTAGTTGTTAAACTTACGTAGAATATAGAATTTATACTTAATTCTGTCGCGTGATAATTTGTAATTTATAATATTAAAAATTATCTAATGTCAGTCCCTATGCAAATTATCTTTGTAAAAAGAAGCGAGATCCCCATAAAAAACTTCAAAAAAGTAAAAAAATACGCCAAGTACATGAAAAATCAAATAAATCACATAAAATAGAAGACAATAATAATCACAAAAATTGAAGATAGTAATAATAAAATAAAAAAAATAGTGAAATCGAAATGGGCTGCAAGTACATAAAGGTGCTTTCCAACTGCGCCTAAGATGATACAACTATATATAAAATTACAAAAATAGAATTTAATAATAATTACAAAATTAAAAAAAGATGTGAAATCAAAATGAGCTGCCAGTACATAAAGATGCTTTCCAACTGCGCTTTAGATGACACAACTACATATGCACAACTAAAATTCCATTACTCATAATGGCTATTTATACAAAGAAAAAATGTATTAAATAATAATATGCAGATATATTTTTATACAAATAAATATTTTAATACTAATAAATATTTGATTCAAAATACTTGGCGCTGCGCAACCGAAAAAATGTTAATTGCCTTAGTATTAATAATTTATAACACCATTACAATATAAAAAACATATACATACACATATTAGAAACGCAGTCAGATTTATTCTACATATATTTAATTCTAATGCCATACGTAGCATATGCACACGCGCGCACGCACGCACACGCACGCACGCGCGCGCGCACACGCACACACACGCATGCACGTACAAGAAAGAAAGAAAAGGATCAATGCAATTTATACATATTTATTGAGTTTAGCAACACCAATTCGGGGCGCAGCGCCAAGTATTTTGAATCAAATATTTATTCGTATTAAAATATTTATTTGTATAAAAATATATCTGCATATTATTATTTAATACATTATTTCTTTGTATAAATAGCCATTATGAGTAATGGAATTTTAGCTGTGCATATGTAGTTGTGTCATCTAAAGCGCAGTTGGAAAGCATCTTTATGTACTGGCAGCTCATTTTGATTTCACATCTTTTTTTAATTTTGTAATTATTATTAAATTCTATTTTTGTAATTTTATATATATGTATCATCTTAGGCGCAGTTGGAAAGCACCTTTATGTACTTGCAGCTCATTTCGATTTCACTTTTTATTTTATTTTATTATTACTATACTCGAAGTCATGTAAGAAGGATCTTTTTTGCGCATGTAGAATAATCTCTTCAACTGTCGCGAGGTCTCTGTTCCCCACTTTACCACCCAGGTACCATGCACCGGGTAACCAAATAAAACGTGTATTCTATTAAATTTGCAGTAAAAAAGAGACAATCAAATCCGACAAAAAGTCGAAACACGCGGTATATACAAAAGTGGCACCACACCAATGCTTTCGGCGCAGCACGCATGCGCAGCCGAAAGACCATTGGTGGTGACATAGCCAATGAGCGCCAACATGCGCAGAACCGGTCTAAACTCGTCGGTCGCCACAATCCTTCTTACATGACTTCGAGTATATCTTCAATTTTTGTGATTATTATTGTCTTCTATTTTTTGTGATTTATTTGATCTAGAGACGCGGTAGCGTCTCGACGCCAAGTACATGAAAAAAGAACACCCTATATATATATGTCGATGTCGCTGCCGTGTACCTTTACTCGTCCCGGGGACACTCTAACCTAATTCTGACATTTATTACATTATATCTCATCACGCCTGCAATATTTTCTAAATTTAAAGGCATTTTTCTTATGTAAACCGCATATCGGCTTTCGAATAAGACCAATTTCAATAAAATCGGTCCACGCATGACAGAGATATCGTAATATCGTCTCAGGGATCTGTCGAAAACGGTAGATTTTTCTTCTTATTCTTCTTCAATCTCAAATTTTTGTCGACATAATACGTATACGCGTTATTATACGCACACCTTCAGCCAAAACGAACTAATACATGTTTCGTTCATCAATTCCTATCTTCACTATGTGCAATTTACTCCAAATTTTGACAGCTTACAGTCAGGTTATATACAAAATTTGAGATGCCACGTGTTTTTACAAATATATATTATCGTTGTACCATTGAATTGGAATCAAAATGCAGTCTCACATACAATTCCATGAATCTGGAAACACGTACAATTCCATGAATCTGAAAACATGAAAATTCGTGCTAAATCTAGCGATAACCTCTTTAAGCACAGAAATCTGTAAACATGAAAATGAAAATGATACTAAAATCAATTAGAGTCTAATATAACGCATGAATTTGGTAAACATAAACAAATTAATTTAAAAAATACTATTCCATGAAATATACTCAGAAAATGACGTTATGAATGGAAATTTTAATTTTCTAACCACGAAAAACATTTCTTGATTTGATAAAACAATTCATTAAATTGTGCGTGCTTTCAGTTTCATGGAATTGTACGTGCTTTCAGATTCAAGGAATTGTACGTGCTTTCAGATTCATGGAATTGTAAATTTCAACAGCTGATAATTATTATGCTATAATTGTATAAAAAAAGTAAAAAAATTACGTCAAGTACATGATACAAATAAATCACAAAATATAGAAAGTAATAATAATCACAAAAAATAGAAGATAATAATATCTTTGTAAAAAGAAGTGAGATCCCCATAAAAAACTTCAAAAAAGTAAAAAATACGCCAAGTACATGAAAACATGAAAATCACAAAAAATAGAATTTAATAATAATTACAAAATTAAAAAAAGATGTGAAATCAAAATGAGCTGCTAGTACATAAAGATGCTTTCCAACTGCGCTTTAGATGACACAACTACATATGCACAGCTAAAATTCCATTACTCATAATGGCTATTTATACAAAGAAAAAATGTATTAAATAATAATATGCAGATATATTTTTATACAAATAAATATTTTAATACGAATAAATATTTGATTCAAAATACTTGGCGCTGCGCAACCGAAAAAATGTTAATTGCCTTAGTATTAATAATTTACAACTCCATTACAATATAAAAAACATATACATACACATACTAGAAACACAGTCAGATTTATTCTACATATATTTAATTCTAATGCCATACGTAGCATATGCACACGCATGCACGCACGCATGCACGTACAAGAAAGAAAGAAAAGGATTAATGCAATTTATACATATTTATTGAGGTTAGCAACACCAATTCGGGGCGCAGCGCCAAGTATTTTGAATCAAATATTTATTCGTATTAAAATATTTATTTGTATAAAAATATATCTGCATATTATTATTTAATACATTTTTTCTTTGTATAAATAGCCATTATGAGTAATGGAATTTTAGCTGTGCATATGTAGTTGTGTCATCTAAAGCGCAGTTGGAAAGCATCTTTATGTACTAGCAGCTCATTTTGATTTCACATCTTTTTTTAATTTTGTAATTATTATTATCTTCTATTTTTTGTGATTTTCATGTTTTCATGTACTTGGCGTATTTTTTACTTTTTTGAAGTTTTTACTATTTACCTCAGTCACGTTCCAACCGACTCGCACGGTGCACGTTCTTAGCTATCGTGTTAAGTATATAAAAGCAACGCAGTATTTTTCCTTTAACTTTCCTTGAAAATGGTCGAAATCAAAGACCGAAACGTTGGAGTTAAGAATTATTAAAATTGCATAATAGCTTTATTTATATGTTTAATTGACCGAACAAATGCGCAGATATCACTTGTGTTTTTTGGATATTCTATAAATACGGTGAAAATTCTAATTTCTTTTATTTAAAATGTTTAAATTAACTTATCGAAAATCCCGTACGTATTTCTCTTCAAAATGTTATTTTAAAGATATTGTTAAAAACTCGAATGAAAAGAAAGAAAATTGTTGGTGTTATGCTGCTTGGTGTCGAAATATCGTGTTTTGAGAAAAACGCGTTTAAAGTTTTGAAATGTGTTATAGACATGAAAAAATAAAATGTTGCCGCTAACATACTTTTATTTGGAAATGCTTCTATCTGAACATAAAAACTTTCTAACGACATCCGTTGTGTATTAGAGAAGTTAGAACTCAAAAGGTAGGACATTAGGTTGTACCTTCCTATTAATTTGACGCCGGTAGTCGTTTCGAAGCAGTCTGATGCGCTTGGGGAAGAGCTCGAAATTTCAAGGAACAAATTTGTTTCAAGTAATACAGTTTTTTCCCCATATTCTAAAAGGTTCAAAACATCTTTTAAGCCAATAAAAAAAATCAATTTTCCGAAAAATTTACAGTGGTGTTACCCCTTAACTCAAATGTATAATCCGCAATTTGGTTAGACTGTTAGAGTATAGAATTAGATCAAGACAGTATTTTCATAACTTATTTGGATTTCTTCAAAACAAACGGAGATAAAGTGCATAACAATTGTCGTGTCGGCGGTTGTACTAAACTGAACAGAATGAGCGCGCAATTATCTTCATCATTGCATTAAATTAGAAATTATTGAAAAGTGGCATACATATTCCCTGATGTAGCATATCACACGAGTCACCCTACTAACCTATTTACAATTTTATAGAAACATAAATTGTCTAAGCATGTCAATACTATTGTTTTGATGGTGGTCTTGTGAAATTTTTTATATTTCAATTTGACAGTTATATTCTGCAAAGGAATTAAGTAACGGATTATAGTTTTCAGATTTGCACAGGATTTTATAAGAAAATCTGGTATGTGCTAATACTTTTGCTCATCACAGTATATATTGTACGTTCGTCGTCGATAAAGTTCTGTATAACTCGGTCACGCAGTCTTCTCGCTCGTTGAAAGGGTGGCGGAATCGAGCAAACGGGTAGACTCGTAGCTGTGAAGAGGGCCGAACAACTCCGATCTCCGCCCGAAGGTGTACGGTGAAGTTTGACGAACACACACGAGAACGTCCGAAGCAAAGCCGAGTCGAGGACTACACACGACGGCGACATGTCTACGGGGTTCAGCCTCCACGATACCGACACCAGGATTTGAATACAGTATTATTGCCAGTCAGTTTATATCACTATTCAGATACACTCACCGCTGATAGTAGACAGTGCTAATAAAAAGTGGTGTGACACTTTGTTCTAAAAAATTGCGTGTAGCCTTTCTATCATTCTCTCTCTCTCTCTCTCTCTCTCTCTCTCTCTCTCTCTCTCTCTCTCTCTCTCTCTCTCTCTCTCTCTCTCTCTCTCTCTCTCTCTCCCTCCCCCTCCCCCCTCTCTCTCTCTCCCTCCCCCCTCTCTCTCTCTCTCTCTCTCACACACACACACACGCACACATACTCTCTCTCTCTCTCTCACACACACACACTCTCACTTTTTCTCCATGACTTCCCTTTTCTTGTATGCTCTTTGAATCCTGTTCATTCTTTGGATCAAGTGTGCTTATATGTAAGCAAATGTCTCTTATTATTTTCCCTTGCCTGCCTGTATTTCGTCTGCGTGCAATGTAACGGTGCTCCTGACTCGTGCGCCCGAATTAACCATCACGAGAGAACTACACGACTCAAGTACGTGTATGTACGCACCGACAGATCCGTGAATACACGAATCTATGAAAAGGAATCACGGTGGAGGGATGTGGTATACGTTAGGATATTTCTGGTGCATTTTTAATGGTTTTCTGCTTTCCTTTTCCTTTTTTTTTTGTGATTCATATTTTTGTGATTCTCACCCCCTTCCGTTGCCCCCACATACACATATTGTGATATCATCGTCTTCGTATAACCGACAGTGCTTGCCGCCGTGGAAAATATGGTTAGCATAGGAGCATTAGCAACGTCGTTCTCGATATGGTTGGTGCAAGTGGCTGTACTAGTGGTTCAGTGTTGATGCCAATGGTGTAGCACGGGTGTGCGTGCGCGATACTATTTCGACAGCATTCAGTACAGACAGTGGCTTTAGACTTCGCGGAAAAAGGGGCGCGAGCTCGGCCCTATTCCGATGACCTGATATACACTACGAGATACATATATGAAGCTACACTGCCATAACTCGTCGAGTGAGTAGTAGCCACTGCATACTGACACTGTTATCAAATAAACGGGGTTTGATCTACGCCGAGATGTAAATCTTTAAGCGACGTCCCTTTCTGCTTCTTTATATATTGTTTTGCATCACATTTTGTCAAGTAAATATCATTAATACAAATTTATCCTTATCAGTAGGTAATAGTTCCACGAATTTCGCTGAATTTTCGGGAGCAAAGGTTCGGGGACTCAGAGGTTCGGGAAGTGGTCTGTTAGGAATGTCAAAATTATTCTTTCTAATTTATTTGCCCAAACTATAGGATTTTCATCACAAATACCGTTAATGGATTGTTGTACTAATTCCAATATAAACACAATGAAAGGCAAAACTAGCTGACTATGGTTCGGCAATTGTTTTATAGTAGCTCTACATGTCGCCCGACCATTCGACTTTTACAATTTCAAAATGCCGTATGGTAGACCTGTAATGAATATCGACCATGTATGTATTCCTACAACTTACGGAAGCTTCAAGAATGCGAACCGGGTCACGTCGTAATTTCTCGAAGAGTGTTTTCAGAATTGACAGATCATGCAGATACGTTGAGTATAGTGACTGTGTAATGTTCCTTTTACTTTAAAGTCAAAGCACTGTTCAAGACGAAGTACCAAATATCCGATGACTATAAGTTTTACACATCCGTACGTCATACGGTCACTTCTGGAGTCAGCTGTCTTAATTGGAAATTATCAACCATATTTTCCATTAAGGAGTCTGTCCACTGTGATGGTTTGAAAAATGAAGCTATTTTTAAAGTTTTTTTTTCTTCGTAAATACAACATATAATGCAATAAATCTTTTTGAAAAAATTTAAGACTTTTTTTAATTTGTTTTAAAACTTTAAACGCGATTATCTCAAAACAACATTTTTTCAACTGGTGCAGGTGATTGCAAAAAAACTATTTGACCAATCAGTCTGAAATTTTTACACGTTATTCAGCATATCAGTGACTATGACCGGGGCTATGGAAACCTATTTCGATTAACCATTTCATACTTTTTACAAGGCAAAATGATTGAAAAATTCGCCCTATTTCGACACTAAAACTCCAAACCTCCGTCATTTTGTTAATTTTTTATCAGTAAAAATAATCCTAGTTCCGGCGATAACCACACTCATAATGAATACAATACACTTTGAATTTTTTGTTTCAAATGCGTCGTTCTCCCGGAATCACCTGCACCAGCACTACATCGCGTTCTCAAGACGCTCACATCAGTGCGATATATATTTTAAAAAAAATGTTAAAAATTTAAAATAGATTTTTTATGCCGTCAATAAGTGTATTAATAAGTAGACAAAACATTATTTACGTTGGACATTCCGTTTACTAAAACATAAATCCTAAAAAATGACAATTTTTCACGACTTCACAGTGGACTAGGCAGTCAGAAAACCGATTTTTTTTGTTGCATTTTTCGAAAGTATCACCCATCCCGAGTAAAATGCCGTTTGGTTTATGTTAAAATTCGCAAAATTAAGGACTTTACAACCGAAAAGGTCGAGCGCGCCATAAATCGTTTCTGCGCGCACGCAGGTAGACTAGATCCCGCTTTCAAAACTTTAAACGCGTTTTTCTCGGAATCATATTTCCTCTTCGTTTTGCAGTGATTGCGAAAAAAACAGAAGTACTTATCGATTTGAGAAAAAATCAGCATATATGAAACATGTCTAGTTACGACCTGAACCTATGCATAACTCTGTGAAAACTCCTGTTTTGACATAAAACAAATAGAATGGCTTTTTTGTCTGGCGAAAAATGACGTTTCGTTTCAATAATTTTGATTTTTTTCTTTTTCAATAGGATCGGTACAGAATGGGGACCGGGGCAAAGTATCGATTTCAGAGGATATTTCACAATTCACTTTCTTACGGCTAGAATCAGTGCAAAATTGCAGCGGCTCCAGTAAAAACGCCTGTAGACGACTGTAGCGCTGTCATACATATGTATATAATATTCAAATAATTTTATTTTTACTGTTTATAGTATTAATAAACATTATTCGGAAGCACTAGTCACAATTTGTGTTCATCTTCTTGTAATTATTCGCAACAAAAATCTTGATTTTCAAGCGATCTGACTGCCCAGTCCCCTTAAACACTTCTACTGCTATTTGATTGTCACTCTCTGTATGTATGGCGTCGCTAATGCTAGAGTATGGATTCGATAAAAATGTCACTATAGCTACTATATATTACATTTCTGTGTTATCAAACTGCTCCTCCCTATAATTCTTCGTAATTAGTATGTCATATAAGAAGCTATCAGTTTTGCAATGTACTTTGACCGAATAATAAAATCATTCGATCATTGAATTAATGTAGTATTGGCTTCTGCGCTGTAAACATTAATTAACAGGTGGTTAACATAAAATATGAAATAATAATTTCAGACAATTTATCATATAACTAGGAAATTTTCATTCATCCTATATAATTTTTGGCAGATTATAATTTTCTTCATCTATGGTGAAACTTTCTCATGTAACGCTTTTCTTTTGAAAACCACTTCTACCGAGTATCCCACGTAAGTGTCGCCATGAAATTTCAAGGCTTTCTTTTAACTTTACAAGAAATTGTTTTAGACATTTGAAGCCAGAGTATCCTTAACTGCATTTTTTCGAAGATGTTAATATTACCTTCTGTTTTGTAAACAGAACTATATAATTTGTTTAATATTTTATATTAGAATTTCAAATGATTGGAAAATGCAAGGTTTTGAATTCTGATACCATACAAAGAGCTGGATGAACATTCGACATCTAATAATTATATATTCTTACTACGTGCTCATTTTAAGTACAAAATCTAATTGGAGATAGTTTAAAAAATATTTGTCTTCTTTAATACCTAAATTAATTTTATTTAGTAGTTACAAATTATCAATTATTATTGCTTATTAGTGGTTTTGAACAGTTAGATGATTAGGGTACACTTTCGTCATTTGCATCTTTCAGGAGAATGTGAAACTATAATTTTGTTCCAATAATTTACAACATGTCAGAACTTGGCATACAGATATATTCACACAAAATTTAGAAAGATAAATAATACAAAGGTAAAAATACAAAACTACAACATTAATAAAATTTCTAATAATTAGTAGTATTAGTAGTACTATACATGACTAACTTAATATTTTGATTTTTGAGAGTTGAAACCTGGGGCGGAGCTGGGTTATTTGCGATGTTGTCGCTTATCCGGGCTCGATAAGGGTGTTTCCCCTGCGTGGTGTTTACCCTACTCCTTGTGTCTTGACCAATATCTCTCGACTGCTTAGTCCCGAATCCTTACCTTGCATATTCTTTGCTTTGTCGGGCATCTGTCGCTATCTTTTTCGAAATGGCCCACACACCATCGTTTCCACAGTGACAGATACCTGTGCCGAATCTTATTGGAGACTGTGGAAGGTGCGAGTCACACAGAATGATTGGCGGACAATTTGAAGAATATATCCCCGTATACTTACAGGCTGTTTCATCTAGCTTTATCACCTTAAGTATTTTTGCTATATATATAATTTAATAAAAATGTTTCTTAAAAAAGTTACATAGTTTTGTGGGGGGCAGCGTTTAGTAACAATAGTTGTATTCTGTCGGGAGGGATTAATGAGATACGAAGATCGATTTTATCTTTTTAAATGGAATGGTATATTTTATGTCGGTAGGCCGGTAGTTACTTTAAATACAAATTTAACGACCTACGATAAGAAGTCCTTCAAGATTAGTACAGAACTTCTAAAAAACTTATTTACTATTGTATACGCCAGGCATCGAACTAAGGTACGGGTCACACAGAAGGAATGGCGGACAACTTGAAGAATATATTTTATTTTGTAAAAATTTGCACTTACGAACGCCAATTTCACCGACCTATCTTAAGAGATATGTATGTATGAGGAGGAGAACTGCTACTATACAAGGTGTTATTCTACCTATAGTCAATATTTTGGGGGGTGATTCTACAGGCATATATAAGTCGAAAATCAAGAGTGACGAAATTGCGGTAAATGCTGCGTTTATTAATTATCGATGGTCAAAGATTGACGTCTGGATCGCTTGAATCAGCCTGAATGACGGCAACTCGACGGACAGCGGGCCGCGCGAGGCAGGCCAGCCAAGGGGCGTGCATTGGCGGCGGATGCGTGACGGATTTGCCATGTAGAGCGCATACTTACTTACCTACCTCGCCGAAACTGTGACATACGATACTTGCGATAATTTATCAAAAGACGCAAACGTTGTTCGGCATTAAACCTGCCTACTCGTAAAAATCCACAAGGGCATATCAAAACCCGCCCAACGGGATTCTCAAGTAGAGAGGGTGAATGCCATTGCCTTTGAAAATATTGCCCTCAAAAATCACCCACACGGCCATCCAAAGCACCGCGATTGTCCCGTCCGCGATTGTTCACTTAATTACACACACGCACCACGATTAGTTTTCTCGCGAATGTCCATGTCTTCACGCATCGCGATTGTCCCGTCCGCGATTGTTCACTTAATTACACACACGCACCACGATTAATTTTCTCGCGAGTGTACATGTCTTCGCGCACTGCGATTGTCCCGTCCGCGATTGTTCACTTAATTACACACACGCACCACGATTAATTTTCTCGCGAGTGTACATGTCTTCACGCACCGCGATTGTTCACTTAATTACACACACGCACCACGATTAGTTTTCTCGCGAATGTCCATGTCTTCACGCACCGCGATTGCAGCCTGTGGTCGCGTTGACGACAGTCGTCAAACTGAGGAGACCTTGGCCAAATCCCTGCGCGAAGGACACGAACAACGTTACGAATAAACAACCTACATACAATGTATCGCTACACTTTCCCCGAGTCGCTCGGGCGATGATAGACAGCTTATGCGATAAATTAAATTCTTTATTCTTCATGGAATCGATAGGTATGGCAGTGACACCAATGGATTCCCTATGTTTTTCCGATGAAAATCATACCAAATGTAATGTAAATCGGATTACTTTTAACGAAGCTAATTTTACATGAGGCCCGCATGTGCCTGTGCTAGAGAATCACAGCTGTTTCGCACGGCCAGTCAATGCCCCCGACGAGACCGTTCCGTGCTGAGTTTCGTGGCCTCCGACCGCGACGCTCGAGATCAGGGGGCCATACAATGTTGCGCAATAGAAAGCGACGAATCTGAAATTATTCTGCATTTCTCATCAGATCTTTGCGAAAGTGGCGTCGATCGATTCCTTATGGAAAAACATAGAGAATCCATTGGTGTCACTGCCATACCTATCGATTCCATGAAGAATAAAGAATTTAATTTATCGCATAAGCTGTGTATCATCGCTTGAGCCACTCGGCGAAAGTGTAACGATACATTGTATATAGGTTGTTTATTCGTAACGTTGTTCGTGTCCTTCGCGCAGGGATTTGGCCAAGGTCTCCTCAGTTTGACGACTGTCGTCAACGCGAGCACAGACTGCAATCGCGGTGCGTGTAGACATGGACATTCGCGAAAAAACTAATCGTGGTGCGTGTGTGTAATTAAGTGAACAATCGCGGTGCGTGAAGACATGTACACTCGCGAGGAAATTAATCGTGGTGCGTGTGTGTAATTAAATGAACAATCGCGGACGGGACAATCGCGGTGCGCGAAGACATGTACACTCGCGAGAAAATTAATCGTGGTGCGTGTGTGTAATTAAGTGAACAATCGCGGACGGGACAATCGCGGTGCGTGAAGACATGTACACTCGCGTGAAAATTAATCGTGGTGCGTGTGTGTAATTAAGTGAACAATCGCGGACGGGACAATCGCGGTGCTTTGGATGGCCGTGTGGGTGATTTTTGAGGGCAATATTTTCAAAGGCAATGGCATTCACCCTCTCTACTTGAGAATCCCGTTGGGCGGGTTTTGATATGCCCTTGTGGATTTTTACGAGTAGGCAGGTTTAATGCCGTACAACGTTTTTTGCGTCTTTTCATAAATTATCGCAAGTATCGTATGTCACAGTTTCGGCGAGGTAGGTAAGTAAGTATGAGCTCTACATGGCAAATCCGTCACGCATCCGCCGCCACTGCACGCCCCTTGGCTGGCCTGCCTCGCGCGGCCCGCTGTCCGTCGAGTTGCCGTCATTCAGGCTGATTCAAGCGATCCAGACATCAATCTTTAACCATCGATAATTAATAAACGAAGCATTTACCGCAATTTCGTCACTCTTGATTTTCGACTTATATATGCCTGTAGAATCACCCCCCAAAATATTGACTATAGGCAGAGTAACACCCTGTATATCCCTAGTAGCATTTCTGGTTGGCCAACGGTAGCCAACAGTTTGAAATTAGTTGGGATATAGTTACAGTTTTGCCTACAAATTCCCAACATAGGGCCTACGGCAAAAAACTTACGACAGTTTGCCAACGAATATTCAATGTTGGGCCTACAATTATTATGGTTGGTCAATTAACAAAAAGTTACGACAGTTTGACAACGAATATTCAATGTTGGGCCTACAATTATTATTGTTGGTTAATTAACAAAAAATTACGACAGTTTGCCTACGACTATTCAATGTTGGGCCTACAATTATTATGGTTGGTTAATTAACAAAAAATTACGACAGTTTGCCTACGACTATTCAATGTTGGGCTTACAATTATTATGGTTGGTTAATTAACAAAAAATTTACAACGATGATTAAATGTTGTCTTACAAACGTCAGAAAATTTGGTACATCCAAAAACCTATTATTATAAATACGTAATGCGGACGTCTGTCTTGAGACGAATGTGAAATTTTATGGAATGAGTCTAAAGGTCGAATGATGATATTTTATAGAATATTTCGCATTACTGTGTACTTTTTATAAACAATTAATACTTGTTATGTACTGAGAAATTAGAAGTGTTTACAAGGAAATGTATTGGGTAAAGGTAGGATTTCCTAGACAAGATTTCGCCGCGGCGGCGGATCGCGGTGGTGAATCGTGGCCCGTCACCGCGGCGAGCAGACCTCAGGTACCGCGGTAAGGAACCCCGTTGGGTTCGAGCACTTGCAAGGGTCTATTCTAACGGTCGGTATACCTGTTTCAGAAAAACCAGATTGTTTATTTTTTATCGTATCTTTATTTAAGTGACACCGATTGCTTCCTTACGTTTTTCCGATGAAAATCATACCAAATGTCATGTAAATCGGGCTATTTTTAACGAAGTTAGCTTGATATTATACAAACGATTTTTTCATCTAATTCCCTTCATTATGCTCCGAATTACGACGTTCTTGGTGTTAGTTTCATCGGTGAAACATAGCGAATCGATTGGCACCGTTTTCGCAGAGATCTGATGAGAAATGTGGAACTAGGATTGTTATACTTTTAATGGTATTCCAAACCTTTGGAGGGTCGAAAGCTATAAAATTTGGTGCGCCATCACGGGAGGTTGACCTCGCCACGTGGTGCCAGCCGGCATCACTTTGACAGGCGACGCTCCAGAATCACTCTGTACAATACAGTATGTACATATACATATGTACATACAGAGTCTCGAGACCAAATTAGATGATGATTCGAGGTCTGTGAAGTTGGTACCCCCCAATTGCGAATTTTTATAAAGCAATGATGGCATTCGTTTGTCGAAATTTTTCCAATAAAAGTTTGGTTTGTCCACCCGTAAAAAAAAATATACCTAAAGAATAAAATTGTAAACAATAAAAATATACCTGTTAGATTTGTAGATGTTATGTAACATTCATTGCACAGATGTACTGAAGCAGGGTCACAAAAGTATTCCAACGGCATTAATTACCTTATACGTGCCTTATTTTATATTAATATTATGTTTTTTCGACTTTGTCGTATGCTATGCACTAACTTTCCAAATTTTTAGATTCGATAGAATTCCATACTTCTAAAATCTTTTGTTGTAGTATGTCTTTCGAAGTTATGTCGTACTTTTTTAATGTCCTGTGGATTTCAGCCTACAAATATTCGATGAGGTTAATGTTCAGATATTGTGGGGATGTATGACATTTATGTAATCAATGCGGTCGTTGTCTTGCTGTAAATAAAAATTCCCCACTAAAGCGGCCTGTAGACGGTCAATATTATTGTGCGATATATTGCACAATATTTTTGCTGTGTGCCCCACACGGTCAATAATATTGTGCAATATTGAATATTGCACAATATATTGAGCGTCTAGGGGCTGCTTACGGTCAATATTATTATGCTTTATATTGCACAATATTTATGTTGGGTGCCCCACACGGTCAATATTATAGTGCAATATATTGTATAATATTTATCCCAGATCAGGACTTTAGTAATTGTTCTTAACAAGTGCAATTTTATAGTTGAAAGCACCTTTTAAAAATTTGGAAAAAATAGGAGGATATAGCCCGGTTTTTCCTCTTTACGGACATATTTCGAAAAACGTGCACGATTTAAAATTGGCCAAATGAAAATTAATTGAATGTGACGCTGCGTCAAATCACATCGGCTCGACTGGTCGCTCGGACCGTGCGGTACTCGCATCGGCTAAAGGTCTGCGCACACATTTCCGTTCCGTCTCCGTTCCGCCTCCGTATGGTGTCCGTTCCGTCTCCCTGCGGTGTCCCTAACTTCACTGACAACTGTGTAGGGGGCCTGCTCTGGCCCGGTAAGTCCGTGTTCGGCCGAGCGCTCGCACATATGCTCACCGCTTACCTGCTCTGGATTCTGTATCTTTAAAAATACTTCGAATTGGTCGCTATAACTTTGTGAATACATTCTTGGATAGTTTATCTATCGATTTAGATAATAAAAAAGAAATCGATTTTTTGGACCTTATAAAGCAGGACACTCCCTTAATACACGTGAAACCGTATATTTCGATACACGTGTATCCGTGTATTAAGAAGTACACGGATTAGAACACGGATGTATGAACTACACGTGTACACGTGTACAAGTCGTACACGTGAAATCTGAATCTCTACTTCGCACCCGTACGCACCGTAACTGTAATTTTGTTTGCCATCGCATTGCCAGTAAAATTATGTGAGCAATTTTCAATGTACGGTTGTAAAATGTTAATCTTTTCTGAGTCATAAACCATTTTTAAAATTTGTACCACCTTCAGGCAAACTAAATGCGCCTTGTATAAAAATAAATGTTTCAGTGTATCCTACAGTAACATCATTTATGAGATCCTCTATAAGCCAGGTCCTATTGGGATCTCCCAAGAAGAAAGGAGACTACCCATAAGCTGAAATGTCACAAGGGCAAGGGGAATCGTCCACTCGCGTCAACCTATCCCCTCCAACACATTTCGTCCCGTGACAAAGAACGTGAACGAAACTAATCGCGACAAGTCGCGGATATGGACAGCCGTTAAGAACCGAAAACTAGGATTTCTTGGAGGGGATAGGGTGAAGCGAACGGGCGATTCCCCTTGGCCCTGTGACATTTCAGCTTGTGGTTAGTATCCTTTTTTCTCAATCTCCCAATAGTATGTGTATCGGGATTTCGAATGCGCATACCAGTCCACCCCTACCAGCCTATTTCACAAATGCGAATTAGTGAAAGAAAATGTGTATTATATACTTACATATATATATACAGTGGAGACAAAAGTATTCGGACACCCTATAAAACAGTATAACAACATTAAATTTGGTCCAAACGACGTGATTTTTTTAGAAGCTAGAAGGATTAGTTTACTAAGTAGGTGGCGTGTTTCGTCCTTTTGAAAAAAAACAATCTTTTCACTACAATCATTAATAAAGATCAGAATTATATCATGTTTGGTATAATTTTCATTGTAAAAACTCCAGCAATGCATTGGTGGTATTTTTATTGAGTTTCAATATTAATTATAGAAATTACAATTTCCATTACTGAGTGGCCTATTGCTGTCCTTGTCTTTATGACTCTAGGTTCTAGGACCCCTGAAGCGCGTGGTGCGAGAGCTTCGACCCGAGAACCTTTCATGGTCATAAAAAAAGGTCGACCTTTCCGTGATTTCCGGACTCCGTCAGTCCAAATGCCCAAATATCGTTGGCAACCGAATTTTAGTTTCACCGAACGGATACGGGTTCTACACGGACACCGGCTGACATCCTTGACACGGACAAGTGTGCGCTGCTCCATTGTAAAGCACGCAAACGATATTTTTTAACACGGATCTGGACGGCCCAGACCTGACGGATACGGAGAGGCCATCGAATTTCACGGAACGGACAAGTGTGCGCTGCTCCATTCCAAAACAAGCAACCGATACCTTGTACGTCCACGGAACGGAGACACAACGGAGACGGAACGGAAATGTGTGCGCAGACCTTAAGCGGCTATACCTGCCATTTTTATATAGGGTATTAATGAGGACCGCTGCATGGTTTAATACCGTTAATAGTTACTGGAAACTCACTCTCTGTCGATGGCACTTATTGTTTGAAACATTTAAATTACCATTGTTCAATGGAAACCACGAGAAGGTGGTGAGTATTCTTCCATCGGGAGAGGATGGGATGTGATGGGATTATGTTAAAGGATAATAATTATTTTTTCCTATTTTTGAGCTGCTTTTGGAATAAATGACCGGTTATGTAATTACTTATTTGATAATTGCTACAACTTTTGATTTGTCACTGTATGAATAGACTTTAGCTTTTAAATGAGGCACTATCCGTTGGTATAAATGAATGAAAGTTTCGCGTTCCACAAAATGTTTTTTCAATCTATTGAGCAATAGAACAATATCAAAAACATTCACGATTATTACTAGAAAGACATGGACTTGCAAAAACAATTTCTGGAACGCGAAACTTTCATTCATTTATACCAACGGATACAGTGTCTCATTTAAAAGCTAAAGTCTATTCATACAGTGACAAATCAAAAGTTGTAGCAATTATCAAATAAGTAATTACATAACCGGTCATTTATTCCAAAAGCAGCTCAAAAATAGGAAAAAATAATTATTATCCTTTAACATAATCCCATCACATCCCATCCTCTCCCGATGGAAGAATACTCACCACCTTCTCGTGGTTTCCATTGAACAATGGTAATTTAAATGTTTCAAACAATAAGTGCCATCGACAGAGAGTGAGTTTCCAGTAACTATTAACGGTATTAAACCCTGCAGCGGTCCTCATTAATACCCTATATAAAAATGGCAGGTATAGCCGCTTAGCCGATGCGAGTACCGCACGGTCCGAGCGACCAGTCGAGCCGATGTGATTTGACGCAGCGTCATATTCGATTAATTTTCATTTGGCCAATTTTAAATCGTCCACGTTTTTCAATACATATCCGTAAAGAGGAAAAACAGGGCTATATCCTCCTATTTTTTCCAAATTTTTAAAAAGGTGCCTTCAACTATGAAATTGCAGTTGTTAAGAACAATTGCTAAATAAATGGTCAAATATTCGTTTTTATTAAGTGAAATAATTTTTGTTAGGTACTCTTATATCTCCACTGTAAGCACTCAAAAGGTCGTTTTTATCAGTTTATTAGTTCAAAAGTTATAATTTTTGGAAAAAAGTAAACACTGTAGGGATCCGTTGTGGTCATCGTCGCTCCACCAGAGGGCCACGAGGCTTGAGATGTTTCTCGCCGGTGGTCGTGGTCCCTTCCGTTTGTATATATACAAGTTCCGTCCCAGTCCTAATACCCCAGCGTGTCTAAAGCAGGGTCCCGCAGTCGTGCCGTGAGCGCATCACAGTAAGTACGGACAAACATAACCGCACATTCTGCTCTCCGAAAATCGATTTGATAAAGTTAATGCAAGCTTTGGCAAAATTTATCGAAACAACATTATTACTGCTTATATTCATCATAGCCATAAGAGGGTAGTGCATTTGCCCTCCTGATATCTCGCAAACTCATCAAATATCCACGGATATAACCTGTAGCATGATATAGCACATGGCGGGCACGACGCCCGAGTTTATTTTCGAGGACATTATATGCGATCCCGAAACTTTCGCTGATACTAAAAGTTTGGCTGTTTCTCTACAAGAGTCGCCGGCCCCTTCTCAATCGAGCTCGAAGCAGCTAAACAAAGAAAATGTACTTCCTACGAAGAATGCTAAGAAGCTAACCTCTATTACATCCAAAAAGGCCATTATCACTCAGAATGCTATTATCAGTCAATCGGACACCCAAAAACATCTGTATTACAAACAATTAATGAAGCTAAATAAAGATGGGCTAATGAATAACACTAAACTATCAAAGGCTCTCAATAATATCATAAATCCCAAGCTAACCAAAAAGCACATGGCGTCTCAAAATCTTGCCATAACAATGAAACCTTTCAATGCAGGGCAAATCCCCAAAGCATCAAAATCTGACATAGATAACTCGATGGCCTTAACTCATTCTTCAATGAATTTAGATGTACCCGAGCCCTCGTTAAATATGAAAAACCAGGAAACGGAAGCTAACTTAAAAAGCATAATCGCTAACCTGAACCGCACAATTATAAAGCTCACTGAAGAGTTAGAAGAATCACGCAAGCTAAATGCTCATGCACACAACAGAAAACCTCTCGCTGAAATTCAAACCAACAACCGTTTTGAATTGCTGTCCAACACCGAATCATGTTCTGTCGATAAACCTTCAGGAAGTTTCCACTCACACCAAGGACCCAGTGGTCAAAAAAGGTAAAAACCACTTGAGGACACCACCCTCAAAAGGAAGAAAAAGGAGAACACAACACCTTCAACTGAACACATTAGCCACCCAGCTGTAAATGGGAAAGCCAATCACCCCACATCGAAGATCAGCGACAATACAACTAAGGAGCCCAAGCCACCACCAATCAATGTCTTCAACTGCTCCGCCAAAAATGTCATAGATATAATGCATGTCGCAGGTAATGATCCTAATTTCAGCTTAAAAAAACTTAATGCTACCAAATCCCTCCTTTATACATCTACTGTTCAAGAATTTAAAAATGTTTGCGCAACCCTCAAAGACAACAATATTCAATTCTTTACGTATACCCCTAAAAGTGAATAAGCAATAACAATGCTTCTCAAAGACCTAGATGGAGACTTTAGCGAACTAGAAGTATTATCAGAACTTCAAAATAAAAAAGTACCTGAATTGAACTTTCTTAGTGTTAAAAAGTTCCAAACACGTAACTCCATAGACAACCACAAGGTTCTACCAATGTTCTTAGTTAAATTAGATGTAAATAGTAATATAGATAACCTAAAAATGATTAAAACTGTACTTTATTCAATAATAAGATGGGATAAGATTAAAAAAAAAGATCAAATGCAATGTAAACGATGTCAACGAATTGGCCACGCAGCTTCCAACTGCAACTTAGATTTTAGATGTGTGAAGTGCGCACACAACCACAACCCGGGTGAGTGCAAACTGCCACCTGCAGAAGTAAGACAAGGTAATGATCCCACTGAGGTACCTTATTGTGGAATCAGAAACCCCCACCATAAGAGAGGGCACGGAACAACGACATCTGGGGGAGTCGGCGGTAGCCGAGGTGGCTAAGGCGGCTGGCCAGCGCGCAAACCTAGAGATCGCGGGTTCGAGTCCCGGTTAGGCGACTTCCCTTTTTTCCGTGATCCTACATTTGGGGGCTCATCCGAGTGGGGGGAGCACCGATCGCCACACGAAGCCGTCCACCACGGTCGTTGTCTGCGACGCGAAAAATAATAGACACACGGTCGTTGTCCGCGACGCGAAAAATAACGTGACACAAGCAAGTCCCGACGAATGACATTCGAGGGCGAATGTCGTCGCAGGATGGCCGAGTGTGGAATCAGGAACCCCCATCATAAGAGAGGGCACGGAACAACGACATCTGGGGGAGTCGGCGGTAGCCGAGGTGGCTAAGGCGGCTGGCCAGCGCGCAAACCTAGAGATCGCGGGTTCGAGTCCCGGTTAGGCGACTTTCCTTTTTTCCGTGATCCTACATTATTGTGTAATTTGCAAAAATTATAGTCACCCAGCCTCTTTCAAAGGGTGCTCAAAACGCTTAGAAATAAAAAAATTAATAGCTAATACAATGGAAGCAACCATCTCCCAGAAACTCAAAAGAGTACAACACATTAATAATTTAGTAGTCCCCGGCAAATCTTTTAGCTCTGTAACAAGAGGTGACAAAGATGTTCACACATCTCCGTCCTTTACCTCTCATCAAACCTCTGCCCCTACCTCAAGTTTAGTTAACAAAACCATTCCCCAAAACCAGGAGATAGATAATACAGAAAATATAGGTGCCTCTATACTAAACTCACTAAGTCACCAGCTCAGTATCATAACTGATCAAGTTAAATCTAACGCCCATCAAATTAAGTCCATTCTGGAATTTCTTGATATTTGCTAACAACTGAACTCTCCATGAACCAGTCAAAAAATAAATTAGCTTTGCAGAAACTAAAAATTTACGCAATCAATGTGAACTCCATAATTTCAAACGAAAGAAGGGCCTCCCTAGTAGAGTTTCTTGAATCCTACTCACCAGACTTAGTTTTTCTAAGCGAAACTAAGCTTAATTCTAGACACAAACTCAGTTTTAAAGATTTTAGTTTGATCAGAACTGATAGACCAAATTCGAAACAGGGTGGGGGAACAGCCATTCTCATCCGGAAAGACATAAAGTTCAAAAAAATAACTATTAATATGGATCATCCTAACAATATTTTAGAATTCACAATATTACACTCCTGGAAAAAATTAAAGGAACACTATAATTTCCCGAAAATTTTGGTCATTTTCAAATGGCTGTATAACCGCGAAAAATGGTCGCAAAAAATATTTTAAAAAAGAATTTTAAAGCTTGAAGTCTCTAGTTTTTGAAACAATGACTCAATTTTTTTTCTTCGTCCATTATGATACTGCTTTATCAAAATGAAGCGTAGGAAACGAAGTTTCCGAATTTTTTGCCTAATTTGGACGTATGCACGGGCCAAAAGAATTTTTTTTCAAATAAATCCAATGGAGGGTTCTTATAGAGCAAACATTTCTCTTTAATTTTGTTTTTTTGATTTTGTTGTATGATTTTTATTGACCGAGTTATTCGCTATCAAAGCAAAAAAGGAACTTTTCACTTTGAACGCATATAACTTGCGAACGCATGATCATAGAAAATTTTTCACGAGTGTTTTGGAAAGCTAAGAAATTATCCTTTCAAATCCTTTAGTTGCCAATTTAGTGAGATTTTTTTTGCATCCTATAAAATCCATTTTAAAATGATCCCAAAAATGACATATTTACCATTTTTTGGTAAGCATGATGCCACTTCAAGAAAAATCAGGGAATCATTCAAGTGTCCACGTTTTTTGTGAGTTAAGACTACCCGTAAACGCTGTGCAAAAGGCCGGACCAATCAGATTTTTTTTTCCGTATGTCCTTGATGGTCAAACATGCGATATGGTCTGAAAAATTGAAGGATCACCTGTTTTACGTTATGTTTCTCTGTCAGAACCCTTTCCTTTGTTCTCGCGGCTTTTGAACGATTGTTGAACATTTTTTTGTTAGTTCAACTTCATTTTAGTAAAAAGGAAAGATTTCAAAAATTTAAGAAAAACATTTTTATCCAATCTGTTCGCAATGACAAAAAATGTACTTCAGTAACTGGCATTAGCACCACCCAAAGCGCGCCACGAGTTGGCGCATGCGCGGTTGGACCTACGACTCACTGCGCATGCGCCAACATAGCAAGACAAGACGCTGCGCCGCAGCCTGCCACTCACGCAGCAACCTGTGACTCTAAACTCAAATTTTAGCTCACTTATTTTGCATCAAATTATGCCCCGGCGTCATCTATCTGACTACGAAGTTGCTCGACTTGTGACTTTGTTGGAGGAGGGCCACAGTCAGCGACAAGTTGCTAATTCTTTTGGTGTAAGTCCCTCGGTTGTCAATCGTCTTTATGCTCGATTTCGAAATAGTGGGCAGTATTCTCGCAGATCAGGGCAAGGACGCAGACGTGCGACATGTTCGCGAGACGATAGGATGATTGCCAGACATGCTCTTCGGGAGCCAACCATCACTTCACGCGTTATTGCGGGACAGTTTATGAACAACAGACAAAATCCGCCACGTCCGATCTCTAGCAGGACCGTCAGGAATCGATTGAGGGACGTTGGGTTGCGTTCGAGGCGCCCAATGCGAGTCCCGTTGCAAGCAGCAATGGACAAATGTCCTTTTCACTGACGAGTCCCGATTTTGCCTCCACGGGAACGATCGACGGATTCGGGTCTGGCGTCGTCGTGGTGAACGCTTTAATGTCAACCATACAAGACCGGTCACCGCGTTCAATGGTGGATCGGTTATGGTTTGGGCCGGGGTATCGCGGTACTCACGTACCCCATTAATTGTCCTTCCACCTGGTGGATTGACCGCTGAGCGGTACGTGGACGAGATTCTGCGCCCCGTTTTACTCCCTCTGCGTCAACGCCTGGGGAACCGCTTCGTCCTTATGCAGGATAATGCAAGGGCGCATACGGCACGCCATACGCTACGATTTCTGCGCCAAAATCGAATATCAGTGCATGACCATCCAGCAGTGAGTCCAGATCTGAATCCCATTGAGCATGTTTGGGACATTATTGGGCGACGTTTGCAACGACAGTACCCGAACCTGGCGAATTTGAGGCAATTAGCAGACGCCCTCCGCCAAATTTGGAACAGAATTCCTCAAGTGAAAATTCGGAAATGCATTAACATGCGCAACCGCTTGAGAGAAGTAATCGTGCGAAGAGGTGGCAACACCCATTATTAGACCAAACACACACACACACAACACCCAATCGCGCGCGCCTTCATACACACACGCATCGGAAGGTGAGTTTGGAGTCAGTAAATACTGCGGGAGTGACGAACCGCAGGGTCTCATCTCTCCATGCTGACGCACACAGAATGAAGTGTAAATCCGTCCGCGCATGCGCCAACTCGTGGCGCGCTTTGGGTGGTGCTAATGCCAGTTACTGAAGTACATTTTTTGTCATTGCGAACAGATTGGATAAAAATGTTTTTCTTAAATTTTTGAAATCTTTCCTTTTTACTAAAATGACGTTGAACTAACAAAAAAATGTTCAACAATCGTTCAAAAGCCGCGAGAACAAAAGAAAGGGTTCTGACAGAGAAACATAACTTAAAACAGGTGATCCTTCAATTTTTCAGACCATATCGCATGTTTGACCATCAAGGACATACGGAAAAAAAAATCTGATTGGTCCGGCCTTTTGCACAGCGTTTACGGGTAGTCTTAACTCACAAAAAACGTGGACACTTGAATGATTCCCTGATTTTTCTTGAAGTGGCATCATGCTTACCAAAAAATGGTAAATATGTCATTTTTGGGATCATTTTAAAATGGATTTTATAGGATGCAAAAAAAATCTCACTAAATTGGCAACTAAAGGATTTGAAAGGATAATTTCTTAGCTTTCCAAAACACTCGTGAAAAATTTTCTATGATCATGCGTTCGCAAGTTATATGCGTTCAAAGTGAAAAGTTCCTTTTTTGCTTTGATAGCGAATAACTCGGTCAATAAAAATCATACAACAAAATCAAAAAAACAAAATTAAAGAGAAATGTTTGCTCTATAAGAGCCCTCCATTGGATTTATTTGAAAAAAAATTCTTTTGGCCCGTGCATACGTCCAAATTAGGCAAAAAATTCGGAAACTTCGTTTCCTACGCTTCATTTTGATAAAGCAGTATCATAATGGACGAAGAAAAAAAATTGAGTCATTGTTTCAAAAACTAGAGACTTCAAGCTTTAAAATTCTTTTTTAAAATATTTTTTGCGACCATTTTTCGCGGTTATACAGCCATTTGAAAATGACCAAAATTTTCGGGAAATTATAGTGTTCCTTTAATTTTTTCCAGGAGTGTAGAAACCACCATTGCTGACAACAGTAAATTATTTTTATTTCCTTTTATGCTCCGCGCAGCAGCAGAAAATCTTTTATACATGAATTAGAATTCCTTTTTAATAAACTTAATCTGGATGATCCCAATAATTATTATCTGCTCGCTGGCGATCTCAACGCCAGACACGCTTCTTGGGGCAACGAGAGTGTCAACACGAGAGGAACTTACCTCTCCCAATGGCTCACCAATAAAGAAATTGAATTTAGAATCGCACTCAGAGGTTCCTCATCGCCCTCCTTTCCTAAGACTGGCTCATTTATTGACCTATGCATAGCTGATAGTAGAATTTCCTTTCACGACTTCTTGGACGGGAAAATTGAATGCGCTGACTACGACAGCGACCACAAAGCACTTAGAATGTGTGTCTCCATCGAACGTTTCCCACTTCTGGCTTTTATAAAAGCTGAAATGTCCCCAAAGATGAATATCAATAAAGCAGATTGGAACAGCTTTGGGGAGTTTCTCTTCTCCAACACAGATTTACACATCCCAAACAATAGAAATCTTGCTCCACATGAAATTGATTCATATCTCAATATAATTAATCAGAATATAATCGAAGCAATAGATCACTCAGTGCCAGTTTATGATAACAACGTCAATCTCACCGACAAATTTATCACCCCCAAAATTACAAAGCTTCGCAAACACAAAAGTTTCTTAATAACCTTAATTAACACTCTATCCAAAAACAATGATAATACAGCTACCATAATAAATCTGATAAAGTCTCTAAAGAAAACCCTAAAAGAGACTCGTTATAAAATCAAACTTGCCTTCCAGGAGTCGGTAAATAAGTACTGGAGTCAACAAATTGTAAAAATCTCCATGAAGGATAATAAAAATCTATTCCCTACTATAAATAGATTTTACCGTCAAAAAGAACACGATACCATGGACACGCTCAAAATTCCTAACAGTTCAACTAACCTACTCCGAGAAGCAAACATTGACGCTTCAGCTTTAAAAACTGACATAGACCATAACTACTTAATTGAAAATCCGGTAGATAAATTAAATGTAATAGGAGCTCACTTTCAATCAGTCCATACACAAAATAGCTCCCTCGGTAAAAACCGTTTGAATAATATCATAAAAACAAAAATAGACTCCTTTAGAGAAGAAATTGCAGTAGACCTCTTGAACAATTCATCTGTATGCACCTTTTCGGACATTAACGTAGCAGATATCCCAAACCCCGACGAAACACCTTCTAATTTCTTTACCGACTACGTGCGATTATCTTTGACTTTTCGCAATCTCAACAACAAAAAATCATCAAGCTTTGACAAAATTCCCAACATTTGCTTAAAGAAACTACCTCCACTCTATATTCTGTTCTTCACAATCCTTTTCAATAATTGTTTAAACGTGGCCTATTTCCCCCAGCAATGGATAACAGCTAAGGTAATTACGATAAAAAAAAAGGGCAAAGAGTGTTGCAGCCCAGCCAGCTACCGCCCCATAAGCCTGTTACCTAATATCAGCAAGGTTTTCGAAACAATTCTGAATTCGGCGCTGAGTGTCCATTGTGAAGAAAACAATATCATTCCGGAACATCAATTCGGTTTTAAGTACCGGCACTCCACAATTCATGCGTTGTCTAAATTCACCGCAGACCTGTGCTGGTATAGAAATGCGGATGAGTGCATTGGAGCATGCCTGGTAGATCTAGAAAAGGCTTTCGATACAGTGTGGCTCGACGGCCTCTTTTTTAAACTTCTTAATAAAAAATTCCCAATACATCTGGTGAAAATTCTCTGGAATTCGCTTCATAATAAGAAATTCTATGTATCCGAAGGTGATCTAGTTTCCTCGAAGGCCTTCTCCATTGAGAACGGGCTTCAGCAAGGAACGGTGAACTCCCCCATTCTGTTTAACATCTTTATGTCTGATCTATTACACCTATTTAGTCTGAACAGCGGTAAAAATAGTCATGCTCTTGTTTTCGCGGATGATTTACTAATTTACATAAATGGTAAATACCCGTCAATCATACAGAAACAATTACAAGAACTCTTTAACAAAATAGCAGACTACTTCCATACCTGGAAATTAAAAATCAATGAAAGTAAATGCGAGACAATACTATTCAGACCTTACATTTCTACAACTTCAAACGCCAATACGGACGTCAGGAAATTCGCAAGAAAATTCTCACTAAAGACAACTCTCAACCCGAATCAGAACATACCACATAAAAGTGTAGTCCGTTATTTAGGAGTTCACATTGATTTTAAGTTGATTTATAATTCGCATGTAATCATCCAAATCCAAAAAGCACAGAAAGCATTTTACGCGAACAAAAGGCTCTTCTATTCGAGAGATCTCCATAGTACAGTTAAAATACTTTGTTACAAACTACTAATAAGACCTATTCTAACGTATGGTTGCCAAGTATGGTTTAATCTGAGTGCCGGCATTATGGAAAAATTGAGATCATTTGAGAGAAAATGTATACGAGCTTGTCTTGGCAAATACAGATCTCTAGAGTCAAACTTTACAAAATATATCAGCAATTACAAATTATATAACGAAGCTAAATTGGTCAGAATTGACATTTTTATTCTAAAACTAATCAGAGATCACTGGTCTAGAATAACATCAATCGATTCAAACTCACTTATAAACCACTCTATTTACCCAAACCCGCAATATTTCGAAAATTCAAGGATCTCGGGTTACATTCCCCCTCAGGCATTCCCATACCTTGACTCAATAGGCCTCATACAAAACAATAGTTTGATCCCAATTATTTACCACATCATCAGAAAAGCTAACGACAAAAAGATATCATATAGTTCAGATATTAGAGCTGGTGACAACAGTCTGAGATTTATTTATAATCTTTCAGAATGGGACCAAAAAGTCAATCACAATATGAACACCGACAAGTATTGGTGGCTTCTTAAATAATCCCTTTAGTATAAATTAAATACAAATCATATCCCAAATAGGAAACCTTACTCTAATTGAGCATAATAGGAATCCCCATTTATGCTTCCTATTACTCCAAACACCAGGTAGTTGCTTCCCTTCTTTAGTGCATCGACTCAGCGTTAGTTTGGTCCATAAATACTTGGCTCAGTACAAGTTATCAAACATAGCTCATACATAAATTCAGATTATTTTTATATTTCCTCTATTACCTTTTATACCCTATAATATACACATATGTAAAAATAAACGAGTGAACGGTATGTACATAAGTTTGATTGGTTTGAATGAATGTTCTTTGTACATAGGGATGAATGGCGTCATGAATGTGTATTTATAAGACTATAAACCCACACAGAAAACGTATATTAAGATCCGATAAGAATCGGAGACTCGTACCTGATCGACTAAGCACTGTCCACTTCCCGGCGGTGTTATATATATAATTCTTTTCCTTCTCCCTTCTTTTTCCTTCTTATTTAATACGTTCTCCACAAACCACGAGACTGATGTATAGTTTTTAGTACCTTTCTATACTTAACCTACACATGTTTTTACCATTAGTGTATAAATATTATCTATAAGCTCTAAATATTAATATTACCAAAGCCTGCACCAAAGACAAATGTGCAATTTTTCTTATGTTCCTTGTTAAAGGCTGTGCGTACCCCATTTGGGGCTTTAGTCCTAGGTTATATGCATGACTGTAAATCCTTCATACGTTAAGGATCAAGAAACTGATTCACTGTATATTTTTTTCTTTTGGTACAAATAAGCGTATACTTTAAAAAAAAGAAAAAAAGGCAGGGTCCCGCCAAGTAAGCCTTACTGATGAGTCCTCTGGCGGGCCCGGGACGAAACGCACTTTCCTTTTCCCTCTTTGAGGGTGGTGACCCTACTTTCCTTTGTCACCGCTATGGAGATCCAGTCAGATCCGCTACAGTGGTGACCCCGACGTGATATCGACACGTGCGGTTTGAGCAGTGTGCTCGCCGTCTTTCCTTCTCTGGGCTTTTGAGCAATAGTAAGCTCGCCCACTATTATTTCAGGCTTCGAAGCTTGGAGCGACAAGCCCTCGCCCCTTCTCTCTCCAAGTCTACGAGAGCAACAGGCCCCGTTGCCTCTTCCTTTACCGGTTTGAGCAGTACGCGCGCCATTACACCTTCCTTCATCGAGCTGAGTACTTACTTACTGCTCGCCCCCTTGACAATGATTTGGGTTACGCTTCGTCCCTCTTGCAAGGTTTGGCTTGAGCTGAGCGCTATAGTTCGCTCCCCGCCCTCGTTGAGAGTTTGGCGTCTTTACTCACTATAGCTCATTCCTTCATTCTCTCCTTCTTCAATGGCTTTGAGCGTTGCTCGCCTACTCTACTACGCTACGGACCTTTGGTTGGTGGAGCTTCTCGTTTGGTACGACCACAAGCTTTTCGGACTTACCCCTACGAATCCACTTTCAGCATTTTTCTGCATCGATACCTCCTCGTCCCTTGGAGCTCTCTAGGGGGGAGTGTTGTATGGATCCGTTGTGGTCATCGTCGCTCCACCAGAGGGCCACGAGGCTTGAGATGTTTCTCGCCGGTGGTCGTGGTCACTCCCGTTTGTATATATACAAGTTCCGTCCCAGTCCTAATATCCCAGCGTGTCTAACAAGGGGACCTTCAGGTCTGGCAAACTCAGAAATTGTTTATACTTAGTGTACGTGAAGGTCTTCAATTGGACTTTAATTTCCTGAAGCAGTAAGGCGCGCTTCCCATCCAAATTCGAGAAAAATGACTTTGAAAAATGTGGAGTTCAGTTATATACATTTGAAAAAAATGAATGACCAACGAATAACGTGGAGCAGTACGTAGCGCTCCTGACTAGCAAGCATGAGGTCGTCAGTTCAAATCTCACTTTTGACACTATTTTTTTTTTATTCATTTGAATACGTACACCTTTCACATGCAAAGTTTATAAAATTCATACTAATTAACAGATATGTAAACATCTGTTATATGTAAGATTATACGGTGTATAGCCGTGCTCCATCTCGCAGGAGATAGACATCACTTTCAATTAAACACACATCTTATTTAAAGTTGTCTCTTGCTTAAGAAATCGTACCTTTCATTGCACATATTAAATTTTTAGATAGCAATATTTACAATAAATTAGATTTTTCGTACAAAAATAAAACACGTAGAGTAGAAAATGGAACTCGAAAACGAGATCGTGGTGAACGGCAGTTAGCATACCCACAAGGGTCGCGAACATCATGGCACGAAAGGCACATAAATGCATCAACCGGGGGTGTTCCAGTGACCTGCCCTTGATCTCGAACGTACGGTTCACCTTTGCCGGTTTTGATTTTATTACTCTACGCGGCGTACCTGGATGCGCTTTACAATTAGCCGAACACCATTTTATAAACTTTGCATGTGAAAGGTGTACGTATTCAAATGAATAAAAAAAAATAGCGTCAATATAGTAAGATTTGAACTGACGACCTCATGCTTGCTAGTCGGGAGCGCTACGTACTGCTCCACGTTATTCGTTGGTCATTCGTTTTTTTCAAATGTATATAACTGAACTCCACATTTTTCAAAGTCGTTTTTCTCGAATTTGGATAGGCAGCGCGTCTTACTGCTTCGGGAAATTAAAGTCCCAGTGAAGACCTTCACGTATACTAAGTATAAACAATTTCTGAGTTTGCCAGACCTGAAGGTCCCCTTGTAAGGCAGGGTCCCGCCAAGTAAGCCTTACTGATGAGTCCTCTGGCGGGCCCGGGACGAAACGCACTTTCCTTTTCCCTCTTTGAGGGTGGTGACCCTACTTTCCTTTCTTTCCTTTGTCACCGCTATGGAGATCCAGTCAGATCCGCTACAACACTATATTTCAAAGAGTTCTAACATCCACAATTTTTGACATTTCGAAAAATCCTTTGAGATATGTTTATATACCCCTAAAGACTACAACATATCCAAGTTCCACCAAAATCCGAAAAGTGTCCGACTTCGCGTGGAATGACCTCCACGCGATTCACACAATATATTGTACAATCTTCCAATATGATCCACAGACGGTCAATATTATTGTGCAATATTCAATATTGCACAAAAAAATATCAAAACCGTTGTGATTCACTCAATATATTGTGCAATCATCCAATATGATCCATAGACGTTCAATATTATTGTCCAATATGAATATGACAATAATATTGCAGAATATATTGAGCGTCTAGGGGCCAATTATCTTCTTCATTCACGCAATATATTGTACATTCTTTCAATATTATTGCCCAACTTTTCAATTTTATTGTACAACCTTCCAATATGATCCGCAGACGGTCAATAATAATGTCCAATATTGAATATTGCGCAATTATATTGACCGTCTACAGACCGCTTTAAGCGGTCCCCCAATTTGGTAGAAATAAATTTTAATATATTTTTAATACATTTTTAATATATTTTCACTATATTCAGTTCGGAAAACTACCAATTTTTAATTTACAGCAAGACAACAACCGCACGCACTACGGTCAGAATTGTGCAAGAATGATTATTGTATAATATGCCGCATGGATTACATACATGTCATCCATCGCCATAATGTCTGGACATTAACCTCATCGAATATTTGTGGGTAGAAATTCACAGGAGATTAAAAAAGTACAACATAACTTCGAAAGACATACTACGATAAAAGATTTTAGAAATATGGAATTCTATCAAATCTAAAATAATTGGACAGCTAGTGCACAGTATACAACAAAGTCGAAAAAACGTAATATTAATATAAAATAAGGTAGGTATAGGTAATTAATGCCGTTGGAATACTTCTATGACCCTACTTCAGTACATCTGTGCAATAAGTGCTCATATTATTAGTTTACAAGAAATATATAACGAAAACATAATCCCATAATTTTTGGATTTCAACTAGTTTTCTTATTTCTTGGGATTCTGTCCCACTGTTGAGATGGATCACGCGGCGGTCTCCACTAGACTCAGTTTGAAGCAGTCAAGGTCTTGACTGCCGCGATTAGCCGCCCGCCAGGAGATTCCGCTATAATGGCGGAAAACAGACACTCATCGCATTGTGTTGCGTCTCGAGTAGCCTAAGGTCGGTATCAAATATATTGACCAGTGAATTCGGTTTCGCGAGCAGCGATCGAGGAGAAATCAGCCACCACCATCTGACGATCGCTGATTTGTCAGTTGGAGTTGCGAGCCCTCACAGGGTATGGTGGGGTAAAGGGAACGCTGCTTGGCTCCGCCTGAACCTAGCCGGTTGGCTGTTATTTATCCTTAACGTAATAGTTGTGTGCGTTGCGAAGCTATGCGTAGACCAATACGAGATGAAGCTATCGAGAACGAATCAATGTTCTAACCAATAAAGTTTCTGAATTTTTTCGTTGCTAACGCACACCTATTCTGATTTGTGTATTTCTACGCTGACAGCTCGGTTTGGCCTACACGTCAGAATCTTGGCACTATCCCCACCACTTCTGGCTCACTCTTGTTCTGTGAAGGCGAGAGCGAGATGGAACGAGAGCGAGTCAGAAAACGTTGAGAAAAGGAGCACCGAGGCAAACAAACGGTGTGGTGGAAGAATACCCCTCCGAAACTCACCGGCCAATATATATGATACCGACCTTAGGTAGCTGCCAAGACAGACGCACTGACATAGCAGTTGGAAAACGCGCCTAGGAAAACAGATACACGCTTCTTCATAAGAGCGGTGCTTAGGATTCAGCAGCCGGGACATTCCACGCGAAATCGGACACTTTTTGGAGTAACATTTCGGATGTGGCTCAAATTTGAATATGTTATAGTCTTTAGGGATGTATAAACATATCTCGAAGGATTTTTGAAAATTTTGAAAAATGTCGATTTTACAAGTGTTTGAAGGTAAGTGCTAACTTTTTTTCAATAAATTATAACTATGGAAGTAGTAAACGGATGGAGATGAGGTTTACGGTGATTTGTAGAGAAGAGATTGAAGTTTTAAGGAAGAATTATTCCAGTTAAAAAAACAAATTTTTTAACCTTTTTTGTGCAATTATTTTAAACAAATGCATTTTTTTAACATGGGGAGCGATTTTAAAAATCTGAAAAAAAATCAGAATATAGTTCTATCCTTCCCCTTCATGGTCTAATTGTCAAAAATATGGACATTTAAAAATTGGCCCTGTAAAAATTGCCGAAAGTTGACGCTGCGTCAAATTACACCGGCTTGACTGTCTGAAGGTCGATTTACACTAGGGTAAAGGCAGGTAATATGGAAAATCTGATTTCAAAAGCTTGTCAAAAGCAGGGGAATTTGTGTTTTTTAATAAAACGGACATGAGGGGACGAAGGAACTAATGCATAGTGATACTTACCTAGTCAAATGAGCGGACTTAGAGGAAACCATGAGGAAAAACCAAGCAGGAGGAGTTAGAGTAGGAAAAGACAAAATCTGGACTCTAGCATATGCGGACGATATAGCGTTACTAGCAAATGAACCAAAGGATCTTAAGGACATGATACGAAGGTTTGGAAAATACCTTGAAAGGAAAGGATTGCAACTGAACGCAGAAAAATCTAAGGTGCTGATTTTCCATAAAGGAAGAGGAAAGAAGAAGAGAGAAGAATGGGGCTGGCAGGGGCACAGTCTGGAAGAAGTAAAGGAGTTTAAATACTTAGGGTATAATTTCCAGAAAAATGGGGGCAGAGAGATGCATATAAGGGAAGTCACAAAGAAAGCTAGAATAGCAATGGCGCAGATATGGGGAATAGGGCAAAGAATGTTCAAGAACAATTTTGAGAGAAGAATGAGAATATTCAGAAGCATAGTGAAAAGTATCTTGTTGTACGCGTCAGAAATTTGGGGATGGATGGAAGCAGAAAAAGTAGAGAAAATACAGGAGAAATACATAAGGTGGACTTTAGGTCTGGACTTCAATACACCTGCATATCTAATTTTGGAGGAAACAAAAACGGACAAAATAAGGATAGAAGCTGGGAAAAGAGCAATAAAATATGAGGAGAAAGCGAAACGCCTGAATAAGAATAAAATAGTACAAGAATGCTGGAGGGAAATAGACACGAAGCAAGCAGAGAAAAAATCGAAATGGGAGGAGATGAGAGACGCATACTACAGGCAAAAAATTATGGATATGCAAGAAATAGAAATAGAAAGAAGGAGGGGAAGAGAGTTTGCCGAGGAACTGGCGCAAAGAGACAGGGCAGAGCAGATCCAATGGCAATACGACAGAATACAAGGAGGCAGATACAACGCACATTACACAGAAATCAGGGATAACCAGAGAGCAAATTACCTAAACGGAAACTACAGAGGCAGAGACCAAAGCATGATTGCAAGGTTCAGATGTGGGAACGAAGAGCGGGGAAGCAAGTACTGGAAGGAGGAAAAAGAGATAGTATGCAGACTATGTAATGGGGCTAGAGAGACGCTGGGTCACATGCTACAAGACTGTAAGGATCTGAAAAGAGAAAACGCAACGATCAGAGGGATACTAAAGGGAGAAGAAGAAGGAGCGGAGTGGATGCGAATGGTTCTAGAAAAAAGGAGAAGAAAAGAAGAACAAGATGAAGGAAGAAGTCAAAACGAAAGCACAATTTTGAATTAACAGTCCCAGAAACACTTACACACATAACACATGTAACCCCATTTTGAGGCCGAAAGGCGAAAAATAAACCTATTTACTACTACTTACCTAGTCAAATGTAAAAAAATCCAATGGTTTTGCAGTTATAATAAAAAAACTGAAAAGACTGAAAATCGTCCGTTCGAAAAAATGGGTCCTAATATGGAACACCTAGGAAATTTGTAAAGAAAACTTAAAAATTTGTACCTTTTTTTACTAAAACTGAAGATTTATTAAGTAGAAGATACAAATAAATAAATATACATCATTTTTGTAATTTATTCCTGCTTTCTGTGTCTCCTACACGTTGGGCACGTGAATAATACGTCGAAAGCTCCACATTCTTCGTGTGCCCACTGAAAGCAGCGAATACATTGGGTCTACTTTTCATTGCCATTATTTTTATAATTACCATCGTAAAGTGAGCATTCCGCATTATCGTCGTCATCGTAATTATCAACTTCATCTATGTTATTCGGTATGTTCCATATTACGTACACACATGTTCCGACAAGAAATTAAGAATTATTCTAAGAAGAAAGTAACTTTATTAGTAAACTATTATTGAATAATCAAGACCACGCATATTTAATGATAAATTATATCAAAATAATACTTTGTAACATACCTTCGCTACAATATTGAACCGTTTGTTGCACTTTTCAGAAACTTTTACACCCCAGAAAAAATATAAACGTTTCTCTTTCAATGATAGATGCCCGACTGGTGCTCAATTGTCAGTATCATCGTCTATTGTGTCTAGGGATCTAATATACACGATTGCCTGCAGTGTTCGTTATTTCGTTATCGAAATATTACGAAGTTCCATATTACGTGCCGTTCCATATTACCTGCCTTTACCCTATACAGCACGGACCGGCACGTACCGGCAACGGCGCGTAATATTATGCATGCGTCTACACTGCTCCGGCAACAGTCCGGCAGTTCACGTTTAGCAGTCGAAATGAGCGGGTCAGATAATGGCGAGGAATTGGTTCTTCTAGCCTTACTTTTAGACGAAGAGGATGCCGCAGCAAAAAGAGCAAAAATGCGAAATAGAATTTGGGTACATGCAATACTAAAAAAGAAAAATGTCGAAGGAGAGTATTGGACTTTATTTAAAGATTTACTAAAATGCGACGATAAGTTTTATCAATACTTTAGAATGTTCCAATGCAAATTTTTTGAATTACTAAACTGGATTGAACCCACTATCGCTGTATTTACGATGATCCGTTGCATACAACGGCACACATAACTTAACATGCTCTATCAATTTTTCGCAATCCATCCTCTGTTGCATGCGGTCGATGCCGTTTATTGATTTACACTGGCAGAACAGCGACGACACGTTTCGGCACGGACCGTCACGAACCGGCAAAACATTCTTCGCGACAATGTCGACCGGCGTCGGTTCGTGCCGTAGACGGAACGTTGCAGGTCGGTGCCGGATAGTGTAAACAGTCCCATTTAAAACGCATGTTACAATGTTTTGTCGTGCTGGTGACGGACCGCGCCGTGCCGGTACGTGTCGGTCCGTGCTGTATAGTGTAAAGGTCCGCGCACACATATCCGTACCGTATCAGTTCCGTTCCGGCGTACCAGTGGTAAGAAGAAGAGGGGCGTAGAGGGTCTCTTCTTCTTACCACTAGCACGCCGGAACGGAACTGATACGGTACGGATATGTGTGCGCGGACCTTAAATCGACCTTGAGCCGTGCGTTACTCGCAGCGGCCAAGCGGCTATATCTGCTATTCTTATTCCATGTTCTCGAATATGGTAAGTATTTGTAAAAAACTGAAGAAAGAAAACTTTTACTGTTTTTTATACACAACATAATGCGGTAACTCAATTTTTGGCGTTCGCAATATTTTCCGCGAAACGAAGGTGACCTTCAGTTTTTTAAATGGAATGCTATACATTTGATTATCCAATATGAAAGCAACTGTCAAGACAAATTCAACCATATGGTATACTATGACCTTCAAGACTACACATGGTTTGGTATTAAATAAATATATCGAACTATCTATCTAGTAGATTGAATTTCATATTTCATTTCTAACCATGTTTAGTGTTGAGGATCATAGTATACCATGTGGTTGAATTTGTCTTGACAGTCGCTTTCATATTGGATAATCAAATATATAGCATTCCATTTAAAAAACTGAGGGTCACTTTCGTTTCGCGGAAAATATTGCGAATGCCAAAAATTGAGTTACCGTATTATATTGTGTATAAAAAACAGTAAAAGTTTTCCTTCTTCAGTTTTTTACAAATACTTACCATATTCGAGAACATTGTATAAGAATAGCAGATATAGCCGCTTGGCCGCTGCGAGTACCGCACGGCTCAGCCAGTCGAGCCGGTGTGATTTGACGCAGCGTCAACTTTCGGCAATTTTTACAGGGCCAATTTTAAAATGTCCATATTTTTTCCAATTAGACCATGAAGGGAAGGATAGAACTATATTCTGATTTTTCAGATTTTTAAAATCGCGCCCCATGTTAAAAAAATGCATTTGTTTAAAATAATTGCACAAAAAAGGTTAAAAAATTTGTTTTTTAAACTGGAATAATTTTTCCTTAAAACTTCAATGTCTTCTCTACAAATCACCGTAAACCTCATCTCCATCCGTTTACTACTTCCATAGTTATAATTTATTGAAAAAAAGTTAGCACTTACCTTCAAACAGTTGTAAAATCGACATTTTTCAAAATTTTCAAAACTCCTTTGTTATGACACGATACACAACCATAACACCTGGTGTAACAAACACCAGCAAGCTCAGCAAGATGCGCAATCAAAAGTAAACCGCATACGCAGCAAGACCCAGATCCACTGGCGAAGACCATTAGGCCTTCCCCCGCGGCCACCAAACCGCGACCCAAAATCTTGTATATAAACCCACGCCCAAACAACCAAAGTGTAACATTGTAATTCGAACAGTAATGCGATCACTCCGTGATCGCTCGGCTCAAATAAACCTTTATTAAACCTACGGTGAGTTCTAACTCTTCAACCGGCAACGATCCACTACCTCTCGGCTCAACCCGAGAATCCCGTTCCCGGCACCTTCACCCGAACTATCGGAGCCCGAGGAACAACCCGTTCGGGGATAACCGCGGAGTGCAGTCAGATTCTCATAGAGAATCTCCACACCGGTAAACCTCGCAACACCTTCGAGATATGTTTATCCCACAACAAACTTCAAAAAAGTAAAAAAGTTACGCCAAGTACACGAAATCACAAAAAATAGAAGATAATAATAATTACAAAATTGAAAAAAGATGTGAAATCAAAATGAGCTGCCAGTACATAAAGATGCTTTCCAACTGCGCTTTAGATGACACAACTACATATGCACAGCTAAAATTCCATTAATCATAATGGCTATTTATACAAAGAAAAAATGTATTAAATAATAATATGCAGATATATTTTTATACAAATAAATATTTTAATACGAATAAATGTTTGATTCATGAATAATTCTTATTTTATGAAATCATGTATAGAGACGATAACGGAAACCATCGTTTGGCAGTCGGGCGTTAGAACAACGACGTGTGGGCGGACGTTGAAAGTGCGAAAAAAGCAGTAAAATTACGTCATTTTTTAATGGCTGATTTTTTGTGTGGTAATTAATAACATAATGGTAAGTTATAAAAAATGTTGCCAGACGTTTTTATTAGAACTTAAGGAGTTGCCAGACGTTCATAAAATTGCATTTTTACAATGATCATTTACGTCATAGATAAATGGCTGTTTCTTTTTTTGAACATTAAGTTAGAACTCCTGTGACACTAATATACAATTGCCAGACGAAAATCGCGGAACTAACACCTTGCCAGACGTGAGTAAAGTCTCGGCCGACGCGCACGTCGACCTCGACGTTACACTTAATCTATTACACTGTCCAACACGATTTTTGGTCTGCACTAACCGCTGGATGACTCTTGTAGAGTTTTTGGCCCTGAACACAAATCCGCAAGCAAAATTGCTCTATCACCTTCAGTTTTTTGAGAAAATCGATTTAGAAAAAAAACTGCAAATTTTCAACTTTGAGCATCTTTTTTGTCGAAGCGGTAATAGTTATTCGACTGCTCTTTACGTCAAATTATTCTATGAACCCACCCGATTACAACGATATAAGTTATTATGGCATTATAAACATTTAAATATGTTTACACAACGATCAAAGGTAAAATGATACCCGAGATGCACCCATTTTTGAAGATATCTTTCAATTTATTTCCAAAACTAAGGGTCTAGGAGAAAATCTGATAATTCCGCGCGATGCAGCAGACATTTTTCCTTCGGAAAGCATCAACAGAAGTGGTAAGTCTTGTTTTGTTTTCAATACAAAAGCGAAATAGTTTTGCAAAACGTGCGGTGTCGACAGTGGTAGTCACGCGCGTTAAGGGGGGAGCCCACTGTCTCGGTCCGAAATGTAAGGGTGTTTTCGGGAATTTATTTCAACCAAACAACGCAAGTAAATGAATTTATTGCTTAGTATAGTTAATAGTGTACATATCGAAACGTAAGAAAATTTTTTTTTCAAACAAATTCATAAATCCGTTTCTTGTATACTCTTCGTCAAAATTTGCGCTGCGGCAAAAACATGCTAATCGCGTTGACAGTCCCCAGGCCATATGGTTAATCGGAATTAAAAAAAGCAGTAATATTTAGAAACTAGAAGCCTGCCTCTATTACGTGACGATCAGAAAATGTCAAAATTGTAAAAAATAACAAAATAGCGGACCACTGAAAAAAAAGTCGCGTTTTCGGGGTACAAAATTGGACAAATGATGTTAAAAAAATAGAAGCAGGTCGAAAATTGAAAAAAAAACTGATCGTCAGGTAATAGAGGCGGGTTTTCCGAACAATAAATGCCCTTGCTCGTGTCAATTGGACGTATAGTTTCCCGTGTAGACTGTCAATAGGGCCCTTTACACGGACGTTCCTGCGCGCGTTCCCGGCGTGCGTTCCCGGCGCGTGGCACGCAAAAATACGTAGACGCCGGAGCGACGCTCCTTCGTGCACGCCGGAAGGTTATACCCGCCACTACTTGGAGACAGCGAGTTCGGCCTCATATTTCTACGTCGACTCCATCCACATGTTTTTTCCACGATCCACCGCAGTGGTGTATTGCGTACTACCTGTTCGATGTATATCATCGATCTGCGAAACGATCTATGATATACCTCGATATACCTGGCTTATAGAGGATATCATAAATGCTATTACTGTAGGGTACACTGAAACATCTTTTTTTACGGAGCTACATTTGGTTGACCTGGAGGTGCTATAAATTATGGAAATGGTTTATGGCTCAGTTATAACAACTGTAAAATTTTACAAGGGTTCATTAAAAAAAGGCCAAATGTTTCCCCGGCTGTTGTGACGATCATAATTATTACTATTGACGGCAATAAGTACCATGTCATTGCATGTTTGAATATAAAAACTAATATTGATAGACAATAAATACACATAGGTATGCAAGTGATGTTATATGTAAGATAAATGATGAAGAGGTGTAATGTGCAAAATGTTTTGAAGATAGGGGTAGTCTTCTGATGGCGCGTGATGCAGGTCAAATTTTTCACCCAGGCTCTTGCGTGGCGCGCCAGAAAGCACCACACTCCGACCCGCGCGCCAGAAAGAACCACGCTCCTGCCCGCGCTCCAACCTAGACTCCAGAAGAGTAGAGCTGTACGAGTACTTGAATATTCGGGTAGCTTGAAATCCGAACCAATCCGGGACTCGGTTTCCGAGCCGAGCCAGGTACCCGAAAAAACCGAGCGGCTCGAATAGAACCGAGTACTCGAATTTTTTTCAAGCGGCCCGAAAGAAACCGGGCGGATCGGATAGAACCGAGCGGCTCGAATAGAACCGAGTACTCGAATTTTTCCAAGCTGCCCGAAAGAAACCGGGCGGATTGGATAGAACCAAGCGGCTCGAATTTTTCCAAGTAGCCCGAAAGAAACCGGGCGGCTTGGAAAGTAAGCGAGCGGATCGTAAGAAACCGGGTGGCATGGAATGAAACGAGCGGTCCGATAGAAGTTCGAGCAGATCAAAAACTATTTGTCCGATTTATTTCAAGTTTGGTATATATGTTCTTAATTATATTATCTAAAACGTAGCCTATCATTTTTTTTATACGATAACCCATTCGTATGTAATAAATGTTTTAAATTTGTCTTGTTAGGTAAAAAATGAATAGTGATATTCACCTTGCTCTCATTTGTAGAATAAATTTTTTCTTCTCAAATCCGTATGCTACATTGTATATGTTTTATTAATGAACACTAGAATCATGGTCTTTCTCAGTGATAATTTTAATTGTGAGAACGCCAGGAATCCATTAGTGTTACTTTCATATCGATACGATGAAGAATAAAGAATTTCTTAATACGCTGTAATGAATATTTTTCACCTTTCGACTGTGGGTCGCCGACCTCGATTCGCTGCGGTCGGCCAAGGATTCATACCTGTTTCAGAAAAACTGTATACTTTATTCTTTATCGTATCGATATGGAAGTGATACCGATGGATTTCTCATGATTTCCAAATGAAAATTATACCTAATTTCATGTAAATCAGACTATTTTTAACGAAGTTATGGAAATCAATTTATTATGAAGATTCCTTAATTACAATCCGATTTGTGTCGTTTTTGGACTATTTTCATCGGGAAAACATGAGGAAACGATTCACGTCACTTTCGCCAAGATCCGGCGAGAAATGTATAATTTTCGAATCATCACGTCGCACAGTGGTCGAAAATGATACAGTCGGCGTCAAAAATCAATTCCCACGCCAAATCGAAAGGAAAATTAACGCCCCTTGGTGTACTGGGGTATTAGGTATCGCTGATTACGAATCCGTTGCAGGATTTTTGAAAAAGAAGATGGCGGATCCAGTATGGCCGCTCAAAGTTGACAAAAATTGGAGAAATACGAATCCTACGAACGAAACACGTTGTTTATTCAAAACCTACAGCTATAACTATATATTTTATGATTCTAGAAATGTGCATCACACTCTATAGAATAATATTCTAATGAATAGTTGTTAAAAAATTATTGTTAACAATAAAAAAACAACATTATTTACTAATTTTATCATTTCCGCGACAAATACTGCAAATACGTGATTAATCTAACCATTGAATATTTATCGGAGACAAAAATAAAGATTATTGTCATAAAAAAATGTTAGTATAATTGTTTATTAATAATTTGTTTAAATAATTTTTTAACAAAATGACTGAAATCCATTTCATACAATCAAATTGATCATATTTTGTTGTAATATTGATATAAACAATTAATAACAATTAATTGTTATTAAACAATTTGTTAACGTAATAGATTTCAGTAATATTCAACAAGATAAGTGTAATTTGGAAGGTACATTGTTTTTATGACGTAGGTACCCACTAAGACTCAAGAGGCAACGATGATGGGTTTCGAGGACTTCGACTCTCGAGCCCAGGGGGGCGTACAATCTTACCCCCTACGACGCACAGTGTTCGAAAATGACACAGTCGGCGTCAAAAATCAATTCCCACGCCAAATCGAAAGGAAAATTAACGCCTCTTGGTGTACTGGGGTATTAGGTATCGCTGATTACGAATCCGTTGCAGGATTTTTGAAAAAGAAGATGGCGGATCCAGTATGGCCGCTCAAAGTTGACAAAAATTGGAAAAATACGAATCCTACGAACGAAACACGTTGTTTATTCAAAACCTACAGCTATAACTATATATTTTATGAATCTAGAAATGTGCATCACATTCTATAGAATAATATTCTAATGAATAGTTGTTAAAAAATTATTGTTAACAATAAAGAAACAACATTATTTACTAATTTTATCATTTCCGCGACAAATACTGCAAATACGTGATTAATCTAACCATTGAATATTTATCGGAGACAAAAATAAAGATTATTGTCATAAAAAAATGTTAGTATAATTGTTTATTAATAATTTGATTAACAATTTTTTAACAAAGTGACTGAAATCCATTTCATACAATCAAATTGATCATATTTGGTTGTAATATTGATATAAACAATTAATAACAATTAATTGTTATTAAACAATTTGTTAACATAATAGATTTCAGTAATATTCAACAAGATAAGTGTAATTTGGAAGGTACATTGTTTTTATGACGTAGGTACCCACTAAGTAAGGATTCTTGGAAATTTCATCCGAAAGGGGGTGAAAAGGGGTAAAATTTATTTTCTCGGACTCCTTAATATCTCTTAGGTCCGATTAGATGTCACCTTGGTTTTCACTTACAACGGTTGCCCATACAAATACCTAAAACTCAATTTCAGGATTTTGCTCTAATCAACCCCTAAGGGGGTGAAAAGGGGTATAATTTGTTTTCACGGATCCCTCAAAAGCTCTTCGGTCCGATTCGATATCGATACTTGGTTTAAGCTTAGTGTTGTGCGGGTGCGCTGCTGGCGCCGGCTGGCGGCGGCGAGAGGACTGAGCGAGAGGTGAGGAGGAATGGCGCCCGCACGACGGTCGAGTCACTGGAGTACACGTGCATTTTTAATGAAGTGTTCCTTCCTGCTCCCACGACATGGTGCTAAGTGTGGGGTAGTTTAAGAGTAAAAAAAAAAAAAAAAAAAAAGAGGGAAAGGAAAACGAAAATAAGAAGCAGAGATCGGTGAGGCTAAGAGAAGTACGAAAGTATCGAAAGCAAGACAGAACGCAAGGGTACAGGTTAGAATGGCGGAAGAAAACGGTAGCTGGACAACGGTCCGTACACCGAGAGAAATGGATTTTTCCAAGCCCGAGCTGTGGACAGCGTGGATCAAGAGATTTGAAAGGTACCTATCAGTGTCTGGCTCATCAGCGAAGAGTGCCAAAGAAAAGGTCGACGTTCTGTGCTACGTGATGGGAGAAAAATCCGAAGAAGTCTTAACGCAAATTCTACCGGCTGAGAGTGACAGGGCAGTGTATGAAACCGTGAGAGACAAATTTACTGATTATTTTTCACCAAAAAAGAACGTGGTGTTCGAAAGGTATAAGTTCAACTCAAGGGTACAACAGAGCGGGGAAAGCGTGGACGCATTCGTTACGGCTCTGTATACGTTAGCAGAAACGTGCGAGTTTGGCCAACTAAAAGAGGATCTCATACGAGATCGTATAGTTATCGGGATTGGGGACACCCGAACATCGGAACGGTTACAACTGAGACCGGAATTGACAGCGCAAAAAGCTTTAGAAATGGCGCGTCAAGCGGAAGTTCAAGCGAAGGAAGGGAAGAAGATACGAGAGGAAACGGCACACCATGTGGAGGTAAATAGAATAGCCGACGAGAGGAGAGGGCGGCCCGGCGTGCAGAAACAAAGAGGGGAAGGTCCGTGCAGCAAATGCGGATCTCGAGGGCACGAGAACCGGCAAAAGTGCCCAGCATTCGGTTCCAGATGTCGCAAGTGTGGCAACATGGGTCACTGGGAACGCGTGTGCAGGACGAAGACGACGAAGAGAGTGAACAGAGTGGAGGAAGAAGACGAGGAGGAAGAAGTCGCTACGGAGGAAGTCTTCGTCGGAGCAGTCGGCAGCTGTAGCGGTATAGATGACTTTGTGTTTAAGGTGCGGGTACGTGAGTTTGCGTGCGATTTGCGTTTTGTCATTGATTCTGGCGCGGACGTGACATGTATTTCGCTTAACGACATACCCAACAGTTATAGAAACAAAATGCGGGAGAGCCATAAGGTGATCCTGGGGCCGGACGGAAAAAGGCTATCGTTGATGGGATATATCGACGTGTTTTTAGATGGGCGGAACAGGAGTGCAAAGGCGCGGGTCTACATAATAAGAGATTTAAAAAAATGTTTGCTAGGGAAACCGGAGATTAAAGCGTTTGATCTTATAAAGATTATAAACAGGTTGAGTCTGGAAAGCGAACAGAAAACGGGAGAATTCATACGCAGATTTCCTAAAGTTTTCGGGGGTATTGGTTGTTTCGGTAGGCCTCTTAAGATACGTTTAAAAAAAGATGCGGTGCCGTTTTTTCAGTCGGTGCCCAGAACGATAGCATTGCCGTTGCGAGATAAAGTAAAGGCGGAAATCGAGCGCCTGAAGAAATTAGGGATCATAGTTCCGGTAGATTTCCCGACTGAGTGGTGTAGTCCCATTGTTGTGGTTCCAAAGAAGGACATTAACAAGGATGATAACATTATCAGGGTGCGGTTGTGTGGAGACTACACAAATTTAAATTACAGCGTCTGGCGCTCTAATTTTCCGGTACCAAAAGTCGATGTCGCGCTGGCGAACTTAAAGAATAGCAAATACTTTTCGAAGCTGGATGCGGAGGCAGGATTTCACCAAATAATGCTCGACAAGGAAAGCCAAAAATTGACTACATTTATTACCCCTTTCGGTCGTTTCATGTACACGCGTCTGCCGTTCGGGGTGAACTGCGCACCGGATTATTTTTCGCAATGGTTTTACGAACTGTTTCACGATATGAAAAATGTTACTATTCATGTGGATGATGTATTGGTTCATACACAAACATTAGAAGAACATAAGACAGTGTTAGACGAAGTTTTCAAAAGACTCGAAAAAGCGGGGGTAACTGTAAATAGAGATAAGTGTAGGTTTTACGAAAAGGAAGTAGAATTTTTAGGACATAGTGTATCAGAAATGGGAGTGAAGGTACTTCCTAAACGGGTATCGGCCATCTCAAACTGTCCACGCCCGGTGGACAAGCAATCGCTTATGCATTTTCTAGGCATGGTAAATTACGTCAGTAAGTTTATACCGAGGAAATCCGATATCTTAGAGCCCTTAAATTCGCTATTAAAAGACGATGCACATTTCGTGTGGAACGACGCGCAAGAGCAAGCTTTCCGGAGGATCAAGGAAGTATTAACAAAGCCACCGACATTAGTTTTTTTCGATCTTACGAAGACTGTAATAGTTCAAGCGGATGCCTCGAACTATGGGCTGGGGGCGGCGCTGATCCTGGAGGGAAAAGGGAATAAGGACCGTGATGTCGTTGCGTACGCGTCGAGAACGCTTTCAGAATCGGAAAAAAGATATAGTCAGATCGAAAAGGAAGCAGTAGCATTGTCGTACGCGTGCGAGCATTTTAGGGATTATATAGTCGGAATTGATGTAGTGTTAGAAACGGATCACAAGCCCTTACTTCAGGTCTTGCAAACAAAACCTTTGGACGAGCTTACGCCAAGGTTGCAAAGAATTCGTATGCGCCTTATGAGATATAGTTATCATATTAATTTTGTGCCAGGGAAACAGCTAATCCTTGCGGATTATTTATCGAGAGCACCAGTAGATGATAGCATAAACGTGGGGGAGGACCTCCCCGAAGAGGTAGAGAGTTACGTGAAACTCATCATAGCCGGCTTACCGGCGTCCAGAAATATGTTAGACAGAATTAAAAGCGAACAGCAAAACGACTATATATGTAGTAATATGATCAAGTATTGTCTTAAGGGATGGCCAGCAAAGAATGGCTTAGCGGGAGGCTTATTGCCATATTTTGCGTTTAAAGACGACATATCGTATGCGGGTGGATACTTATTGTACAAATCGAGGTTAGTTATACCTTCTGCGCTGCAGGTAGAAATTTTGAATAACATACATTCGGGCCATCTGGGCGTAAACAAATGTAGAGCTAGAGCGTCGCAATCGGTATGGTGGATAGGGCTTAGCGTTCAGCTAAAAAACCTGGTAGAATATTGTCCTAAATGCATCGAACAAAGGGTAAATCATAAGGAGCCCTTCGTGCGGGAAGAGTTCCCGAGTAGTGGGAAAAATGGTATTTGATAATCACAGACTATTACAGTAGATTTATTGAAATACACGCGCTGAATGGTTTGACTCAAAAGGAGATCATTGGAAAATGTCAAGAGACGTTCGCTCGTTTTGGCATACCGGAAGTAGTAAGATCGGACTGCGGCAAGCAGTTCGAATCGGAGTTTCGAGAATTTGCAGAGAAATATGATTTTTCCCATGTGACTTCGTCGCCAAAATACCAACAGAGTAACGGCGCGGCAGAAGCGGCCGTAAAAATAGCGAAAGGCATCATTAAAAAATGTAATGATATAAACGAAGGCTTATTGGCATACAGATCAACGCCGCTTGAAAACGGGTATAGCCCAGCAGAGTTAATGTTTTCACGAAAGATTCGGACTACCCTTCCGATAGTGCCGACGAAACTTGGAACATTTAAACACCATAGCAAAGTGATTCAAATAGAAAATAAAAGGAAAGAAAAACAAGCTGCGGACTACAACAAGCGGCATCGATCTGGAAGGTTGGCCACTTTGGCCGTTAATGATGCCGTCTGGGTCATAGACTTGCGCGTATACGGACACATCGTAAAAGTGCTTGATGCGCCGAACTCGTTTTCGGTGAGAACGGAAAGGGGTAGTTTGATAAGGCGAAATAGATGGCATTTGGTGCCAGCCCCTTACAGGGGAGAGCGAATAGAGGGGGACGGTCGCATGGCGTCGGGTGTTGACAGCGAGCCGATCGACGTTGTAGAGGATGGTCAGGATGCGAATGACCAGCGAGAGGGAAATGGCGGTGGCGAGCCGAGCGTTGAGGTGAATGAGGGGGCCGTGCAGAGCAGCGATAGTCCCACGGGTCAGATGGAGGAATGTCAAGGGAGGCCCAGAAGGACATGCGGACCACCCCAGTTTTACGGAAACATTGTAACCCACTAAGTGTAATCGTTGTTGAATAAAAAGGGGAGGATGTTGTGCGGGTGCGCTGCTGGCGCCGGCTGGCGGCGGCGAGAGGACTGAGCGAGAGGTGAGGAGGAATGGCGCCCGCACGACGGTCGAGTCACTGGAGTACACGTGCATTTTTAATGAAGTGTTCCTTCCTGCTCCCACGACACTTAGCAACACAAATGCCTAAAAACCAATTTCAAATTTTTACCCTATTCAACCCTTAAAGGGTTAACTCTGAATATGGTGTACTAAGTAAGTGTGCATTGAATTGGGGCAACTTAAGTTTTGAATAGTAGGTGTGAACGAACATATACCTACATATATCAATATCCGTTATACGGAGGTTACTTTACCGAAATTATATAAAAAATTGCTACAAAAAGCAGATATAAAAGTAATTCCTTTTAATTATTCTACCGTAGCGAAGCACGCGTATTTTTCTATACATAAATAAAAACCCTAAACCCAGTATTTGAACTTTTTAAACTTTTTTTTACATTTCTCAATTTTATAATTTTTTCCGTGTTTTTTTTTATAATTTTTTGTTTACTTGAAGTTTATTAAATAAAATAATATTTATATTGATTAATGGTTTGTTGTAACTAAAACTCATCGGCTGAATTTTCGTCATCCGACTTTTGTTCATTATTATTGGAAGAAATTAATAAGTTTTTAACTTGTTCACACAAGTCTTTAATTTTGTTTTGTTTGTGGACCCTCAAACCACTTATTATTGGGTCGGATGAAACCAACATAAGGTGCATTATGTCTTCATTACAAACAAAACGTGAAAACAGTCTACTAAAACGTAACCTAGCCTGCTTAAAAATTTTATTATTGGCTTCTTGAGCTTCCTCGGATAACCAACCAATGGGTAGCCCAAAAACCTTCATTATATTTGCACCGTGTATCAAAACTTTGTGTACACATGGAGGCAACGAATAATGTTGCGGTGTCAAGTGTGTACTTTTCAAACTTATCAAAGTCAATGTCGTACCCACTTGTCAAAACTTGTAAAATAATAGAAAATCGTTCTATTAAACGAATGTCTACTCCTGTTGCGTTTGCCGCTTTCTCGGGGTCATCAAAAAATCGCCTGGCTGTATTTCCATCATTGGTTGTTCCGTGACCCTGTTTCACCACATCTACAATCAGTGACATTTCCGATCGTATACGGTCTTGCACCAGGTTTTTTCGTTCCTCTTTTAACTGCTTATCATCTCCTTTAGCGTAAAATTTTTCGAAATCTAAATTGTAGGCGATGTGCAGAATACATTCCATGAATCTAATACGACAATGGAGAGTCGATAGCCCGTAATAGTAATGGTTTTCTTCAACGTGCAGTTTTTGAAGAAGGTCTAATTTATTCATTTGATTTGGGGTTGCTCTACATATGTTGCAAGATGTCGAAGATGCTTGTCTTGTTAAGACGTTACATACTTTTCCATCCAGCATGGTACAATATAATTTGTGTGAAACATAATATTTTTTTCTTTTAATATTTACTTCTGTGATTTTTAAATTTTTAATTTTTTCATTTGTATATTCATATTCTTCTTGAATTTTTGTATTGGTTTCCTTCGTAAACTGAAATTTAATTGGCCTGCAAAGTCTCACGGAAGATGGACGTGTATTTCTCCATATCGTTTGTCCATCTGAGGACATTATGCTCAGTGGTACATATGATACCATAAATATCGAGCTATCAATATTTACTGATTCATTATTGTCCCACTTTTGCTTAAACACCTGTTGACCGGAAGCACCATCTAAACCCCATTTCCCATGTAGAATTAGTTGTTTTTTCGTAACGGTTTTTAAATTTTCCTTTGAAATTAATGAAAAAATTCTTACAACAGTAAGATCCAAAAGCGATTGTAACTCCACTGCAGCACCAGTCTCATTTTATTTGTTTCAGACCATAACCATTCTCACAACTGTTTTTGTTCAATTGTAAAAATCGACATTGTCTAACTTAATATAATTTTGAAAATACAAATTCAATAATAAATCAAAACTAAAATGAAAACTCGATATTTAAAAAGAATGTTTAAAAGGAAATAGGAAATAGTCCTGAAAAGGACTGAAATAGAATTTTTATATAAAAAAGCAGTAAAAGCTTTGATAAAGATTTGGAAAAAAATTGGGAAATAGTCCTGAAAAGGAAAAATAGTGGTTGCGAAATCCTCGGAGTGTGACCAGCGTGCAGTGCTTCGTTTGGCCCATGCGGGTTCGGCGCTCTCCCCACTAGAGATCGGCGGGCTAAGCTACCGTTAATGGAGGGGGAAACACCTACAGGAGCGGTGGTTATGTGCGCGAGACTGACGCAGGCGCAGTTCCATTTAGTATGTAACTAGTGTAGTTATCTTCGACATCTTGCAACATATGTAGAGCAACCCCAAATCAAATGAATAAATTAGACCTTCTTCAAAAACTGCACGTTGAAGAAAACCATTACTATTACGGGCTATCGACTCTCCATTGTCGTATTAGATTCATGGAATGTATTCTGCACATCGCCTACAATTTAGATTTCGAAAAATTTTACGCTAAAGGAGATGATAAGCAGTTAAAAGAGGAACGAAAAAACCTGGTGCAAGACCGTATACGATCGGAAATGTCACTGATTGTAGATGTGGTGAAACAGGGTCACGGAACAACCAATGATGGAAATACAGCCAGGCGATTTTTTGATGACCCCGAGAAAGCGGCAAACGCAACAGGAGTAGACATTCGTTTAATAGAACGATTTTCTATTATTTTACAAGTTTTGACAAGTGGGTACGACATTGACTTTGATAAGTTTGAAAAGTACACACTTGACACCGCAACATTATTCGTTGCCTCCATGTGTACACAAAGTTTTGATACACGGTGCAAATATAATGAAGGTTTTTGGGCTACCCATTGGTTGGTTATCCGAGGAAGCTCAAGAAGCCAATAATAAAATTTTTAAGCAGGCTAGGTTACGTTTTAGTAGACTGTTTTCACGTTTTGTTTGTAATGAAGACATAATGCACCTTATGTTGGTTTCATCCGACCCAATAATAAGTGGTTTGAGGGTCCACAAACAAAACAAAATTAAAGACTTGTGTGAACAAGTTAAAAACTTATTAATTTCTTCCAATAATAATGAACAAAAGTCGGATGACGAAAATTCAGCCGATGAGTTTTAGTTACAACAAACCATTAATCAATATAAATATTATTTTATTTAATAAACTTCAAGTAAACAAAAAATTATAAAAAAAAACACGGAAAAAATTATAAAATTGAGAAATGTAAAAAAAAGTTTAAAAAGTTCAAATACTGGGTTTAGGGTTTTTATTTATGTATAGAAAAATACGCGTGCTTCGCTACGGTAGAATAATTAAAAGGAATTACTTTTATATCTGCTTTTTGTAGCAATTTTTTATATAATTTCGGTAAAGTAACCTCCGTATAACGGATATTGATATATGTAGGTATATGTTCGTTCACACCTACTATTCAAAACTTAAGTTGCCCCAATTCAATGCACACTTACTTAGTACACCATATTCAGAGTTAACCCTTTAAGGGTTGAATAGGGTAAAAATTTGAAATTGGTTTTTAGGCATTTGTGTTGCTAAGCTTAAACCAAGTATCGATATCGAATCGGACCGAAGAGCTTTTGAGGGATCCGTGAAAACAAATTATACCCCTTTTCACCCCCTTAGGGGTTGATTAGAGCAAAATCCTGAAATTGAGTTTTAGGTATTTGTATGGGCAACCGTTGTAAGTGAAAACCAAGGTGACATCTAATCGGACCTAAGAGATATTAAGGAGTCCGAGAAAATAAATTTTACCCCTTTTCACCCCCTTGCGGATGAAATTTCCAAGAATCCTTACTTAGTGGGTACCTACGTCATAAAAACAATGTACCTTCCAAATTACACTTATCTTGTTGAATATTACTGAAATCTATTATGTTAACAAATTGTTTAATAACAATTAATTGTTATTAATTGTTTATATCAATATTACAACCAAATATGATCAATTTGATTGTATGAAATGGATTTCAGTCACTTTGTTAAAAAATTGTTAATCAAATTATTAATAAACAATTATACTAACATTTTTTTATGACAATAATCTTTATTTTTGTCTCCGATAAATATTCAATGGTTAGATTAATCACGTATTTGCAGTATTTGTCGCGGAAATGATAAAATTAGTAAATAATGTTGTTTCTTTATTGTTAACAATAATTTTTTAACAACTATTCATTAGAATATTATTCTATAGAGTGTGATGCACATTTCTAGATTCATAAAATATATAGTTATAGCTGTAGGTTTTGAATAAACAACGTGTTTCGTTCGTAGGATTCGTATTTTTCCAATTTTTGTCAACTTTGAGCGGCCATACTGGATCCGCCATCTTCTTTTTCAAAAATCCTGCAACGGATTCGTAATCAGCGATACCTAATACCCCAGTACACCAAGGGGCGTTAATTTTCCTTTCGATTTGGCGTGGGAATTGATTTTTGACGCCGACTGTGTCATTTTCGACCACTGTGCGTCGTAGGGGGTAAGATTGTACGCCCCCCTGGGCTCGAGAGTCGAAGTCCTCGAAACCCATCATCGTTGCCTCTTGAGTCTTGGCTGCCAGGATCGGCTGCCAGGCTCGGCACGCGCTCCAGGATTTCTGCACTGTCGGAAATCCTGGAGCGCGCGCCGAGCCTTGGTTTCAAGTGCCGTTTTCCTTTTCTAACTACCTTTTCTGTCTCTTACGTAAACTCTTCTGGAGTGTAGGTTGGAGCGCGGGCAGGAGCGTGGTTCTTTCTGGCGCGCGGGTCGGAGTGTGGTGCTTTCTGGCGCGCCACGCAAGAGCCTGGGTGAAAAGTTTGACCTGCATCACGCGCCATCAGAAGACTACCCCTATCTTCAAAACATTTTGCACATTACACCTCTTCATCATTTATCTTACATATAACATCACTTGCATACCTATGTGTATTTATTGTCTATCAATATTAGTTTTTATATTCAAACAAGGAATTACGTGGTAATTATTGCCGTCAATAGTAATAATTATGATCGTCACAACAGCCGGGGAAACATTTGACCTTTTTTTAATGAACCCTTGTAAAATTTTGCAGTTGTTATAACTGAGCCATAAACCATTTCCATAATTTATAGCACCTCCAGGTCAACCAAATGTAGCTCCGTAAAAAAAGATGTTTCAGTGTACCCTACAGTAATAGCATTTATGATATCCTCTATAAGCCAGGTATATCGAGGTATATCATCGATCGTTTCGCAGATCGATGATATACATCGAACAGGTAGTACGCAATACACCACTGCGGTGGATCGTGGAAAAAACATGTGGATGGAGTCGACGTAGAAATATGAGGCCGAACTCGCTGTCTCCAAGTAGTGGCGGGTATAACCTTCCGGCGTGCACGAAGGAGCGTCGCTCCGGCGTCTACGTACTTTTGCGTGCCGCGCGCCCAGTGATGCCAGAATCGTGGGACGCGGGACTGAACGCTTACCCCCACTATGACCTACCGTCGTCCCCCACTTTCTTCCCATCGCACAGCACACAAGCATATCCCTACTCCTGTTCGTGTGCTCGGCAGCCCAACAGGCAACTCACACGGACAGGAGTAAAAATATGCTTGTGTGCAGTGTGGTGCGAAGAAAGTGGGGGACGCCGGTAGGTCGTAGTGGGGGTAAGCGTTTGGTCCCGCGTCCCACGATTCTGGCATCACTGCGCGCGCCGGGAACGCACGCCGGGAACGCGCGCAGGAACGTCCGTGTAAAGGGCCCTAATGCGGTTGAAAAATGTCATTCTGAGGAAAACGCGTTCAAAGTTCCGCGTGGATCAGTCGCGCGTTTGACACCGCTTCACGAAAAACACCATATCTCCGTCAATTTTGCGAATTTCTTCATAAAATTTGGAGAGAACATTCTTGAAACGTACGTCTTTCAGAAAATGTAAAAAAAAAAATAAAAATTTTCAGATTTGAGACAGTGGGCTCCCCCCTTAAGTGATTGTATTACGCTGAGCGGCAGTGGATCGCGCGACGCCGTTGACTACCACTGTCGACACCGCGTGTTTTGCCAAACTATTTCGCTTCTGAATTGAAAACAAAACGTGACTTACCACTTTTGTTGATGATATCCGAAGGAAAAATGTCTGCTTCATCGCGTGGAATGGTCAGATTTTCTCCTAGACCCTTAATTTTGGAAATAAATTGAAAGATATCTTCAAAAATGGATGCATTTCGGGTGTCATTTTCCCTTTGATCGTTGTTTAAACATATGTAAATGTTCATAATCTAATAATAACTTACACCGTTGTATTCGGGAGGGTTCATAGAATAATTCGACGCAGAGAGCATCCAAATACGTATTATCGTTTCGACGCAAAAGATGTTCAAAGTCGAATATTTGCAGTTTTTGTCAAAATCTAGTTTTTCAAAAACTGAGGGTAATGGTGACAAACGGTTTGCGGATTCGTGTTTAGGGTGAAAAACTCTACCAGAATCACCCAGTGGATATTGTGGAACAGAAAAAAAGTTTCATTTTGTTGGATTGTGTTACTGTAATACTTCCTCAACAATAATATACGTTTTCCAGACATATATATCGGAACTAACGATTTTCGTCTGACAATATTTTTGTATAACTTACCATTATGTTATTAATTACCACACCAAAGTCAGCCATTAAAAAATGACGTAATTTTACTGTTTTTTTTCGCACTTTCAACGTCCGCCCACGCGTCGTTGTTCTAACGCCCGACTGCCAGACGATGGTTTCCGTTATCGTCTCTATACATGATTTCATAAAATAAGAATTATTTCCATTAAAAAATGACGTAGGTAAAATTTTCACTGGCTCTTGGGCTATATACTTATGCTACGAACCTACGAACACGCACATAGACTACTGCAGTTCTCCTCACCGATTCTAACCTTGGCAGCAGGAACCTGGACGTTTCATCGTAACAAAAATATTCGGGAAGGCGAATATTTTAGTATTTTAAATTAACATGTAAGAAACATAGTTGTTCTACGTTCTCGGGCTACAATTTTTACATCAATCATTATATCCTAAATTTGCAATATTTACCGACAAAACACAGACATAAACATATTCACGGCATAACAGATACATTATTGTCCATGTGGAGCATAATTAAAAGAAAACAGGCTTTTCACTTCAGACATGTTCCAAATTTTGTTAAAGCCATAAATACACGAGCAAACTGAACTCGAATACCATGATTTGCACATTGTTTTCATCTGGCTATTAGGACTTGTTTAACAAATTATGAGCGATATGAAATAATTTCTAAGAAATGCCGAGCTATAGTTGGATTTTTTGCACGTTCAACATCTGCGAGAGAAACATTAATACAATTTCAAAAATCTAGTGATTCCGACACAATGCATCTGCAATTAGTACAAGAAGTAGATACCCGATGGAATTCCACCTATATAATGTTTCATAGATTATCTTTACTATAGACTCGCCTTAATATTACACTATCGAACCAAAACATGCTGGAAAATTTATATCCTGAAGAATGGACGTTTTTGAAAGTTGTAACAACAGTTCTAGCACCCACGAAAGAAGTAACAGAATTAATGAGTGGAAATCTGTATCCCACATTGTCACAGTACTATCCCATGTATATTGCGTTACTCAATGTACTTCAACCTAAGAGTACGGCCAGTGCAATAAATCACTGCAATGTTGATAACAACGTCCTAGATACATTAAAGGTAAATTATTTTAATTGTTTATTTCGGTACTGGCTTAATGTATGTTAGGAACGACGTTTCAAGGGTAGTCTCGAAGCTCGATCCAGGACAGTTCTGGGGTAAAGACTGAGCGGTCTATCACAGTTCACATACCAGAAGGCACTGCCTTCCCCACTCCGTGGCCAGATCCTCCAGGAACAGAGTGCCTATTCTTTGACAATACGGCGTCAGGCCGATTGCCATCCCCACAATCTTTCTCTTACTCTAAACAACCAATCCTTCGACACCCGATAGTTGGAAGACCCAAAGTGGTCGCCAGCTATCGCCTGATGCCAGGACTGTTTAGTCTCATGCACCCCCATTCAGGAACACACACAGCCTAAGTCCCAGTCATAAACCATCGAAGGCAGGACAGCGTGGGGCCATTCGCCCTCGACCCGACCATTAAAATCGGTGATGCTAACATGTAGAAATGGATAAAGACTTTATTAATGAAATAGATATTTTGTTTGCAGAAACGGTTCAATCACATTATAAGATATAAAATTAGAGTATGATAATTGTCATGCTGGTAGATCTTACAAGGGATTGCACAGGTTTTGTAATCGGTTCTGGAAAAAGACTGGGTGGACATTGTAGTACACACCTATTGTTACAAAACCATAAAGAGTTTTTGTACAGTGGGCCTTCGTTCTCGAGAAATTTGAGTTCATGGTTTTGCGCCATACTAGTATTTCAGTTGCGCAAACGTTGTTAGCAAACAACGGTCGTAACTGCGATAATAAGGTGTTTGGCTACGGTGCTGGAGGTATCCGCGGTTCGATTTCTGGTGCGCGTCCTTTTTTCTTATTTTTCTTTTTCTTACCGTAGTAATGCAATGGCTATACCTAAAATTATTTTGCGTTGTAATGGCTGCGTCAAAAAATTTTTATTTTGTTCCAATAAAGATGTTAATAATATACAGGATGTTACTCTACCTATAGTCAATACTTTGGGGGGTGATTCTACAGGCATATATAAGTCGAAAATCAAGAGTGACGAAATTGCGGTAAATGCTTCGTTTATTAATTATCGATGGTTAAAGATTGGCGTCTGGATCGCCTGAATCAGCCTGAATGACGGCAACTCGACGGACAGCGGGCCGCGCGAGGCAGGCCAGCCAAGGGGCGTGCAGTGGCGGCGGATGCGTGACGGATTTGCCATATAGAGCGCATACTTACTTACCTACCTCGCCGAAACTGTGACATACGATACTTGCGATAATTTATGAAAAGACGCAAACGTTGTTCGGCATTAAACCTGCCTACTCGTAAAAATCCACAAGGGCATATCAAAACCCGCCCAACGGGATTCTCAAGTAGAGAGGGTGAATGCCATTGCCTTTGAAAATATTGCCCCCAAAAATCGCCCACACGGCCATCCAAAGCACCGCGATTGTCCCGTCCGCGATTGTTCACTTAATTACACACACGCACCACGATTAGTTTTCTCGCGAATGTCCATGTCTTTACGCACCGCGATTGTTCAGTTAATTACACACACGCACCACGATTAATTTTCTCGCGAGTGTACATGTCTTCGCGCACTGCGATTGTCCCGTCCGCGATTGTTCACTTAATTACACACACGCACCACGATTAATTTTCTCGCGAGTGTACATGTCTTCACGCACCGCGATTGTTCACTTAATTACACACACGCACCACGATTAGTTTTCTCGCGAATGTCCATGACTTCACGCACCGCGATTGCAGCCTGTGGTCGCGTTGACGACAGTCGTCAAACTGAGGAGACCTTGGCCAAATCCCTGCGCGAAGGACACGAACAACGTTACGAATAAACAACCTACATACAATGTATCGCTACACTTTCTCCGAGTCGCTCGGGCGATGATAGACAGCTTATGCGATAAATTAAATTCTTTATTCTTCATGGAATCGATTAAACCCACTTTATGCTGCATAGGATGGGCTGAGAAAAAATTAATATATCTGCCAGACCAACTTGGTTTATGGTACCAATTTGTGGTGACTTTACTATTTGTTCTAATGACAGTAGTATCAAGAAAACTCAGACATGAATCCTTTTCAACCTCGTGAGTAAATTGTAACCTAGCATGGAAACTGTTAAATGTGTCCAACAATGTTTGTAAATCCTCAAGTCTAAGACAAGTAATAATATCATCAACATACCTTTTATAAAAAATCAGTTCAAACGGTACCTTAGAAAGGGAAATAGTCTCCAATTCCTCCATGACTATGTTAGCAATTACTGGGGAGATAGGTGAACCGATAGCAGTTCGAAACGCTTGTTTATAATACGTACCATTGAAAAGAAAAACGTTAGATTCTAATACAAATTTAACAGCCTTTAGAAAACTCGTACGATCAATATTGGTGTGTTCTTTTATTTCGTCCCAACGACGATCAAGTACCTGTAACGCTAGATCAACAGGAATGTTAGTGAAAAGCGATACAACATCCAACGAGACTAATCTAAAAGATTCATCTTCAATTTTTAAGTTCTTAATTTCTTACAAAATTGCCAGCTATCAACTGTGTGGTAAGGTAAACTACCGACTATCTTCGAAAGAATAGTAGATAAAAAGCTAGACAACTTGTAAGTGGGACCACCAATCGAAGAAACGATAATTCTCCAGGCTAGATTTTCTTTGTGGGTTTTTGGTAATGCATATGCTCTGGGTATTACAGCATTGTACGTCTTTAAATGTTTGCTTGTTTATTCACTAATTTGATTCTTTTTATAAAAATTAGAAACAATGGAGTTCGACTCCCTTTCAAAAGTACTGGTATATTCAAATCTGCTTATAGCGTATGTATTAGTGTCATCCAATAGTTTCATCACTTCGGAAATACAAGAACTGTTGTGTTACCTTTGTCAGACTTCAGGACTAATAAATTGTCATTTCTTTTGAAGAATTGTCTGGTTTCAAAGATTTCCTTTTCAGATAAAAACATACTATTAGGTTTTGTAAAATTAGTGGTATAGTTCAAAATTTTATTAACAATTCTCAATCTGATAGACGTTTGAATGTCATCATCCGGAATTTTATCTAAACCAGACTCAATAGAAGCTAAAAATTTAGGAGAAGTGATAAAATTTTTTTTGAACACATAAAGCATGTTTTGGTCCCAAAACTAACACCTTTTTAACATTCAACGGAATTTCAATATCAGAAAGATTTCTTAGCCATTTTTCGTTGTTAATATCCGAGACAGTACTCTCAGAAGAGACCTCTCCACAAAAATCACTGTTAAAATTGTTATTTTTGGTTATAAGTAATTTATTGAATTTCTTAATGCCTTTGCTTTTTAGAAATTTGAACTGTCTTGCGGTTTTTCTATTTTCAAAAGCAACAAACTTCTCAAAAATATTAGAAGGAAGAATAAATTGAATTTCCTCATATAACTGCGATATTCTATTTGAAATTGACCTTTCCATGTTGTGTGTGTCCATAATGGCAATATTCAATAATTTTTTTGAAAATCTCATATGTAAATTCAATAACTTGCCTGATGCTGAAGCAGAAATGGTAAAGATATTAGATCTATTCAATAAATTACTAGAAATGAAATTAGGAATGACACTATTGGATCTACATTTAAGTAAGAAAATTTTACGGTTGGGGGAAACTGGGGCATAACCGGGTACGCGGGTCAGACCGGGTACCACTGTTTCTCTAAGACAAGAGCTGCGATATGCAGCCAACGCATGGTGTTACATTCGGGTAGACCTCACAACGAAATGAGATCAATCGTAGAGCAAAGGTCGTCGTAGTTTTTCATTTAGAGAAGTTTAAAAATTTCGAGTTGAAACGTTCTAGCGTTGCGTCGGTGAATTGCCTTTTTTATACCACTTGGATTTAAAGAATCGATTACGGTAAGTACTGCATTGTATTCTGCAGACTTTTCACAGTATTTTGCCGTTTTACCCGGTTCTTTATCGCATGTTGAAGTGTAAATATTTAATGTTTAGTATATCACCTCATTTGGGGCAAAACCGGGTATTTTATTATGGGGCAAAACCGGGTTCTATGTATTAGTCCAGTGACATTAGGATCCGTTTTCGGAATAAATCCCGTCAAGCTAAATTTTGATATGGGCCTTTATTTGGTCGTTTTAAACAATATGTCAAAAGTCCCCATCAATCCGACCGCCGCTAAAAATTTTACAGAGGGTTGAAAAAACAACTATTTTTCGCGAATATCTCGTTATATAGCAGTTTTGCGACAGAAACGGTTATTATACAATTTATAGCTTAGGAAATTCTCTACGAAAAAGGTGGTATGAGTATTTTTCGTAGCAGTAATGAAAACGTCAGCATCAATATCTTAATAGGTACCCGGTATTACCCACACCCATGGGGTAAAACCGGGTATTTGCATACTGTCGAAAAAAATCGTTTTCCTGTGAGCCAAATAATTTTTTCATATAAGAGCTTTTCATTTTCTGATTCTGTAAGGTCCAATTAAGATTTCTAGCGGTGTCCAAAGTTTATTTTGCCGTCTGACTTCATGCTAGCAGGAAAAATACATTAGATACCCGGTTATACCCTACTTTCCCCTACTTATCTTGACGAGTTTGGATTTAAAACATGTTAACTCCTTTAGTAATTTCAAAGTCTCCGGTTCGTGTGTTCTTGATATGAAATGGAAAAAACTGATTCGGTCATAAATAAAGAATTATTTTATTTAATTACAAATAATATAAAAGATCAAAGCTATTTCATAAATTACTATATAATATTCCGACGTTTCGGTTCTTATTTGAACCATTCTCAAGGAAAGTAAGAAAATAATATAAAATTGCATGAGCTACTGATAAATATGTCGCGGCATTCAAGCACTGCAAACGACACTCGAGTCGGTTGGAAGAAGACTGAGGTAAACAGTAGACAAAGCAGACATAACTAGAGGTGAAACGAAACCATGGCAAAAGAAGGCCGTTGACAATTTCAAATATTTAAACCTTGAACATTTATAAATACACTGCCTGTGTGAAAACTAAATTCTTGGTAATGTGAGTAGATATACGTTCTATCACATTAGCAAGAATTTAGTTTTCACACAGGCAGTATATTTATAAATGTTCAAGGTTTAAATGTTTGAAATTGTCAACGGCCTTCTTTTGCCATGGTTTCGTTTCACCTCTAGTTATGTCTGCTTTGTCTACTGTTTACCTCTGTGTTCTTCCAACCGACTCGAGTGTCGTTTGCAGTGCTTGAACGCCGCGACATATTTATCAGTAGCTCATGCAATTTTATATTATTTTCTTACTTTCCTTGAGAATGGTTCTGTTACGTGCCGCGGCCTTTAGTGTTCGAGCGGCGGGTTTTAGACGGCCAAATTCTGATCAGGGGTATCCCACAATCTTTGATTATCAGAATTTGTCGTATTTATGTAGGTAATGGCAAGGAGGCTCGCCGCAATCGCAACAGTCAATTATTTTATTTACTTATCTAAATACCTTATCAGAAGGATAAGGGGTAGATTTTGGGATCGTTGGTGCTCTAGTCCCATACGGGTCTTTTCAAAGTATAAACCCGGCTTTGAATCCGTACGTGTCAGTCTGTATAGTTCCAGTCTGTTGCGTTTCTAATATGTGTATGTATATGTATTTTATATTGTAATGGAGTTGTTGTAAATTATTAATTAATACTAAGGCAATTAATATTTTTTCGGTTGCGCAGCGCCAAGTATTTTGAATAAAATATTTATTCGTATTAAAATATTTATTTGTATAAAAATATATCTGCTTAATATTATGTAATACATTGTAATGGAATGTACCCAGTAAACAAACTGACTGCAGTCTGACCGCAGATTGATGTCAGATTCGAGTATATTCTGACGTCAGATTCGGGTCCTACTATGTCCGCATTTGACTATGGTTTTGTGGTCAGAGCCTGACATCAGGATCTGATCGCAGATTGATGTCAGATTTCGATCAGATCTTGCTGACAAAAACCGCCCGCAAATTGGCGGCAGAAATGAAGCAGATCCTGATGTCGGCCATAGTAGGCAATTTTATATAATAGTATAGATTTAAAAACAGTGCGAAAGTCTTTAGCGTAAATAATATATAGAACACCCCATACAGCACAACGTCCGGCAAAGTCCCAAAGCCGTCTAAAGGACGTCCTGGGGACGTCCTGGGGACGGCTTGTTACAAACCAGGACGTTCAGACGGTCTGAATGTCCCGGTCTGTAACAAGACGTCCCCAGGACGTCCCCAGGACGTCCTTTAGACGGCTTTGGGACTTTGTCGGACGTTGTGCTGTGTGGGACGTTTATAAGACCGACTTGAAAGATCTGATTCCTACCATATTTTATGGAAGAAAGAACAGTTGGCAAATCATGTATTTAAACGGGTATTATAATATTTTTAATGTTTTACTTAGCAAGTTGTTAGTGAATTGAATGCCAGGTCGGCTCAAAATAATGATTTAAACTTTGAAAGACAGTTCTTCCAAATATAAAAGAATTAATGATAACTACTATTTATTCAGTCGTCTTAGGGCGGTATTATCATCAATAGTTTTTTAGTTTTTAGCATGCGGCATCTTCTACTAGTCTAGTAGATTAATAAAGGATGCCGGATGCTTAAGACGATCTTCGTCTTCAGCAACGACTGATAATACCGCCCTTACAGACGGGTATACCAAATATATACTCCGCAGTGGAATGCCGGCAAATACTGAATGATCAATACCTGAATGATCAAGCCCTCGGCCACTTATTCCCGCCACGGTGCTATTTCGCAAGCGAGAAACGCTCGCCCAATCGCGCCCTGGCGGGGTCGTGTCGTGAACTATGTCAGCAGAATCTGCTGTATTTCTGCTGCCTATCTGACGTCAGATCGCGGAGCGCAAGATCTGCTCGATTCCTGCCATTAAATTGTATCAGCAGACTTTCCTTACTTTCTACCGCCATTCTGCTCGCAGGCTATGTAAGCAGAATCTGCTGTATTTCTGCTGCCTATCTGACGTCAGACCGCGGAGCGCAGGGTCTGCTCGATTTCTGACATTAAATTGGATTAGCAGATTCGCCACAGTATCTGCCGTCAAACTGCCCGCAGGCTATGTCAACAGAATCTGCTCTGTATCTGACACCAATCTGCCGTCAGATCGCGCAGCGCAGGGTCTGCTCCATTTCTGACATTAAATTGGATTAGCAGATTCGCCGCAGTATCTGCCGTCAAACTGCCCGCAGGCTATGTCAACAGAATTTGCTCGATTTCTGCTGCCTATCTGCCATCAGATCGCGCAGCGCAGGGTCTGCTCGATTCCTGCCATTAAATTGTATCAGCAGACCCTGCCGCCAATCTGCTCTCAGGTTAAGGCAGCACAATCTGTCGGCTTTCTGCTGTCAGTCTGCTTTCATCATCGAATATAACAAATACTGTATCAAATCTGTAGTCTTTCTGCCACAAACATTTGTACTCAGGCGTTGAGCAAAATCTGCAAATACGGACGTGGCTATCTGGGTATGAACACAGCATTTCAGCTGTGTGTATGTAGTTGTGTCATCTTAAGCGCAGTTGGAAAGCACCTTTATGTACTGGCAGCTCATTTTGATTTCACATCTTTTTTTGTATTGTATACTTTTTCTATTTTTTTTTTGTGATTATTATTGTCTTCTATTTTTTGTGATTTATTTGATTTTTCATGTACTTGGCGTATTTTTTTACTTTTTTGAAGTTTTTTATGGGGATCTCACTTCTTTTTACAAAGATAATTTGCGTAGGGACTGACTTTAGATAATTTTTAATATTATAAATTACGAATTATCACGCGACAGAATTAAGGATAAATTCTAGATTCTACTTTCTGTGATTATTATTGTCTTCTATTTTTTGCGATTTATTTGATTTTTCATGTACTTGGCGTATTTTTTTACTTCTTTGAAGTTTTTATGGGTATATACAACTTAACGTAGAACTTACTTTTATAGAAATTATATAGAAATAGTGGCCTTTTGCTATAGTAAGTGTAGATAGAGACTACATAATGTGTACAAAGGAGATGAGAGCATACGATAGAATCCAGGCCTTCCCAAGTAGGGGAAATCTGCTTCTGAAACACATGTTTCGGTTCTCCCTCCAACACTCCCTCTCTCAGAGGAGACAGTAACGCCGCTAGGAAGCAGAGAGAGAGGACAGTAGAAATCGTCCCACCTTATCCGCAGGCACAGCGTTGGAAGGAGAACCGAAACATGTGTTTCAGAAGCAGATTTCCCCTACTTGGGAAGATCTGCGATAGAAAGTCTTGTGGCAGAAATTTAAGAAATGTTAATGGTAATTTAGCGAAAATGAATGAAGAGATTCAATATTTTTATTGGTGTTGGTTTAGTATAGTATAAAAAATAATATTTATTGGTGAATTGAAATATTGTTAATGGAAAACTAGTAAAATTAATAATGAATAGCGTAGCAACTATATAGAAATATAGTGGCATTTTGTTAAAGTAAGTGTAGATTATAAAATGTGTCCAAAGGAAATGAGAGCGTATGGCAGAAAGTCTTGTTGCTGGAAATTTAAATGCTATGGTAATAATTCAACGAGGATGAACGAAGAGGTCCAATATTTTCAACACACAATTTATTGGTTTTGGAATAAAATTAGTTTAGAATGTTTATAATTTTGTCGATTTACCTTATTTGACTTTCCAAAAGCATGTGCGAAGCAAGATGCTTTGTCTTTCTATTTATTTTTTAATCTTCTCCGGACAACTTTCACGCCTGTGCATTCCCTTCATTTCTGTTCATCCAAGCCTGTGCGTCTCCATCATCAATTCTACTATCCAAGCCTGTGCGTCCCCTTCATTTCTATAATATAAAATAAGCTTTACATAAAAACTCTAAATTGCTGGTATATACAAGTACAAATATCAGGCAATTTAAATGCAATGCAATTTGTTGCAATATATATTATTATGCGAAAGGAGATGCTTCTCTGTCGAACCTTCTCCGGATAACTTCCAAGTCTGCGACTCTACATAAGAAATCTATTAAAAAAATTTAGGCGACTTACCTTATTAATTGAGACAATAATTCAGTCTCCTATGTAGTGTAAAAACTCGTGACATTTCAAATTGGGACAACTTACTTTATTTGACACTTAGCACTTAGGTTATAAAATTCAAAATAGTATATATATATGTACGTACAATGGCGGACGACGAAGGAAGAACGATACATGTGTTGTCTGAAGGTGTGTGTGTAACGCGTGTATACGTATTATGTGGACGAAAATTTGGCTTGGAGAATCAGGAGAAGAATCATAAGACGAATCTTAAACCTATCGGATTTGACCGATCCATGAGACGATATTATGATATCTCTGTCATGTGTGGACCGATTTTATTGAAATTGGTCTTGTTCGAAAGCCGATATGCGGTTTACATAAGAAAAATGTCTTTAAATTTACAAATTATTGCAGGCGTGATGAGATATTAATGTATAAATGTCAGAATTAGGTTAGAGTGTCTCCGCGACGAGTAAAAGGTACACGGTAGCGACATCGACATATACCGGGTGTTTTTCATGTACTTGGCGTCGAGACCAGGGTTTGGCGGACCCCGGCCATGCACCACACCTACAGGAGCGGTGGTAATGTGTGCGTGAATTGATGCTGGCGCCAAGCCAGCCACGCGGCGACATCGCGCAACGAATGTGACGTCACAGGTGGACCCTGTGCCACGTAAAACGTGGGCTTTGACGGGACCCAGCCCAAGCACTTGGAAATTTCAGGCAGGGTCCACCGGCCACCGCTGCTATTGGTCAGAAGGAAACAACCAATGATGGCCATCAGCGTCGCCGGGGAAATAGGTTGTCGACGCTGATTGGCCGCGGTGTCACTCGCTTGGCGCTGGCGTCGGTTCGTCTCCAATCGAGTAGTAGTTCCTGTACGCGCCCGTCACGCATTTGGCTGGGCTTGGCGTTGGCGTCGGTAGATTTGTGACGTCACATTCGTTGCGCGATGTCGCCGCGTGGCTGGCTTGGCGCCAGCATCAATTCACGCACACATTACCACCGCTCCTGTAGGTGTGGTGCATGGCCGGGGTCCGCCAAACCCTGGTCGAGACGCTACCGCGTCTCTAGATATCAATCGGATCAGCGTCATCTCTCAACCTGAATCAGTCAAATCAATCAGGACTCCAATTTAATTGTAATTTATCGACATGTTTGGTGAGCATTTTACCAGCTTCATCTTTTAACAAAACATTATTTCCTTCCAGTATCCCAATAATCTTATATGGCCCGTGATAACGCTTGGCAAATTTTCCTCTTTTTGGTTCTACCAAAACACGTACCATATCTCCTATTTTTCCTTTGAAGGGGCGAGCGTTCCTATCATAATACGATTTTGACCTTTCTTTTGCCTTAACCAAATTTTGTCCTGCAATTACTTGCATTTCCGAAAGTCGCGTTATTAAATCATGTAAATATGAATTGTATGTGACCAAATTCTCGTCGCTCGTGAAGGAACTTGGACAACGCGCAAGTTTGCCAAAAACCAATTCATACGGGGTAAAATTTGTGGCTTCATGGACAGATGTATTATAAGAAAACATAGCAAAGGGTACTAATCTATCCCAATCGTCAAAATCATTCATGTAATGGCTAATGTATTCGGTTAACACTATGTGACTTCTTTCCAATGCACCATTGGTTTGGGGTCTATACCCAGATGTAGTGACATGTTGAATTTTGAAAATTTTAGCTAAGTTCTGAATTATTTTATTAATGAAACTAGTCCCTTTATCCGTTAGTATTGCACGCGGTGTTCCATACTGCAATATTAGATTAGTTACCAATGCATGGGCTATTGTTTCAGCTTTTATATCTGGAACAGGGACAGCTATGCAATATTTTGTCAAATTATCTTGCATAGTTAGAATATGTTTGTTACCGCTGGGAGTAGTGGGTAAAGGACCCACAGTATCCAATGATACTTTGGAAAATGGCTCCAATGGAGTGTCAGTAATTAACATTGGTTCGCGAGTTTTAGTTCGCACTAATTTTTTATTCTGGCAACTATTGCAAGTACGGATATAATTTTGAATATCATTACGCATACCTGGCCAATAAAATCGTTCTCGAATTCTGCAATATGTCTTTGTTAAACCCTTGTGTCCTCCTACCAAACTTTCATGCAACTCTGAAATTATTTTCAGGCGAAGTTCTTCCGGAGGTATCTGAGTGTTTCCGTAACAAAGGGCTATTTCGATATTGCTGTCCTCAAATGTATTCCTTAATATTTCTATTAACGTACCTTGAGGTAATTCGTCTGTAAAGTCGCCATTCTGTGAGATTCTTAGACCCTTTATATCTAAATCTGAAAGAATTTTTCTTAGGTTCTGTAGGCCAAGTTCCAAATCCCGAGTAGAAAGTTTATCAAAATGTTTCCTTTTTATGACTACGCTAAATATTCTATGTTTACCGCGTTTTGTTATTAGTATTTGTCCTACTCTGGGCTTTGCCGCTTTCAAATCGTTAGCATTGATAATGCCTAGATCGAAGAGCAATATACTCACTGGTGTAACAAGTTCGCAATCAGACGAAATGAAATGTACATAATTTGATCTATAATACGTTAGATTTTGTCTTGTAGAGGTTACGATGTCTTTACTTTTGTAGCGAAATTCTGATTCCATATCTGGAGGTATATAATCAGCGTCCGGGATGTATATGGATGATGAATTTGAGATTTGTGGGAAAAATTGTCTAGGAGTAGATTTTTGAGCGATAGGTTCTCTACCTCCCTCCTTGGGAGTTCGATCAGCAGTTGGATTTGGAAATGGTGTCGAAAGTGCTATAGGGTTTGGATCTACGGTCGGGGTAGGTAAGATTGAACTGTATCTAGGCCTGTTAACGATTGTGCTATCAGGCACTCCTGTTGCAGATATTTCTAGCTCTGATTCTTCCGGAATATTTTTCAGCTGAGGTGCCCTACTAGCTGCTTCCTCACGCCTTGGATTTGAAATTTGACTATCTTTTTCGGAATTCCTAGTGTAGGATCACGGAAAAAAGGGAAGTCGCCTAACCGGGACTCGAACCCGCGATCTCTGGATTTGCGCGCTGGCCAGCCGCCTTAGCCACCTCGGCTACCGCCGACTCCCCCAGATGTTATTGTTCCGTGCCCTCTCTTATGGTGGGGGTTCCTGATCCCACACTCGGCCCTCTTTCGACGACATTCGCCCCCGAATGTCATCCGTCGCACAACTTAGTGTCTATTATTTTACGTCGCAGACAACGACCAACACAGTGTCTATTATTTCACGTCGCAGACAACGACCAACAACGGACGGCTTCGTGTGGCGATCGGTGCTCCCCCCATCCCGGACGAGCCCCCAAATGTAGGATCACGGAAAAAAGGGAAGTCGCCTAACCGGGACTCGAACCCGCGATCTCTGGATTTGCGCGCTGGCCAGCCGCCTTAGCCACCTCGGCTACCGCCGACTCCCCCAGATGTTATTGTTCCGTGCCCTCTCTTATGGTGGGGGTTCCTGATCCCACACTAGCTTGTTGTAATAATTTTTCTATTCGTCTATTTAATTCCTCGTCCCCAGTATCGTCATCATATGGATCCAAATCTTGTAATATTTCCTGTCTATATTCGTCTAAACTGTCTCCTTCAGAAAGGGCATCCAATAAAACAACTTCCTCCTCAAGTTCCTGTAATTGAGCGCTTTTATCCAATAATGATTTTTCAAATCTATTGAAAGACTCTTGTAGTTCTTCTAAATCTATAAATGAGGACTTCTGTTTGTTCCTATCACCTGTATCACTATCGTGAATTTCAGGTAAATTAATGGCTATAGTTCTATCTACTTCGGACTCGCTTCCTTTTTCGCGCAATTCCGTACCGGCCACTGCACCTTGTGAATCTGGGATTCTAGGATTCTCCACCATCTGTTTAGGATGAAATCCCAAATTCGGCAGTGTACTCCTACGTTGGCGAAATATAGGCGGATCTGACTGTTCGTCATCGGAATCGTCGTCCTCTACTAGAGAAAGTTCTTTTGATCTATCTAATTCTTGTGTTTTTGATGGTCCCGGAACTTCAGTATCTTGAATCTTTGCTCGCGTTCTAGTTGCTATTGCACTGGTATCTAAAGGTACAGGTTGTTTCGACTTAAGTCTTGAACCTACTGGTCTTCCTATGTTTGATTTTCCCGGTAAACTAGCTATTTCTTTCCTAGGTTTTGAATCTTCGGATTTGGTCGATGGCTTATTTATTGGTAAAAGTTTTGGGCAATCAGGTGCTAACTCCGATTTTGCATCATCAGAGGATTCTGATAAACTGAAATCATCGGATGAACATAGTTCATTTATTATAACTGGATTCCTTGATAAGGCGTCAGCATTTGTGTTTAATTTTCCTGCCTTATGAACAAATTCGTACTCCTAATCGCGCAGTTTTAGTCGCCATCGGATCAATCTTTGTCCTGGATCTTTTATTGAGTTAATCCATCTTAGTGGTTCATGATCACTAACGAGGGTAAATTTTCGGCCATATAAATATGGTCTGAAGTGTAAAATTGCATAAAGGACTGCCAAACATTCTTTTTCTGTAGTGAAATAATTTTGTTCTGGTTTAGTTAAAATCCTAGAAAGGTATGCAACTGGTCGATCTTGACCATCAATTTCTTGACTAAATACAGCGCCTATTGCATAGTCTGACGCATCTGTAGTTAAAGTGAATTGACTATTGAAATTTGGATATTGAAGTATAGGGTTTTTACAAAGTGCTTTTCGTAATTCCAAAAATCCTTTCTCTTGTTCTTTTCCTCAAGTAAAAGTAGAATTTTTCTTCAGCATATCTGACAACGGTTTAGCCTTTTCTGCGAAATTTTTGATAAAGCGTCTATAATATCCAGCTAGACCTAGAAATTGCCTAATGTTTTTCTGATTTTTCGGGCGAGGAAAATTTTTACTGCACTAATCTTTTTGGGATCCGGTTTTACACCTGCCCGGCTAATAACATGTCCTAGGTAAGCAACTTCTATTTTGAGGAACTCGCACTTATCCGGTTGTAAAGTTAATTTTGCATCGGCCAAACGCGTAAATAAACGGCGAATTTTCTTTTCATGTTCTTCTAAGTTTTTAGCATATACCACAATATCATCCAAATAAACGAAAACTTCTACACCCTGTAATCCGCGTAGAACTTGATCCATTAATCTTTGAAAAGTTGCTGGAGCGTTTTTCAGACCTTCCGGCATTCGGATGTATTCATAATGACCATTTGGGGTTGTGAAAGCTGTTTTTTGTCTATCTTTTGGATCCATCTCAATTTGTTGAAATCCGCTTGCTAAGTCAAACGTTGAGAAATATCGGGCCTCACCTAAGTGATCCAGTATATCAGTAATGTTCGGTAATGGATATGCATCGCCAATGGTTTTTTCGTTAAGATCACAAAAATCTATGACTACTCTGAATCTCAGATTACCTTGAGAATCTGGTTTTTTAGGAACGATCCAAATGAGCGAATTATACGGTGAATTTGAAGGTGCTATTATTCCATGATTTAGTTTATTACGGACTTGTTTTTCTATTTCGTCTTTATGAACCGGAGGAAAACGATACTGTCGCCTATTCACAGGAACATCATCTACTGTGGGGATTTTATGTTTAATGTATGAAGTACATGGTAGTTTATCACCAGGCAAGTGGAATCGCTCTGGGAATTCTTTAATAATTTTAATTACATGATCCCGTTCTTCTTCATTCAAATGATCGAGACGCAATTTTTTAATGATTTCTAAAATTCTTTCTTCCGCGATTGGCAAGGTCTCATCTTCCGTATCAGAATCGGAATAATTTTGTTCTTCGGGGAAGTTATGATACTCGAATGGTATTAATTCTTGTGGCGGAATTTCGACTTCGACATCCTTATCCGTTGTATTAACGGCAAAGACGTGACATGCACCTCGGTCATTTACAGACACAACAGCTTCGCCAATGTATAAGCCATCTATAGTTTTAATTTTTGGTAAATATCCCTCTTTTAAATCATGATTTGTAACGTCAATGGCGACAGCTTGTCTAGTACGCGCTTTTAAATACAAAACTCGAGGTCCTACCCTACGAGGTACTGGATCATGGCCAATAAAAGGTATGGGTTTAATAGGATCGCTTCGTGTTACCAATGTGTTATGGGTGAAGGAGATTTCAGCCTGTTCTTGTGTGAGATACTCTTTACCTAATATACCATCGCAACGCAGTACAAATGAAGATCTTACGACATGAAATTTTACGGGTTTGCCTAATAAAGTAATTATTGTGGTACCTAAAGTCTCTGTCGTATCCGGAGTTATTCCTGAGATAGCAACCGATTCATGAAGCGCGACTGAAACATTGTCGTCTAGGGCGCTTAATTCAATCACGTTTATATCCGCTCCTGTATCTACGAGGAAATATGCACAACCCATATTCAACTCCTTACCCATCATTTTTACTAATGGGGATTCGGATTTTTCTACCGTTGCAATTTTTCTTGGTTTGCCAGAAATTTTACTGTTGCATGACGCTCCTTTTCCGAATGACTCGACGTCGCGTCCGTCCGTCGGGTCATTTGGGCGTTTAAATGATCGGTTCTATTTTCGGGTTTAGTATTTCTATTATATGGAGAACCCGGTCTCGTTGATGAAGGAATGGGAGATGGAGATCTTGGTCTAGGCCCTTGCGAATATCCATCTCTTGCTGAACGCGATGGCTCATTACTATTTGTATTATAATAATGATGTATTATAATAATGATGGTAAGGGTAATAATTCGGATATGGCATTGGCGGATAGAAATAAGGCGAGTAATACGGATGTGGAGGAAATCCCGGTGGATTGTAATAATGATTGCGTGATGGAGGTTTCAAAATTCCAATTGGCGATCCGCTTACGTCTGGACTGGGACTCGGAGAACGTGTGCGATTCTCTTCTTCGTTTCGAATTGCATAATTTTTATAGCGAGGAGGGTTCATGGATTGGTGATTAGCGTAATCCTGATAATATGAGTTCGATGATGGAGAAAAGCCATTATTCTGATTAAATAATACCTTTTGAGTTTCATTCGAAGGTAATATTCCGGATTTCATTCGCGTTTCTATACGTACTGCAAATTTTCTCGCATCGTCTAAAGTTTTAGGGTCACGCGCATCTACTGAGCGCGCTATTTCATCTGGAAGTCCGCGAATATAAGCTTCCAATCCGCATTCTTTTAATGGCAATAGCATTTGTTCTGCCTTATCCCCATAACTATGCTCTAACGCAACTCGAGCTCCGCTAATTAATATGTTTAATCTGTCATAAAAATCGCTAACTGATTCCTCCTTTTTCATCCGAATATTTTCTATTTCGTGTTGATAATAAGGATAATTTTTACCCGGTGCAAATCTACCCTTTAAGTGTTTAATTAGTTCATTAACCGTATTAAATGTTTTTCCATATGTGCTATCGCGAGCTGGACCTTTCAATTTCCCTAATACCGATTTTAGAAATGATCCCTCTAATGCAGGAGGCACTAAACTTGCGCTATTTTGCACATCCTGTACAAAATCCTTCAGAGGAACGCCCTTCCCATCAAAGTAAGGAATATTTAACGTGCTATTCTGAATAGTCAGCCACTCCGCCATGGAGGTCATCATTGCGCTTGCGTCTTGAGCCATGATTGAATATTTGTATAAAATATATATACAGAACTAGTCAATAAATATCATATAATGAACCAGCGTTACCACGACCACATTGATAAATTAGTAAAATAAAGAAATTTCATAAATTCTATCCGATTTCAATGAATATGAGCACCCAGGACTTTTTACAAGAAAATTCCTGGTATCCCACCGCTGCCACCAGATCTGTTACGTGCCGCGGCCTTTAGTGTTCGAGCGGCGCGTTTTAGACGGCCAAATTCTGATCAGGGGTATCCCACAATCTTTGATTATCAGAATTTGTCGTATTTATGTAGGTAATGGCAAGGAGGCTCGCCGCACTCGCAACAGTCAATTATTTTATTTACGTATCTAAATACTTTATCAGAAGGATAAGGGGTAGATTTTGGGATCGTTGGTGCTCTATACTCGAAGTCATGTAAGAAGGATTTTTTTCGCGCATGTAGAATGAGCTCTTCAACTGTCGCGAGGTCTCTGTTCCCCCACTTTACCACCCAGGCTTCCCTCTCTCCATGCACCGTTCCGATTCTCTTTCATATACCGGGTAACCAAATAAAACGTGTATTTATTTTTTTCTATATGTATCTATTAAATTCATGGCATATTACGATTTTATTTATTAGTTGTATTATGCTGAAATGTTTACGGTATTAATATTATGAAATATAACAACAAAGTATGACATATACAAATAAATTTTATTATACAAAACAAATGTAAAGTACAATTTGTATATATTTAAAAAGCATTGGTATATTTGTATAAAACTGTGGACAAAGGAGGATTATTATAAATATTTACAATGACAAGAAAGCTCAATTTCCGATTATGAAGTACCAGGAACTTATAAAACTCGTTGCAAATACATGCGGCGTAGGAAATCGTACCGTCGTCGAAAGTCTAAGAGAATTTAAAAGGACGGGGACAGTAACTTCACCTTCCAAGAAACGGGCAAAGCCCGATTTAATGCAGAAGATGTTGGAAGAGGACATTCAAGCAATAAGGAAACATGTGCACGCCTTTTGGGAACGAAGGGAACTACCGACAGTTCCGAGAGTTTTGGCGGCGATCCGAAGTGATGAAAATTTGCCAAAAATGTCGCAGAGTACGTTACAACGCCTCTTGAAGAAAATGAACTTCAAGTACGTACAGAGACAGCGCAATAGTGCTCTTATCGAGCGGGAAGACATAATTCGTTGGCGCCGAACGTTCATCACGAAAATTCGAGAATTCAGAGCGGCGGGAAGACCCATTTATTACTTGGACGAGACATGGGTAAATGCGGGCGACACACGGCAGCGAGTTGTGGGTAGACAACACCATAGCTTCGGCATCGAACGCCAGAGAAAGGGGCCTGACGATTGGCCCATCTACTCCGACTGCGAAAGGAAAGCGCCTCATCGTACTTCACATTGGATCGGAGGATGGTTTTGTAGAAAATGGCTTGCTGTGCTTTGAATCAAAAACCAAGAGCGCCGATTATCACGACGAAATGAATGCGGTACACTTTTTCGAGTGGTTTAAGCACACTATACCATATTTGAAACCAAACGCCGTTATTGTGATGGATAACGCGCCGTACCACTCTGCGAAACAGGAACGCTGTCCCGTCACGAGCTGGAACAAACCGCAGATAAGAGTGTGGCTTACCAGCAAGGTAAGCACTGAAGTGCTAGTTATTGGACGAAGTACGCAAAATTAAGCGCAAATATGATAAATATGTCATCGATGAATACGCAAAAACAACGGGGAGAACAATTCTCCGACTACCGCCTTTCCATTGCGACTTGAAACCAATTGAGCTCGCGTTGTCGGTAGTAAAATGCGCAGCATCCTTCACCCGATGAAAGTGACCCAGACCACGAAGGTGCGCATTCGGAATTGGCTTCTCTGGCTGATCCGGGAAGTCTGAGTGAAAGAAGTACAGAAGTACATAAATATTACATAAGAAAGAGATTGAAAGATTAGATTGGTCCCATGAAATGCAGCTTACCGGACTACTGTGTCTCAATCCGACTCCAATTCCAAATTTGGTTCTGGTTCCGGTTCAAAATACGGATCTGGCTCAAATTCTGGATGTGCACCTTCGCCGTGGTCTGGGTCGTCTTCATCGTCGCCATCCGTGATATCCTGCATATCATCCATTATTTGATCGAGGTCGTACAATTTGTCCTCCACCTTCGTCGTGTGCCGGACAAAATTTGCCCACATTTCGGGTGTTGCCTTTTCCACCCCTTGTAATAATAATTGTTTTACTTCGGCAAGGTGGAAAGTGTTGTTGTTCGCTTTTATGTGGCCTTTTACTACCGACCACGCGAGCTCAATTGGATTTAAGTCGCAATGGTAAGGCGGTAGTCGGAGAATTGTTCTCCCCGTTGTTTCTGCGTATTCATCGATGACATATTTATCATATTTGCGCTTAATTCTGCGTACTTCGTCCAATAACTGGCACTTCAGTGCGTTATCTGGCATTCGTATTCCCTTGCTGGTAAGCCACTCTCTTATCTGCGGTTTGTTCCAGCTCGTGACGGGACAGCGTTCCTGTTTCGCAGAGTGGTACGGCGCGTTATCCATCACAATAACGGCGTTTGGTTTCAAATATGGTATAGTGTGCTTAAACCACTCGAAAAAGTGTACCGCATTCATTTCGTCGTGATAATCGGCGCTCTTGGTTTTTGATTCAAAGCACAGCAAGCCATTTTCTACAAAACCATCCTCCGATCCAATGTGAAGTACGATGAGGCGCTTTCCTTTCGCAGTCGGAGTAGATGGGCCAATCGTCAGGCCCCTTTCTCTGGCGTTCGATGCCGAAGCTATGGTGTTGTCCACCCACAACTCGCTGCCGTGTGTCGCCCGCATTTACCCATGTCTCGTCCAAGTAATAAATGGGTCTTCCCGCCGCTCTGAATTCTCGAATTTTCGTGATGAACGTTCGGCGCCAACGAATTATGTCTTCCCGCTCGATAAGAGCACTATTGCGCTGTCTCTGTACGTACTTGAAGTTCATTTTCTTCAAGAGGCGTTGTAACGTACTCTGCGACATTTTTGGCAAATTTTCATCACTTCGGATCGCCGCCAAAACTCTCGGAACTGTCGGTAGTTCCCTTCGTTCCCAAAAGGCGTGCACATGTTTCCTTATTGCTTGAATGTCCTCTTCCAACATCTTCTGCATTAAATCGGGCTTTGCCCGTTTCTTGGAAGGTGAAGTTACTGTCCCCGTCCTTTTAAATTCTCTTAGACTTTCGACGACGGTACGATTTCCTACGCCGCACAGTGGCGAATTTCGCCGAAAAGCTGGCCAAAAATGAATCTGCAATTCCCGTGCAAATTATTAAAATATTTTATTGTAATATAACTCTAAGAAGCTAAAAGTATAATTTTTTAACGTTTAATGTTTAATTTGTTGTTTTAATTATAATTATATTATTAAAAATATTAAAAGTATTCTGGTTTGTAGGTTTTAGTCAAATAATTACGCAGTCATTACTGAAACATTAGTATTTGTATATATTTTAACATTATTATATTGCATACTTATACATCTATATTTATACAAACATTTGGTACATAGCACTGATGATCAACGAGATGCTTTTCTTGCGGAATTTTAAACGTTAGGTATAATTACTAAGTGGGAGCTCAACCGCAATTTTGTCACTATTAACTTCCGTCTTATTTTGACACGCATAAATATCTGCTGAAAGTGCTATCTGTAGGTGAACAGTGCATGTTTTATGTATAAATGAGTTTCATTGCGCGTTGTAGCATTCGGCACTTCTGTAAATCTTCCCGAATACACCTTTACTTCCGAACTTCTAATTGCACAGTAATTCAATTATTTATTACAATGCAATCACTTACCTTCACTCCGATATATAATATACAGGATAATATAACAATATAACGTTAAAAAATGTAATTTCAAACAGAATTATTTCTCTCGCATGCGAACTTTCGCCCCAAAATAATTTGATAGGTGTTATATCTTCATTAAACTTATTTTAATTCTAGAGTTTGCTAAATTTTGAGTTTATGATAGTTGAGCCACACTGATATCAGCTTTTGATTTTTGTTATTAATTTTGAATCCACAATATTTTTCCAAAATACGTTTTTTATTAACTTTTTGATTAAAAAATATAACTTTATTTTATTGTCTTATTCATTTATTGTTAGAACTTATAAGAGGACAACCGGCCGAAAACCTATTAGTGAGGAGATGCTTCAGATCGCTCGAGATAAATTAGAAGCAGGGACTTTCAACAAAAAAATCGCTGCAGAATTGGGAACACCGAAAAAAATTAATTATAAACTATTAGGCGTTTTACTGTATTGCCCGAAGTATATACTTATGCAGGAAAATAAAACACTTCTTTGGATATTTCTCGTTGCGTTCTTTTGCCCCATAACATGCGAACTTATGCCCCACATATCGGGTAAAAGTTCGCATTTGACACTTTTGGAAATATTTATTTTATATAAGTTGTGACATGTAAATTTACATGAAGTCACTGCCTATCGAATAATGATTATCAGTGTAATACCAAGGATTTTAGAGAAGTCTAAACTTTAAGTGCGCACTCTTACCCCACATTACTCTACACAAAAAATGAGAATATTTGCCAAAATAGCAATTTGTTGCAAAAAAATGCAACGGGGTCTTAAAGTGCATACCTTGAGCTTTCATTTAAAAAAAAGAATGGTGCTTGAGCTCGCTTGAGTTGTAACTTTTTGCTTAAGAATAAACAAAAAATGAATATGCTTTCAGTACTTGTTTATAAAAACTTTTACAGACTTCACATTTAAAACAATAATAGTGTATATGATACTACACCACAATATATAATGTTTATTTTGATAGCTGGACTCGATAAGCTGAAAATAAATCTCAAAGTAGACCTTTAAATTTCGAGCGTCAACTTTGAACTGACATATCTCAGCAAGGGCTGCAGTTTATATATTTACATTAGTAAGAAATTATGCACAAATATGTCATAAATAAATCGCACCAATTGGATTTAGCAAATTTAAAACTTTTACATTCTGATTTTTGGCCAGCTTTTCGGCGAAATTCGCCACTGTGCGCCGCATGTATTTGCAACGAGTTTTATAAGTTCCTGGTACTTCATATTCGGAAATTGAGCTTTTTTATCATTGTAAATATTTATAATAATCCTCCTTTGTCCAGCGTTAACTATCTGTAAGAGAACGTTTCCCATTAAATTAAAGTATACATTTTTCAAGCGTTTCAGGTTATTATTTATCCTTATAATATTGCAGTTGCTTAAAATACTTCAGTTACTTATAATGTTTCAGTTGCTTACCTTTCCTTTTTTATTTATTTGATGTGGAAAATGGGTGTTTACGTCCATTTCTTTTTATTTTTATATACACGAAACATTTTCACCATGTTAATCATGTCATTTGCAGTAAAAAAAGAGACAATCAAATCCGACAAAAAGTCGAAACACGCGGTATATACAAAAGTGGCGCGACACCAATGCTTTCGGCGCAGCACGCATGCGCAGCCGAAAGACCATTGGTGGTGACATAGCCAATGAGCGCCAACATGCGCAGAACCGGTCTAAACTCGTCGGTCGCCACAATCCTTCTTACATGACTTCGAGTATAGTCCCATACGGGTCTTTTCAAAGGAATCGGACAGGTAATTAATGAGTATAATTTAATGAATAATAAAGCTTTAATGCCGAAATATTGGATGGTTGTAAAACATATAGTACTGAATATGTAAAGAAAAATTAATCAACAACAAACATAGACATTCGCGCTATCGGGCACAATTCCTGATTAGGGGAATCCCACAATCATTTGATTATCAGAAATTGTGTTAAGTACGATTCAATCATAATACAGTGTACAAAAGAGATAATAGGTGCAACTCACCAGACAGTCGATATTGTATTGACAAATATATTTTTGTGGTTTTCGGTTGGAATGTTTTCCTGTGGTCTGATGATATATCTAAATCAGAAAAAGAGATAAAACGCGAACACACACACACACACTTGGTTATATTAACGAATAAATCTTAATTGAATTCTAAACGAGACTGAATAATAGTGATTTTAACCCTCCGACTACGGAACTTCGGAGGCCGATGCCAGGGTCATTTTTGACTCACACCGATATTTCACTAATACATAGGTAGTCACGGCCCCTTGAGCTCGAGAGTCGAGACCCTCACTGATGTACTACTAACACAGTGACAGTCGCTCTAACTCGAGACCCTCACCAATATGCAGTGATGCCAGAATCGTGGGACGCGGGACCAAACGCTTACCCCCACTGTGACCTACCGTCCTCTCCCACTATGGCCTACCGTCGTCTCCCACTTTCTTCCCATCGCGCTGCACACAAGCATATCCCTACCCCTGTCCGTGTGCTCGGCAGTTCGACAGGCAGCTCACACGGACAGGAGTAAAAATATGCTTGTGTGCAGTGCGGTGGGAAGATAGTGGGGGACGCCGGTAGGGCATAGTGGGAGACGACGGTAGGTGATAGTGGGGGTAAGCGTTTGGTCCCGCGTCCCACGATTCTGGCATCACTGCCAATATGTATTACTGCTACCGCAGTGACGGTCGTTCGAACTCCAGCAGTCGGTTTTGGATTAGGTTAGGATTTGCGTTATACGATATGAAAGAATAATCTTATGAATTATGAAAGAAATATTTATTATTTTTTATTTCTCTTGCACGGGAAAGACCCATTTAGTAACAAAGATAGTAAATGATACATAGTAGAGATAAGCATTACAACTAACAGTCAGAACGAAACAGAGTACAGAAACATGATTATATATTATATATTTACATTCCAGACCGTTATATACTTACATTACAAAACATTATATATTTACATTACAAGCTTCACATATAATTGTCCTTGTTTCTTGAAAATTTTTTTTGCATACATGTCTATTACACTCACTGCAAAGAGTTGGATATTTATTATCGCTTCCTACGCATAAACAACATCTAGCACGCTTTTGTATTTCTAATTTTGGTTTTTTTACAATTTTCCTCCCCGTCGCTTCAATCGCACTTATCAGAGGCTTATGTAGCCCTGATTCATTATGTTCGAATTCCGAGGCTCTTCGGTCTATGTTTTTATGCGATAAATTTTGCACTAGCTGTTCTAAAAATAATTTTCTTTTAACTTTAATTCTAGACGTAGCTTCCCATGTAGGATTTTTTGTCTGCCATATAACAAAAGCGTTATATGCAGCAATGTCTATGTAGTGCATAAACAGGGACAAGGGCCAACGGCGTGTACATCGTCGACAAGAATATTCTCTGGCGAGCTTATCAAGAACATCCACACCACTTTTTGTGGAATTGTAATAATTAATTATTTGGGGCTTGAATTTTTCAGTTTCTGAAGATATCTCATCTTTATGGTGCAGTGTCGAAAGTAAAACAACACACTTTCGCGGTTTTGTCATATACGAAACTAACGTTACATTATCTGTAAATAAAAATTGGGACGAATGTTGAGGCCGCTTTGCTATATTTACAAGACTTTTCGGTAAGTCGTGTCTATTTTTTCTAATTGTGCCGACTAAAAATATTTTACTATCCAATAATGATTCAGCTAAAGATATGTCGGTAAAGAAATTGTCTGTTGTTACACAACGTCCGGAATTTTTCCACATATTTGTTAATTCTTTCACCACACGTTGTCCTTGCTGCTTTTCTGGGGCGTTTCCACGTTTCCCCAGGTAGACCTCCATGTTGCAACAGTAAAATGTCGTGGAGTCGCAAAGTGTCCATATTTTTATTCCGTATTTGCCGGGTTTGCTGGGCATGTACACTTTGAAAGAGCAACGGCCGCGAAATGTAACCAGCTGCTCGTCGACGCACCCAACGTCCGTTGCGTTGTACGAATTCTGACAATTGTCAGCAAAAATGTTTGTCACATCCCTTAGTGGTGCCAGTTTGTCGACCGCTTTCCTTGCTTCACGTGTGGCGGAATCATCAAAACGAAGATACCGCAAAATCTGTACAAAGCGATCACGTGACATTATAGCCGCGTAATATCGTCGCGAGAGTGCCGGATTTTGTTTCCATAAGTCCTTTTTAGATTCGCGGGATTCTCTAAACCGTCCAATCAGCAACACGAGTCCAAAAAATGCGTCCATTTCGACACGATCTACAGGTTTCCATTTCTTCTTTGGAGGTAGACTCTCCCGTGCCTTCTTATTGGTGTATAAAATGGCGGTTTGAATGATTTCCTCACTAATAAATAATTTGAAACATTCCTCCATTGTTTCCACGTGTTCACTCCTTTCAGTTAGTGAACCCTTACGTGAAAGATGAACATCTCCCTGATTATTGTCAGGTGTGGTGGGCTGCCAACTGCGTCCAAACACAACTTGATTGTGAAATGTATCTTGCGTTCGAAATTGATCCGGTTCCAAATCTTCCACCTGTGGCTCAGCGTCACTATCTGGATTTCCATCGTCCTCCGAATCTTGAATCTCAGGCTCATCGTCACTATGTGACGAATTTCCATCGTACGATGATTTTTCACAATAATTATCGGAGTCTTCCTCTTCAAATTGTGAATAAAGGCTGTGCTCATTCACTGATACTTCAGCCATTATGTGTACGAAATGTTTTTCAGTGGATGGGCAGCACACACGCGAAAAATACACAGTGGATAGCACTAACAAACAATTATCGTTTGGTACGAAAGACGTGGAGGGCTTCTGTAATGGCGACTAGCGTGTCCAAGAACCGTACAAGACTGTCCGCATCCTTGCGGAAAGGTCGTAGCGGCCTTGCCGTGACGCTATCTGGGTTTTTCCCAGGTTCTCCTGCGCGGTTTTCCCGGACTGGGACCGTTTGCGCGGGAGATTATCTTACATATCGACGCGCGTTACGAAGAGTAGCACGTTTCATTTTTTTTCTTATGGACAACTGCATGTAGAAAAAATGAAACGTGCTACTTTTCGTAACGCGCGTCGATATGTCCGCGAAACCGAAAGAATAAAACAAGGAAGATAACAAAAACAACTACTAAAACCGTGCTCAAATTTAGCGGTATGAATGAGGTGGTGAAGATGAGCGAATGCGCGTGAGACATGGCAGAACGAATGTACTGATTGGGTCAGAGACGGATGCGAAAAATCCAAGCGTATCGATAACGGAAGCGATCGAATAGTCTGAATCTGATGATCAAGCGATCGCTAAGGCAAAGCGTTGTATAAGAACAATTACAGCATACATATTATAACATAATATAATATTGTATTTGGACGTAATTGGCAGTGCACTGTACCTGACAATAGTCACGCAGAAGTTCACTTTTCACGTAAGTGTTCACTAACCGGAAGAAGTGAATACGTAAAAACGATGGAGGAATGTTTAAATTTGTCCATCAATAAATAAATCATCGATATCCTTATTTTATACATCAATAAGAAGGCACGGGAGATTCTACTACCAAACAAGACATGGAAACCTGTAGATCATGTTGAAATGCATGCATTTTTTGGCCTCGTATTATATTATGTTACAATAATTTATATATATTCTCTATATAATATATGTGTGTAATATCGCGAAGGAGTTCTTCACTTTCTGATTTCACGGACAGCTCCGTCAGTATGTGCGTGCCGCTCTCGAGACCGCGAGTCCCCACCACTGACTCTGTCACTGTGTGCGTGTCCCTCTCGAGATGGGGGTCAAAAATGACTCCGGCATAGCCTAGCGAGGGTTAACAGAGCAAAATGAATGATACTTTTAGTTTATAATTTATAATTTAATCAAAGTTTAGTAAATAGGATAGTTTCGCAAAGTCGAGTCTTTCACGCGGTTTCACTATAAACCAGAGAACTCTAGCTCTAAGACACTTGCGGACCCAGCGACACGCACCTCACGATTTATCGTCACAGAGTGTCGCAGCTTCACGCTCTCGGCAGCGACCAGAGTGGGTCCGTACCGAAAATGCTTACGCTGCATTTTATCCCTCGGTCGCGCTACCATGGGCCCGTCTACTTAACGAGGCGGTGTGTGTGTGTTCTCACGCCCATCCATCAGACTCCCGATTCAAATACATGATCAATCCTTACAGGAAATTCGTACGTACAGGAAAACATGACATCGCACGTTACAATTTCACACCTGCTGAGGCCTTCCCTGAATGTTCATAAATTTATATGCACAATTTCTGACTAGGGGAATCCCACAGTCCTTGGACTATCAGAAATTGTGTTATGTATCTAATTTTAACCAAACAACTTTGAATTAATTAATTAATTTATTTACACGTGCCCCGAAACGTGCGACAAAACCGTGAGAAGGCGCGACTCCCTGCACCGGATATAGGATATACAATTCCGTCAATCTTCTAAGAAGTGATCCAGTCTGCGCATTCCTGCTGTAGCCGTTACTGATTATGTTACAATGTTTAACGCGGCGGTCAGAGGTGCTCTCAACGAGGGTTCTCCCACAATGCTGCAAGGCATTGTTGAAATACATCCCTGCCGCTTACACAGAACGGATTCGGCACAACAGGAGAACCACTGGTCCTTTCGAACGCGACTATCTGGTGAGAACGCCGCTGCGTCAGCACCGCCTTATCGGTATCGCGGGACGGTAATGCGTCGAGGCGACGACGCTCCAAGAAAGGGGTTTTTGTTCTATCAAAAATATTATTGATTAATGGGCAGGAGTATGATCAACGAGGGATTTCCCATAACGCTAGGCGTTGTTGATGCATACCCTGACCAGAAAGAAAAATCTTACGTTCTGAACGTAACAGTTCAAATAAGAACCGAAACGTCGGAATATTATATAATAATTTGTGAAATAGCTTTGATCTTTTATTTTATTTGTGAATAAATAAAATAATTCTTTATTTATGACCGAATCAGTGCGCCAACACCAGTTTTGTATATGATTTACGGTCGAAATATTTTCTAAAAACTATGTACGCCTTAAAATTTAACCATTGAATTTTATTTTCCAATCGGGCACGAACTTATGCAATCATCTGATATATCCAACCTGAAGACATAACGAAAGTACCAGAAACACTCCAGATAAAATCTGATGATATGATCTACTGGATCTACTTATCAGCTGAGAAACTCGCCTGCTTTTTGTGCAAGGAAGAAGGGCATCTCGCGAAGTTTTGTAAAAGTACTGATATCCCGCTACAAAAAACACTTAACTCCACAGGTAGTGCAAACATTGAAGTAAGTGATCCAAAATCATCGATGCAAGCTACAGAAAAAGCCGAAAATCAAAACTCAATTCAGCGAGGAAGTCCAACCTCAACTCCTCAACTTAACTACTGTTAAGGATTCGAAAGGCCACGGGGTTTATGCTGCGGACGTGCCTTTTTCGCTATTTTTGAGTTTAAGAATTTCATTAGCGCGATTATTAGGGCTGTTAAACATCTGGCATCATAAACAGGAGAAAACACCAAATCCCAGTTATGACGGGTACCCTTGGAGTCTCTCCTGGCGCTCAATAGAGATTGACGCATCATAAACCCCCTGGACAGGTCGCGCACATGAGGGTCGTTTCTGTCCGCGGGACCTTGGGGCCTGTCTCGGGGTCTCGTTACGGTAGCTCCACACTGCATTTTGTTTATGCAGAAAGGTGGACGGAGTGTATACGGAATTCAGGAAAGACGCCCAACGTGTCACCTTAAGGACACTGATTGGAAGACGAATATTTCCACCCTGAACGGACCTCCTTAGCAGAGGTTAGTGGTGGGATACACCGAGGTCTCGTTAGAAGTTGCGCGAAGGAGGAAAGGTAGAATTCACACTAAAACCAAAAGAAAAGGTTCTCGGCTCCTGTCGGCCTTAGAAATGGCCATACATATACACCTATAGTTTTAATGTACTTGGACTCTTCGACCATAGTAACGGTCACTTACTTAATAAATTATTGTTGTTTTTAAAATCAAGTGTGGTTATTGAACCAGCAGTTATCCACATAACAATCCCGCTAAAACAACTACACACCTCTCATAATGCCTCCACCCTCAAGCACAAAAAGATCTCTCTCCGGCGCATCTTCCACAAGCAGCTCCATACATAGCTAAAAAAAAAAAACAGACAGACAGCGGACAGCGAAATCACTTCCAAAAAAATCCTAAAGAAACCAAGAAAATCATCAAAGTCAGAAATCACTATTGAGGAAGTCTCTCGGCAATTACAACCGGCCGAGGATTTTATTTTAGCCAACGAGAAAAAATACTCACTCGATATTGAGGCTATCAAAAAAATTTTATTCGCGACCCTCAACAATCCAAACATACCCGAAACAGCCTCAAAGTACACAAGTAACACACCCGCTCTAATAGGAATGCTGCTGGACTTTAGAGAGCTTCTCACAGAACGAAGCTTAAAAAGCTGCAGGATAGTCAAACGCTTAAAAAGCTCAGATAATGCAGACATCACTAGTGACGACTCTAGCGCCATAGACGAATTAGAAACAGAATCAATCAGGCATACTTAAATAACTAACATGGATGCAAATAGTAGAACTAGTTCCCAATTCCTGAAAATTCTATTTTGGAATGCTGGAAGCATACTGCAACGATCCCCAGAAATCCAAAATATGTTAAAAAAGGTAGACATTTTAATTTGTTTCGAATCATGGCTCAAAGCAGAAGACAACATTCATCAAGCAGGATTCTTAACATACAGAAACGATAGGACTCAGTCAAGAGGAGGAGGTATTATTATATTTATACGAAAAAATCTAGCTTACGCAGAAATAAGTAGCATAAAAACACCGGATCAAACTGCCGAGATCTGTGGCATACGTGTCAATAATATAAGCCCTATGCTGGAATTAATAGCCTGTTACAGGGCCCCAGGGAACACCCTCACTCAAAATCAATGGGACACCATTGTGCAAAATGTAGAAAATAATCACTGCTGTATTTTAATGGGAGACTTCAATGCACACCATATGAACTGAAACTGCCGATATACTGACAAAAATTGGAAAAGACTTGAAGAAGCTATTGAAACAGGTGACCTATTCTTACACAACAATAATTCATACACGCATATCGACATGTATCGAAATATAAAATCTAACCTGGACTTAGTCCTGTCCTCAACAAACATCTCCGATAAGTTGGACGTCAAAGTATGTGACGACCTGGGGATCGGATCACTTTCCTATCTACGTAGAAATGGCTGTAGAAAAATGTCACTACGGAAAAAAATCCTTTAAATTAAAATCCATCCGCACAGATTGGAATAATTTTAAAGAAAATGTAATCATATTAATGCAAAACGTAATGAAGAATTTCGATAGATCGATGTACTTTTTGATCGTCAAATGTTTAGCTGGCCTCTTGGCCAGCTTCAGCTTTCTCTGTGCTTACCAAAAGCATGTGGCCCGAAAAAGAAAATGTAAGTAATAAATTTATATATATATACACATAGCAGAGTTATTATTATCGTTTACTCTAGCCCGGTTATGTTTACTTTATTTATGAAAAATTGTGTTTTAATATATCTCGGAATTCAAATGATTTTTTTAACATCTTGGGTCGTGTAACCTGGATTACGAGCGGCGTATGGTAGAAAAAAAACAGTCGTACATGTTGCGCAAAGATACGTATTGTTTAATTACAAATGGCAAATTGGAAAGTCGGAAATATAAAAAGTTGAAATTTGAAATAGTGTATGATGCGAAATTATAAAAATTAGTTCAAGAGCCTTTTCATTATTCAATCATATACAAAAAAATGCAAAGTATTTATTATTATAACTTTATTTTGTGAACAATTCACACATATAACTAGTAATACAGTTAACCCTCCTATAACGCGATTAATTCGTACCGCGTTATATGGAAACCGTGTTATAAGAAACTTAGAGTTACATAGCACAAATCATATTAATTCGTACCGCGTTATATAGAAACAGTGTACCGTGTTATATGGAAACCGCGTTTTAAGAAATTCATAATTAGTAGAAACCAGATTAATTCGTACCACGTTATATGGAAACCGCGTTATGAGAAAACCGCATTATAGGAGGGTTTACTCTACAAAAGGCAATAAATATATGGTTACATATTTCAAAACTAAAGGTGCGTCCTCGCGACGACACTTTTATGTCTAGATCAAATATATACGACACTCCAAAAAAGTTCCGGAAGATTGTAAACTGCTTAGAGTCCGCGACACTAAATTCGACCTGTCGTTGCGGGAGTTGCAGCTAGAGCTAGACTGATAACACTGCAACTAGCCCTAGCTAGACATAAAAGACACTTGATCTAGACACAAAAATGTCGTCGTGTAGACGCACCTTTAGTTTTGATAAAAAAATAGCAATGCTGCATCATTTTGGCAATGGCAGGGGAATTCCCTGGCAAATGAAATTGAAAAATGGTGATGCACATGCATAAAATCAGGGGAATTGGCTATTAATTTCAACCGTAAAAGTGAATTAGAAAAATTCATGCTATAGGGGGACTGCTTAAGCCAATTAAGTTGTATTACTATAAAGAAACCGTGTTATAAGAGTACCGCGTTGTATGGAAACCGCGTTATGAGAGTACCGCGTTATAGGAGGACTGTCGCAATTTTTGCTCCGCGTTATATGGAAACCGTGTTATGAAAGTACCGCGTTATAGGAGGGTTGACTGTACTGCAAGAAGATATTCGACACGTTGAAGCATATTCTAACTTATAACGCCAACGATTAGAAATATCAAACATATCTGAGTTGAACGTAAACGAACATGTAATAAACTACAACATTATGAAAGTCTTTGATAGGCAGTTTGCCTATGTTAAGTATCAGTGGACGCAACAAGAAGATATTGGATACATAGAAGCATGTTTTAACTCAGATGTGTTTGATATTTCTAATCGTTGGCGTTATAAGTTAGAATTAGAATAGAATATATGCTTAAATGTGTCCAACATCTTATTTTGTACTATACTACTAATCACAAATGCGAATCGTTCACAAAACAAAATAAAGTTATAATAAGTTACAGTTTTTTGTGTGACTAAGGCTGTGTTTCAATTCACGCATACTGCGCATGAAATTGGTGACATCGTATTGGTGGCATCGTACGATTCCCTAGAATTTCTCTTACTTGCTACCAATACGATGCCACTTCCGGTGCAGCGAGCGGTGCAGTGACTGCTGTTCCTCTGATTTTCTGCGATTGCTGCATGCTTACTGCACTGGAAGTGGCATCGCATTGGTGGCAAGTGAGAGAGATTGTAGGGAATCGTACGATGCCACCAATTTCATGCGCAGTATGCATGAATTGAAACACATCTTAAATAATTGAAAGGCTCGTGAAGTAATGAGAAGAAACATGTAATGTAATATAATTTTTAATTTCGCATCATACATTATTTAAATTTTCAAATTCACACATCATTTCCTAATTTCCAATTTACAATTGATCAATACGTATCCTTGCGCTACATCAGGCGTGCACAGCTGAATGCCCGGCGGGCAAAACTTTTCGGCCGTGTGTGAAAAGAGCATCGTGAACCGCTAGGCCACGCCTTTCTGAGAAACAGTGCCGTGGTGGGGAGTGTTCGCGTGAGTGAGGAGTCGGATGCCCATTACAGTTAGCAACCAGCTTTGCTCAGATGTATGACGTATAGCGAGAAACTGGATGTGTACAGAAATTTGTTTCGCTATTTCTTGAATGTTTTTTAACTTCCCGAACAAAATTAACAAAGCCAATGATACTGATAATATTGATGCATACACCACGCATAGAATTCTTTATTTAACAATATTTTTTTAAAGAAAGGAGTACATAGAGGTAATAATTATATAGTTAAACATATATCATACATATGTATGACCAGTATATTTACATTTAAAGGTGAGAAAAATATGTAATCAGTACATGTGTACATATAATAACAAATAAGTAAAAATAATACAAGTACTACATGTAACAGTATGTACAATATATACAAGTAGTAGTAGATATACATCTAGTGGCTACATTTCCCTAAATTATTATTTTTATTACATGATAATTCAGATTTACAACATTCTTAATAATTGTTGTATATTTGCAACGAAAAATTGTCATCATGTTCTTGAGATTTCATTGCATTACAAAGTGATTATCGTATAGTCGCAATATCATTTCAATGCAGATATCCGCAAATATATAAATATGCAGCGAAAATTTAAAATATTTATGGATGCTTAGCACATGTCCAACAATGATTATTATACATACAATTATTATACATACTGTGAAAAACTAATCTAGACTACGGCGGGGGCGTCTGCCATACATTTTTGTTTTGCAGCCCGTTTTTCCTCAACTAACTGCGTTATATTTGGTTGAACTTTTTGACATGCGCTAAGGATCAATGAACATTTTAAATTATAATCAGTCAACGTGGTTCGACATACAGATTTTGTTCTTTTCATGACTGAAAATAATTGTTCACAAATATATGTCGAACCAAACATTGCTAAGATTCTCGCTGCATATTTATGTATTTTCGGATATTTGGACTGAGGAAAATTTTGATAGAAATTAACAATATCGGGATTTTGAGAGAATTTATGTTTTAAAACCACATCACGCTGGAGGTCAATCAATTCCAGTTGTAACAACAATGGGACTATATTTACATCAATTGAAAATGGTACTGTAAGTATATCGAAATCAATTTGCAGTGCCGTTAAATCCTCAAACCGCGATAGAAATTGTTCATGCAAAGTATTCAAAATTTTTCGATAACGTTGTAAATCTGCATTGCCATTTAATACCGATAATAAGTTAGGGAAATGATAAGCATTTCCGGCTTCAAATTGCGCCATCCATAACTGCAATTTCGCTTTGAACCCGTCAATGGACCTATAATAGTCTATTATCGTTCTAGTTCGCCCTTGTAGAGTAATATTCAACGAGTTTAAATAATGTACTATGTCTGTTAGAACGGCTAAATCGCATATCCAAGTTGGATCCTGCAATTCTGGTGCAGGTTTCGTTGCCGTTTCCATAAAGCCTGCGATGACTTCCCGGAGTTTAAAAAATCTATCAAGCAATTTCCCACGGCTAAGCCATCGCACCTCCGTATAAAATGGCAAGTCACCATATTCAGATTGCAGGTCCTCTAAGAATGTCTTAAACTGTCTGCGTTTTATGCCATTTGTTCGAATATAGTTTGTGACTCGAACAACCACAGACATAACATTATCTATTTCCAGATGCTTACTGCATAGATTTTGTTGGTGGATGGCGCAATGTATAGCCGTAATGTCATGAGGAACTGCTAAATTTTTTAACTTAGTTCGGAGGCGGCCGACAAACCCTATATACTTGCCAACCATGGCAGGAGCACCATCAGTTATACATACAATTAAGTAATACAAACAAGTTTGTGCCACTCTAAATTATTTTGTTCGACCGCGTATTCTACACAGCAGATGATATCTTCTCCTGTAGTAGTTTCTTTTAATGGAAAAAAATCTAGCAGTTCCTCAGTCACTTTCAAATGTATATCTACTCCACGTATGAAGATTGCCAAATTCGGCGTTCCACTGATGTCTGTACTTTCATCGAGTGCTAGTGAGTACGCAATGAAGGTACCGCAAATGGCCCTAATTTGCTCACACACATTAGTGGCCATTTCTTGGATTCGCCACATTACTGTTGTGCGGGAAACACTGATCGCGCCAAATAAGTGTGCCGATTCTGGACACAGTTGCTCCGCTGATTGGACGAGACAATCCTTCACAAATTCCCCGTCGGTAAAAGGCCGCGAATGTTTTGCAATTTTCAATGCAATTTGGTAACTGCACCGTATAACATTTTCATTCTGGCCCTATAGGTAACGAAAATAATAGTTTAGTATACTACTTTATGCCTTCAAGAGGGTAAACTCTATGGCGGGTCAAAAGGACAGTCAACTTTACTATATATTTTTTGTATACTACTATTTCTAAAAAAAATTAAAAGTAAATGTTATCGGCGCACCAGTTCGGTCTATTTATAAGAGTAATTAAATAAAAGCTGTTTTGCAAATTTTACGATTAAATTTCCAACGTTTGGGTCAGTATTGCGACCATTATCAAGGAAAGAATTAAATCAAGAAGAAAACTGCGTTCGCTTTTATAAATTTCGCACGTATTAAACGTTGGAAATTTAATCGTAAAACTTGCAAACCTGTGCAAAACAACTTTTATTTAATTACTCTTATAAATAGACCGAACCGGTGCGCCAATAACATTTACATTTAAAAATTTTTAAAAATTCGTTCGGTCGAAATTCTGAATCATTTTATACTTCTTATGAAATAAACGCAAATGGGGAAATGAAGGAAAAATCGTTGTCCTCGACCCAATAAAGTAGCCTTTTTAATTGTTAAGTAATGTATCAATCATATAATGCCTTTGGGACTAAATTAAAATAACTTACCTCTGCTAACAATTCTGCCGCTTCTTCCAATATTCGGCCCTTTAAGCGGTGAATTTCTGAAGCGCGTTCTATTACGTTTAATTTATCAAAGTCTTTTGCGTGGAAAAGCGCATAATGGCGCTGTAAATTATATTTTTTTATTTGTAGTGTCTTATTGCACACTAAACACTTGGCTGCACTATTTTGTTCTATAAAAAGATAGCTATCTTCCCACGAATCTTTAAAATCACCTACAGATGAGGACTTCCTTTTCGACCCCGAAGCTTGAGCCATAACTATTAATATTTATTACTGTATAGGAATAGGTTTCGACTGGGTTTCGACTCGTGATTCCTAAATGTTCTGCCGTTTCCAAAATTCTCGCTCGATATATGCCCCATTTGTTAGTTGACCGGTTGCCCGGGTGACCAACGATTAGTGTTGCCGATCTGAGATCGAGTAATCGAAATATCGATCTTTTGCCGCGTAATATTCAATTTTTTGGACCAATTTTCGGTATAGGTCGACATAATATAATTTCCAAGAATATAATTTTATTTGATAATATATTCCAAAAAAATAATTTCCTGTCGAAAATCGCAGCTAACGTTCAATGAATTTACTTAAAGCTTTTGTATTGCAAAAAGTCTAATTTTACAAAACCCGACTTAGTTTTGGTACCGGCGAAAATAGGACATCTACCTACTGCAGATATATGCCAAGTTTAAAGTCAATCAGGTGATTGATTTTTGGGATATCATGCTAAAAAATTCGAAAAACATCGTTTTGAGAAAAACGCGTTTAAAGTTTCAGGTATCGTTATTAATTAATTTTTTTAAATGTTTTTTAAATTAATATATTTTGAGGGTTTCTACTAAAAAAAAAAACAAATATCGCGCTCCTTTTCAGGCCGTTAAAGTAGGGAGACTCCTTAAGTGCAATAATGCCATTGAGTTTATTAAAAATGATAAAAAGTTGCTTTGTAATGATAAAGGCAATAAGAAATATGTTTGGAAGAAATAAACACTAATAAGATTAAAATGTACTTTTAGTTTTTTCAAGCGTACTTTTTTTTATACTCCACGAAAACAAATTTACGTTATTTTCCTGTAAAAAAAGGTGGCAACCCTACGAGCAGCATTCATTAAAAGTATCTCTTTCTTTGAAACCTTATAATCATACCTTATTTATGTTTTACACACTTTTTTACAATCAACTGATACCTACAGTTTTGTACGCAAGTTCGGGAACATCTTGTATAATTTTGCAAAAAAGGTGTTGCTTCGATGATTAGTAAGACGTTCCGCTGTTAAAGCTACGTCAAACTCTCTTTCTCTCTCAGAAAATGGAAATTTCAGCACTAAATTAAATATTTTTCCTTTTATTACAGCCTAATTTTGAAACGACTGGTTATATCCTTTACGAACGGCGCGGCAGTTCACGGAAAACGTGAAAAGTCATGTCCGTATTGTAAACGCTAATCCATATTATATGTATATAAATACGACAAAATGCTGTTGTTTCCTTGTAACGTTAAGATATCTAAAAATTACAATACTTTTTAAAAAGAAAGTTAGCTGTCGATGTCTCAATGACTCGTTGCATTTCACCCCATTTCTATTCAATACGTTCTGCTGGCCGAGAGTGCCGCTGAACGTTAGCAACCCACCTTACAGTTTACACGCATACTACTTCAGCTAGTAGCCACAGACTGGGGGAACAGCTCGCGGCTTCGCTCTTCGCTTTGCTCACGAGCAATCGAGAGCGCTCGTGCCCGTGACAGCCTTGCTGTGCAGTCCTGCGCTACATGTATATGACTTTCTTCTATCATACCCCGCTTTTATGAACTCTTGAACTTTTTGGCTAATTAATTGTTTATTAATTTTTACAGAAAGAAGAATCTGACGCTTTATTAGCAGGTAAATAATAAAACAATTCATATTATTATACATATATTCTAACTTTTTTCCACTCATGTGATAATCAAATGAAAATAATTTATTTAGAAATAGACGTGAACTTTGGAGGACTGACCATGGAAACGGATTCATCCCAGCCGCTGGAGACGTCCCAGCCGCTGGAGACGTCCCTGCCGCTGGATACGTCCCAGCCGCCACCAACTATAAACCCGGCCACGGGCGATGGTAAATATTTACACATTTTAAGGAGTTATATGCGTTTAGAATGCTTGAAGATAGGTCTAAATTTCCAAAAAAATATTTGACTAATAAATTTCGTTTTTACTAATTACAGAACCACGCGTTGCGCGCCACCAGCGCAGCGGGTGGAGAGCCAGGGCCCGGCAAGAGGAATGGGCCTTTATAAGTGCTCTTAAGGAGCAGACCACCTCCCTGCGAGCCTGGGCTGTCTCGAAATACGCCCGTGGCCATGGGCATGGCCATGGCCGGGGCCGGGGTCGCGGTCAGGGGCTTATCGACCAGAAATAAAAAAAATATATATTTTTTATATTTTTAATAAATACATATAATTATATATAATTACCGTAATACAGTATCTACTCGTTAGCAGCTCGACGAACGGCAGCGGGCTCCTAAGGCGACTGACACTATTCTGCGCGGCCACTGGCGCGAATGCGAAAACCCAATAGGCCCCTTTACACGGTCGGTCTTGCGCGCGGTACGGCCCGCGGGCCAGACCGCCACACGCCGCGCGGCCCGCAAAAGTACGTGTAGCCGGATCGTGACGCTCCTTCGCGCGGGCCAGAAGGTCGTACCCGTCACTACTTAGAGGCAGCGAGTTCGGGCTCCCATTTCTACGTCGACTCCACATGCTTTTTACACGATCCACCGCAGTGGTGTATTGTGTACTACTTGTTCGATGTGTATCATCGATCTGCGAAACGATCGCGATATACGTTCGCGAAAAGTATACAAATTCCTCGATATGCCTGGCTTATAGAGGATATCATAAATGCTGTTACTGTAGGGTACACTGAAACATCTGTTTTTAGGAAGCTATATTTGGTTGACCTGAAAGTGCTATAAATTCTGGAAATGGTTTACGACTCAGTTATAACGACTGTAAAATTTTACAAGGGTACTTTAAAAAATGTCCAAATGTTTCCCCGACAATGCGATGACAAATGAAATTGCAGTTAACACATTCCCTGTTGTGACGATCGTAATTATTACTATCAACGGCAATAATTACCATGTCACTGGTTGTTTTAATATAAAAACTAATATTAATAGACAATAAATACACATAGGTCTGCAAGTGATGTTATATGTAAGATAAATGATGAAGAGGTGTAATGTGCAAGATGTCTTGAAGAAAGGGGGTAGTCTTCTGATGGCGCGTGATGCAGGTCATATTTTTCACCCACGCTCTTGCGTGGCGCGTCAGAAAGCACCACACTCCTGCACGCGCGCCAGAAAGCACCACGCTCCTGCCCGCGGTCCAACCTCCACTCCGGAAGAGTTTACGTAAGAGACAGCAGAGGTAGTTAGAAAAGGAAAAAACGGCACTTGAAACCAGGCTGGAAGAAATCCTGAGGCGCGCGACCAGCCTGGCAGCCAAGACTCCAGAGGCAACGCCGTCGATAAGCCGTGCCTCGATGGGTTTCAAGGACTTGGACCCTCGTGACCAGGGGGACCGTAAAATGTTGCCCCCTAAGTCGTGGCGAATCGAAAATTCTACATTTCGCACCGGATCTTGGCGAAAGTGACGTGGATCGTTTCGTTATGTTTTTCCGATGAAAATGGTCCAAAAACGACACAAATCGGATTGTAATTAAGGAATCTTCATAATAAATTGATTTCCATAACTTCTTTCAAAATAGTCCGATTTACATGAAATTTGGTATAAATTACATTTGAAAAACGTAAAGAATCCATCGGTATCACTTCCATATCGATACGATAAAGAATAAAGTATACAATTTTTCTGAAACAGGTATTATGAATCCTTGGCCGACCGCAGCGAATTGAGGTCGGCGACACACAGTCGAGGGTGAAATATTCATTACAGCGTATTAAGAAATTCTTTATTCTTCGTCGTATCGATATGAAAGTAACACTAGTGGATTCCTGGCGTTCCACAGTGGTTCGAGTATACTACATGCTAGCCGGACAAAATTATTTTTTCGCGGGTTTGTGTTCACATGGGGTCCAAATTGTTAGCAAACATACCTGATTTGTATTACAGTTTATTATTTCACTAAAAATATCAATAAATTAAAAATATGACTAATTCAATCAAGGAAAAAGGACAAAACGACAGTATTGTACATTAAATATAATTAACAGTTATAACATTATGTCTATTCCTGTAATTTCTGAGTTTTTAAGTTATAAAACCCGGTTTTTGAAATCAGTTTTCTCTGCATCGCTATTAAAATAGTGTTTTACTATAGGTATGTTCCAAGTCGCACAGTGGAACGAGAATGCCCTATTTATTTGGACATCGGCCAAAATTTGAAGTGTCAAAATTCTGTTCTATAGCTTCATTAAATCTTTATTAAGTGTTCGTAGCATTAGAAAACACAAAGAAATAAACTTTATATTCACATTAAGTTTGATTTAATTGTATATGAATCTGACCTATATGAAAATTTCAATCTTTTTGTCTTTCAGTTGCACCACTTTAAACTAGAGCTGTTGTTTTCGCCCGGGTACCCGAGTACCCGGGTACCCGGGTACCCGTGAGACACCCGGGTAGACAAAATTACCCGGGTACCCGTGAGATACCCGGGTAGACAAAAATTACCCGACTACCCGGATACCCGTGAGACACCCGAGTAATTCTGATTTGACAGCCGATCGTCTTTTAACTTTCGATCATTTTCGGCTAACATCACTAATGAACGGAATAAACTTCAAGCAATTAAATGTGATATTGTCTGCGCGTTATGATTATGTAGGGCGCCTTTTATCGATGGTCACAGATATCGAGGACGCTGTATCAAGCTCCTGTTCAATTTTCTTCCGTTTCTCTCCATATAACAATTCCAAGTTTGCAAACGTTTGAAAAGAGTTTTGGGGCACAGGCATCGATAATCGGCATTCACCACGGTCATAAAATCTTTAAAATCCGCACTATTGCTAAATGAAATAGACAGTATGTTTGCCGGAACCACCCTTGTCAGTGCTTAAGTTATCTCCTCCTCTCATTTCGCCGAAAATGAGCTCCTCTATACCTTATTGGGTACACAATCACCATTATCACCTCTCATAGATTAATTTCGACAGTTTAATCTGGCACAGGTCATAAACCACATAATTCTTATTTTCGGAGTTTGGGCAGCGTTAAATGCGTTAACACGAAATTACCCAGCTTTTACGGTGAGCCATAATCAAATAAATTAATCTATAAATAATTGTCAGTACTTATTAACTGAAAAACTAATTACTCTATATTCAATACATAAACGATTAACAAGATACAAACCAGAAATATGATTACACCACTGCAAATAGTACAAAGGTTATTATTAAAGTAACAATAATTCCTGTTCACTGACTAACTAAATTAACTAATATCAATTATATATAGTAACGCAATTAACGAGAATAATAAAAATAAACATACAACAAAACAAACAATAGGAACAATTTAACTTAATTGGAAGTTTGGAAATCTTGGAACGGAATTTCTGGATGGTCCGATTCGCCCCAAGTTTCGGGGCAAATCGGACATTTCTCACTTTTTCGTTTTTTCTTTATAAATGAAAGATTTTATGTTTAGTTTCAATTTTTATATATTCAAATTGAAGCCAAGGGTGTACTGGTTACGAATATATAATAAAATATTAGTTTTTTTTAATGATTAACTATTGTCTTTTTACCGCCAAACAAAGTCAGCCAGCCGCTGACTTGCGGCCCGCCTGAACATTTATGTACATCTTTTGAACTGTAAAAGATATCAGAATGAATTTTTTGCCACAAAATAGGATAAACTTATCCCTTTCTAAATTTGTATAAATATAATTTGCGTGTGAGCAACTATTCAATGCATGTATTTAATAATGAAACATAAAAAGTTTGTAAAACTCATATCAAACAAATACACGTGTTGTTTTACTTATTTCGGAAATAAATTTTTTCATCTTAAATATCATAAAAGTTGTCGGTCTCCTTCACGGGAAGCCGCTAAACAGATCTAGCCCCGACAAACTCCGATTAACGATGCGAACGAAAACCCAGAACGAGTGCATTTTCCTAGGATTTTCCGAGTTCTGCCATCGACTGACGGAGTTGGTTGGGATTAGATAAGACTGATTCCTCTCCTCTTAAGTTAATAGGGGCAGGCACTGTAATAGGGCAAACTACCCTATTGTAGGTGCAAAGAACGTCGACATTTTATGTATCAGAGTCATAATTTCATAACCATAATGCGCAGACAATATCACATTTAATTGCTTGAAGTTTATTCCGTTCATTAGTGATGTTAACCGAAAATGATCGAAAGTCAAAAGACGATCGGCTGTCAAATCAGAATTACTCGGGTATCTCACGGGTATCCGGGTAGTCGGGTAATTTTTGTCTACCCGGGTATCTCACGGGTACCCGGGTATTTGACGGGTACCCGGGTATTTGACGGGTACCCGGGTATTTGACGGGTACCCGGGTACCCGCCGGGTACCCGAGTACCCGACGGGTCGGGTAGTAACAGCTCTACTTTAAACCATTATTGCCTACATTCTATTACTTCATAAGTTCTCAATAATTTACATATTACTGAGTATCTTATTATTAATGATTTTGTACAAAAAACATTCGGAATTAACTTGGATTTCATCAATAAACAACTGTATTAAATAAAAGTGTGTTGCACTCGGTACTATAATAATTCAACTAGTGATTTAAAGTTTTGCTCAAAGTCGCCCAAGGTCTAAAATACCTTAATTTAATCCTTTAATAGTAAGGTTTTGAACTGTAGTAAAATTACCTGCTACTAGCTGCGATTAATAAAATAAATCTAATGTAAACATTTCAGTTCATACGTATTTAACCTCAGCTAGCAGAAATGCTCGATCGTCGCGACACGCGTATATCGACGAACGCATGATCCATTAATATCATCTCTCCGACCTCCATTAGTTAAAACTACAAAACAAGCATTACTTCAGGAAGCAATAGAACTTTTAGCCGAAACAGATGTTGATGTAAATGTAGAAGAAGAGGAATCTCTAATGAACATTAATACATAATTAATATTTAAATGTATATTTTTCTGTTGATATTTTTAATAAAATTGTTATATTTAATAATGAATCGTCACTATAAGTTATACGTAATAATTCATTCAAGGGGGGGGGGGGGGGAATTAACCACCGAAAATTTGGCTATTTTTCGATTTTGTGTTATTCTACTTAACATGAATTGAATGTGTGCAAATTTTTACAATGAAAATCCAAACCGTTTGGAAGTAATTGCCATGTCCAGTTATTGTCCTTACGTCGTTCCACTGTGCGTCGATCCACGTGACAAGGGTTGAATGTACGGAAAGTAGAGACATTCTAGGTTATTTTAATCAATCGGTCGATCTGCAAAAATTTGCAAAACTATATTTTTTATTAATTGTTTTCGAGCGCGACGCTCTGTACCACCAGTCAGTGGATTCAAATAGTATTTTGGTATATGTTCCACGTCGATCCACGCGACAAGGGTTGAATCTACGGAAAGTGGAGACTTTCTAGTTTATTTTAATCAATCGATCGAGCTGCAAAAATTTGCAAAACTATATTTTTTTTTATTGTTTTCGAGTGCGACGCTCTGTAGCACCACACAGTGGATTCGAATAGTGTTTTACTATATGTTCCACGTCGATCCACGCGACAAGGGTGGAATCTAGGGAAAGTGGAGACTTTCTAGTTTATTTTAATCAATCGGTCGATGTGCAAAAATTTGCAAAACTATATTTTTTTATTGTTTTCGAGCGCGACGCTCGACAGGAGAGATAGCACAGTTGTTATACTTTTTGACGGCATTGAGTTTATACGGGGTTCAAATTTTTAGAAAACAAACCTGATTCATATCATATTTGTAAACATAATTAACGACTTGTAACCTAGTAGTAAGTTTTTCTTAATTCTTATGTTTGGAATAATATATTTAAAGTGTTATACCCGTTAATGATAATAAGAACAATATTATTATTATTAGTGACAAAATAAAATGTGATATGAATCAGGTTTGTTTTCTAAAAATTTGAACCCCGTATAAACTCAATACCGCGAAAAAAATATAACAACTGTGCTATCTCTCCTGCTGAGCGTTTCGCTCGAAAACAATAAAAAAATATAGTTTTGCACATTTTTGCAGATCGACCGATTAATTAAAATAAACTAGAAAGCCTCCACTTTCCGTAGATTCAACCCTTGTCGCGTGGATCAACGTGGAACATATAGTAAAATACTATTTGAATCTACTGAGTGGTGCTACCGAGCGTCGCGCTCGAAATCAATTAAAAAATATAGTTTTGCAAATTTTTGCAGATCGATCCATTGATTAAAATAAACTAGAAAGTCTCCACTTTCCGTAGATTCAACCCTTGTCGCGTGAATAGACGTGGAACATACAGTAGAACACTGTTTGAATCCACTGACTGGTGCTACAGAGCGTCGCGCTCGAAAACAATTAAAAAAATATAGTTTTGCAAATTTTTGCATATCGAACGATTGATTAAAATAACCTAGAATGTTTCTACTTTCCGTACATTCAACCCTTGTCGCGTGGATCGACGTGGAACATGTAGTAAAACACTATTTTAATAGCGATGTAGAGAAAACTGATTTCAAAAACCAGGTTTTATAACTTAAAAACTCAGAAATTACAGGAATAGACATAATGTTATAACTGTTAATTATATTTAATGTACAATACCGTCGTTTTGTCCTTTTTTCTTTATTGAATTAGTCATATTTTTATTTTATTGATATTTTTAGTGAAATAATAAACTGTAATACGAATCAGGTATGTTTTCTAACAATTTGGACCCCATATGAACCCAAACCCGCGAAAAAATAATTTTGTCCAGCTAGCATGTAGTATACTCGAACCACTGTGCGTTCTCCCAATTAAAATGATCACAAATATCATGCAAATCGGACTACTTTTACACAAACAATACAAATTATAAAAGGAGTAGGCATTCCGTGGTCCGAACGATGACCAGAACGAGCAAAGAACCTAATAAAAAGAGAATAAATATAAGGAAAGTAACCGTAATAAACGTACTAACGGACTAATTTTTGTACCTATTTAAATATTATACGAAAAGGAAAAAACGGCACTTGAAACCAGGCTCGTCGCGCGCCTCATGATTTCCGCACTGTCAGCCAAGCCTCTGCTTAATTTTTTTTAAATGCTGCCAAAATATGTACAAATATATGCATAAAGTTTTCAATTAATATAATTTGTGGGTTTCTCTGAAAAAAATCCCAAAAATCGCGCTCCTGTTCAGGCCGTCAGAGTAGAGTGATTCCTTAAGAAAGGGTAAAAGATTATTTGCACAGCGTTTGGTTTCCTTAAACGGTTCTTGACCGCGACAACAGCAATCCACTGCTAGTATATTTTCAGAAACACCTAATATCGCCAGAAACGCCAGTACGTTTGCGCACGCGGGGTCCCGCCTGCGCCGTCCTCCCTACAAATTACAAACGGATCCCTTATCGCTCGATTATAAACACGACATATTTGTTTGCATGGTTACAAACTTCGTCCATTAGCTATCCGAATAGAGTGATGGATACACAAAAGTACAACTTTCATACTAAACTACGTCTTTGCCATATTTATTTTTTCTGTCTTTTCAGCTGTTTCTAACTTTCACTTTTACTCCTTTATAAGTACCTACCTGTTCCTACCGTTTCTGCTTCCATGTACCTGGAGTCAAGGGTTCGCCCAGGCCTGGTCAGCGTCAGGAATATTTGGCGACCAGGCCTTTGCAAACCGGGGGACAGCTTTCTTATCCCACGCCTTCTTTTCACCCTCTCTATGTTTTTTCCCTGTTTTTCCTACTTCATCTTTCTGCTATCTTCTTTTATTCGCTATCTCTAACTCGGTCTAGTCTTTCCTTTTTAACCGGCGAAAATTCACGGAGCGGACACTTGGTCTCGAACCGGTTATCAGACAACACGTACCGCGCACGCATTTTTACTGTTTTTCCATATTATTTACTGTTAATTTATTACTGTTAATTGTTACTTTTAATTATTTCTGTTAATTGTTACTTTTAGTTGTTACCATTAATTATTACCGTTACTTGGTATTGTTAATTGTTTCTGTTAATTGTGATTTTTAATTATTACTGTTAATTGTTATTGTTAACTGTTATTTCTGGTTTAACTTCCTTCAATTGTGCGTTTCGCAGATCGATGATATACATCGAACAAGTAGTACACAATACACCACTGCGGTGGATCGTGTAAAAAGCATGTGGAGTCGACGTAGAAATGGGAGCCCGAACTTTCTGTCTCTAAGTAGTGACGGGTACGATCTTCTGGTCCGCGCGAAGGAGCGTCACGATCCGGCTTCACGTACTTTTGCGGGCCGCGCGCAAGACCGACGTGTAAAGGGGCCTATTGAGCGAGCGAGAGGAAACGAAAGAGCCTAATGCGCGTATCACACTAGCTGCTGCGGCTGCCGCTGCCACTGCCGCTGCCGCTGCAGCCGGCTGTTTCCCACTCACACACAGGCGGCGGTTGTTGCAGCCAGCAGAAGATGCCTGAACATTACGGATACTGCTGACACATTTTTAACCTATCTCAAATGTCAACGCGAAAAAAAATAGCCCGTCGGCTGCTGCGGCCATCGCTCGCGGCTGCCGCTGCCGCTGAGGCCAGCGTCCGACCAATCAACGTGAAGCAGTCGACGCTGCGGCTAGGATAGCCGACGGGCTATTTTTCCAAGCCGCAGCGACAGCTGCAGTCAATCACGGCGCAAGGTTTTCGCGCTGTCATTTATTTCCCCTTTTTGGCGTTTTATTGATATTCGCGATGAACATGCAAAAGAGACTGCTTGTGTCATATTATGAAGAAAATGCGAGGAAACGAAAATTGGCAACTGCTTTTTTCATGACGGTCTTGGCATTTTATGATTCCCAATGCCCAGAACGTAGTGTCTGGGTAAAACATTGGATAGCACGTAGGAAAGAGCAAGGTGTTCATCACAACCTCTTTGTAGAGCTTCAATTAGAAGATCCTATGAAATACCGCAGGTAAGAAAAACTATTAAATCGCATTTTGAATGATAATGTGACCACATCGTCGTAATTCACTGTTATCGGTGTTTTTCTATTTCGGAGATTAGGTGCCTTCGCATGACAACTGCTATGTTTGAGGACCCTTTGGCTAAAGTCAGTCCTTTCATTCGAAAGAGAGATACTCATTTAAGAAAGAGTATTCCGCCAGCCGAAAGATTATCTCTCACTCTGAGACACCTTGCCACAGGTAAGTCATATTTAGGACTAATATATGTTATTGAAATACCTCTTACTTTATTGTAACATGTATTATTTTTCAGGCGAATCCCAAGAATCTTTATCATTAAGTTTCAGAATGGGACAAAGTACTATTTCTGGAATTATAAAGGAAACAGTAAGGGCCATTTACAAAGTGCTGAAGGACGAATATTTAAAATTCCCTTCATCACTAGAGCAGTGGAAGGCTGTCGCTCATGATTTTAATGAGCGTTGGAATTTTCCTAATTGCTTAGGCGCAATGGACGGCAAACATTTCGTTTTGGAGCATCCTCTCAAGTCTGGCTCAATGTATTTTAATTACAAAGGTACCTTCAGTGTTGTTTTGTTGGCCATTGTGGATGCACAATTGAGATTTGTTTTTATTGATGCTGGAGCAAATGGTAGAGTCAGTGATCGGGGAATCTGGAATAATAGTGATATGAAAAAGTATGTTGTAAATAGTAATTTTCCCCTTGCACCTCTTCCTGGCACAAATATTATGTTCCCTTATGTTATTGTGGGTGATGAGGGATTCACTTTATCCGAAAAAGTCATGATACCATTTCCAAAGGCATCTTTATCAGGGAGAATGGACAGAAAAATCTTTAACTACAGGTAAGTGTACCTATTATTTGTGTTGACTAATTTATAAAAAGAATAAGATTGTCAATTTTAATATTTTTGAAATTTTTCAGGCTATCACGTGCTAGAAGATGTTCAGAAAATGCATTTGGTATTCTTGTCACTAGATTTCATATATTCAGAGCTCCAATGCGATACGACCCTCAAGATGCCAAAGCCATTATCCTTGCAAGTTGTGCTTTGCACAATTGGCTTCGCACTGATATTGTGGGTCGTGCTATGTACTCGCCTCCTCAATATGTGGACAATGAGAATGTAGCGATGGGTACAGTACAAGAAGGGGAGTGGCGGCAGGCTAATGTAGGGACAGGTGTTGTGGGATTGGTTAACCAAGGGGGTAACCGTCATCCAATTGGTGCACTTGAGCTCAGAGACTGTTTGTGTACATATGTTAATGGTGTTGGAGCTGTCCCCTGGCAAAACAGAATGATCAGGGTTCCACAACAAAATTGAAATTTATCTTTCATATACAAGATAAATAAATAAATTCATTCCGATGTTTCATTTTTAACTTATTATTATTATTATCATTAATACTGCAAGAGAACTGACAATATAGCATTCTCGCATTCTTTTCTCTTCTCTGCATCCATGTTGCGGAGTCAAGACGCTATAAATGTTGAAAAAATTTCCTCATGATCAGGGGGAGCAGCAAGAGGAGGGGCAGTAGGCTGTCTTGAAATATCCCTCATAACGTTCACAGCCTCTTCCATTAAATAAGCGTTTGCCCTTTTAGTTTTCCCTCTTTTACGATAGAGCTGACCAACCTCTTCCTCAGCTGGTCGCTTGCTAATTGGGGTTGAGGCTGCAACTGGGCGCGATGGCACAAGCAGATTTGGGGATGTTGGGCCTGATCTAGATTCCCACAAACTGCTGTCCTTAAACTGCGAACCAAATTTATGTTAAGACATAAACCCAAATAGATAGTAATTAAGAAATGATTTAATTTAAAAATCCACCTGTAGATTATACTCATTATAATGAGTTTGAGTGGCCGCCAAATCTCTCTCCAGAGGTGTAAATTCAGGTTCAGTTGAACTCAGTGAAGAACCAGGCTGCTCATCACACTCCAAAATGACGGATGCAGGTATATTTGATGTTGATGCTGCCTGGACACATATCTTTTTGTAACGTGATTTTGTTGCACCGAGCATTATGACGGATACTGCTGACATTTGGATTTCAAACAAATGATCGTCGGTTTTCGCGCTGACATTTATTTCACATTTTGGCGTTTATTTGAAATCCAAATGTCAGCAGTATCCGTCATAATGCTCGGTGCAACAAAATCACGTTTGCGGCTGAACGCAAAATTTAGTTTTGACCAGGAGGTAATGCTGGCACATGAAGTCGCGAAACGCCCAATACTGTGGGACTCTACAACAGATATTTATAAGAGATCTGATTTGAAGGACGAAGTTTGGGAAGAGGTAGCCAGATGTATGGGTTCGCAATTTTCAAGTAAGTCGAGAATTTCTTTCATCCTCTCCTTAATTATGAAATCACCTCAGTAAATCCAGATTGTTTGTTTTCATCTTTCTTGTGCCTAACTTACAGTCTTGCTTCTGTAGGTAATGATGTATCCACCAGATTCAAGACAATCAAGGATACATTCATGAAGAATCAGAGGAAAATTGAAGGAAGTAAATCTAAATGCAGCGGTGCAGGGGCAGCAGACATTTATAAGCCAAAGTGGGGTCTGTACACCAGTTTGCTGTTTTTAAAAAAGATATGTGTCCAGGCAGCATCAACATCAAATATACCTGCATCCGTCATTTTGGAGTGTGATGAGCAGCCTGGTTCTTCACTGAGTTCAACTGAACCTGAATTTACACCTCTGGAGAGAGATTTGGCGGCCACTCAAACTCATTATAATGAGTATAATCTACAGGTGGATTTTTAAATTAAATCATTTCTTAATTACTATCTATTTGGGTTTATGTCTTAACATAAATTTGGTTCGCAGTTTAAGGACAGCAGTTTGTGGGAATCTAGATCAGGCCCAACATCCCCAAATCTGCTTGTGCCATCGCGCCCAGTTGCAGCCTCAACCCCAATTAGCAAGCGACCAGCTGAGGAAGAGGTTGGTCAGCTCTATCGTAAAAGAGGGAAAACTAAAAGGGCAAACGCTTATTTAATGGAAGAGGCTGTGAACGTTATGAGGGATATTTCAAGACAGCCTACTGCCCCTCCTCTTGCTGCTCCCCCTGATCATGAGGAAATTTTTTCAACATTTATAGCGTCTTGACTCCGCAACATGGATGCAGAGAAGAGAAAAGAATGCGAGAATGCTATATTGTCAGTTCTCTTGCAGTATTAATGATAATAATAATAATAAGTTAAAAATGAAACATCGGAATGAATTTATTTATTTATCTTGTATATGAAAGATAAATTTCAATTTTGTTGTGGAACCCTGATCATTCTGTTTTGCCAGGGGACAGCTCCAACACCATTAACATATGTACACAAACAGTCTCTGAGCTCAAGTGCACCAATTGGATGACGGTTACCCCCTTGGTTAACCAATCCCACAACACCTGTCCCTACATTAGCCTGCCGCCACTCCCCTTCTTGTACTGTACCCATCGCTACATTCTCATTGTCCACATATTGAGGAGGCGAGTACATAGCACGACCCACAATATCAGTGCGAAGCCAATTGTGCAAAGCACAACTTGCAAGGATAATGGCTTTGGCATCTTGAGGGTCGTATCGCATTGGAGCTCTGAATATATGAAATCTAGTGACAAGAATACCAAATGCATTTTCTGAACATCTTCTAGCACGTGATAGCCTGAAAAATTTCAAAAATATTAAAATTGACAATCTTATTCTTTTTATAAATTAGTCAACACAAATAATAGGTACACTTACCTGTAGTTAAAGATTTTTCTGTCCATTCTCCCTGATAAAGATGCCTTTGGAAATGGTATCATGACTTTTTCGGATAAAGTGAATCCCTCATCACCCACAATAACATAAGGGAACATAATATTTGTGCCAGGAAGAGGTGCAAGGGGAAAATTACTATTTACAACATACTTTTTCATATCACTATTATTCCAGATTCCCCGATCACTGACTCTACCATTTGCTCCAGCATCAATAAAAACAAATCTCAATTGTGCATCCACAATGGCCAACAAAACAACACTGAAGGTACCTCTGTAATTAAAATACATTGAGCCAGACTTGAGAGGATGCTCCAAAACGAAATGTTTGCCGTCCATTGCGCCTAAGCAATTAGGAAAATTCCAACGCTCATTAAAATCATGAGCGACAGCCTTCCACTGCTCTAGTGATGAAGGGAATTTTAAATATTCGTCCTTCAGCACTTTGTAAATGGCCCTTACTGTTTCCTTTATAATTCCAGAAATAGTACTTTGTCCCATTCTGAAACTTAATGATAAAGATTCTTGGGATTCGCCTGAAAAATAATACATGTTACAATAAAGTAAGAGGTATTTCAATAACATATATTAGTCCTAAATATGACTTACCTGTGGCAAGGTGTCTCAGAGTGAGAGATAATCTTTCGGCAGGCGGAATACTCTTTCTTAAATGAGTATCTCTCTTTCGAATGAAAGGACTGACTTTAGCCAAAAGGTCCTCAAACATAGCAGTTGTCATGCGAAGGCACCTAATCTCCGAAATAGAAAAACACCGATAACAGTGAATTACGACGATGTGGTCACATTATCATTCAAAATGCGATTTAATAGTTTTTCTTACCTGCGGTATTTCATAGGATCTTCTAATTGAAGCTCTACAAAGAGGTTGTGATGAACACCTTGCTCTTTCCTACGTGCTATCCAATGTTTTACCCAGACACTACGTTCTGGGCATTGGGAATCATAAAATGCCAAGACCGTCATGAAAAAAGCAGTTGCCAATTTTCGTTTCCTCGCATTTTCTTCATAATATGACACAAGCAGTCTCTTTTGCATGTTCATCGCGAATATCAATAAAACGCCAAAAAGGGGAAATAAATGACAGCGCGAAAACCTTGCGCCGTGATTGACTGCAGCTGTCGCTGCGGCTTGGAAAAATAGCCCGTCGGCTATCCTAGCCGCAGCGTCGACTGCTTCACGTTGATTGGTCGGACGCTGGCCTCAGCGGCAGCGGCAGCCGCGAGCGATGGCCGCAGCAGCCGACGGGCTATTTTTTTTCGCGTTGACATTTGAGATAGGTTAAAAATGTGTCAGCAGTATCTGTAATGTTCAGGCATCTTCTGCTGGCTGCAACAACCGCCGCCTGTGTGTGAGTGGGAAACAGCCGGCTGCAGCGGCAGCGGCAGTGGCAGCGGCAGCCGCTGCAGCTAGTGTGATACGCGCAACGCGTCGTAGAAACGAGCTGCTAACGAGTAGATACTGTATTCTGGATACTATCATTTATTGCTGCCGATGGGTATTGCTAGGGTGACTCTTATTTTCGATTTTTCTGTTTTCTTCGGGACACACTCCAGATTAGTTCCAAAAAATTAAAATAATAAAATAATAATAATAATAAGTATTATTACAAATAACAAATAAGGCAGGTGATGAGGAAGGAGAGAAAGCTGGTGATCTTCTTTATAGACCTAAAGGCGGCTTTTCACTCGGTGGACAGGGAGGTGTTAGTGAGGGCGCTGCGGAGGAGGGTGGTGAGAGAGGGGCTAGTGGAAAGATGTGAAGAGGTGCTGAAGGAAACGGTGTGTAGGGTGAGAGTGGGAGAGGAGGTAGGGAGGGAATTCTGGACAGCTAGGGGAGTTATACAGGGATGTCCGCTGAGCCCGAGTTTATTCACATTGTTGCTGGCGGATTTAGACGAGGAGTTAGAGAGGGGAGGATGGGGAGTGGTGAAGTTAGGAGAAAAGAAAACGTATACGCTGGCATATGCGGATGATGTGGCGCTGGTAGCGGAAGAGGAGGAGGGAATGAAGGGGATGATGGCTAGGCTGGAAAGATATTTGGATGGGAAGGGGTTGCAACTAAATGTGGGGAAATCAAAGGTAATGAGGTGTAGGAGGGGGGGGGGGAGGGAGGTGGAAAAAGGTGGTGTGGAGGTGGAAGGGAAAGGTGGTGGAGGAGGTGAGGGAATATAAATATTTGGGGTATACGTTGATGGCAAATGGGGGACAGGAGGCACATGTGGGGGAGAGGGTGAGAAAGGCGGCGGGGGTGATGGGGCAGGTGTGGGGTATCGGAAAAAGGAGGTTTGGGAACGACTGGGGAAAAAGGGTGTGGATGTTCGATAGGTTGGTATAGGCGACGGTGGGATATGGAGTGGAGATATGGGGGTGGAGGGAAAGGGAGAGGGTGGAGGGGTTGCAGGAGAGATTCCTAAGATGGGTATTGGGGGTGGAGTGGTGTACACCGGGGTACATGGTGAGGGAGGAGTTGCAGCGGGACATGATGAAGGGAAGGGCGGGGATGAGGGCTTGGGCTTATGAGAGGAAGTTGGAGGAGGGGCAAGGTGGGGAATTGGCAAGGAAATGCTGGGAAGAGATAAAAGGTAGGGCGAAAAGGGGGAAGGTGCTGGGAGGATGGGAGGAGGAAAGAAAGGGGTTTTTTGAGGAGAAAGGGTGGACAGTGGAAGGAGTGGAACTCATGAGGGGAAGGGGGGAATTGAGGGGGGAGGAGTTGGTATGTAGGGGAAGGAAGTTAGAGGAGGTGGAAAGATGGAAGAGGATTGGGGACTCAAAATATAATAGGTGGTATGCGATGGTAAAAGGGGTGGGGGTGCCGGGGTATTTAATGAAGGGGTGGGGTGAAAGCTGGTGGAGGCGAGTGGCAAGATTTAGGCTGGGTAATGAGATGAAGGGAGGGAGGTATTGGGAAAAGGAGGAGGATAGAAAATGCAGGGTGTGTGGGTGGGGGGAGGAGACGTGGGAGCACGTGTGGGAGATGTGTACTGATTGGGGGAAGGATAGAGGGTGGCAGGAAATGGTGAGGGAGGTGTTGAGTGATGAGGGAGGGGGGGGGGAGGAGTGGATGAGGAGGATAGAGGAAAGGAGGGGAGGTGGAGTGGAGGAATGGAAGGCTACGGATTGAGAGTGAAAGGAAGGCGAGCGGAAGCGGAGGTCACAAGATAGGGAAGAGAGGGCGAGGGAAAGCGTGCGTGGCGGTGGCAGGCGAGCGAGCGAAGGAGATTAGGTTAAGTGCGAGTAGTTTGTAAGGATAGATGTAAGAGAAGTAGGTGTAAGAATTGTAAACCCTGAGGGGACGCAATAAAGACTATATATATATACAAATAACAAATAGTTTTTGGGACTATTTTCGCTAACTCTTCGTCGCGCGAGGAAAAGTAATAGAACATAAAAGATGCTCCTTGTCCGGATTTAGAACTTTTTTTTCACATATATTTTTATTTAATCAATAACTTGGAGAATATTATATAAACTCGACTTCGCATGCTGTTAAAGATATAGACTCTTTATTTTTATTTTTTTGCAAATTTCGTTCCCACAATTTCAGGAAACATTCATGACATATCAAACACTGAAAATAAGAAAAAAAAAATTTATCTCTTGCATATTTCGGTATATGCCCCCCCTTAAATGTTTAAAAAATAGTCCTCGAAAATAAAAATTCCATTTTTATGTTCACCTTCATAAATTTATTTTATATATATATACACATAAAAATTGCTTATTTATCGTGCAGCCAGCACGGTTAGTTTTCTTTCAGCTGTTGAAATAATTCTCTTCGTCTGCATCGGTAACTGAAAAATAGGACACATTTACTAATTATTTATAAATCATCACACGTGCTCAAAATCATTGAATAAATAATTGCGTATGCAAAACCCTACCTGCAAATTTGTGCGTACATAGTCTGACGTAGATCACACAGCATCATCTCCTGCTTCGATTATCTGTAAACATATAAATTCCACATTTTAGTTATTTTAGTTATAACTTAACGTAGAACTTATTATATATAGAAATAGAGTGGCATTTTGCTGCAGTAAGTGTAGAGACTACAAAATATGTCCGAAGGAAGTGAGAGCGTATGGCAGAAAGTCTTGTTGCTGGAAATTTAAATGCTAATGGTAATAATTTAGCGAAAATGAACGAAGAGATACAATATTTTCAACGCACAATTGATTGGTTTTGGAATAAAATTAGTTTAGTATGTTAATGGGAAATTAAAAAATTAATGAATTAATGAATGCGTGGCAACTACTGTGGATTTTATTAAAGTATTACGAATGTCTTTCACAAAAGATTGAAAAGCATCAAGGGAGATGTGTTTTCAACGTACTTTCTTCACTAATAATGTGACTGAACTTGTGCGAAACAAGATTAACTATTTAATCTTCTCCGGACATCCTCCAAGCCTGTGCATTCCCTTCATTTCTGTCCATCCAAGCCTGTGCGTCCCCTTCAATTCTATATCCAAGCCTGTGCGTCCCTTACATTTTTATCCAAGTCCTCTGCGTCTTCTTCATTTCTAAATATAATATATATAAGCTTTACATAAAATCTCTAAATTGCTGGTATAAAAATATCTAGCAATTTAAACGCAATGCAATTTGTTACAATATATATTATTTTGTGCGAAAGAAGATGCTTCTCTGTCGAAGCTTCTCCGGGCAACTTCCAAGTCTGCGACTCTACATACTAAATCGATTTAAAAAATTTTGGCGACTTACCTTGTTAATTAATACAATAATTCAGTCTTCTATTTGGTGTAAAAACTCGTGACATGTCAAAATTTCGGAAAACTTCATTTGACATTTAGCATTTGGTTGGTTATAGTATATCTCTGTCTAGCTGTCACATCACAAAATATTTGGTTACACGATTGGCCGAACCCACATCCAATGAACGACGTGCCTGAGAGACATTTCCGGTAATTATTTACTTTAGCGATTCCTCACCGATTCTGATGAAATTTGGATATGTTGTCAGGGACACGATTCTGTACAACTTTTTCATGTACATGTTACCCCCGCTCGGCCTTAGTTTCCGAGATATTTACGAAAAAGTTACGCTGATGCATTGTAGGCCCACCTGCGGTCGAACTCGAGCTCGAGCTGAAAGATGGAACGAAACAAAGTACCAAAGTGTCGACTCTTTTGTTTCGTCTTGCCCGTTTTCGGATTCTCACAGTCTCGATAATAGAAAGGCGGCTATAAGGGCTGTGTAGTATATTTCACGAGTACCTTCGGTATTTGCAGTTACTGTGTTAAAACGTGGTTTCATATTATAAAGTAAAATGAAGTTATATGAATTTTTGAGCATTTGTAATAATTACGATGAATTAATTGATTTTTTAATTGTACGAAAAGTGATCCACGGTGGTAGACTTGTCGATTAGCATGACAATCACCGATTTCGATGCGCTTGAAATATGTTGTAGAAGTTAACATTCTGAACAACTTTTTCCTTTGCCGAAAATGGCGGTCAGCTCTAGTTTCCGAGATATTCGCAAAAAAAATCCACGGTGGACTCGAGGTGGTCGGTCGCCGGCGGGATTTGTTATAATTCTGGCCGTCTCACGGCGCTTACGCGGGCACACGGCCCATTCGAGTTTATCACTTAAAAGAATATTTCTACAGATTTGGCACACGGCATACGCGCCGTGAGACGGCCAGACTTATGACAAATCCCCCCGGCGACCGACCACCTCGAGACACCGAACCCTTTTCCTCTTTGTTTTATTTTTTGCTTCGTACGATGTGGCAAGACAGTGAAAGAACAATGTTTCGCGATTAAGTTTTATTGCCTTCTCACATTTAGGGCACTGAATAACATTTTGAAAAATGTTTTTTTCGATTAGATAATCTATACATTTTTCTTCGGAATTTATTTCGCGTACAAATTCAGTAAAAGACTTCATGTCTTACATAAAATGTTTTCTCACTAGGGTAAGTGTGGGTATTACTGCGGATGTCCCGATTACTGCGGATATTCTAAACCAGTTCATATTTAATGTTGGGAAGTACATAATCTCTTGAAAATTTTTGCTAAAATCATTTTAAACTCTATTACAGGTAATTATTAATAAATATGTACTGCAAAGTTATTATTAATTCTTTTATCGTAGTTTGAAATTCGTTAAGGCGAATCTTCGGTCAATTCCCGATATGGCGGTCATGAACACCTACTTGAAAAACTGATATTTTTGTTATTAAGAGTAATACATGTAATGTAGCGTTATTGCTCGATAGAATAAGAGTTGTTTTTTCAGAAAAACAGTAAATCAGTCGTCTAAATTTTAGTTTTAATTTTGATTTCGCACCGCAGTATTAGGTGGAGTACTTGACATCATGTGCATGTATTACTGCGGACCGACGACTGTATTCACTTACGTCTATATAACCTGCAAAGTAAACAACGGTGCGTGCAACGACGTGTAACTCTGTAAACATGCCGCGAAAAAATTTAAGTGATAATAAGGAATCAAGAAATAAAAGTGATATTTATATTAAGGTTATATATCGCTTGACATCAGACCGCAGTAATACATGCGCAGTAACTGGTGTTTCGTTAGTAACTGGCACGCAGTAATGCATGCATTTCCGCAGTAACTCCTGCAATGACATTGATCGACTAATTAACTGATTAATTAACTGTGCTTATTACATCGCCCTTATATTTTTTTATGGAATTATTAAGGTCCCACCTTTCTTTTAAAAAAATAAGGAGAAACTTTCATTCATTTGAACGTCGTATCGAAGGTTCTAAAGTTAACCTACCTTAAAAATCCGCAGTAATACCCACACTTACCCTAGTCCTTCTATGAAACTGCTACCGAGGAGACTGCAGTTACATGCATCGCGCGACGGCGCGCACCAATTGTTTCTATTCTGTTTCAATTGTTTGTTTTCTGTTTTCGTCGAAAGCCAACAAATGTTACGCGCCGTCTGCGATGCTTCTGTAGCGCTCAGAAATTATAAGTAAAGATTTTTGGAAATATCTCGGAAACTAGAACCGACCGACGTTATATGTATAGGAAAAAGTTGTTCAGAATCATGCCCCCTACAACGTATTTCAAGAGCATCGAAATCGGTGATGGTCATGCTAATCAACAAGTCTACCAAAAAATATTTTTGCGAATATCTCGGAAACTAAGACCGAGCGGGGGTAACATGTATAGGAAAAAGTTGTTCAGAATCATGCCCCCTACAACGTATTTCAAGAGCATCGAAATCGGTGATGGTCATGCTAATCAACAAGTCTACCAAAAAATATTTTTGCGAATATCTCGGAAACTAAGACCGAGCGGGGGTAACATGTATAGGAAAAAGTTGCTCAGAATGTGGAGTTTTACAACATATCCAAATTTCTTCAAAATCGGTGAGGAATCGCCAAAGTAAATAATAACCACATTTCCTCACCCCCTCTTGCCTAGAAGTGTAGGACGATGACGATGAAGATCTTAATTTTACGAACATGAAAATCGGCAAATTGCCACTTTACAACGAAATATCTCAGCTCATAAGACACGTAGGAACAAAACGAAGACACTTTTCTCATGTAAATCATACCCAGGCTATCCATTAAGACCATTCAAAATCGAATCGGATCAGCCGTTATTGAGATTCTGAAATCTCAGGGTTCAGAATAGCGAGTCGTGACGTAATAGAGACACGGCAGTGCTCGCGCTGCGCATATATATATACACTTGGCGCGAGACACCGTGTCTCTTGATTATATGTTTTGAGATTCAACATAATTTATATGCGTTACATTCGCCCCCTGTTAGTACCGCCCCCGGTCTACCCTACATATTTTCGCTTTTTCAGTTTTTAAAAATATGAGTAAAATAATAACGTACAGAATTTGTGTAAGTGTGAACAATAATAGTAGTAATAAAATACAAATTTATCTAAATGTAAGTCTTCTTTGAAGTTTAGTTTCTGTGTTAAGGACTTGGGAATAAAAATAATTATCATTGGAAATCGTGTTTCCTTAGCCTACTATATTTTATTTAGTGTGCAAAGTGTGCAACCTCTAAATATTACTCAATCTTCCTAAAATTTGTCAGATATTTTTTTGTATATGAATAGGAATCGGACATCTAGTATAGCCGTCTTGGCCCAAAAAGGGGTGCGTCCTTCCTCAGGCTTTCGCCTATACGAACTGTTTGCGAGTGAAATGAGTGGATCAGGATACTTAGACTGGGTAGAAGATTGAGCACATGAATTGCAGTGAAACACTTTGTCCTTGATTTATTTAAAACTCGATGAGTCGATGCGTATATAAAGAGTGAATAGCACACGCGATTTATATTAAACCCGGTGCTGAGTGAATTTATGAGTGACTACAAGTATGATTAAGACCACGATGGTGGTTCACCACGTGGCGTCCACTACAATTGTATTAATTGCGGACTGAGTGACTGGATTATGAGTTTGAGTGTTTTAAGAATGAGTGAGTGTTCAGAGTGATTGACTTGAGTACAGAGTGTGGATATAAGTTGCACAATAACGCAAAAGTATTCCGCGACGCGTACAAGAGGCTTCGTTGGTAACGAGGAACAAGACAAGAGTGCGAATATGGCGGACTTCCGCTCACGCTTCTTCTCGGTTCTTCGAGAGCAGCGTCGCTGGTTTCTGATTGGCTGTTAGGTTTACGTGTTACGCGGTGATTGGCTGAGCGTACGATTGTGAGTAGCGATCGATCGATTGTCATCGATCGTCGGATCAGCCCCTCGGTCCGCTGCCCAGTAGGTGCTGCCGCGAAAGTGAGTGTGGCGGCGAAGGGAACTATGCCATTCCCAAACATTCTCCCGCCGTCAGCAACAGAGTTGATGAGGTTAACCTGAAACAGGCAAAACTGCCAACTTTGCGATTGGCCTGATTAGAGTGGTGGTCGCCGTCTTGATAGTCACGACCCTCGTGAGTCCGTCCTTTCCAGGATGCAGAGTGAGTACCCGAGCAAGTAGCCACTTGCTTGGGGGAAACCTTTCATCGGTGATGAGTACCAATGACCCGACCTTGATGTCATTGGATGGGTGATGCCATTTTGAAATGGCTTGCTGACGCTGTAGATAGTGAGTGGACCATTGAGACCAGAATTGTTGTATCTTCTTCTGGATGAGTTGCCATCTCGCTGATGGTGTGAGTGATGAATGTTCCAGAGACGGTTCAGGTAAGGTTTTCAATGGTTTTCCGATGAGAAAATGAGCTGGGGTGAGTGTTGAAAGGTCCTCACGGTCATCGCTGAGAGGCTCGAATTGTCTTGAGTTAAGCGTGGCTTCGATTTGAGTGAGAAGAGTGCTAAACTCCTCATATGTGAGAACAGTCTCATGAACGGTCCGTCGCAGATGGTACTTGATGGATTTTACAACCGCTTCCCATTTTCCTCCCATATGTGGTGCCGCTGGTAGATTGAAGCACCATGTTGTGTTGTCGTTGACAAACAAAGAAGCCAGTTGTTGATTTTGTTTTGAGCCTTGAGTGAACATACTTTTGAGTGTGGTGTCCGCACCGACGAAGTTGGTTCCACAATCTGAGTAGATGTTGTGTGGAATTCCTCGTACTCTTGCTCTTCTGAAGTGAGTTTTGATTGAGTTTCCCTTGGAAGCTCCTCTTGAATCCAAAACTTCTCCAATAGATCATGTACCGATGATTCGTCCTCTTGTACATGTAGTGTGTGGTAAGATGACGGAATGAGTGAAGTGGTTACATCGATTGGTCCAAGTATGAGCCATCCAAAGATTGAGAGTTGTGCTATTGGCATGGATGGAGAGCCCCTGATTATATTGGGTTTTATGATTTGTACATATGTGTCCGCTCCAATGATTATATCGACAGATTGAGGTTTGAAAAAGTCAGGATCTGCCAACTTGAGTGCTGCGAGATGTGGCCACCTGTGAGTGGGCACCTCGATTGAAGGTGTACTTGAAGTTACTGACCTGAAAACATGTGCTAGTAGAGTCACTGTCACCTTTCGATAATTTGATTGCAGAGTCAATGAGACGACACCTCTCGTCTGAGTGGACTACTTTCCACCAATGCCAATGATTGAAATGGTTGAGTGAGTGCGTTTGACGTTGAGTTGTGTAATGAGTTCCTCCTTCACAAAGGTAAGCTCTGATCCAGAGTCAACGAGCATACGAACCTGTTGAGTTGACGTGGGAGTGATGAGTTGTGCTCGTGCAGTTGTTAGGAGCGTGATTCCGTTGTATGCTGATTGAAGCTGCGATGAGTGTAGCTGCGTTGATTGAATGTGCGATGATTGAAGCTGTGTTGAGTGAGGCTGTGATGAGTGAGCTGGCGATGAGTGAAGCTGCGTTGAGTGAGGCTGCGATGAGTGTTCAGGCAATGAGGGTGCAGGCGATGAGTGTGCAGGAGAGAGTTGAGTGGACGAGTGTTGTGGGTTGACGACTGCCCCGACACTTCAGTGGGGCTGATTGACATGCCTTGTTTCCTCAGTCTGAGGTTGAGTGGACTTCTGTTCCGGTATGTGGAGCATTGTGTGATGCTGGATGCCACACTGTTTACAGCGGTGCGGTGACTTGCAGTTTGCGGATGAGTGGCGCCCGCAGCAATTGTAGCACAACAGATTGTTGGCTACAACCTTTCGTCGTTCCTGCACCGACATTGCCTTAAACTTTGGGCACACAATCAGGAAGTGATCTGCTCCACAGCAGTCACATTGGAACACCCTTTTTGTGGATGCTTGTGACGCCTGATTGGCTGCGGCTCGCTGAGCAATGAATCTCGAGTTGTTCTTTGATTGAGTGCTGGTGGAGGCACTGTGGGAAGACGGAGTTTCCGACCTTTCCAGTGCCCTCACTTTGTTTGATACAAACTCCTTCACCTGTTGGAAAGAAGGGTATTCGGTCGTCGACCCAATGGAGGTTTCCCAGGCCTCCCTTGTGTTTCGGTTGAGCTGACGAACCACATGGTGAGTTAGCATGCAGTGCCCCAGAGTTTCCGTGACACCGAGTGATTTGAGAGCCGTCTCCACGGTCTCAACGGTTGAGATCAGCTGCTTGAGTGCGGCAGTGTTTTTTCCCACTACTGATTTGGTCGTGAACAGTTTTGTCCAGTTGCGCCTGGATTAGTAGCCTCTTGTTGGAGTAGGTCTCCCTAAGAAGCTTCCATGCGGGCTTGAACGAGGCACCTTTCAGAGGTAGAGCTTCTACCTTCTGAGCTGGCTCGCCTGACAAGCTGGTGCGCAGATACTGCAGCTTCTCTATGTCGGTCAGCAGCTTGCTGGTGCCGATGATTGAGGCGAAGAGTTCGCTGTGCGCAGGCCACTCAAGGTAGTCACCTTTGAATGTAGGTATCGCCAGCTCAGGGAGTTGCCCTGTCGGTGGCGCTGATCTTGCTGATTCAGATGAATAGTGAGGTTGGAATGGTGCCAGCTCCTGCTTCAGCTTTCCAATCTGTAATCGGATGTCGAAACAGAGCTCCGTCTCTTTGAACAGCATATTCTTATTGAAGTAGTCATGGTCTCGCTGACTTCTGGGCCATGCTACTTCGAAGTATGCGTGTTCTTTCTGGAAGGCCTTTAAGGTCTTCCAGATGAGTGGAGTATATTTTCAGATCGTCCATCGTGACGTCTGGCGCACATGAAGGAAGCCGATTTTTTAGCGCTTTCAGCGACTCTATCCTTGAAAGTTGAGTGTCCGCCTTGGACAGAAGCTCTGACGGAATACCTCCAGGAGACGAGGCTCTCGTCTCCCTCTTGTCCCCGACAGTGCTGTTCCCCGAAGTCTCCGAGGGCAGCGTGAGTGTGGTGAGATTGGGCGAGGTTGCCCGTGACGTCGTCTGGGACTTGGTCGCCTTTGGTGGCTCGTCACCGGCCATGAGTGATGACGTATAGCACTGTTCTTTCACAACACTGCACTACCAGTCTAAGATCCGGCTCGAAGGACCAAAAATGTTTGCGAGTGAAATGAGTGGATCAGGATACTTAGACTGGGTAGAAGATTGAGCACATGAATTGCAGTGAAACACTTTGTCCTTGATTTATTTAAAACTCGATGAGTCGATGCGTATATAAAGAGTGAATAGCACACGCGATTTATATTAAACCCGCTGCTGAGTGAATTTATGAGTGACTACAAGTATGATTAAGACCACGATGGTGGTTCACCACGTGGCGTCCACTACAATTGTATTAATTGCGGACTGAGTGACTGGATTATGAGTTTGAGTGTTTTAAGAATGAGTGAGTGTTCAGAGTGATTGACTTGAGTACAGAGTGTGGATATAAGTTGCACAATAACGCAAAAGTATTCCGCGACGCGTACAAGAGGCTTCGTTGGTAACGAGGAACAAGACAAGAGTGCGAATATGGCGGACTTCCGCTCACGCTTCTTCTCGGTTCTTCGAGAGCAGCGTCGCTGGTTTCTGATTGGCTGTTAGGTTTACGTGTTACGCGGTGATTGGCTGAGCGTACGATTGTGAGTAGCGATCGATCGATTGTCATCGATCGTCGGATCAGCCCCTCGGTCCGCTGCCCAGTAGGTGCTGCCGCGAAAGTGAGTGTGGCGGCGAAGGGAACTATGCCATTCCCAAACATTCTCCCGCCGTCAGCAACAGAGTTGATGAGGTTAACCTGAAACAGGCAAAACTGCCAACTTTGCGATTGGCCTGATTAGAGTGGTGGTCGCCGTCTTGATAGTCACGACCCTCGTGAGTCCGTCCTTTCCAGGATGCAGAGTGAGTACCCGAGCAAGTAGCCACTTGCTTGGGGGAAACCTTTCATCGGTGATGAGTACCAATGACCCGACCTTGATGTCATTGGATGGGTGATGCCATTTTGAAATGGCTTGCTGACGCTGTAGATAGTGAGTGGACCATTGAGACCAGAATTGTTGTATCTTCTTCTGGATGAGTTGCCATCTCGCTGATGGTGTGAGTGATGAATGTTCCAGAGACGGTTCAGGTAAGGTTTTCAATGGTTTTCCGATGAGAAAATGAGCTGGGGTGAGTGTTGAAAGGTCCTCACGGTCATCGCTGAGAGGCTCGAATTGTCTTGAGTTAAGCGTGGCTTCGATTTGAGTGAGAAGAGTGCTAAACTCCTCATATGTGAGAACAGTCTCATGAACGGTCCGTCGCAGATGGTACTTGATGGATTTTACAACCGCTTCCCATTTTCCTCCCATATGTGGTGCCGCTGGTAGATTGAAGCACCATGTTGTGTTGTCGTTGACAAACAAAGAAGCCAGTTGTTGATTTTGTTTTGAGCCTTGAGTGAACATACTTTTGAGTGTGGTGTCCGCACCGACGAAGTTGGTTCCACAATCTGAGTAGATGTTGTGTGGAATTCCTCGTACTCTTGCTCTTCTGAAGTGAGTTTTGATTGAGTTTCCCTTGGAAGCTCCTCTTGAATCCAAAACTTCTCCAATAGATCATGTACCGATGATTCGTCCTCTTGTACATGTAGTGTGTGGTAAGATGACGGAATGAGTGAAGTGGTTACATCGATTGGTCCAAGTATGAGCCATCCAAAGATTGAGAGTTGTGCTATTGGCATGGATGGAGAGCCCCTGATTATATTGGGTTTTATGATTTGTACATATGTGTCCGCTCCAATGATTATATCGACAGATTGAGGTTTGAAAAAGTCAGGATCTGCCAACTTGAGTGCTGCGAGATGTGGCCACCTGTGAGTGGGCACCTCGATTGAAGGTGTACTTGAAGTTACTGACCTGAAAACATGTGCTAGTAGAGTCACTGTCACCTTTCGATAATTTGATTGCAGAGTCAATGAGACGACACCTCTCGTCTGAGTGGACTACTTTCCACCAATGCCAATGATTGAAATGGTTGAGTGAGTGCGTTTGACGTTGAGTTGTGTAATGAGTTCCTCCTTCACAAAGGTAAGCTCTGATCCAGAGTCAACGAGCATACGAACCTGTTGAGTTGACGTGGGAGTGATGAGTTGTGCTCGTGCAGTTGTTAGGAGCGTGATTCCGTTGTATGCTGATTGAAGCTGCGATGAGTGTAGCTGCGTTGATTGAATGTGCGATGATTGAAGCTGTGTTGAGTGAGGCTGTGATGAGTGAGCTGGCGATGAGTGAAGCTGCGTTGAGTGAGGCTGCGATGAGTGTTCAGGCAATGAGGGTGCAGGCGATGAGTGTGCAGGAGAGAGTTGAGTGGACGAGTGTTGTGGGTTGACGACTGCCCCGACACTTCAGTGGGGCTGATTGACATGCCTTGTTTCCTCAGTCTGAGGTTGAGTGGACTTCTGTTCCGGTATGTGGAGCATTGTGTGATGCTGGATGCCACACTGTTTACAGCGGTGCGGTGACTTGCAGTTTGCGGATGAGTGGCGCCCGCAGCAATTGTAGCACAACAGATTGTTGGCTACAACCTTTCGTCGTTCCTGCACCGACATTGCCTTAAACTTTGGGCACACAATCAGGAAGTGATCTGCTCCACAGCAGTCACATTGGAACACCCTTTTTGTGGATGCTTGTGACGCCTGATTGGCTGCGGCTCGCTGAGCAATGAATCTCGAGTTGTTCTTTGATTGAGTGCTGGTGGAGGCACTGTGGGAAGACGGAGTTTCCGACCTTTCCAGTGCCCTCACTTTGTTTGATACAAACTCCTTCACCTGTTGGAAAGAAGGGTATTCGGTCGTCGACCCAATGGAGGTTTCCCAGGCCTCCCTTGTGTTTCGGTTGAGCTGACGAACCACATGGTGAGTTAGCATGCAGTGCCCCAGAGTTTCCGTGACACCGAGTGATTTGAGAGCCGTCTCCACGGTCTCAACGGTTGAGATCAGCTGCTTGAGTGCGGCAGTGTTTTTTCCCACTACTGATTTGGTCGTGAACAGTTTTGTCCAGTTGCGCCTGGATTAGTAGCCTCTTGTTGGAGTAGGTCTCCCTAAGAAGCTTCCATGCGGGCTTGAACGAGGCACCTTTCAGAGGTAGAGCTTCTACCTTCTGAGCTGGCTCGCCTGACAAGCTGGTGCGCAGATACTGCAGCTTCTCTATGTCGGTCAGCAGCTTGCTGGTGCCGATGATTGAGGCGAAGAGTTCGCTGTGCGCAGGCCACTCAAGGTAGTCACCTTTGAATGTAGGTATCGCCAGCTCAGGGAGTTGCCCTGTCGGTGGCGCTGATCTTGCTGATTCAGATGAATAGTGAGGTTGGAATGGTGCCAGCTCCTGCTTCAGCTTTCCAATCTGTAATCGGATGTCGAAACAGAGCTCCGTCTCTTTGAACAGCATATTCTTATTGAAGTAGTCATGGTCTCGCTGACTTCTGGGCCATGCTACTTCGAAGTATGCGTGTTCTTTCTGGAAGGCCTTTAAGGTCTTCCAGATGAGTGGAGTATATTTTCAGATCGTCCATCGTGACGTCTGGCGCACATGAAGGAAGCCGATTTTTTAGCGCTTTCAGCGACTCTATCCTTGAAAGTTGAGTGTCCGCCTTGGACAGAAGCTCTGACGGAATACCTCCAGGAGACGAGGCTCTCGTCTCCCTCTTGTCCCCGACAGTGCTGTTCCCCGAAGTCTCCGAGGGCAGCGTGAGTGTGGTGAGATTGGGCGAGGTTGCCCGTGACGTCGTCTGGGACTTGGTCGCCTTTGGTGGCTCGTCACCGGCCATGAGTGATGACGTATAGCACTGTTCTTTCACAACACTGCACTACCAGTCTAAGATCCGGCTCGAAGGACCAAAAATGTTTGCGAGTGAAATGAGTGGATCAGGATACTTAGACTGGGTAGAAGATTGAGCACATGAATTGCAGTGAAACACTTTGTCCTTGATTTATTTAAAACTCGATGAGTCGATGCGTATATAAAGAGTGAATAGCACACGCGATTTATATTAAACCCGCTGCTGAGTGAATTTATGAGTGACTACAAGTATGATTAAGACCACGATGGTGGTTCACCACGTGGCGTCCACTACAATTGTATTAATTGCGGACTGAGTGACTGGATTATGAGTTTGAGTGTTTTAAGAATGAGTGAGTGTTCAGAGTGATTGACTTGAGTACAGAGTGTGGATATAAGTTGCACAATAACGCAAAAGTATTCCGCGACGCGTACAAGAGGCTTCGTTGGTAACGAGGAACAAGACAAGAGTGCGAATATGGCGGACTTCCGCTCACGCTTCTTCTCGGTTCTTCGAGAGCAGCGTCGCTGGTTTCTGATTGGCTGTTAGGTTTACGTGTTACGCGGTGATTGGCTGAGCGTACGATTGTGAGTAGCGATCGATCGATTGTCATCGATCGTCGGATCAGCCCCTCGGTCCGCTGCCCAGTAGGTGCTGCCGCGAAAGTGAGTGTGGCGGCGAAGGGAACTATGCCATTCCCAAACATTCTCCCGCCGTCAGCAACAGAGTTGATGAGGTTAACCTGAAACAGGCAAAACTGCCAACTTTGCGATTGGCCTGATTAGAGTGGTGGTCGCCGTCTTGATAGTCACGACCCTCGTGAGTCCGTCCTTTCCAGGATGCAGAGTGAGTACCCGAGCAAGTAGCCACTTGCTTGGGGGAAACCTTTCATCGGTGATGAGTACCAATGACCCGACCTTGATGTCATTGGATGGGTGATGCCATTTTGAAATGGCTTGCTGACGCTGTAGATAGTGAGTGGACCATTGAGACCAGAATTGTTGTATCTTCTTCTGGATGAGTTGCCATCTCGCTGATGGTGTGAGTGATGAATGTTCCAGAGACGGTTCAGGTAAGGTTTTCAATGGTTTTCCGATGAGAAAATGAGCTGGGGTGAGTGTTGAAAGGTCCTCACGGTCATCGCTGAGAGGCTCGAATTGTCTTGAGTTAAGCGTGGCTTCGATTTGAGTGAGAAGAGTGCTAAACTCCTCATATGTGAGAACAGTCTCATGAACGGTCCGTCGCAGATGGTACTTGATGGATTTTACAACCGCTTCCCATTTTCCTCCCATATGTGGTGCCGCTGGTAGATTGAAGCACCATGTTGTGTTGTCGTTGACAAACAAAGAAGCCAGTTGTTGATTTTGTTTTGAGCCTTGAGTGAACATACTTTTGAGTGTGGTGTCCGCACCGACGAAGTTGGTTCCACAATCTGAGTAGATGTTGTGTGGAATTCCTCGTACTCTTGCTCTTCTGAAGTGAGTTTTGATTGAGTTTCCCTTGGAAGCTCCTCTTGAATCCAAAACTTCTCCAATAGATCATGTACCGATGATTCGTCCTCTTGTACATGTAGTGTGTGGTAAGATGACGGAATGAGTGAAGTGGTTACATCGATTGGTCCAAGTATGAGCCATCCAAAGATTGAGAGTTGTGCTATTGGCATGGATGGAGAGCCCCTGATTATATTGGGTTTTATGATTTGTACATATGTGTCCGCTCCAATGATTATATCGACAGATTGAGGTTTGAAAAAGTCAGGATCTGCCAACTTGAGTGCTGCGAGATGTGGCCACCTGTGAGTGGGCACCTCGATTGAAGGTGTACTTGAAGTTACTGACCTGAAAACATGTGCTAGTAGAGTCACTGTCACCTTTCGATAATTTGATTGCAGAGTCAATGAGACGACACCTCTCGTCTGAGTGGACTACTTTCCACCAATGCCAATGATTGAAATGGTTGAGTGAGTGCGTTTGACGTTGAGTTGTGTAATGAGTTCCTCCTTCACAAAGGTAAGCTCTGATCCAGAGTCAACGAGCATACGAACCTGTTGAGTTGACGTGGGAGTGATGAGTTGTGCTCGTGCAGTTGTTAGGAGCGTGATTCCGTTGTATGCTGATTGAAGCTGCGATGAGTGTAGCTGCGTTGATTGAATGTGCGATGATTGAAGCTGTGTTGAGTGAGGCTGTGATGAGTGAGCTGGCGATGAGTGAAGCTGCGTTGAGTGAGGCTGCGATGAGTGTTCAGGCAATGAGGGTGCAGGCGATGAGTGTGCAGGAGAGAGTTGAGTGGACGAGTGTTGTGGGTTGACGACTGCCCCGACACTTCAGTGGGGCTGATTGACATGCCTTGTTTCCTCAGTCTGAGGTTGAGTGGACTTCTGTTCCGGTATGTGGAGCATTGTGTGATGCTGGATGCCACACTGTTTACAGCGGTGCGGTGACTTGCAGTTTGCGGATGAGTGGCGCCCGCAGCAATTGTAGCACAACAGATTGTTGGCTACAACCTTTCGTCGTTCCTGCACCGACATTGCCTTAAACTTTGGGCACACAATCAGGAAGTGATCTGCTCCACAGCAGTCACATTGGAACACCCTTTTTGTGGATGCTTGTGACGCCTGATTGGCTGCGGCTCGCTGAGCAATGAATCTCGAGTTGTTCTTTGATTGAGTGCTGGTGGAGGCACTGTGGGAAGACAGAGTTTCCGACCTTTCCAGTGCCCTCACTTTGTTTGATACAAACTCCTTCACCTGTTGGAAAGAAGGGTATTCGGTCGTCGACCCAATGGAGGTTTCCCAGGCCTCCCTTGTGTTTCGGTTGAGCTGACGAACCACATGGTGAGTTAGCATGCAGTGCCCCAGAGTTTCCGTGACACCGAGTGATTTGAGAGCCGTCTCCACGGTCTCAACGGTTGAGATCAGCTGCTTGAGTGCGGCAGTGTTTTTTCCCACTACTGATTTGGTCGTGAACAGTTTTGTCCAGTTGCGCCTGGATTAGTAGCCTCTTGTTGGAGTAGGTCTCCCTAAGAAGCTTCCATGCGGGCTTGAACGAGGCACCTTTCAGAGGTAGAGCTTCTACCTTCTGAGCTGGCTCGCCTGACAAGCTGGTGCGCAGATACTGCAGCTTCTCTATGTCGGTCAGCAGCTTGCTGGTGCCGATGATTGAGGCGAAGAGTTCGCTGTGCGCAGGCCACTCAAGGTAGTCACCTTTGAATGTAGGTATCGCCAGCTCAGGGAGTTGCCCTGTCGGTGGCGCTGATCTTGCTGATTCAGATGAATAGTGAGGTTGGAATGGTGCCAGCTCCTGCTTCAGCTTTCCAATCTGTAATCGGATGTCGAAACAGAGCTCCGTCTCTTTGAACAGCATATTCTTATTGAAGTAGTCATGGTCTCGCTGACTTCTGGGCCATGCTACTTCGAAGTATGCGTGTTCTTTCTGGAAGGCCTTTAAGGTCTTCCAGATGAGTGGAGTATATTTTCAGATCGTCCATCGTGACGTCTGGCGCACATGAAGGAAGCCGATTTTTTAGCGCTTTCAGCGACTCTATCCTTGAAAGTTGAGTGTCCGCCTTGGACAGAAGCTCTGACGGAATACCTCCAGGAGACGAGGCTCTCGTCTCCCTCTTGTCCCCGACAGTGCTGTTCCCCGAAGTCTCCGAGGGCAGCGTGAGTGTGGTGAGATTGGGCGAGGTTGCCCGTGACGTCGTCTGGGACTTGGTCGCCTTTGGTGGCTCGTCACCGGCCATGAGTGATGACGTATAGCACTGTTCTTTCACAACACTGCACTACCAGTCTAAGATCCGGCTCGAAGGACCAAAAATGTTTGCGAGTGAAATGAGTGGATCAGGATACTTAGACTGGGTAGAAGATTGAGCACATGAATTGCAGTGAAACACTTTGTCCTTGATTTATTTAAAACTCGATGAGTCGATGCGTATATAAAGAGTGAATAGCACACGCGATTTATATTAAACCCGCTGCTGAGTGAATTTATGAGTGACTACAAGTATGATTAAGACCACGATGGTGGTTCACCACGTGGCGTCCACTACAATTGTATTAATTGCGGACTGAGTGACTGGATTATGAGTTTGAGTGTTTTAAGAATGAGTGAGTGTTCAGAGTGATTGACTTGAGTACAGAGTGTGGATATAAGTTGCACAATAACGCAAAAGTATTCCGCGACGCGTACAAGAGGCTTCGTTGGTAACGAGGAACAAGACAAGAGTGCGAATATGGCGGACTTCCCCTCACGCTTCTTCTCGGTTCTTCGAGAGCAGCGTCGCTGGTTTCTGATTGGCTGTTAGGTTTACGTGTTACGCGGTGATTGGCTGAGCGTACGATTGTGAGTAGCGATCGATCGATTGTCATCGATCGTCGATCAGCCGCTCGGTCCGCTGCCCAGTAGGTGCTGCCGCGAGAGTGAGTGTGGCGGCGAAGGGAACTATGCCATTCCCAAACAACGAACATTTGGCTTGCATGGTGGTGTTTGCAAAATTTAACGATCATCGCGGGCCGCTGCCAAGGGAAATTCGGCGTAGATGTTCTGTCGAAATGGAATTTCGAAAAACCCTGCCTTCATCCGCTAGGAATCACTGGGAAAGTTAAATCTACCCCGAAGGGCGGCGGCTCGTTTAGTCAGCGTTACACGCCGCGGAGCGACGCGGAACGCTGTCCAGTGGGGACCACGAGGAGGTAGAGCCGCCAGCACAAGCTCGATAGGAATCAGGACATGCGCAAAGTAAAATAAAAATATAATATTTTAATTTTACTCCTATAATATGAAACGCCCTAATATAGGTATATAAATCTCGCCCGCCACCAACAGTCAGCAGCTGTGAACATTGCGCTACTTACCACTCGCATTACACTGCAAAGACATGACTTTCTCATGATTATATGATTATATATTACAAAAAGTATTGCGATATTATTTTCGAAATATTTATTAACATTTTTATTATAGTATTTACACGCAATATTTACACGTTGTAAGGTATCTACACCATGTTTCGGTTCTGTTCCTTTATAAATTTGTAATGGTCTCCGGTTGCGAGACGATTATCGGTGGGACGGAGAAGGGATTGTGATGCCGACTCAGTCGGTGTGTCCGGGTTCGGCGAATGAGTAAAATGTGTGGTTAACATTAACAGGGTTTATTGGTCAAAGTCTCTGAAATTATGTCTGCTTTGTACATATGTCCCGTGCGGTGATTATTGTAGTTGTTCGCGATTCTTGCGGGTCGTCCGGTGAATACTGTTCGGTAGCGCGGCGCTCGAGCAGTTTCTCTTAGCGGCGCGTCGGTACACGGCGGCGACGACGTTTCGGCGAGCGGTTAGGAAAGTGGGATGTGGATTTATTGAACGTTCTGCTCCGGAGGGCCTTATGGGGCACGTCCGTGGAGAGCAGAGTTGGTCATTATTCGAATAAAAAGTGATTAAAATAACGTTTTGAAGAATGATACTTCATCCATTCCTTCGTCGACTAAAAAGTCAAGCGACTTATCCTTATTCAAGGCGCCACACAGTGGGCCGGATTTTAAATTTGCCGCCTTTTTTTAAGATATCGGGATGAAAGTTGCGCTAAAAAAACAGGAAAAAATTATTCCTATCTAATGATGTATAATTTAATCTTTTTCAACAATTATTTATTTATTTTTTAATTTTGTTAACTTATTTGTGATAAAAAATTTTAATTCTGTTTATTTGGTACCTTATTTAATGCCCTTTGCAGTGGTATACGCATAATTTTGGGAAACTTTTCGTTTCCAAGTTATACGGAAAATTCGAATAATGAAGGAAAGTAGCAACAAATCGGTTTGTTTAAATTGAAGACCAGGTTTTTGCGATAAATATCTTCTTTTATTAGTAACTAATATAAACAATCCATTAAAAAATATTTTTATATGCATTAACGGAAATGACGACATTTTTCAAATTTGATTAGGGATATCTTCCAAACGCCGAAAAGTTCCACTTTGGGACCAATTGTAATATTTTCAGCACACTTTCCTCTAAATAATCACGTATCGATTATTTCCCCTCTCGTCCCACTGCTCAAATTATTAGTATTTAAAGTTATTAACGTTCCGTCAGTCCGTAGGGTAAAGGTGGGTCGCGTTGTGTTTTCATGAGCCCTTTAAGTGTTTCATACTTACCAAAGAGATGTACAATGAAATATAAACTAATGTATTTAACAAGAAAACCACAAACTAATAGTAAAAAATTAACTATGACTATCAAATTCAGATATAATGAAAAATGTTTGACAAGGGCTGTTCTTTATTTTAGGTTAAATTGAAAAATTGCATTTGCTTTTGTTTTCGTTACTTTCCTTTCGTTGTTTTCTGCGAATGAGATTATCTACCACAAAAAATCAGAATTTAGACCTACAAGCTGAGGAATTAATATTGCAAACATGAACATAACAACGCGACAACAGGGGCATATTGCAAATACATTAATAATAACATCTCTGTGATCATGTTTCCCTTCTGCTCAACTATCCCACCTTTACCCTACGCACTGACCGAACGTTGATAACTTTAAACACTAATAATTTGAGCAGTGGGACGAGGGGGGAAATGATCGATACGTGATTATTTAGAGTAAAGTGCGCTGAAAATATTGCAATTGGTCCCAAAGTGGAACTTTTCGGCGTTTGGAAGATATCCCTAATCAAATTTGAAAAATGTCGCCATTTTCGTTAATGCTTATAAAAATATTTTTTAATGGATTGTTTATATTAGTTACTAATAAAAGCAGATATTTATCGCAAAAACTTGGTCTATAATTTAAACAAACCGATTTGTTGCTACTTTGCTTCATTATTCGAATTTTCCGTATAACTTGGAAACGAAAAGTTTCCCAAAATTTTGGGACATTGTCCCGTCCGCGATTGTTCACTTAATTACACACACGCACCACGATTAGTTTTCTCGCGAATCGCGGTGCTTTGGATGGCCGTGTGGGTGATTTTTGAGGGCAATATTTCCAAAGGCAATGGCATTCACCCTCTCTACTTGAGAATCCCGTTGGGCGGGTTTTGATATGCCTTCGTGGATTTTTACGAGTAGGCAGGTTTAATGCCGAACAACGTTTGCGTCTTTTCATAAATTATCGCAAGTATCGTATGTCACAGTTTCGGCGAGGTAGGTAAGTAAGTATGCGCTCTACATGGCAAATCCGTCACGCATCCGCCGCCACTGCACGCCCCTTGGCTGGCCTGCCTCGCGCGGCCCGCTGTGCGTCGAGTTGCCGTCATTCAGGCTGATTCAGGCGATCCAGACGCCAATCTTTAACCATCGATAATTAATAAACGAAGCATTTACCGCAATTTCGTCACTCTTGATTTTCGACTTATATATGCCTGTAGAATCACCCCCCAAAATATTGACTATAGGTAGAGTAACACCCTGTATAGTGCGTTACATATTACTCTACGCAAATTTTAAGGTTGAAGATGCATTTATAACATAACATATTATTCTAATCGTCTCTTTCACCGGTCCTTTCATATTATTGTACAGCGAAAATATTTAATTCCGAAACTTTCGACGCCTGCGATTATCGAGCAGGTAAAGTGAGATAACCGTTACTTCTGACCGTAAGGGTGGTCTTATACCTGCTCAAAAGAATGGTCGAATACCTTAAAATTTGCGTAGAGTAATATGTAACGCACTATATAATAAGTAATATTCACAAAATATATTTCCACGGGAAAAACTGTTTAAAAAAATAAATAAAAAAAAGTCATAGCAGTAGTCGCCAGGGGACTTGAACCCCGGACCGCCCACATGACAATCTGACGCGCTACCGTTGTAGCCACGGAACCTTCTTGGGTATAGGTTACTATAAATGGTATATATCTTTATTACTCCGTACATTAAAAACTTTAAATCAAAATATCTCGGAAACGAAGGCCCACCATGCAAAAAGCCGAAATGGTATTTTCATACTACATGAGTACTACGACCCCTATATAGTGTCGTTCCAAAAGCGATGTCCACAACTGTGATGTCCCCTTGTTAGATGGTAAAAATAACTCACTCGATGAATCGCTATCTCCTTCATCCCTTAACATTTTCAGTATAATGGACAACAAATCTTCCCGATAATAATCCCTGTGAAATGGTCTTTCGTCTTTGGTATCTTTTTTCTAACTGATCGTCTCTTGGAGGTCGCCTTTTTACCTTTCCCCATCTGATTGTCTTTTGTTTATACTTTATATACTTCTGCATTTGCTGCGTCACTCCGGTAGCCCAAATAAACAGTGACTCAACCAACAATCGCCACCTCGATGTTGTGTGCTATTCTGTATATACTTTGTAACCGAACATCTCGCGGAGTCACCGCCGCCGCTGTTTGCCGCCTGAACGGAAAGCAGAGCAAAACTGGCTCCGCGCTCAACGTGTTAACCGGCTATACCTTTGCCCTCCCATGACCATGAACACAAAATCTCTCGGCGGCGCGAAATACTTTGCAACGTTCATAGACGATTTTTCGCGATACGCAGAAACCATAATGTTTCAACAGCGATTAAACATTCTAACAACATTTAAAAATTTCAAAAAATGCGTCAAGAAGGAAACCGGATGTGACATAAAACGATTGCGACGACGCAAAAGAACAGCAAAATGGTGTGGCTGAACGCGGAAATCGTACTTTGGTGGAAATGGCACAATGTCTCACGCTTCAAGTGAAATTAACAAAATCGCTGCAGGTAGAAGCAATCAATGCTGATACGTTCTTACGAAATACGTATCCCACCAAATCGCTTAAAAAAATACCGTAGGAGGCATGGTATGGCGAGAAGCCATACATTGAATTCTTGCGAGTCACTGGGAACAAGGCAATCGCGTTAAATCAGAGCAAACGATGTAAAAAGATTGATTCATAGGGCCTAGAGTATGTTCTTGTGGGCTATTACTACGAATTAAAAGCTTACCGTCTCACATTAGGGTATTTGTTCGATCTGGGTGACCAAAAATATTTTTCCTTTTCAGTCGGTTCCAAAGGTGCTCTTTAGGCTAATCCAATTAATATAAGGCATAAAAAACTGTATCATAAGGCAGGCCTTCCCAAGTAGGGGAAATCTGCTCCTGGAACACATGTTTCGGTTCTCCCTCCAACACTTGCTCTGTCAGAGGAGACAGTAACGCCGTTAGAAAGCAGAGAGAGAGAGAGAGAGAGAGAGAGAGGACAGTAGGAATCGTCCCACCTTAGCTGAAGGCGCAGCGTTGGAAGGATAACCGAAACATGTGTTCCGGGAGCAGATTTCCCCTACTTAGGAAGGCCTGTTATAAGGGATAAAAAATACTTATTTGCAGTCCATCTTTGTTTAATTTCTGGACTTGAAATACGAAAAATTATGCTTTATTTCCTTCCTATGCTGACCAGAGAAACCATCCAATTATAGTAGATATTTTTCCACAAATTCAATAAAAAAGAAACCACCTGGTTATTTTTTCGTTTCTATCTAAAGACGCGGAAGCGTCTCAACGCCAAAAATGCCAAATCTTCAACACCCAGTATATATGTCGACTGTCGCTGGTGTGTCAATTTACTCGTAACCCGGCTATTCCAACCTTACCTGAAACTTATTTCATTATCTCATCATGCCTGCAATATTTCCTAAATTTAAAAGCTTTTTTATGCAAACAGCATATAAGCTTTCGAATAAAAAAAAATTCAATCAAATCGGTCCACGCATGAGAGAATTATCGCAATATCGTCGCATGAATAAGTCGGAAACGGTAACCTTTTTCTTCTGATTTTTCGACAAAATTTTCGTCCAAATAAAACGTATACGTTACACGTACACCTTCTTCGGCCAAAAGAAACCAACACATGTTTTGTTCGTTGACTCTCGGGACTATTCGACAAGGATCGTCGTTCGTTATTGTATATACCTACACAAGGTGTGCGCGGGAAGATTGTACTGCTGGATATCTCCTAAAGTAATGGAGATAAAAAATATTTTTTCACATAGAATTGCATGGTCCGGGGGGGGGGGGGGGGATTTATTAACGCAGACGAACTTTTTTATGGATTATTATTTTAAAAGATACGATGGTCAAGTTCGGTTTTTTAAATGGAACTATTTTTTTTAAGAGGTGAGTTGATAGTGCGTTCCAAGACAAATTTAATAAGCATTAATATATACACTTGATTTCTACTGGTTTTCGAGATATCGCGCTTGCAAATTTACTGATTTTCACTGGAAGAAAACCCGCTGAAATAGCAAGGACCGGGGATAGTCTTTTTGGCGCCAAGGGTGGCCTTGCCTGTTGAAACAGATACCTGCCTGTGAAAGGTCTACTCCAGGAATGGCAGGCCCAAAGGCTGGACAATTTTTTTCCGTCAGAAATGCTGGTTAGGTAAGTACATCTGCGGTATCGAGAAGCGCACCGTTAATGTTTGAAAACGTCATAAAATTTACTTAGAGTTTGTGGGCAAGGAGAAGTAGGAAAATATGACTCAATTTTCAACTTGAATCCTCTTTTATTTCGCACTTGCTTCTACGCACGGGTGGCCGGTTCTTTTGGGAGGGATGCAAGTTAGATAGGTTAGAGTTAGGAGGTGTGAAAGTTGCTGAACCAAATTTCAACTATAGGGAGCAGATTGTATTAGTGCCAATCGGGTTTGCATCCCTTGCAAATGGCTGCTCTCCTGCAGAGACCCTCTTCACAGAAATACATCCTCCCCAATGCCCACCTTCTCTCGCACGTGTAGCTCGTGTCTATACTCGAGAGATGAGGGAGCTGTGCGAATTTTTAGGGTGGACAGCGGGCTACCCGTTTTCTCCCTGTGTCCCTCCAAGAGGGGTATTAACGGTGGATTGTAGAAGCGTAGATATCTGGGTGCCAATTATTGAATTCAGGAGACGATAGAAACACTTTATTACGAAACACACGTGTACTATAACTAAAATAAATCGAACAAATAATGATCGAACTTGCGCCTTACTTCACACAGGCCGATTACACGGAGGGTAGTCGGGTCACACTCTCCACAAATGATACACGGTGATTCTGGAGCTACGCCCGTCGAAGGACGCGGCCTGGCACCCCTTGGCGAGGACAATCCCCCGCAGTACCTCACCGAATTTTGTGGTTTTCTCCGGAAAGAGGTATGAATCCTAGGCCAAACGTAGCGAATTGAGGTCGACCCCCCGCTGTCGAGGGTGAAATATCAATTACAGCGTATTAGGGGGATATAGGACTATTGAACGACTAAAATCGACGGTTTCTTGTCGGTTGGATTGCTTAGATACCAAATAATCACCATACCGGCACTTTTCACAGTGTTTTATGCACGCTTTTATAAGTAATGTAAAATAAAAAAATTGTCAGAATGTTGAAAATTATTCAAGTTATTTGACTCTAAAGATGGCCCCGCGTAGCGCGCAGCTGTAATCGATGTACATAGTCCCAAGTGAACAAATCATCTAAAAGCAAAATGCTTCGAGTGAGTAATTTCTACACTAATAGTTATCGTGTGAAATTATGCTGGGCGAATTTAAACAAAAATTGTCAAAGTTACACACAAATCAATTTTCCACCACATTTTTATGGGAAAAAAACGTCTTTAATCAGTTATAAAAAGTTTACAAACATCAAATGTTGATGCGCAAATTCCACACGATAGAGAAAGGAATTCTACAGCTCCAGTAAAAATTTTAAGTGAAAATATTCATTGGTTCAAGAGTTATGATGTACACCGTATTTGAAAATGTAGTCTCAAGATAAACGGCTTCAAAGTTAAGTCTCATACGGCAATACCGCTCTGCTAGGCCGTTACTCGATGGTGCACTCAATTAAGTTCGGCGCTATAATTTCCGTAATTATTCGAATTTCCTCACGATACTTTGTTGTAAATGTTTTCAAAGCGTGGTATTTTCAGAATCAATAATAATAAAAAAATCGATTTTTCGAGATTTCAATAGTCCTATACCCCCTTAAGAAATTCTTTTATTCGTCGTATCGAAAGGGTAGTGACGCCAATGAATTCCTTATGTTTTTCTAATGAAAATCATACCAAATATCATGCAAATCGGACTACTTTGACACAAGCTATTTGTATTCTTTATGTAAACCCTGTCCGATTTACACGACAGTTGGCATGATTTTCATCGGAAAACCCCGTGGAATCCATCCGCGACACTTCCATATCCATACGATAAAGAAGAAAGAATTATTTTATTTCTGAAACAGATACAGGATAAATTTGGAGCAACGCCCGTCAAGGAGATGCGGTCTGGCACCCCATGGCGAGGACAGCCCTTCGCAGTGCTTCACCCAATTTTACGGCTTTCGTCTCTTAAAGCGGTTCGAGTGCCTATTAAGAAGTGAGCAATCTTCGACATGCGCATTTCTCATCAGATCTCTGTGAAAACGAGGCCAATTGATTCCCCATGTTTCACCGATGAAACTGACACCAAGAACGACGTAATTCAGACCGTAATGAAGGAAATTCCATGGAAAATCGATTTATATCATTTCAAGCTGACTTGACTTGGTTAAAAATAGTCCGATTTACATGAAATTTGGTATGATCGTCATCGGAAAAACATAAGGAATCCATCGGTGTCACTTCCATATCGATACGATAAGAAATAAAGAATTATTTTATTTCTGTTCCAGGTATGAATCCTCGGCCGACCCCGGAAAATCGTAGTCGACCGCCCGCAGTCGAGAGTGAAAATGTGACATATTCATTTCAGCGTAGTAAGAAATTCTTCATTCTTTATCGCATCGATTCCTTAGGGTTTTTCGATGAAAATCATGCCAAACGTTGTGTAAAACGAACAACTTTTATATAAAGAATACAAATAGCTTGTGTCAAAGTAGTCCGATTTGCATGATATTTGGTATGATTTTCATCAGAAAAACATTAGGAACTCATTGGCGTCACTTACTTTCGATAGGGTGAAGAAAAAAATTTCTTAATACCCTGTAATGGATATTTCACCCTCGACTGCGAGAGTCGACCTCAATTCGCTACGTTCGGCCCAGGATTCATATCTTTTTGCAGAAATAGTCTTAAAATTCGGTATGGCACTGCGGGGGGTTGTCCTCGCCACGGGGTACCAGCCCGTATCTTTCAACGGGCGTTCCTCCAGAATCACCTTGTATCATTTGTGCAGTGTGTGACCCGACTACCCTCCGCGTAATCGGTCTGCGCGAATTAGGGCGCAAGTTCGGCCATTACCAGTACTCCTTCCCGCGAGCAATACGATTTACTTTAATTATAGTACATGTGTGTTTTGTAATAAAGTGTTTCTATCATCTCCTGAATTCAATAACTGGCATCCAGACATCTACGCTCCAACAATCCACCATCAATACGTCTCGCGGAGAGACACAGGAGGAAAAGGAGTAGCCCGCTGTTAACGCGAGATGCTCCCTAAAAATTAGCACAGATCCCTCATCTCTCGAGTATGAACACGAGCTACACGTGCGAGAGAAGGTGGGCATTAGGGAGGAGGTATTGCTGTGAGGAGGGTCTCTTCAAGAGAGCAGCCGTTTGCGCAGGGATGCAAATCCGGTTAATCCTAATACAATGTGCGCCCTATGGTTGCAATTCGGTCTATCACACCTCCTAACTCTAATCAATCGAACTTGCATCCCTCTCAAAAGAACCGGCCATCCGAGCGTAGAAGGAAGTGCGAAATAAAAGAGTATTCAAGTTGAAAATTGAGTCATATTTTCCTACTTCTCCTTGCCCACAAATTCTAAGTAAATTTTATGATGTTTTCAAACATTAACGGTGCGCTTCTCGATACCGCAGATGTACAGGGTCATCCGTTAAAACTGCAACCCACGCGCGCGCGAACAGGTAAAATGGCAACATGGGAAATGCGACTGACGGACGCATTCCACTACAACCATGCACCGGCCCAAAGGAGAGCTGCCAGCGACCGCTGGATACCAGTTATGCCCGAGCTTCGAAAATTTTAGGAGGGTCTCCTTCAAATTAACGTTGCAAAGAGCTAGGTATTGGGAGTTTTCCGGCCCAGGTAATCGAGCCGCGCGCTCTGTTATTATGATCGGTTTACCACTCGCACCCCAGATTACTGTAATGAGGTTTGAAAATAATGTCAATTGATCTCGTACCTGTCTCAATTTCAAAAATTTTAGCTACGACAGGGTTGACCGCGGCGCTATACCCTTATACGGAGAGATTTTTTGCCACCTGCTTGTAAAAGCCACAATAATGGCGCATCGTTTCAAGAAATGACATTAACGGAAGCCAGTATGGGCGTGGCGTTGAGTAGCTAAAAGGATAAAACATTCAGACACAAAAATCCTAGAAACAAATTCAAACACCGCTAGAATCAAAGACACGTCCGCTTAGTTACCCGTTACGTCCGATCTTTGCATGCACTGCAATAAGGATAAAATTATAAAAATGAAAACCAGAACAATAGATTCTGAAGTTTGCAGAACTAACACATAATTGAATAAAAATTTAAATTCTCAATTTATGAAAGTAATGATACAGAAAAGACTAGCCTATTGTATATCAACACCATGAATTTTAAAAAGAGGATTAAATACAGTAGAAATAAACAGTTTGCAAAAGCTTTTCACAACAATTATGTTTAAAAAATTGATTAAAAAAATTAAGTAAACGCAAAATATTTTAAATTAACCATCATTAAGAGAAAATAATTTTTCCTCATTTTTCGGCGCAGATTGCATTTCGATATCTTTTATTGTTCAAAAGTTATGCGAAAAAGGCTCCAAATTCTTCAACCCGGGCCGGAAAATTTCAAATACCTCTTTGCAACGATAATTTGAAGGAGACGATCCTAAAATTTTCGAAGCACGGGCATCACTGCTGCCTAGCGGTCGCCAGCAAGCCTCCGAACGCCGGGCCGGTGCATGGTTGTAGTGGAATGCGTCCGTGAGGCGCTGTTGCCATTTTACCTGTTCGCGCGCGCGTAGATTGCAGTTTTAGCGGATGACCCTGTATATATTAATGTGTATATTTACTAATAAACAGTACATCAAATTTAAAAAACAACGTTTTATTTTAAATCAATATCAGCAATAACAAATTTAGCCCATAAATTAAAATTCTTGGATTAGTTATACAGGGTGTCCCAAAAATGTCGGAGTTCCTTGGAAGGGGTAATTCAGGGGGTGATTTGAAACAACTTTTTCCTTAGCGAAAATATTGTCCGATGCTTCATTAAGGAGATATTAACAAAAAGCCCCGACCAATCAGAGCGCGCGCCTTCCGTGCGAGAGATGGTGGGCCTTGGGGAGGAGATACTGCTGTGAAGAGGGCCTCTTCAGGACAGTGGCCGTTTGGGACGGCTACAGGACAGATTCGATAGATTAGGGCCAATCGGACCTCAAGGCCCACCACCTCTCGCACGGAATACGTCGACGCGTGCTGTTGTTTTGAAATTCGAGCGCGTGTTTAGACACGAAAGATAAGGGATCCGTCTTTAATTTGAAGGTAGGACGAAGCAGGCGGGACTACGCGCAGTCAGCGGACTACCCCTTCTCTTCCTCTGTCTTTCCGCGAGGCGTATTAATATTGGATAATACTCTTTAAATTCTAGTTCTCCAAAATTAATCGACTGATCAGTCAGAGCATTTCGCCAGTCGGCGGTAGAGAACGGTTTCCTAGGGGTTCCTAAAGTTGCTTCAATTCCCGCAATCGGCATGTGTGGAGCGACGAGAATCCGCTAGCACTTCGGACACGCGCAGCACAAGTCCGTTGATCTATTAATGTATGGGCGGGCATTTGTGGCGAATTTATCGTTGGGCCGTACATGCTGCCAGACAAGATGGACGGCCCAGCGTATAAAGTCTTTTTAGAGCATGTTCTGCCGGGTCTTATGGACCATATTCCAAATGAGATCCGACAGAACATGGTCTATCAGCAAGACGGGGCTGGACCTCACTTCGCCACAATTGCCCGCGACTACCTTAATGAAACCTTCCAGGACAGGTGCATCGGCCGCGGCGGTCCTGTTGCGTGGCCCCCACGGTCACCGGATATAGCCCCGCTGGATTTTTTCTTCTGGGGCTACTTGAAGGCAATTTCATTAGTGCTCTTAATTTTTTATAGGTATTCTTTTTTTACTTACGTTTTGTATTTGTTGTACAACAATCATTTCAGGATGAGGTGTACCGTCAACCAGTGGATTCACTGGAAGACATCGTCGCGCGAATTCATGCTGCGGTGGCGAACATAACACCAGAAACATTGCAAGCCGTCCAAAGGCAGCTGATTGTACCATAAATCAGGATCGGTACAGTGACCCAGTGACACAGGTTTCCGAAAAGGAAGGAAAGGAATGTCCGAATGGGTGAGTTTTATTTAATTTATTGATGATTATTACATGTGGAAATAAATTCTTTCCGATTTTAAGGTACAATAACAGTTCGATTTAAAAAATATGAAAACAACTCAATCATCGAAATAATTTCCATTATTGTTAATTACTTTTTGCCATTTTTCTGGCAGCTTATGAATACCACCGCGATAGAAATTCAGTAGCTTTGTACTGATTATGTAAATCCAGTCGGAAAGAATTTATTCATACACCTAATATTATTGTTTAAATTTAGTTGTGTTGGCCGTTATTAAACTACGGATTTTTACCTAAATAACGAATTATGATCACATGTCGTACATTTTCTGTTACATTACCTTTTCGTTTATGCCTTATTTAAAAACGAAATTCACGTACTTCTTGTCCTCTCACTTCAAATAATTCTTATTTAAGATTCTGCTTTATAAAAAAAAGTGTAACGCGGGTTCCTTCGATGCATGCCGACTTGCTTGTTCGTACGTTCGTAGTACAAGCGTAGTCGCCTGTCGCGTAGCCAACGCTACCGCGGAAGCTCGAGCGGAAGGCGCGCGCTCTGATTGGTCGGGGCTTTTTGTTAATATCTCCTTAACGAAGCTTCGGACAATATTTTCGCTAAGGAAAAAGGTTGTTTCAAATCACCCCCTGAATTACCCCTTCCAAGGAACTCCGACATTTTTGGGACACCCTGTATATACAAAACATATACGGGCGATGTTCAGGTGGGCCAAACGTCAGCGGCTGGTGGGCCAAATGTGGCCCGCCGGCCGCCGGTTGCTCATCGCTGTTCTAGAGGAGTCGTGCAACAGCCGCAGTTCGACTAGGAGATTCTGCCGTTAGGGTGGAAAACAGATACACATGGCATTGTGTTGCGTCTCGAGTAGCCTAGACTGCTCATGACCCAGATGCGCATAGACCAGTGCGCGAAGTTAGTGATAATCAAAGTGCAATCAAACTTATGAAAGACGCAGTGTTTCACAAAAGAAACAAGCATATACACTCCTGAAAAATTTCTGCAACTTCGTTTCCTGCGCTTCATTTTGATAAACAGTATCATAATAGACGAAGAAAAAAATGAGTCATTGTTTTAAAAACTAGAGACTTCAAGTGTTAACATCCTTTTTTTAAAATATTTTTTATGACCATTTTTGGCGGAAATACAACCATTTTAAAACGACCAAAATTTTCCGGAAATTATAGTGTTCCTTTAATTTTTTCCAGGAGTATAGACATTAAGTACCACTTAACACGCGAACGGATCGACAAAAATGAAAACTACAAAATAATTAAGTTTTGTACTCCAATTTCGATGGTGATATGTGATTTTAAATAAAATCATTCAAACTGTGATTATCCTTTTTCTTTAGAATTGATTTGAACAATTCTGCAGGATAATCACAGACTTTGTATGATTTTTATTTAAAGTCACATATAACAATTCAAATTATAGTACAAGAGAAGAATTATTTTTTAGTGTTTAGTGCATTTTTATTAAAATCGTTTATCATACAATTTTTTATATTTTTTATTTTCTACTGTTTAATATTTGTGGGTTTTATATTTTATATTTTTTCTCTAGTTAGTAGCTTTTGTGGATTTTATATACATTTCTTTTCATATCTTTTTATTTGAGACTTTTTATAAAAAGATTGTAGTGTCATCCAACCTGCGCACGCATGCAAAGTTTCAAAATAATTGCATTGGTGGAAGTGGGTGAAAATTGAGTTGCCAGATTTGAATCATACACCGGTAAACTTGTCGAAAAGTTATAAAAGTCATCATTCTGAACAACATTTCCCTGTCAACTTTCTGGTGGTCGGCTTTGATTTACGAGATTGTCGCAAAAACTTTACTTGACACTACAATTACCGAGTTTAGCTCATACTCACATTCAGTTGCTACCACACATTAAGCGCCCGCGAGCGGGCGCTTGCCCCCTCCCTGCTTTAGCCCCAACCCATAATGATAGGTACCGTCAGCTGTGAAACAGATTTCAATATATTATGCCGAATATTTTTCATATGTTTTTGGCAACATATGTCAAGGTCATTGAAATCGGTAAGGAGGTAGCTTTTCGACAAGTTTACCCATACACCAAGGCTGAGCAACTTGTTCGCCGCCGCGGGCCAGTCCCCACTGCCAGTCAGCCGGTTACCCCACCATCAGTAGCTACATGCAGCCCGCGATCCAACAGTACAGCGTAGTGAAGGAGTTTAAAGAGTATGGTGGGGCGTTCTCCCGCGGCCCAGCAGAGCAGGCAAGTCGGGAACGCGCCGCATTGCGGCCCATGGTCCGCGGGTTGCTCAGTCCTGCCATACACCAAACAAATAAACATTTTTTTTTTACTTGGAGGAAATCCCCACGGATACCCTCGCGGATGCCCCCGCGGGTGGGTGGTTATGTCGGACTCGAACCCACTAAAACCTCCAAGGTGGTCTGCCTCGTGCGCGCAGTTGCGCGCTCTGGCGGGGGGGGGGGGGTCAAACTAGCGATACTTTCGCTAACCCCCCCCCCCCTGCGCGTGCAAGTAACTCCGGGCGTTGCTCCCTGTGAATGGATCTTCCCTGGGGAGTGAAACCTCCCCCAGTTTTGTCATCCTGGGACGGCGGCGCGTGACGAACCACGCGTCCGCGCCGCCTCTTCTGGGGCCGCTGCTGCTAGGACGCGATGTGCCCCCCGGCACCCGCGCCCCGTGACCACGCGATCGCGCTATTACCCGGCCGCGACGATGATGACAGCTATCGCAACCGGGCGGGGACGCTGCACAGTGGTGCCTTTTCCTGAAAAGCTGGGCAAAAGTCAATTTCTGAAGTGAATAGCAGCTTGTTGGTAGTATGGTACATTTAATATATATACATCACTGCAACAAATGCCGTTTGAAATTTTAAAATATAGTGGTCGGTTAATGAGATATAGGCTATCAAATTTGATGAAATTTCGTGCTTCTTAAATGGCTTGAAAACGCTTGCATATTTAATTTATCAGGCAAAGTTTATTTTTAAAAAATTCATATGTAACACATTTTACCATTAAGATACGTATTATAAACATACATTTTGCACATGAATAATGCAATATATCTTTGAACTTACTCTTGTACTTCCCTTCTCAAGATGTCCTAAATCATACTCATATTTTAATACAAGGGAAGGAAAATAGTTATTTTATTCACCGAACTTCACACAGTTATAGGTTTCTGCATGTAAAGTTACATGTGAAGTATAATATCCAATTGAAAAATCTTGCGCATATTTGCGCTTTTTTAAGATATCCGCATTTAAAGTGCCTATTAGTATCTATCCTACGCTCTCCGTGAACGAATTCTTTCAGGTCTGCACTTTTTGGATTGTGGGAATTTTTTTTCATAGACAATTATTAATAATAAAAGTCTAAATATGCTTCACGTTAAATTTTAAAACTCTCCATCATCGGGTTTAACCACAATAAATATTGTGTATACGCAACATCGATCCTCAAATACTACTCGCCTTTACGCATAGTGGACGTGAAATATAAGTAAGAATGTTATGTCTTTGTCTTAAACATATATAAAGGGTCTAGCAGGGTAAGTATGGGCAAACGGCCCCCACGCCGATTCCTGAAGTTGTTATTTTTTAAACAATGCTCCTGGCTTGAAACACCATTGTGTAAAGTTTTAGATCGCTACCCCCCCCCCCCCCGTTTAAGGGTAATACGGGGGTGAACGCCCTTAACGTTATTATTTTTTATCTCGGTTACTACTTACTATATTTGAATGAGAAAAATATGAAAAAATAACTACATACTAACTGTACTTCGTGTATTTTTCTCGAAATTGTAAATCAATTATTAAGGGTAGAAAAAAAATAATTAATTTTTTGAGGGTGGTTTTTCGAAACAACCCTTTGAGTGACCACCTCCAAAAAATAAAACATAATGCTCTATTATCGTGGTATTATATAAAAAATCCTGAAGATGATCGAGTTGGTGGAACATAGTTAAATAATTTAAAGAAGATCATTATATTATAAATATGTGGGGTTTTGTGACGAGAAAAAGTATTTAAATGCGAATGGAAGAAACGATTGCGGTTCGTTTGGGACATCGAAGTGTGAAGGTGAAGGTAACTGCGGAACAACGCGCATGCGCTAAATACGAATATTTCCCAGATATTAATAGGGTCTAGCAGGGTAAGTATGGGCAAAGGGCCCCCACGCTGATTCTTGGAGTTGTTATTTTTTAAACAATGCTCCTAGCCTGAAACACCATTATGTAAAGTTTTAGATCGCTACCCTCCGTTTAATACGGTAATACGGGGGTAAAAGCCCTTATAGTTCTTATTTTTTTTGTCGGTTACTACTTATGTGCTAAAATACTATTGAAACTGTTTCCTAGTGCTTGTTCCGATTATACTTTGTAACATTTTTGGTCCTTCGAGCCGGAGCCGGTGCCTGTGAAACAGTTTCGAACGTTCGGTAGTGCCGTCCAACCGTCGCGCGTGACCTCCACTCGAACGTTGTTTTGTGTCGCGCAACCGTCGCTCGTGACCTCCATTCGAACGTTGTTATCGCCGTCCAACCGTCGTTCGTAACCGCTACCTAAAACAATGGCTCATTTACTTAAAAGTCAACTCGACCTTCACAATCGTATAAAGAACGCATTTGAAAATCTAAAAAAAAAACAGGTGCGAACAATTTCACGAAAACGAGCGTTTCGTCGCGAATAGCTGCGCTTAGGAAAAATTGGGAAAAGTTCGAGGAGCAACACGACCAATTACTAATTCTCTCTTCCGATCCTACAACCTGGGCCACTATCAAAGACCACGAGTATTGGGGAAAGACCGAGCCATCCAGAACGGAGGAATTGTTCCTCGCTCAAGAAGTTCTGTTAATGGATAAACTAGAAGAAATTACTAAGGCGGAAAGAATCCTGAATATTACTAGAGAACGCTTGGCCACCGGAGACCGATCGATCGACCATTCCAATGCTGTGGCCGCTCGTCCTTCGTCTTCGCTGCCGAAAATACCGTTACCCACCTTTGATGGCAGTCACAAAGAATGGCCATCGTTCAAAGGATTATTCCGTTCGTTAGTAGCTCGTGACGGAACACTAACGGATGCCGAACGGCTTCATTATTTACGGGGTTCGCTCAAGGGCGACGCCGCTCTACTCCTTCACAACATGCCCGAGAGCGAAGAGAATTTCAAGGTTGCATGGGAATTACTGCAAGAACGTTTCGATAATCAACGATTAATGGTCAAAGCACAAATGAATACCATATTCAGTCTACCCACTATCGCACGTGAGTCAGGAACCGAGCTTAAACGATTATATTATACCGTATGTGATTCCGTTAAGGCCCTTGCTGCCATCAAACGACCTTTCGATGCCAGCGGCGACTGGTTAATTCACTTGATCGTGGAACGAATAGATCCCTCATCTCGTCGCGAATGGGAGACACTCATCGGGAAGACGAAGGAGCCTCCTACCTTTGCTAAGCTTCAAGAATTCCTGGAAGGTAGAGTTAATATGCTTGAGTCCTTGGAAGAGCAGCGCAAGGGACACGAGGGCAAAACCGCGAAACAGGCGTATAATCAAAGGACGACCAGAGTGCATCAGGTGAGTTCAGACAAGCGCCCACTGGAACCATGCAGTCTCTGTAAGTCAAACCATTACATTTTGTACTGTCGATTGTATAAAGCAAAGACAATTGAAGAACGACGGGCCGCGTTACAAGCCGCGAATCTCTGTTATAATTGTCTGGGCAGACATCAAGTAAAGGATTGTACCTCGGACCGACGCTGTCAGAAGTGTAACGGAAAACACCACACTACGATACATATGGAACGTGCCGATGTCACCTTCGATAAGGAGCTCGCTTCCCACACATCTAATTGTGTGACGAGTCCATTACCAACCGTTCTTCTGGCCACGGCACGGGTAAGGGTGTGGCAGCCCGACGGTGGCTCTAGATTGGTGCGGGCTTTGATTGATCAAGGCAGCGAGGTGTCGATTATTACCGAAGCCCTGGCTCAGCAACTGCGCCTCACCAGGAGATCTGCGAACATTAGTATCGTCGGTGTAGGGAACCAAGCTCAGGAGCGCATCCGTGGCAAAGTACAGCTCGAATTATCTGCGCATTTCAACTCCACAGACCACCACATGATAACCGCTCTGGTACTGCCTCGAATAACGTCCTACCAACCACGCATCGATAGCCGTGCTGCTATAAATCATCTTAAGGAACTCACTTTAGCGGATCCCCACTTCAATGCCAAGGGACCGATCGAGTTACTGCTGGGAGCCGACGTCTTTGCCATCGTCGTGCTTGATGGCATTGTTAGAGGCCACCCAGAAGAACCCATCGCCCAGAAGACAACGCTGGGATGGATTGTATCAGGAACAGCCCTATCTAACGCTAGGTGCTTAACAAATGACAGGCTCGAACCCGCAGCTCTGTCATGCTCCACCGAGGAAGACCTACTGCCCTTGGTACGCCGGTTTTGGGAACAAGAAGAAATAGCGGTATCATCTGCCTATACCGCTGAGGAACAGAAGTGCGAGGACCATTACCGGACGACACACCAGCGCTTGCCGTCCGGACGCTATATGGTCCGCCTACCTTTTCGTGAGACGCCAGAACTCGGTGAGTCTTACTCTGGTGCCAGAAGGATGCTGCAGCGGATGGAGGCCAAATTCAAACGCAACCCGACATTCGCCCAGGCTTATGGCACATTCATGAGTGAGTATATGCAACTCACTCACATGTCAAGGGTAAATCAGGAATTATCAGGGTCAGCGTATTACTTGCCTCATCACGGAGTGATGAAGGAGAGCAGCTCGACCACCAAGCTAAGAGTGGTGTTCAACGGTTCCTACACCACTACTTCTGGGCAATCCCTCAACGATGCTTTGAGGGTAGGACCCAATCTACTGCCGAATCTACACAGGTTGCTTCTCCGGTGGCGAATTCATCGCGTCTGTCTTACTGCGGACGTGGAAAAAATGTATCGCCAGATCCTAGTACATCCCGATGACCGTCGCTATCAACGGGTACTCTGGAGAGGAAATGAAAGCAGTGCCATAACCGAATATCAATTGAACACGGTTACTTATGGGCTAGCCTGTGCCCCTTACCTGGCTATCCGAACACTAAGGCAGCTGGCTTTGGACGAGCAGGAGCGGTTTCCGAGAGCGGCGGCCATTTTGCAGCAGGACGTATACATGGACGACGTCTTGACAGGCGCTGACTCCGAGCAAGAAGCCATCGAGATCCAGACCGAGCTCCGTCTCCTATGCAAGGCGGGCGGTTTCAACTTAAGGAAATGGGCATCCAACAAACCAGTGCTAATGGCAAAGGTGCCTTCCGAAGACGCCATTCCAGAATGCAAGTGGCAGGCAGGCGAAACCCACACAGCACTGGGAGTTCATTGGGGGCTGTCTGACGACTCCTTCCGAGTCCAAGTACAGCCTACCATGCCGGGGAGCGGAGTCACAAGAAGACTGGTTCTATCAAAAATCGCAAAGATATTCGATCCCTTGGGTTTATTGGCTCCAGTTACCGTTAATGCCAAAATCTTTATGCAATCTTTGTGGTTATTACGTTTAGAATGGGACACACCTTTGCCGCCGGCTGAAGCCGGTTACTGGATGCAGTTTCTCTCGGAGCTGACGGCGTTGAACCGCATTACAGTTCCTCGCTGGCTCGGTCTACAACCAACGTCGATCCAACGAGAGCTCCATGGATTTGCGGACGCCTCGGAACGGGCCTATGCTGCCGTAATCTATCTCCGAGTCGTGGAACCTGATGGAACTATCCACACCCATCTGATCACTGCAAAGACAAAGGTTGCTCCGTTACAAAAGATATCGCTCCCCAGGCTGGAATTGTGTGCAGCCGTACTGCTGACCAAGTTAATGGCCCTCACCTGCGAGAGCCTGAGTCTGACGGGAACTCCTATTCACTTGTGGAGCGACTCGACCATCACACTCGCGTGGATTCACGGATACCCGTCACACTGGAAAACGTATGTGGCCAACCGTGTATCGGAGATTCAGCGGACACTACCTGGAGCTCAATGGCATCACGTATCCAGCCGGGACAATCCTGCCGACTGTGCGTCCCGGGGCTTACAACCTATCCAGCTACCCGACTTTGCCTTGTGGTGGACTGGACCGAGATGGCTGTCGGCTGCTACTGGCTGGACTATCACCAATTAAGATTCGCTACCCTGGACGGATCTGGAGTCCCGGACTACCTCTCACACTACGTCGGGTGAACCTGCCGCATGCGAGACTTTCTTGAAACGCTATTCATGTATACATTCTTTGCTTAGAATCACTGCTTGGTGCTTGAGGTGGTTACCTCACAGTACTGCCCAGAAAGGAGGAAGCTCCCTGTTGCCAGCTGAGATAGAGGCAGCCCGGACCCGCTGGCTGTCATTGGTCCAACAGCAGGAATTTGCTGTGGAAATTCAGCACTTGCAGCTGACTCGTCCTCTACCAAGCCGCAGCCGGCCGCTGCGGCTCAACCCCTACTTAGATGAGCAAGGACTTCTACGAGTGGGCGGACGGCTACGCCACTCATCGCTGCCGATGGATGCCAAGCACCCGTTGGTTCTACCTGGACACAGCCACCTGACGGAACTACTAGTCGATGAGGCACACCGACGCACGCTACACGGTGGGACTCAACTTACCTTGGCTACCCTGCGCCAACGGTATTGGGTTCTGCAGGGCCGCCAACGAGTGAAGGCCATGATTCACCGCTGTCCTACTTGCATTCGATGGCGAGCTACAACAGGCCAACAGCTGATGGGTGATCTGCCAGCCCCACGCGTCACTCCATCTCGGCCTTTCCAGCACATCGGGGTGGATTATGCTGGGCCTGTATCGCTGCTTGCGGTTAGGGGCAGAGGCCAGCGCACACACAAGGGCTATGTGGCGTTGTTCATATGTTTAACTACTCGTGCTGTCCATTTAGAACTTGTCTCGGATTGCAGCACCGAGGTCTTCATCGCTGCGCTGCGCCGATTCACGTCCCGGCGAGGCCTGTGCACCTCTATCCACAGCGACAACGGGACCAATTTCGTCGGCGCCGACCGTGCCCTACGGGAAATGCTGGCCCTCCGAGATGCTGGACGAGGCCTCATTCACTCCACTCTTCTAAAGGAAGGCATCGAGTGGAAATTCAACCCGCCTGCTGCCCCTAACTTCGGGGGAATCTGGGAAGCCGCCGTCAAATCAACTAAGTATCACCTGAGGAGGGTGATAGGCGAACAGCACCTCACCTTTGAAGAGATGGCTACACTACTATATCAAATCGAGGCCTGCCTGAACTCACGGCCATTGCTTGCCATGAGTGACGACCCCGGGGACCTGTCCGTACTGAAGCCCGGCCACTTCCTGATCGGCGACGCCCTTCTTAGTCTACCTGATCCAGTCGTCGAGGATGTGCCCATCAATCGACTGTCCCGTTGGCATCTACTGCAGCAAATGAGGCTGCAGTTCTGGAAGCGATGATCAGCCGAATACTTGCAGTCGCTCCAGGCCCGTAATAAATGGACTCAGCAACGCGCCCAGCCCCGCGTCGGCGACTTGTGTTTAATAAAGTCGGAACTAACCTCACCGGCCAGATGGCCATTAGCACGTATAATAAAATTACATCCTGGGTCGGATAACCTCACTCGCGTAGTTACGGTAAAAACTTCGCTTTCAGAATTTGTACGTCCTATTTCCAAATTAGTGTTTCTGCCACTTAACGATATTAGCGAAAATACTCGTCCACATAATGATTTAACTTCACAAAATCGTGATCAATAAATTCCCTTGCGTTGTCTGATGCCTCCACATGAGCTGAGCGGCGCCACCGTCACGAAGGCTATCGAACTGATTATCGATTATATACCTAATCAGATTCAGCGATTGCTGAATGCCGGGGAGAATGTTCGGAAAAGAGGCCTATTCGCGACACCTATTGTCGATTAATGCTAATTAGGCAGGTGGCAACGGCCTGCTCACTCATGTGGAGCGCGGATCGCGTCCCCTTCCATCGACTCGCGATCCATGGAAGGGGAAGGCTTGCGCTTCCTAGAAATCGACGCTGATTTCTGGGAATCGGCCACTCTGTTCCAGTCATCACGCTTGGGTAATATACTTTCGCTTACGCACTTTGCTTGCGCTATATGTTCGACATTGCTTCGAATCTTATACTTTCGCTTACGCACTTTGCTTGCGCTATACGTTCGACATTGCTTCGAATCTTATTCTATCACGCTGCGTGACTTTGCTTCGCCAGTTTATTGCACGGTTTACAGCTTAATTATATTTAAACATTAACTAGATATTGTAAATTGTGTGTGAAAATCGTTCTTTACTTATTCTGTGTGTTTGACTTCTGTACATATCTTGAATTATAACCGTCGTGTTAAATTAATCGTCTAAAATTATCGTATCGCTCGCTTTAATCGTTTCTAAATAAATCTTGTGCTAAAATACTATTGAAACTGTTTCCTAGTGCTTGTTCCGATTATACTTTGTAACATTTTTTGGTCCTTCGAGCCGGAAAAGAGGCAAAAATGTTACAAAGTATAATCGGAACAAGCACTAGGAAACAGTTTCAATAGTATTTTAGCACAAGATTTATTTAGAAACGATTAAAGCGAGCGATACGATAATTTTAGACGATTAATTTAACACGACGGTTATAATTCAAGATATGTACAGAAGTCAAACACACAGAATAAGTAAAGAACGATTTTCACACACAATTTACAATATCTAGTTAATGTTTAAATATAATTAAGCTGTAAAACGTGCAAGAAACTGGCGAAGTAAAGTCACGCAGCGTGATAGAATAAGATTCGAAGCAATGTCGAACATATAGCGCAAGCAAAGTGCGTAAGCGAAAGTATAAGATTCGAAGCAATGTCGAAAGTATAGCGCAAGCAAAGTGCGTAAGCGAAAGTATATTACCCAAGCGTGATGACTGGAACAGAGTGGCCGATTCCCAGAAATCAGCGTCGATTTCTAGGAAGCGCAAGCCTTCCCCTTCCATGGATCGCGAGTCGATGGAAGGGGACGCGATCCGCGCTCCACATGAGTGAGCAGGCCGTTGCCACCTGCCTAATTAGCATTAATCGACAATAGGTGTCGCGAATAGGCCTCTTTTCCGAACAACTTAAGATATTTAAATGAAACAGAAGCGACAATATTTTTCCGGATTATAAATGAATTATTACGGGTAGAAAAATATAATTTATATTTGGGGGTGGTTTTTGCAAACAACCCTATGAATGACAACCCCTTGTCGTGATAATCGCTTATTTGTTTGCACATATCGAAGGGATAATCCGTACTTAGCCAGGCGTATTTTTCTGTCTTTTGACTTTTGACTCTTGTCTCTCAACTCCTTATCTTCTTCGTGTAAACAGTCACATCGAAATTTTCCGCCTCGACCTAAACACTTGTCATTCGCACTCGAAGTTCGGTAATTTCTATTGGACAATAATCATTCCTCTCACCTAGAAATACTGGGGGCATTATACTGTGAGGCTATTCCGAAACGCAAGAAAAAAAAATTCCTCCGAAAGTACTCGAAATGGTATGTCACCAAGAAAATGAAAATGAAAGCTCAGAGAGCACAAGTACAACATACGATTTATCAAAATCTGATTAAATGTACATAGATATAGACAATAATATTTATTTTATGATGAAAATAGCATATTCTCATTTAAAACAGCATTTATAATCCCGACTTTATTTATTAATATTTTCAACAACATATTTGAACTATGCAATCTTCTATAAACGAATGGAACATCGCATTTTTCATGAAAATCGAAAATAAATAAAATTTTCACAGTATTTAATTTAAAAAATATTTTAAAATTAAGATCGCCATACTAAATTGGATTATATAATTTTGATTATATAATTTTAGGCGAATATCGGGAAATTATCACAATTTTCGCAAAAATGGATTTAAAAACAAGGTTTATGCGAATGTTATTAGGTCTGCGATATTGAAATTTGCATTTTGGACAAGATATTCGCAATCAGGGACCGGAAGAACAATAGGGTACCAATTATCGTGCAGATCTATCAATTTTTTAATATACACGTCCGTCATCTTAGATTCGCCATTTTGTTTTCAAAAATTTGAAGATCAAATTCGCAATCAGAGACCCCAAAAACCCCCGAGCAACGGATTCTGATTAAATTGAATTACGTTTTGAGGGTTTTGCCGCTTTTTTGCGATTTGGTACCACTGCGCGCTGACGGCCCGGAGGGCGGCCCAAGTCGACCCTTTCAGCTACCGGGCCTTAGCCCAAACAAATAAACATACACCAAACGTACAGAGGATCGAAGCTATATAAAATCATTTAATAATAATGAAATCAAACTTAATTATTTAAGAACTGACATGATGCTTGTCGATGTTTTTACGGAAGTGTTATTAAAGACTAAACACGACAGAGTAATAAAAATTTTAAATTTGTGTTGAAATAAGTATTGTATTGCTTCGTATATAAGTACTGGATTCACATCGATACAGAGGATGTTGAAGTAGATCGATGCGAACCTTTGGGAAAACGCATCTATTTGCGTTCCTTACAAGGTTTGCTATCACCACAGGAAAGAAATACCAAGATGCGAGTAACAATAACTAAGGTCGATATCAAATATATTGGCCTGTGAGTTTCTTGAGGGGTATTCTCCCATCACACAGTCTGCCTGCCTTGGTGTTCCTTTTCTGAACGTTTTGTGCATCTACGGGCACGCGCTTCCTGCAATATGTATATATTTGAATCGTGGGACCGTTACAGCCCACGTACAATGATGTATACATATAGCAATAATTATTGTAAATCAATCATCGCGATAACCCATGGAATAAACATTGTACCGCGCCATGCTGTGTGTTTATATCTGAGCAGGATTGAACGTGTTTTGTGCACCTACGTGCATGCTCTTCATATCGTGTGTATATATTCGAATGGTGGGACCGATAGGGCCGCCCAAGCAACCATAGTAAACATACAGCGATAATTATTCGGGGTAGACTTCCGAACATTTTCATGATCGAGGAGGCTGTAAGTCAATTGTATTTGGTTTGAATTTACAGCGTACTCTCTCTCTCTCTCTCTCTCTCTCTCTCTCTCTCTCTCTCTCTCTCTCTCTCTCTCTCTCTCTCTCTCTCTCTCTCTCTCTCTCTCTCTCTATCTACCTATCTATCTATCTATCTAACTATCTATCTCTCTAGTTCTTCTACGGCACACACGTGGTTGTGTCACACAACACAACCATGATCATCGTCATCACTGATGCAATACACATTCACACATTACCGTGTACGCGGGCGTGAATCAGTATAAAATGACGTGGGTCAGTCCTGCAGATTTCCATACACCACGTACGCTCGAGTCCTAACAAGTATAGTTCGCGTCATTCTTTACCCGCCGATGAAAATCATTCGTAGTGTATATCAAAATGTACAAACGCAGCTTAAATGATTCATCCTGCGCATCCGACAACGATGGCGGCTTTCCAAATAAACACCAACAACATCACCAACAATCCAACATGAGGTATGTATACGTTACTATACACTTTACACATACTTCATTCACTTTAAACGCAAAGGAACGAAGCATTAATTCCGTGTACATATTTCTTACAGTTCTGTATACGCAATGCCAAAAATGGTGAAAACACCAAAACCATCAGTCGTACGGATCCTGGGACGTGATTACCCACTGACGGCAACAGCTTATAAACGTCTAAGTATTGGAATTTGTATTGGCATTAATTCGTGTCACGTCGAGATCACCGTAGTCGACAAGAAAGGCAACGAGTTGAGCTTTTCAATGTCTACGTGGAAGCTCATGCTACAAAACAAGGTGGACATCCTCCAACGATTACGCAGCAACGCAACAGCACCCCAAACTCAAATCGTAATTGATAATTTACAACTAGACTTCACGCGTATACATGACGATCAACTTATTAAAATTACCGATAATCCCATTGTCATATATATGACTGAAGTCATGATGCGTAAACTATTCGCGTACAACCAGTGCATTGAACATATGTACACCTGGCTAACTGAAAACATGTACTCTGTAAGCAGAGAATATGCAAACTTCGTGGAGGTTTTACGTACCGTTTCCGTGCCAACGAATTATGTGAAATTAATTTCCGAAAACGAGCACTTTGGAAAGCATTCATTGATTGATTGTGAATTGTTAGCGTTAGGATCGCAATCCATGCTGCGTGATGTGAACCGCGTACCACTATAGTACCTGCATATATATGTTTAATAATAAATATACAACATTTTTAAATAAATATTTTTTATTCAAAACAGTGTGTTTTATTAATGTACATCCACGCATGCATACTTAAATTATAAAATCAGTATTTGCGAAGAAAAAAAAATAACGTTCGCATGGGAGGGATATTCATACTCGTGGGTAGAGGAAGCAGGCGCCGTTGTCATCGATCTTATCACCGCCGCCGCCGTCGTGTTCACTATAGAAAACAAAAATAATTCTTACACAGATATTCGTTTCTCTGCATATGACGCGTAAAGTCGATGCAACGTGTGTGTAGTACTTACATTAGGCGACGCTACGTATATAATTCCATATTTTATAGACATTTTCCAGCGCGCAAACACCGCAGTTGTTATGAAATGCACATCGAATAACATCCGTTGAAGACATAGACTTTAGGTTAGGAATGTCAGGGTCCGCGGTGACATGCATGATTCCGCAATTATCATCGTCAACGTCGTAGCCCCCGTCATCTTCGACAGTTCGCGGGTTGATGTTGTTGCTGTTGCTGTTGATGTTGTTGTTGTTGTTGCTGTTGCTGTTGCTGTTGCTGTTGCTGTTGCTGTTGCTGTTGCTGTTGCTAATCTTTTGCGTCGTCAGTTCATATAAATTACATACATCCTCAACGATTATGTTAGGTAGTAGTTTCAGCATCCACGTTTTCTTTTCCACACCTTTTACGAGGACAAAGTCAATGTTTGCGAGTGCGCTGGTTAGGAGCCCCGGGAGTTTGGAGTATGGAACGTGACCGTCAGACCATGGAATCCCGTGATGATGCTTCGCGAGCCAGGACGCTTGATGGTGTTCCCACGAATTCAGATGTTCCCAGAAGTATGGTGGTTCGAAGATCCAATGGCTGATCGTCGTTATTTTATCCTTGATGCTGTTTGCACGAATCGCAATCTCTTTGGCTACGAACTCGCTTTCGATATTGAAGCCTTGCAGATCGACAATGGCGAACATTATTATTCGTTTAGGTAGTACCGTCTGCAACGGTGTCAGAACAGTAACTGAGCTCTTCGACATCGACGTTTTTTTAAAACAGTAGCAGTATCCGCAGTAGTAGCAGTAGTAATAGTTCACGCACGCACGCTATATTAGTTTGCGTACCATGTTGGATAAAGGGATGTATTCGACTATACAATCGTATATGAATAAACAGACGGCGGAAGTATTAGCAGGGACATTTTAACTTTGCATTCGAAATCTATTCGCACGTCCACCGTACCACTCTTCAACGACTCGTTTTGCCTAGAACAATCTATGACCACGATAGGCGCATATTTATAGAATTCGTTCGCGCTCAGTAACGGTTCCCCGTGACCGTAGTACGATCGAGCAAATTTCATATACATATCGTACAGGACCGCAAATTTAAACTTATTAAAATCTATTTGCATATCGTCGTACGGATACATCTCGGAATTTAGGTAGACTCGTGAGATCATACCGGTCGAATATCCACGCTGGTTTTTCGTCATGATTCTTTCGATTGGTTTGCATGCCGAAAAACACGTATCGAGGCTTCTCAATTTGCGACGTAGTTTTCAAGGTCCACGTATGTTTCGTAGTCGCTTGCAGTAACGGATACTCGTGCAGGCTCCACGATTGGAAACTCATCGCGATCGGTCGATCGCTTTCCAAGATACGCAGCATCGATAGTTTATTCACTTCATCCAAAACGACGTGAGGCATACGTCACTGCACCTTGCGTATCTCAAGTTTTGGGATCGCAGCGGCGGAGGTGCAGTGCATCGCGTTCGAATCGTCTCGTGTTCGTGTAAGAATCAGCTCATGCCGCACGTTCATCACGATGCGTTTGTAATCCTCGCAAAATCCTAATAACATGTTCAGGGGTACGCAGAAATTGAAAGAGCCCGAATGAAAAGTGTCGTTATTGTAATCGATTTCATAATTCCAACCAGCATTCGCAAGCACTTTGCTTCTCTCGGCTGACAACGAAACGAAATTTTTCAACGTGGTAGTGATTCCTGGATTTCGGCAACGATCGACCTCAAAACCGTTCAATTCGTATCGAATCTCATCGAACATTAACGCGACGCAATTATTATCGAGATCAGCGGTCGCGGACGTTGCCGGACTTTTCGCGACCTGCGCTGAAAACGTGCCACCACCTTCGATGTATAGAAAACTTTCGCATGGAAGCGTGTACAGATCTTGCTGCTGTATAGGTATCCTTATTTCGTCACTATTGTCAAACGTCGTGTTGGCGTATGGATTATACGTGTGTAACTCGATCTTCGTAATACGATTGTCGATGGTTGGCGTATTCGTTACGTCCAAAATATTCGTCATCGCGGTTGCGCGTCTAATAGGTTACGATGAAACCTAACGATCTTAGGAACCGTGCGTTTCGACGAGTCAACGGCTTTCTTATGCTTCTTACCGGTGCTCCTCTTTTCGCACCTCCCGTCTTTATTCTTCTTATACTTTCGTCGGTCGATAAAGGGTCGCGCAGATGAGCGAGACAGAGACGTCAGGAGTAGCAACGGCGATTGATGAGTCGAACGTATGATCTAACACTAACATACTACACACGCATACACGTGATCGCACACGCTATCTATCGCGCTTACGTCGTTGAACGTGCAAACGAATCGTTATTTCTTCTCCACGAAAATCTATAGGACGATCGTGTTGATCGACGATGCACAACGTTAGATCTTGTATTGCTCGCGCAACGATCGGCAGGTAAATGACGTGTCGCGGAGTTTCCGATATCTTATATCCCGGCGGCACGCGAGGTGAAAATTCGTGGATCGTGTGTACTGGTTTATCGTTGCTGTACGCGCCGATAGTGACGTTGCACGTTACTCTGATCACGTTAACGTTTATAATATTCACCGAGGCGTCTGACTCGTACCAGATTCTCGGTAATAAGACGCGATTCGGGGAAAATCCTAGCAACGAGCCCACATTGTTCGGTTTCGTAAAGTCCACATAGAACGAACAGTACAGTTCACTTTTCATGGTGTTGTTGTTAGCTCATAGCATTAGAGGGTACTTCTCGTCATCGTCGTTCTCACTGTTACCGCGTTTTCGAGGATAGCGATCAAGTAATTACTGTTTCAGGTACTCGGCGATAGCGTCTAATTCATAGGAGCCGTGAGGTATCGTTATGTAATCATGAGTAGCATCAGCGTGGGTGCTGTTTTCGCTGTTATAGTTCACGATGAAATAGAATTTATCGTTGGTCGAGTCGATGTTCGGTATCGTGTGAAATGTCTCCAAGTCCGCGAGTCCTAATTCGTATTGACCATCGCTCAAATCTATCGGTGGAAAATAGTTTACCGTGAGTACGCTGCTGCGTCCCGTTAACGTAAGCGTGAACGACATATCATAGATTACACTCGCGAAACTGTGGGAGTGAAAGTGACGCACGCGTAAGAATTCTCGGCAATTTATCGATATCATGTGTCTTTATTATAGAAGATATGGATCGACATTGCGCATGAATATATTGTAACATAATGCGCCTGAACGAATGTTAAAATCTTTTCCCTTGTTCAAGCCCGCGCTCCTAATAACTATAGTCGTATTCAGCTTTATTGGCCGGTGAGTTCGTGTTTTCGCCAGGTGCGAAATTTAAACACGCCCGCAATGGATGGATTGACGGGAAGGAGATATTGCAGTCCGACACTTGTTGGAAATGGCACAATATATTTTTCTAGTGGTCAAGTTGGCCACTGGACGTCACAAATAGAAGTACACAGAGACGAAGACACTATAGTACTCAGTCTCACCAACCGACCTGTGTTTCGCACGTGGAAACACGTTGCGGAAGTTAGAAAGTGAACGCAGTTTGAAAATTGATTTATATTCCTTGATAATGGTCTTAACATAGACCGAAACGTTGGAAATAAAATTTTAATATTTAAATAATACTGCAACATTGCACTTTAATAGTTTAATTGACCGAGCCCTCGCGCCGCTAACATTTGATTATACACTATAGTACAGTAACGCTTGGGCGTAAGGCGACGGTGGGTCGCTTAAAGTACGGCTTTACGGTTTAACGGCGCAAGGGCGCCGAGAGTCGTTACATGCGTGCGTGCGTGTCTCAACGGTGCGTCTTTGCAACTAACTGCCGCCAGGCGAGCGCTTCGAAAAGGCCGTTGGAACAACAAAAACTAATGTCACTGGCCTCAGCTGACTCTGTTGACACGAGTCAGCGGGCACGCGTTTGAACGCGTGACGCGGCGCGCCTTTACGCGGCCGCAACAGTTCGGTTTCTCGAGCAGCGCGCGAGGAGAAATCAGCCACTACCACCTGACGTTTTCGACTCCTCCTGAACGATGCCGTGTGGCTGTTGTTTATTCACAGCGTAATAGTAGTGTGCGTTACGAATCTATGCGTAGACCACTACGAGACGAAGCTACGGCAAAATCCCGTTAACCGCTGGCCAAGCCTTAATCCCCAGTATGAGTTTCTCGCTTCTTTCTGGCCGAAGGGGGGAGCGAGATGGGAACGCTTTGCAAACCGGTTTTCCAGTGCTCAGGGCACCGTACGACGGCCAGGCGTAGCTCGAGAGAGAGCGAGAACGTAGATAAAAGGAGCACCGAGGCAGGCAAGCGGTGTGGTGGGAGAATACCTCTCACGAAACTCACCGGCCAATAAAGCTGAATACGATTTTAGTGTAGGACATGCCGATCCCATTAATAGGATATCCAATCTGGCAAACAAACATAGCCTCGAGTTAAATTTCTTTAACAATGCACTTGCGTCCCTTCTAACAGCGGTGCACAAAATTTCCCCTGATTTATAGTAGTATGTATTTGTTTCGTAACCTTGTAAATTTCTATGTGTAATTACCTCACACAATTATTTCTTCTCATTTGTATAACTGTTTACTAATGGCTAGTTCCGTTTAAATAAATAATAATAATAATAATCTTAGTACACACCGTTATTATTATTATTAGTAGTACATAGGCCATAATTCCATAGACTTTTGCTGTAAAAATTGCACGCATAAGTGACCGCAATTCATCCCGTCGAAACGTTGAAAACGATCGTGATTATACGTGATCGTTGTACCGCGTCCGAAATAGTAGATCAATTCCGCGGGAGATCGCAGATTCCCAAAACTATCAAAGTATTGTACTCGTGGTACGTGTTTCGCATACGCGACCCAGTGCGTACCGGCGCCTCGATTCTCGTCCAGATTCGCGATACCGCATTCGTTGTTTCGTACACGCGTGGGAAGCGTATCGCGCATAAACACTCCTCGAAAGAATGTGATGTTTGCGCACTCGCGCTCTATTTGCAGGTTTGTCATAGTTGTTGAATTATCGCCGCCACCGTCGCCACGCGCCTACGCGATCGACGTTTTTTTTTCGTTTCCACTCGTCGTTGGCGCCGCCGTCTCGGGTTCAAGCCTGCGCCTCGCTTGTACGGTGTCAGATGCACCCCTCGACCCTCCATCGCCCGATGATGACGCAACGTCTCTTCCAGCTGTTTTCGAGAGGCCCTAGAATCGTTGACCGCTTTGGTTATACCAGCCGCTCCACCGGCCAATGCCCCGATAGCCGATAAAGCGGGTAACACTAACGGAAGAAATGGAAGAAAGCTACCACGTTTCGCCACTCGTGATTACGATGTTGTCGTCGCCGTTGCGGATTTTTCCTTCCAGACTTTCTCTGTTTTCGTTTCGTTCTTCTCATACCCATGCCGAGTTTAGTCTTAGCCTTCATCGTTGCCTACACTCCAGTCGCTGCAGCTCTTTCGCTGAATGTCGCGTCGTTTACGTACACTCGTTCTCGCGCTCGTTCGGCTAACGCACGATCTGCCTCGTGTCTCCCCTCCAAATCCTTTCGACTAGAGTACGCGATATCGTGATCGCGGCACGCTGCGTCTACATTAAATTGTCTTGTCACCGTTTAGGCATGGCTGTAATTTCAAGGCGGTTTATTGCGGGCAATTTGTAACGGATCTGAGCTGTAAACCAGATGTTGCGGCCCGAGCCTAGACTCCGAAATATTTGGGTCCTTCGAATGATGTCGCGAAGTAGAGATTTGCCAGACCCGCGATTCGGGGGTCCGAACAACTGTTCCTTAGATAAGAACATCTTCCCACCACTGCCTAATTCTGCCCACCTATTTTTGTATCCAGCCAATGAGAAGGCTAATTTCCACTACACCTTTTTTGGAAGCAACAAATCGCGGTTGCTTAGCGTTTTTCTTAGCGTCACTGAGTCCGTCATAACCCTTTCTGTAACCCGCACCTTTTGGATTTTTCTTATTTAATTAGAAATCCTACCTAGTCAATTTGGCGTGTGAGATGCGTATACGGTTCGGCAATCGACTTGCGAGCATACAGTACGCAACAGGTTACGACATGTAAACCCTTTATATAGCACAATTTAAAGTATTCAAGTATTCTATTATCTTTTTACACTCCATATGAATAAATACAATAAATAAATCTATAATATTGTTATCAAACCACGTAAACCAGAAAGAAACACGGTTTTATCGATTTTTTTTCAAATTAAATCGCATTTTCCTTTGAATCCTGAAGGGCTAGAATAATTCCGCAGGCATATTTGAATTCAGCGCGTCAAATTCTATAGGAAATGAGGTATAAGAAGTGCAGAAAGAACTTCAAACACAAGTTTGAACGGAAAAACGGAAATTTTCTTCGAAAATGTTAACTTTGACTTAGATTTTCAAGATCAAAACTTGTTTGTCATACATTCTCAACATTTTTCCCTTAATCTGCAACATCGTAGCTTTAACCTGCAAAAAGTTTCATCCCTCTATCTTATTCCTATCAAAAGTTCTACGATTTTGACACAAAAAGGAGCTGTTTGTCCCACTGTGCGGCGTTCACGAATGTATTGCGGCAGAGCGATAGATTACTGCGAAATTTACAAACCGACATGGGAAAGGAATTCTACAATGCGGAGTTTCAACGATACGCGAAGATACGCAGGATCAACCATTATTCCACGTACAGCGTGATGAAAGCATCGATCGTCGAACGTTTCAATCGCACGCTGAAAAACCTTATGTGGAAACAATTCTCCTTGAATGCGTCATATCGTTGGGTTAACCTGTTACCCGCGCTAGTACACACCTACAATCATCGCAAGCACCGAACGATCAACACCCAACCCGTCGACGTGACCCCCGCGACGCGATTATCATTTGCCGCGAATGAACCACTCCCACCAGCCGCATCGGAAGGTGTTCGACGACGCGCGAGATTCAAAATCGGGGACAAGGTACGCGTGAGCAAGTTCATGACACTCTTCGAGAAGGGGTACACTCTGAACTGGTCGACCGAAGTGTTCGAAATCGTAACCGTACAACGAACGTTCCCGGTGACATATATTCGGCGTGATTCCGCGGGAGAGCCGATCTCCGGTGGTTTCTACGAGTACGAACTGCATTCGGTCGCGAATCCAGACGTCTATCTGGTCGAGAAGATTATTCGACGCAAGGGAAATCAGGTGTACGTTAAGTGGCTCGGATTCGATTCATCGCGGAACTCGTGGATACGCGATGTGGATATTCTATGATTCGCGATCATATACGTACTCTATGTTATCAGGAGTACAAATAAGTCTCCGCCGTTTTTCATCTTAAATTGGGCATTTATTGCGAAAGAACGGTACCTTATGTTTTATTCAAAGTATTGTCTATCGTTGGCCACTACTTTTCCCCATCTTTCTGTCAACATCCGGATACCGCGTCTGAAGAACGCTTCATCTTTTGACGCTATCCATAAATCGACCCAACTTTTGGTATCTTCATATGATGGGAAGTGTTGCTCAGACAGGTCATGCGTAATTGATCGGAACAAGCAGTAATCAAATGGCGCAATGTCTGGTGAATACGGCGAGTGGGGTAAAACTTCCCACTTCAGTGTTTTTAAGTAGGTTTTGACCGGCGCCGCAACATGAGGACGATCATTATCATGCAGAAGAATGATTTTGTCGTGTTTTTCCTTGAGTGCTCGGCTCAATCTCATCAATTGAGTTTGGTAAAAAGCCCCAGTAATGGTTTCATTCGGTTTGAGCAACTCATAATACACGACACCAAGCTGGTCCCACCAAATACACAACATAATGAATATTCGGCTTGGCTGTCGATTGTGAAGCATGGCCAGGTGGTCCCCATGATTTCCTCTTCTTTGGGTTATCACCAGTGACCACACAATGCAAAAAACACTTCCGTTTATGCCTGGCATGCAGCATTTCACATGTGGACAATCGGCGTTCAATGTTTCTCGGCGTCAGTTCATATGGAACCCAATTTCCTTGCTTTTGAATCATTCCCAATGATTTTAAACGATGTGAAATCGCTTGTTGAGTCACTGATAATGCAAGTGCAACTTCTTCTTGCGTTTGGCACGAATCTTCATTCAATAATGTTTCCAATTCCGCGTCTTCGTACACTTTCGGTCTTCCACTACGTTCTTTGTCTTCGACATCAAATTCGCCGTTCTTAAACTTTTAAAACCACTCACGACAACTTCTCTCACTTAATGCGGCCTTACCATATGCTTCTACAAGCAATCGATGCGCCTCAGCTGCAGATTTCTTCAAATTAAAGATGTAAATCAGAACTTCCCGCAAATCCCGTTTATTCGGCTCAAAACTCGACATTTTCGTAGGAAAAAAATATACAACGCTGATACACAATCGCTAATATTGTGAGATCATGTTGTTAATAGATGTGCAACCTTACGATATAACGTCTTACATCTGACACTAGCCGCCATAACTTACTGGTTGCGTTATCTGATTTCAAACGGCGGAGACTTATTTGTACTGCTAATACTGAAATAAATAAAAAATAAATACATATAAATATATACATTTTCCATTTATTCAATTACCATTCTTCTTCTGCGTCACATATATGCTTACAATTTATTTTATTATAGGAGGAAAAAATATAATTTTGACTATTCAATGGTATACATATATTACATATATTACATATTCGTAAATAAATTATATGAACAAAAGAAAGGCTTACAACGTAAGGTATATACATATGTATATGCAAACATACAAACATGCAAACATACAATCATGCAAGCACATGATACAATGGGGTTCTCGAGGGACTCGTCGGGTGCATGGCCGAGTAATTCGTGAGTCTGGAGCTCGGGGATTCCACAATAGGGCCCTTTACACGGACGTTCCTGCGCGCGTTCCCGGCGTGCATTCCCGGCGCGTGGCACGCAAAAATACGTAGACGCCGGAGCGACGCTCCTTCGTGCACGCCGGAAGGTTATACCCGCCACTACTTGGAGACAGCGAGTTCGGCCTCATATTTCTACGTCGACTCCATCCACATGTTTTTCCACGATCCACCGCAGTGGTGTATTGCGTACTATCTGTTCGATGTATATCATCGATCTGCGAAACGATCGATGATATACCTCGATATACCTGGCTTATAGAGGATATCATAAATGCTATTACTGTAGGGTACACTGAAACATCTTTTTTTACGGAGCTACATTTGGTTGACCTGGAGGTGCTATAAATTGTGGAAATGGTTTATGGCTCAGTTATAACAACTGTAAAATTTTACAAGGGTTCATTAAAAAAAGGCCAAATGTATCCCCGGCTGTTGTGACGATCATAATTATTACTATTGACGGCAATAATTACCATGTAATTGCTTGTTTGAATATAAAAACTAATATTGATAGACAATAAATACACATAGGTATGCAAGTGATGTTATATGTAAGATAAATGATGAAGAGGTGTAATGTGCAAGATGTTTTGAAGATAGGGGTAGTCTTCTGATGGCGCGTGATGCAGGTCAAATTTTTCACCCAGGCTCTTGCGTGGCGCGCCAGAAAGCACCACACTCCTGCCCGCGCGCCAGAAAGAACCACGCTCCTGCCCGCGCTCCAACCTAGACTCCAGAAGAGTTTACGTAAGAGACAGAAAAGGTAGTTAGAAAAGGAAAACGGCACTTGAAACCAAGGCTCGGCACGCGCTCCAGGATTTCTGCACTGTCGGAAATCCTGGAGCGCGCGCCGAGCGCAGCCGATCCTGGCAGCCAAGACTCAAGAGGCAACGATGATGGGTTTCGAGGACTTCGACTCTCGAGCCCAGGGGGGCGTACAACCTTACCCCCTACGACGTGATGATTCGAAAATTATACATTTCTCGCCGGATCTTGGCGAAAGTGACGTGAATCGTTTCTTCATGTTTTCCCGATGAAAATGGTCCAAAAACGACACAAATCGGATTGTAATTAAGGAATCTTCATAATAAATTGATTTCCATAACTTCGTTAAAAATAGTCCGTTTTACATGAAATTAGGTATAATTTTCATTTGGAAAACATGAGAAATCCATCGGTATCACTTCCATATCGATACGATAAAGAATAAAGTATACAGTTTTTCTGAAACAGGTATGAATCCTTGGCCGACCGCAGCGAATCGAGGTCGGCGACCCACAGTCGAGGGTGAAAAATATTCATTACAGCGTATTAAGAAATTCTTTATTCTTCATCGTATCGATATGAAAGTAACACTAATGGATTCCTGGCGTTCTCCCAATTAAAATTATCACAAATATCATGCAAATCGGACTACTTTTACACAAACAATACAAATTATAAAAGGAGTAGGCATTTCTTAAACAGCGAGTTACATTAAAAAATTTCCGCGCGGTCAGCGGTCTACCTTTTCTCTTCCTGTGTCTTGTCTCCGCGAGGCATATTGATTGTGGATAATGGTTTTTAATTGCAATATTGGTGGCATCTTTTTTGGTAAGCACACAACAATTTTTCCCGAATGGAAACCTCGATGTAAGAGGAACAAAGAGGAATGTTATATAACTATTAGTAAATAAGTGCGAACCATTTACATGACATGATATTATGCCTATAAATTTGTTTAATTTTTAATACAAAATAGAAAGTATGCAAAAATAGCGAGAAATGCCGAAGCTATGAATTTCTGTGAAATCACATGCACTGCACGCTCCTGTGATTGTGTATGAATAACAGGTAAAGTACCAAAAAATAGTAGCCTATGTTTAAAGGGCTGTTAGTAGATGCTATCTGCTTTGAAATAGTTCTACGCATCTACAACTTGAATGAACGTGGAGCTTTCTTTATTAATCTCAAACAGTGACATGTTATTTAAAAGTATTTATGTCATAAATAAGCTTAGACTATACACATTCGAAATATATGATATACAAAATTATACATATGTACAGATTTTCTGAAAAACATCGACATTGTGGTTTGAAAATTGGCACGATTCCCGTTCGAATATGAAAGGTCAACTTCAGATCAATTTTTTTTAATTAGCACGAATACGACATATTTGTTTGCATGGTTACATACTTTGTCCATTAGCTATAAGAATAGAGTGATGGATACGCAAAAATGCAACTTTCATACTAAACTACGTATTTGTCACAATTCTTTTTTCTGTTTCTGCAGCTATTTCTAACTTTCACTTTTACTCCTTTATATGTACCTACCTCTTCCTGCCGTTTCTGCTTCCAGCTACCTACTTAATTTTATGGGTTCGCACAGGCCTGGTCAGAGTCAGGAACATTTGGCGACCAGGCCTTTGCGAACCGGGGGGCAGTTTTCTTATCCCACGCTTTCTTTTCACCCTCTCTGTATGTTTATCTCTGTTTTTTTTTCTTCTATTCGCTACCTCTAACTCTGTCTAGTCTTTCCTTTTTAACCGGCGAAAATTCACGGAGCTCTCAGACACCACGTACCGCGCACGCATGTTACTTTTCTTATATTTATTTTTAATAAATAATAAACATTTGGTTGGTTCCGATGGAAATGGTTTATGACTCAGTTGTAACGACTGTAGAAATTTACAAGGGCACATTAAAAAATGTCCAAATGTTTCCCCGGCAATGTGATGGCAAATGAAATTGCAGTTAACACATTCACTGTTGTGACAATCATAATTATTACTATTGACGGCAATAATTACCATGTCATTGCTTGTTTGAATATAAAAAGTAATATTGATAGACAATAAATACACATAGGTATGCAAGTGATGTTATATGTAAGATAAATGATGAAGAGGTGTAATATGCAAGATGTTTTGAAGAAAGGGGTAGTCTTCTGATTGCTCGTGATGCAGGTAAATTTTTTCAATCACGCTCTTTGCGTGGCGCGTTCGAAAAGGTGTAGCGAAAACACCACGGTCCAGCCCGCATTCCAACCTCGACATCAACAGAGTTTACATAAGAGAGAGAAAAGGTAGTTGGAAAAGGAAAACGGCACTCCGACGGCGCGGAAATCCTGAAGCGTGTGCCGAGCCTGGCAGCTAAGCCTCTGCGAGCCGCTACAAGCGGTAGGAAGTGAACGCGAATTTTTTAAAACCAAACAATTAAATATATTTACATCCAGCTTTGTGGCTTCATTTGTCAAGCTTTAGGGAAAATGAAAACAATTGTATGCAAAAATAGTGGTTATATCCGGAGTTATACAGCTTAAAATGGAGTGCCTTACAAAACTCACATACGCACTGATAGCATAAAATCAGCCGTTGTAGTTGTCTGAAATAGAAAATTTAAAAATTTGTGTAATATGTATGAGTGTGGTAACCGCCCGACACCATTTGTCACGTCCATATCGATACGATAAGAGAGTGCGTTTAAGAAATGCCTACTCCTTTTATAATTTGTATTGTTTGTGTAAAAGTAGTCCGATTTGCATGATATTTGTGATAATTTTAATTGGGAGAACGCCAGGAATCCATTAGTGTTACTTTCATATCGATACGATGAAGAATAAAGAATTTCTTAATACGCTGTAATGAATATTTTTCACCCTCGACTGTGGGTCGCCGACCTCGATTCGCTGCGGTCGGCCAAGGATTCATACCTGTTTCAGAAAAACTGTATACTTTATTCTTTATCGTATCGATATGGAAGTGATACCGATGGATTTCTCATGTTTTCCAAATGAAAATTATACCTAATTTCATGTAAAACGGACTATTTTTAACGAAGTTATGGAAATCAATTTATTATGAAGATTCCTTAATTACAATCCGATTTGTGTCGTTTTTGGACCATTTTCATCGGGAAAACATGAGGAAACGATTCACGTCACTTTCGCCAAGATCCGGCGAGAAATGTATAATTTTCGAATCATCACGTCGTAGGGGGTAAGGTTGTACGCCCCCCTGGGCTCGAGAGTCGAAGTCCTCGAAACCCATCATCGTTGCCTCTTGAGTCTTGGCTGCCAGGATCGGCTGCGCTCGGCGCGCGCTCCAGGATTTCCGACAGTGCAGAAATCCTGGAGCGCGTGCCGAGCCTTGGTTTCAAGTGCCGTTTTCCTTTTCTAACTACCTTTTCTGTCTCTTACGTAAACTCTTCTGGAGTCTAGGTTGGAGCGCGGGCAGGAGCGTGGTTCTTTCTGGCGCGCGGGCAGGAGTGTGGTGCTTTCTGGCGCGCCACGCAAGAGCCTGGGTGAAAAATTTGACCTACATCACGCGCCATCAGAAGACTACCCCTATCTTCAAAACATCTTGCACATTACACCTCTTCATCATTTATCTTACATATAACATCACTTGCATACCTATGTGTATTTATTGTCTATCAATATTAATTTTTATATTCAAACAAGCAATTACATGGTAATTATTGCCGTCAATAGTAATAATTATGATCGTCACAACAGCCGGGGAAACATTTGGCCTTGTTTTAATGAACCCTTGTAAAATTTTACAGTTGTTATAACTGAGCCATAAACCATTTCCATAATTTATAGCACCTCCAGGTCAACCAAATTTAGCTCCGTAAAAAAAGACGTTTCAGTGTACCCTACAGTAATAGCATTTATGATATCCTCTATAAGCCAGGTATATCGAGGTATATTATCAATCGTTTCGCAGTTCGATGATATACATCGAATAGGTAGTACGCAATACACCACTGCGGTGGATCGTGGAAAAAACATGTGGATGGAGTCGACGTAGAAATATCAGGCCGAACTCGCTGTCTCCAAGTAGTGGCGGGTATAACCTTCCGGCGTGCACGAAGGAGCGTCGCTCCGGCGTCTACGTATTTTTGCGTGCCGCGCGCCGGGAACGCACGCCGGGAACGCGTGCAGGAACGTCCGTGTAAAGGGCCCTAATGCCCCCACGGGAGGGTGTCGACTCCACCGGCTAAAATGCACCGCTTATCGTCAAACGGACTGAGTGCATTATTTTCCTCGCTCACGGAATACACGTCATGCTTCTTGGAGCGTATATTGTTCTGTCGAACTGACTTCTCAGTGAGATTGCGGAGACAACGAATGTAATCGTCAAATTGTATTTCATTCGCGACTACGTGTCTCCGCACACCTTTCACTTTTTTCGTCTCACTCGTAGACCCCACTGCCGCGTTAAATGTTCTAGTTGCGTACATCTTTGATCGCAGTCCGGTCATCAAGGTGCCATTATTCTCAACCTTCATGAGTCCCGGCACATTTTTATTTACGCGGGGCATGCCGTATGGATTGTCCACCGCGTAATCACTAGTGTCGAACCGCGCGATGTCACACTTCATCCTTTCATATACAACTTCACATTCCACACTATACATTAAACTGTCGGTATCGGTGTACAGGACCTTACACCGATCACCGAACCTCGCACGCATATATGAATAGTGAAATTCGTACAGGCATTCTTTCGGTATGTCCAAAACACTCATCCCTACGTATATCGACTTGTCGAACTTCACTTTCAGTTTACGCATTTCGATCACAACGAGTTGTTTGGAGAAGATCGTTCGACTGTGAAAGTTCGGTTTCGCGATCAGCGCCTCCACGCCGTAACGACCGTCCACCGCGTCACCAGTCGCACGTCTACGCGATTCCGCACAATCTCCACTGTTTTCCCGTATACCGCATTTTTCATTAATTTATATAAAGTCTTTTGAACTTCACTAGTGGCGCGTGTCCTTAAATTGGTGTTCAATTCGATGGAGTCACGTAACCAATGCGATTGGTCGAATCGCAACACCCGATGAATTCGCGTCACGCGTAAACCGTGTCGTATGCACTGTTTTAGGTAGCGATAGTGGATGACATATCGCTCCTTATCGTCGAGCGTGGCAAGCAGCTTGGTCTGTTTACCGTGCGGCGCGTGCTCACGCACCGGGCCGAATGGAAGGTCGGCGTGCGCGTTGTAAATGTCCTTGTGATATTCAATGTCCACCTCCAACAGGTATCCCTCGGTTTCCTCGTCGCCGGGTCCCTCACCATCGGGCAGGGATGACACGTCGAGCGCGGCCACTGCCGTATCGTCCAGCCATCGAAATCCACCTTTCGGCATAGCCTGCGACATTGCGCAGCCGTACAAGTTGTTGACGTCGAAGTACATCAGATACGACGACGTCTTCAACTCTTCATACACCCCCGCCGGTAGATACTTGTTGTAGGCTCGCGCGTACCCGTGCGAGCACTGGCTCAGACCCCCGCGTATGCCACGCTCCACGAATAGTAACATATCCACGTCCGTTAGTAGCTCTAATTGTACACCGGTGTACTTGAGCATTGCGTCCCACATGAAACTTGGTAGTGTAAAATAATGCGCAGGATCTAGATTGTAACTCGCGATACAGTCCGTGCGGAAACCCTCGAATACGTCGGCGAGTAACAGCACATCTGTTTTAAAGTACAAATCACTGTACTCGCCCAATGTCTGTACGTAAAAAGAATTCCACACGTTCACGGCGTGCGCGTAATCAGGCTCCGACGCGGCGCTATCGTTCAATCGGTCATAGAACGCTTCGCGGGATGGTAAACACGCATCGTTCAGCTTGGCGTATGACGTCACGTAGTCGTACGGGAAGACGCCCTTCCTGGTCAGGAGATCGAATTGATGGTCCTGCAGGTTTTGAAACTCGCGTCGTAGAATCGCTAGTCGTTCTCTGCCAAGGTCCGAAGCGAGTTTCTCCGGACTGGCGGCTAACAACTTCAACGAATCGATGAATCGGAACTTCAGCCCCCGCTTGTTTCGTGAACGATATGTACCGTTCCTTCGTCAACGGCAGCAAGTCGATCTGTCCCTCGAACGCGGACGCCAACTCCATGATCACGAAATGCGCGTCGTAGCCTGATTGATTATGGAACACTGCCGGTATAGTGTACGACCGCTGAAACAGTAAGTTGCATGATACGTGGGCCGCACCTCGGTACTCGCCCGTCGAGTGACAATGGTCGCGTACTTTTATGTCCGCGTCGACGAATGTTTGTCCGCACACGTGGCACACGATCACACTGTTAAAACTATGCAACTGTTCATTCGTTAGCGTTTTCATTTCTTTCGCGCTCCGCAACCACGAATACGCAGTGTCAGCAAAGTCACGAAGTTCTTTCACGAACCACTTCACGCACTCGGATTCGTGACGATACGCGCGATAACGGCAGAGAGACGCGTCGGTGGAACAATGGATGTAGTATCCCACGCTGTACACTCTATGCTGCTGGTACGTATACGTCCGTCTCTGCTCCGCAGACTCGACATCCTCCATCATGCATTCGAAGTCCGCGTAAATGATAAATGGTGCTCGCTCCTTATTCTTGAAGTTCTTGAACTGCAACTTGTTATCCTCCACGGACGGCAATTCGACGGCGCACTCGTTTAGACGTTGGCAGTCCACGGTATGTTTCGTCAATTGCTCGGACGAATAGAAGTAATTCAGACATTTGCAACGATAATAGGATTAATAATAATAATAATAATAATAATAAAACATAATAAGAAATAATACATTGATGGAACTATTCCGTATTTGACTTACCTTTCGCAAACGAATACTTGATGTCCGTGATTTCCGAGCTGCTTCGAAATCAGTCTCGACATGCTTCGAATGCACGCGAAATGGTATCGTTGGGGCTCGTTGGGGGCCTGCACCAGCAGCAGGTTTGCGTGTCTCTCTCGCTTGTCCTCGGTTAAACGCAGAGGAGAGCAGCTTCCGTCGGACCACGCGTACACGTTCACCGACACGTCTTTCATCCTCTCGAACTTCGTCAGCTGGTCCAACGTCACGCGAAGTGTTATATCGCCCGTGCGAAGCAACTCTGAGTAGTGTTGGTACGACGCGACCCTACTCACGTTCATAGCAGCCGGGTACAAACTAGCGACGACTGCCCACAAGAAGCACGCATCGTCTCTGTTCTTTATGTTCACCACCGCTTTCTTCAGGGCAACGGCGCGCGGCATCGGTACGTCGCAACCGGCTCGAAGTGGATTATGCTTATTAATATTTACTAGACTATTTAGCACAGCCCTTAAGGTCCTTCCACTGTCGCGATCTTGAAACTCCTCGATCGCCACTAATGTGGGAGCGACAACGTGTTTCGAGTACCATTCGCGCACGTTCGACGTCATGAACAGTACACGATTTCGCGTACCGAAACTTTTCATGTCTGTATTCTCCCCGAACATAAACTCCGCCTTCAAGTTTGTATTAACGGCCACGCTCTTATACGTCGTGATAGCGTCTGTGACGCGCGAGATCATAATGCGCCGAGCATCCTCTAAAAATCGACGTGGATCGCCATGTCCTACATTGATGACCGTACCGGTTGAAATACGGCCTATAAACGCGGATTCCACGTCTTTCCATTGGAATTTGGGTGCCGTCGATCGGCCCGAAACCCCGCAACCGACTCGCGAAAATTTTTCCCGCACGATCGGGCGCAATGTCTTTATTCGCGTGATCAGCAACACTAGGCGTTGTTTCGCGGACACTGAGACCCCTCCGCTGCTCTGGTACTGAACGACGAGCTGCAGGAACGTGTCGCAATGATCCACTCAGTCTCGGAATTCCGCAATACTACGTAAAAGCTTAGACATCCGAGACAAAACTTAGTACATGTCCATGAACCCCTCCATATTCGCTTAAGAGGGCCGTCTCAGTTTTGTTATTGTCCGTCTCACCGGGCCTTGAATGTGTGCGGACAGGTCACACAAGCTAAGTTATGCGTGTACGTATACGCGTGTCGTAAACAAACCGGTTCAACCGATTTTCGTCCTGGAATCGGCCAGAAGGAAGTTTTTGCGGGTACAGTTGCCTTCAGTAAACATCTGTGCAGGGTGGCTGATGCGTTTAAACGCTAATAAGCATTGTACATTGAAATAATAATGAATTTATGAATTGAAAACTGACAGAATGGAGCTTCAAGGCTTCTCCGTTGGTGGCGCTAATGGTGCACTGTAGCTACGTAGCAGCAGCGTGACGTATAAATTCATTATTATTTCAATATACAGTGCTTATTAGCGTTCAAACGCATCAGCCACCCTGCACAGATGTTTACTGAAGGCAACTGTACCCGCAAAAACTTCCTTCTGGCCGATTCCAGGACGAAAATCGGTTGAACCGGTTTGTTTACTACACGCGTATACGCAAACGCTTAACTTAGCTTGTGTGAGCGTCCGCACACATTCGCGGCCCGGTGAGACGGCCCCCTTAATCACAATGGATTTTGTCTACCAGACACGCACGAATAGCGCCGAATGGGTGATACGACTTTTCCAGGTGATGCGGTTCGTCTTTGGAAATCGGTAACCTAACGGCAAAATAACGCGCTTCGAGTGTAGTCGCACAATCTGTGTCGGGTGCTCATCCAAAAATCTCACTAATTCACGACACAAAAACGATTCCACGGTAATAGCCAATGTTCGAGGGTATAACACTTTGTACACTCCACCGTGCCGTTCTCAATGTCCTGCAGAAGCGTGAACGGCGTACACACGATCGCGGTAAAGTACTTCACTTGCTTGCGATGCACGTCCTTATCACCAACGATGCAATACAATGTGCATTTACTCGCAGTACTATATCGCGCAATATAGCGTAGCAATTGACGATGGTGATGTGACAATTACATAAATCCGTTTTGAACGATACTGCTCCACGAAGTCTCGAATAATGACGGTGGGCTAAACACGTCGCGGATCTTATGCTTCTCGATCGTAAGCGTTTGGAGGTCCAACTGCGACATCGCAGGGTACTGACATTGGTATACTGTAAATAAGATACCCATGGGTCTATATCGAACTCTTTTAACTCTTACACGGTCGCTACTACTCCCACGACTCAGATATAAACATACGCCATCGCGCGGTGCAACGTCATGTTTACTCTATGGGCTACCGTGACGATTGACTTACAGCCTCATCGATCATGAAAATGCTCGGAACTCTACCCCGAATAATTATCGCTGTATATTTACGATGTTTGCTTGCGCGGCCCTATCGGTCCTACGATTCGAATATACAGGGTGTCCCAAAAATGCTGCGTTTTCTTAAAGGGGGTGATTCTGGGGGTGATTGCAAACAACTTTTTCCTTTGCGAAAATGCTCTCCGATGTTTCGTTAACGAGATATTAATAAAAAGCACCGACCAATCACAGCGCGAGTCTGACGGCCGAGTTCCCGCGCTAGCGTGGCTACGAGCCGCGCTGCGACTGCGACGAGCAAGCAACTCGGCATGCATCGAAGAAACTTGCGTAGAATGGCAAATGAAAAAGACGTAACAAATAAAATCGAACATGTTGTCATGGTTTGTTCATCATTTAAAGTGAATAATGAATAAAGGATAAATGGATGAAAATCACGTGTGACGTAAAAAGACGAATACGCAGTTTTTTTTTAGAAGATTCGAAAATAATAATTATTTGAAGTGGGAGGATAAGGAATACGTAAATTTCTTTGTGTTAATAACGTAGCCACGAAAAGGTAATGTAACAGGAAATTAACGAAAGGTGATAGTCGTTCGTTATTGTGATAAAAATCCGTAATTCAATAACGGTCAGCACTGTTCGTGGTAACGAATAAGTCTGTTTAAAAAGCCCGAATAAATGTTATCGTACGGGAATTTAGAGAATTATCGCCGGAAATAAGCCATCGCTTGCGTTAAATTTAAAAATGAATTATCACTAATAAAGTAACTAAAACTCACCCTTGTTGGAAATTCACCTGCAGCTTGAAAATCTGTGTCACAGGGTCACCGAACCGATCCTGGTCATCGATGGACGTGCTCCGTGCACAGCTGGTCCCAGGTATCCTTACATTCCCACTACCCAAAGTTAAGGGTCGCAATGTCAGGTGCGTCCAGGTCAACGTACCGAATATTCACTTCACTGCACGGCTACTAACACTGATCATTTTATTTGCTTTACAAGAGCGTGCTGTTCCCACGTTTTAAAAATTGGTGGCCCCGAAAGGGGCCCGTTGTTTTCAATTTAAAAAGTGCTCCACATGGCCACCGTCATTCTCGATGCACGTTTCAGCGCAAATTCTAGCGCAAATGCTCGCGCAGCAGCACTTGCGTCCCCGTTGTTCCGGGCGTACACCCAGATCATCCTGAAGTATTCTTGGGCCGTGTACATTTCTGTGACGCGATTGCTAGCTGACTGACAGGATTTTTTCCAAGCAACTTCCGCTACCCCCAAGTAGCTTCTCTGGTTCCATTATGAGTTAACTCCCACCAGGGCAAGAGGCTTTAGGTAAAAAGAAACCAGCACATTTTCGGAGCACGTGTTTTGCACAAGTGCAACGGACACTTTCACAAAAGCTTGCGCTCGGTCCTTCTACTGCCAATGTACCCATTGCTTCGAGATAGAAAACAGACACCACGTGTATCGGTTCGAAAGGGTCCGAAGGGAAGAGACAGTCTTCGAGTTGCTATAAAGAAGAATATGCATACCATTCCTGTTTCCCCTTTCCTATACCCTGAGTACACGACTGCTACGAGGCGGAGCCAATTAAGTCATAAATTATCCGAAACTGTAGGAAACCGTTCTCTACCGCCGACTCGCCGGACAATAAACCGCGACCCTGGCGAAATGCTCTGACTGATCAGCCTGATTAATTTTGAAGAACTAGAAATTACAAAGAGGTAGTCCGCTGACTGCGCGTAGTCCCGCCTGCTTCGTCCTACCTTCAAATTAAAGACGGATCCCTTATCTCTCGAGTATAAACACGCGCTCGAATTTCACAACAAAAGCACGCGTCGACGTATTCGGTGCGAGGGAAGGTAGGCTTGAAATTCGATTGGCCCCAAACCAACCAATAATAATAATAATAATAATAATAATAATAATAATAATAATTCTACTTTATTTATCACATTTACAAACAACAAAAAGAAACTTATGTGATAAATAGGCGAGGTTCAGCATATACGCCGTTTTGCAACCTAACCCAAAAACAATAACAATATAAAACAGAAGTAAAGCTAACGAAACAAGAAATGAGCAAGAGAGAGAACCACGTGACAAGGGGAGTTAGGGATAGTGAGCAAGAATAAAAGAACGGGTAGCACATTTAAAAGCAGGCATAGAGGTCAAAGAGCGGATATCCAAGGGAAGAGAATTATAATATAAGGATGATAAATAGGAGAAAGATGCCGTAAATTTGACCGTACGATGAACAGGCACAGACAGATCAGCACCACGCCTCGTATATGGTGCATAAACAGAGTGCATAGATGAATTACTGCATAGTAATTCACTTAGATAGATAGGCGTTTCGGATCCCAGAACTTTGTGTACGATGCAACACATGTGCATAATCCACCTCTGTCTGACATTGAGCCAGCCAGAGCGAAGAAAGCACGGCGAAATATGATCAAATTTACGGACATTGTAGGTATAGCGAAGACACGAATTCTGGATACGTTGCACAATAGACGCGAGACGGGTAAAGAGACAAGGGCCATACACAACATCGGCGTAATCAAAGAGAGAAATAACGAGTGACTGACAGAGCGAGAGCTTGATGTGGGTGGACAAAATACGACGAGAAGGATACAGGAAACGTAGACGAGCAAAAGCAGAACGGCACAAAACAGCTACATGTTGGTCAAAGCACCAAGAAGAATCAAAAGTAACACCGAGGATTTTAACAGTAGGTTGCATAGAAAGAGATGCAGAACCCCAGGAAATAACGAAAGAAGACAATTGTTGACGTAAAGCGGGAGAGCCAACCACTACTAAAGAAGATTTAGTAGGATTTAGCTGCAAACCGTGAGCATCAGCCCATGCCGTGAGGCGTAGCAGGTCAGAAGCCATCTCGCATTTGGCAGACTCAGCGCTGCCAATAACAAAGTCCTTAACAAGCTGAGTGTCATCCGCATACATATAGACCCGACAGTTATGACACACCGAGGGCAGATCCCTTACATAGATACTAAAAAGTAGGGGTCCAAGCACAGAGCCTTGAGGTACACCACGTTTAACCTCGCGAGTAGATGAGACCGTAGGCATAAACTGGTTAAGCATAACCTGCTGAGAGCGGGAAGAAAGATAGGATTCAAGAAAAGACAGGACATTAGAGGACAAACCAGAATGTCGAAGTTTAGCCACCAGCAGGTCATGATCAATCGTGTCAAATGCCTTAGAAAAGTCTAAGGAAATAATGGCAGTTAAGCGTCTAGAATCAAAGCTCCGCAAAACGGTATCCGACAAATGCAGCAAAGATGTAGTAGTGCTATGACCACGTCGAAAGCCAGACTGAAAAACTGGAACAGCATTGGTGGAGGTGAAAAACCTCTGAAGCTGCGCAATGCAAAGTTTCTCGAGCACCTTAGATAAGAAAGGAGTAAGAGATATAGGACGAAGGGAATTAAGGGCAGTTACATGAGGTGTTTTGGGAATAGGAACTACAAAGGAGTGCTTTAATGCATAAGGAAATACACCATCGGAAATAGAAACATTGAAAATACGTAGTAGAGAGTCAAAACAGTAAGGAAGGCAATTAAGGACCATACCGCCAGAAATATCGTAAGGATTAGAGGACGTAAGTTTGATAGTTTTAAAGACGGCAAGGAGATCCTCAGGAGTAAAGGGCACAAAAGAGAAAGTAGGAGCGTCAGGATCAAGATTATTCAAGGATGCATAATTATATATAAGGCTAGAAGAGGCAGTACAAGCAGGCAGAGAGTCAATGAAATAATTATTAATTAAGGTAGCGTCAGGAAAGGACTCAATGCCAGAAGAGGACGAAGACGAACGGTAAAATCCGGCCAAGGATAGGAAGTCCCAGAGCCTTCTAGAGGAACAAGAATGAAAGCTTTTAAAAAACGCCCGTTTCTCAGCGCGAATGACGGACTTAGCAACATTACGAAGATGCTTATAGTAGTCCCAAGCACCAGCTGTACCAGTCTTTCTGAATTTCACGAGTGCCCGATTGCGAAGCGTTATGAATCTCCTCACAGTCTGCGTGAGCCAAGGCGCAGGGGACCTGGAGACACGCACTAATCTTATAGGTGCAAACTGATCATATAATGTGACCAACAAAGATTCAAACACAGCAAATTTAGAATCAACCGTGTCACAGTCACCAATCCGATGCCAGCTTAAGCCCTCAGCCTCGGAGCGGAATTGCTCCTCATGTATATCCTTAAAATTACGTCGCAAAATGAAGCGTTGGCGGCCCGTCGATTTGGGAATATTAAGTATCGAGTAAACAAGACAGTGGTCACTAATATGGCTTACATCAAGAGAACCCGCAGATACAATATTCACGTCATCGCTTACAAATATTAAATCCAGCAAAGTTGAAGATAGCGCAGTAATTCGGGTAGGCACAGATATAGTTTGGCACAAAGAAAGCGATGACATAAAGTGCCTAAAGGTGGCCGTTCCAATAAGCGGCTACAGCCGCCAGCGACTGCGACCGGCGGCTACAGCCGCCAGCAACTCCAACTGGCGTCGTCGCAAATGGTATTTCCTATATCTAAGCGTCGACGCCATGGCCCCCACCAGTGCAACGACGCGCCGCACAGGCCCTTTTCGAGCACTTGAAAAGAGGGTCTATTGTTGTATGAGGTCTCGAGGACCGTCGAAGATAGTGAAAGACTAGCCATTTGTCTTATATGTACATCGTGTTCTGTTTATCTATCGGATTGAAGAAGTCAATGACATTTAGGTGCTTCTTTTAAAATATCGGAATTCAAATTGTGGCAAAAAATAGGATAAACCTATTCCTTTCTAGTGATGTATAAGTTAAAAAATATTTTTTACATCTATTAATTTGTTTTTTCTATTTTTTAACTCAATCGTGATAAAAAATTGGAAACTGTTTTTTGGTACTTTATTAGTGGTTTAAGTCACACGCTGGGGAAACGTTCGGTTTTCAAGTTATTATTTCTGTACTTTCCATAGTATGTATTTATCAATTTTTTTAGTTTTATTGAAATTGTTGACGTTATTTTTTTAAATAACCTCAGACTTTGTTATGAGTTGTATATTAACTCAAATTTTTATGAACTTACTTAACAATATTCAGCATTTTCAACGCGAAAAATGGAATGTTGCATTTTCCCCTATTTCTTTGGATTCAGGCCCACTGTACGATATAGAATACAAGTGATTACTCCATTATTAGCAACTATTGTCAAATCTTGTTTTCGCAGTTGCAAGGACAAATATATATTGTTTATACAAGTTCGTGGAAGGTAACTAAAAAGTCGAAAAATACTGATATTTTTTCAATGGGTTTCTTATAGAAAAATAAATGTATATAACGAATTATTTGCTATTATTTTGCAGAATCGATACTATTTCTGACCCCTTTAACTTTACTTTAACAAACTTTGAAAGAAATCACTTAAAATTTTGCATAAAACAACAAATTTGACATGTGTTTACACGCAGATCAGATGTAGCCGTCATGATATTTTTACATTTTTTTACAAGAGCTCATATTATTAGTTTACAAGAAATATATATATAAAAAAAACAATTCCATAAGTTATGAATTCTGACTTCTTTCCTTATTTCTGGATAATCTGTCCGAATGTGAGATGGATCGCAGAGCGGCTAGAGTCGCAGAGCGGCTAGAGTCGCAGAGCGGCTAGAGTCGCTAGACTGCTTCTGGAGCAGTAGAGCGGCAGCCGCTGCGCGACTTGGCGATTCTGCTGTTACGGCGGAACACAGACACTCGTGGCTCTGTGTAGTGTCTCAAGTAGCCTAGGCTGCTCATGAACCAAACGCGCATAGGCTATAGCAATCCTGGCGCGGCCGCAGCAGTCGCAGCCGCCCATAGGAGTTGGGATGAATGCTTTTCCATTGTACCAGTCATCGCGACAGCGGCTGTAGCCGCCGGTCGCAGTCGCTGGCGGCTGTAGCCGCTTATTGGAACGGCCACCTTAACAAGAGGCAAACCCGGGTCGCATACATTATTGTAATCAATATTAAACTCACCCATACACATAAAATAAGTAGCAGTGCAAGAAACTTCGACAAGGAACAGTGCAAGATCATTTATACAGGACAAAGGACAATTAGGCGGACGATACACAGACAGAGCCACAATGCGCGCATGTTTAATAGTAAAAAGAACGCCAGCTACGTCTAGAAGGCTATCTTGAAAATAATTATTAGTAATGACCTCAAAGATATTTACACAATGTAAACTGGATTTGACATACAAAGCCGCACCACCACCACGAGCAAGGAAACGAGAACGACGGTCAGCACGATAGAGACAATACTCACGCAGCAGAAGGGACCCAGAGTCGTGCTCAGTACGCAACCAGGTTTCAGTAAGAGCCAACACGTCAAACTTGTAACAACGCACTAAGTCGGCTAGATCCGCGAAATGACAAATAAGTGACCGAATATTTAAGTGAGCTGTAGAGAAGGATTTATAGTGCGCACGCAGCTTACAAGAAAGCGAGGTAGAGAACGTAGAAGACGCATGTTCCGAAATAGAAGATGAAAGCTCCAGCAGAGCAGAGGACGCGGAGGAATATGTACTGCCAGAAGTAGAGTCCAGCCCAATTGACCCATCCAAGGAAGGCGGGCGAATAGTTACAGAGCCCGAGTGTAGGCTCAGGTCAGGTCACTGACTCCCATCAATAATATGATGAACTTGAACTGGAGAGCCTTGCAGAACAGGAGGCTGAGAAGACAGTTCCTCAGCAAAGTCGGCAGAAGATGTGAACCGCCGGACTGGAGCACCATCATCCTTCCTTAGATAGATATTTCCTCGTTTCATCCATACAAACTTAAAATTATGGTCTTTCGCCAGCTTCTTGGCCTCAAGCAGACTGTTACGCTCACTAGCAGTCGAACGTTCATTAATATATATAAGTGAGCCAGGCCACGACGAGACAATCTCACTAGCACGAAGATCCTTCTTGGCTCTCTTTTTGGCGATCCACTCGTCCCGAGTAAACGTAGATGTAAATTGAATGACGAGAGGCTTAAACTTCGCTTTGGTATGCCGAAGTCTAAGCGCAGAGGCTACGTGCGACTGCGAGAAAGGTACCTTAATGGCGTCCGCAACACTTTTAATAGTCTGCAATAGTCCCACATTTGGATTATCAGGCAACCCTGATATAACGAGCTCAAAGTCTCTAGTAGAACGCTCCATTCGTTCAAACCTCTGGGTGACCTCAGTATGAGGCACCAAACCAGCAGCAGCAGACGTCCTCCCACCGGCAAAACGCTGCTCGAGCGATGTCAAGCGTCGGTCAAGAGAGGCTTGGTCAACGGCTAGGCAATCCACCCGTTCAGCAACATCCGACATCATGGCGTGTAAGGAATTAACCCGTGCTACCAAATCATCGAGCGAGCATAATTTGAGTTTGATGTCCTGAAGGGTGCCATGAATAGCCCTTAAATCCGGTGAAGCCTCAGATCTTGATCTTGAGGACGAGGTGGAGGATCCCGGCAGAGATAGGGAATTATTGCCGTCAAGTGCACCAATGCCAGGATAATTATTATTCATTCCACAGCCTGTGCATTTACCGGATTTAGGAAGAAATTTGGAGCATCCTCGACAGTGGGCCATACCGACAGTACACCAACAGTAGTGTATTAAACTCCTCAATAGATGTCGTTAATTACTAGTGAGCCTTACACAAGGCTCAACAGAGTTTGTAATCACGATGACGATAACGAGGACAAAGTCAAGCAAAAACAGGCGGAAGAAACCACAAGCTGAGCAAGCCACAACCGAATACCGAGAAATAACGGCGGATTACTCGGAAAGTAAGGGCACCACGCGAACAGCACTGCGGCAGCAAAGAGATAAGCACAGTATCCACAAATGGGTATGAAACCGAACTAATCAGACTCGGATAAACACTACCAAAACAGAAAGAATACAGAGCAAGATAGACACACGTCAATACAGTTGAACGTCCTTGCGTCCTTCAATCGGGCCTGCTTATCTCTCCTGTCTAAACACGCGCTCGAATTTCAAAACAAAAGCACGCGTCGACGTATTCCGTGCGAGAGAAGGTGGGCCTTGCGGAGGAGATACTGCTGTGGAGAGGGCCTCTTCAGAACAGTGGGCGTTTGGGAGGGATGCAGGGCAGATTGGTTAGATTAGGTACAATCGGACTTCAAGCCCACTGTCTCTCGCACCGATTACGTCGACGCGTGCTTTTGTTTTGAAATTCGAGCGCGTGTTTAGACACGAGAGATAAGCAGGCCCGATTGATTAGTTTGGGACCAATCGAATTTCAAGCCTACTTTCCCTCGCACCGGATACGTCGACGCGTGCTTTTGTTTTGAAATTCGAGCGCGTGTTTATACTCGAGAGATAAGGGATCCGTCTTTAATTTGAAGGTAGGACGAAGCAGGCGGGACTACGCGCAGTCAGCGGACCACCCCTTCTCTTCCTGTGTCTTTACGCGAGGCGTATTGATGTTGGATAATACTCTGTAATTTCTAGTTCTTCAAAATTAATCAGGCTGATCAGCCAGAGCATTTCGCCAGGGTCGCGGTTTATTGTCCGGCGAGTCGGCGGTAGAGAACGGTTTCCTACAGTTTCGGATAATTTATGACTTAATTGGCTCCGCCTCGTAGCAGTCGTGTACTCAGGGTATAGGAAAGGGGAAACAGGAATGGTATGCATTTTCTTCTTTATAGCAACTCGAAGACTGTCTCTTCCCTTCGGACCCTTTCGAACCGATACACGTGGTGTCTGTTTTCTATCTCGAAGCAATGGGTACATTGGCAGTAGAAGGACCGAGCGCGGGTTTTTGTGAAAGTGTCCGTTGCACTTCTGCAAAACACGTGTTCCGAAAATGTACTGGCTTCTTTTTACCTAAAGCCTCTTGCCCTGGTGGGAGTTAACTCATAATGGAACCAGAGAAGCTACTTGGGGGTAGCGGAAGTTGCTTGGAAAAAATCCTGTCAGTCAGCTAGCAATCGCGTCGCAGAAATGTACACGGCCCAAGAATACTTCAGGATAAATAAAGTGATCAGTGTTAGTAGCCGTGCAGTGAAGTGAATATTCGGTACGTTGACCTGGACGCACCTGACATTGCGACCCTTAACTTTGCGTAGTGGGAATGTAAGGATACCTGGGACCAGCTGTGCACGGAGCACGTCCATCGATGATGACCAGGATCGGTTCGGTGACCCTGTGACACAGACTTTCAAGCTGCAGGTGAATTTCCAACAAGGGTGAGTTTTAGTTACTTTATTTTGTGATAATTCATTTTTAAATTTAACGCAAGCGATGGCTTATTTCCGGCGATAATTCTCTAAATTCCCGTACGATAACATTTATTCGGGCTTTTTAAACAAACTTATTCGTTACCACCAACAGTGCTGACCGTTATTGAATTACGGATTTTTATCACAATAACGAACGACTATCACCTTTCGTTAATTTCCTGTTACATTACCTTTTCGTGGCCACGTTATTAACACAAGGAAATTTACGTATTCCTTATCCTCCCACTTCAAATAATTATTATTTTCGAATCTTCTAAAAAAAACTGCGTATTCGTCTTTTTACGTTATACGTGATTTTCATCCATTTATCCTTTATTCATTATTCACTTTAAATGACGAACAAACCATGACAACATGTTCGATTTTATTTGTTACGTCTTTTTCATTTGCCATTCTACGCAAGTTTCTTCGATGCATGCCGAGTTGCTTGCTCGTCGCAGTCGCAGCGCGGCTCGTAGCCACGCTACCGCGGGAACTAGGCCGTCAGACTCGCGCTGTGATTGGTCGGTGCTTTTTATTAATATCTCGTTAACGAATCATCGGAGAGCATTTTCGCAAAGGAAAAAGTTGTTTGCAATCACCCCCAGAATCACCCCCTTTAAGGAAACGCAACATTTTTGGGACACCCTGTATATATATATATATATTGTTACAAATCATAAAATTAAAAGAATATAATTTACCATTTTTTACTACGATCATCATCCACAATATGATTGAGAGTACAATCACATTTTATTCTAGAGCTAACAGTATTCTAAAGCGTTCCGATTTAACGTCGCAGCGTCTCACGTGATCGTATGTAACTTGAGTCCCCTGGAGCAGCCGTGCAGGGTGACGACATTTGACAGCGCGAAGAACGCTCGAATCATAGAAAGAATTATGTGGTGTCAGCAGAAATTTTTTTCCATTCCAATATGTGATAGAAATTTTTCCCCAACACAGAGAAATAATAATTTTTTAATCACCGATATATAACGAACTATTATGTAGCAAACAGATATATTTTTTCCGAACCATTATGTAGCCAGCATTCTAAAGCTAACAAGTTTTTAAAACGTTCTGATTTAACGTTGCAGCGTATCGCACGATCGTGTGTAATTTGACTCCTCTGGAGCAGCCGCGCGGGATGATATCATTTGGCAGCGAGATGAAGGCACGAACAAAATATAATACTTTTTTCGGAAACGTCGAATCTCAGAATTAGGTGGCAAAGAGAGAAGGAGAATGATGGGTGAATAAAATTGAGAAATAATATAGAATAATACAAATAAAAACATAATAATACAATTGAAATATAAAATACAATACAATATAAAAAAATAATATGGAATAATACAAATAAAAATATAAAAATACAATACAATATAAATACAAATAAAATATAAAATACAATACAACATAAACAACAATATAAATACAAAAGAAAATAATACATATAAAAATATAAAAATACAATTAAAATATAAAATACAATACAATATAAAAAAATATAACATAAATGAATATAAAAATATAAAAATACAATTAAAATAGAAAAGAAAAGAAAATACAATATAAACAACAATATAAATGTAAAAGAAAATAAAATAATAAAATAAAAGAAAATACAATTAAATAATAAATATAATATAAAAAAAGAAAAAATATAAAATTGAATACAAATAGAATACAAAAATATAAAATAAATATTAAGAATATAAAAATTCAATATAAAAATACATTATAAAAAGAAAAATATAATAATAATAATAATAATGATAATTTAATTTATTACCCACTTTTGTATTACAATTTAACGATCCCATTTCATTTCTATGATTTTGCCAATGTAAGTCCTACCCTTCTAATGTATCTGCTGTGTCTTAACAATTTTTTTCTATTTTTACAAGTGTTTCCCAATCTGTTTCATATTGCATAGTCTTCGTTTATCACTTTCCTGTTCATCCCATCATTTCCTTCTCCCTATTATATCCTGTAGAAAGGCCAAGTTTGTCCCTGCTCCTCTAATTACCTCTTTCCAATTCCTGCCACTCTCTCCACTTACTTCACATGCTTTAATCATGTATTTCACTGTTTCTTCCTCTTTCTTACAAAGCCTACATGTTCTTTCTTCTTTCGATAGCCAATATTTGTATGCTCTTGTTTCACTACCCTGTATGAATTTTCCTATCCTTTCTAATTCTCCTCTCCTTTTTTCTTTTTTCCCATAAGTATTTCGGCTTATCTCCTGGTTTCCTTGCCACCTCTCTTAATTCTCTTAGGAGCATTGACTCTTTTATTTTCATCTCTCTTTCTTGTTCTTGGACGTCTTTACTTATCTGCTCTATTTTGGTTCTCACTTCTCCCCAATAAAAATATAAAAATACAATAAAAATATAAAACACAATACAATATAAAAATCAATATAAATATGAAAGAAAATAAAATAGAAGTAAGTAATAAATATAATATAATATAAAAAGAATATAATATAAAATAAGAAAAAATATAAAAAAATCAATATAAAAATACAATATAATAAAAATAAAATGTAATAATAATAACTTCATTTATTATCCACTATTGGCTTACAAATTAACAATCATATACTCTTTCCATTTCATTCCCGTGATTGTGTCAATACAAAACTGGCTCGACCATATCAATCGGATCATGTATCAAACATCTTTCGCACCACTCGGAACGTGAATCGAACGTGCATCGAACGTGAATCGAACGACATCGAACGTGCACCGAACGTGAATCGAACGGCTTGGAACGTGAATTGAACGACTTGCGTTCAATACCCGTTCGGTGCACGTTCGATGCACGTTCGATGCACGTTCGATTCACGTTCGATGCACGTTCGATTCACGTTCCGAGTGGTGCGAAAGATGTTTGATACATGATCCGATTGATATGGTCGAGCCAGTTTTGTATTGACACAATCACGGGAATGAAATGGAAAGAGTATATGATTGTTAATTTGTAAGCCAATAGTGGATAATAAATGAAGTTATTATTATTACATTTTATTTTTATTATATTGTATTTTTATATTGATTTTTTTATATTTTTTCTTATTTTATATTATATTCTTTTTATATTATATTATATTTATTACTTACTTCTATTTTATTTTCTTTCATATTTATATTGATTTTTATATTGTATTGTGTTTTATATTTTTATTGTATTTTTATATTTTTATTGGGGAGAAGTGAGAACCAAAATAGAGCAGATAAGTAAAGACGTCCAAGAACAAGAAAGAGAGATGAAAATAAAAGAGTCAATGCTCCTAAGAGAATTAAGAGAGGTGGCAAGGAAACCAGGAGATAAGCCGAAATACTTATGGGAAAAAAGAAAAAAGGAGAGGAGAATTAGAAAGGATAGGAAAATTCATACAGGGTAGTGAAACAAGAGCATACAAATATTGGCTATCGAAAGAAGAAAGAACATGTAGGCTTTGTAAGAAAGAGGAAGAAACAGTGAAATACATGATTAAAGCATGTGAAGTAAGTGGAGAGAGTGGGAGGAATTGGAAAGAGGTAATTAGAGGAGAAGGGAAAAACTTGGCTATTCTACGGGAGATAATAGGGAGAAGGAAAAGATGGGAAGAACAGGAAAATGATAAAAGAAGATTATGCAACATAAAATAGATTAGGAAACACTTGTAAAATAGAAAAAATTGTTGTGACTCAGCAGGATACATTAGAACGGTAGGACTTACATTGACACAATCACGGGAATGAAATGGAAAGAGTATAGGATCGTTAAATTGTAACACAAAAGTGGATAATAAATTAAATTATTATTATTGTTATTCCTATATTTTTTCTTTTTATAATGTTTTTTATATTTTTATTTTTTATTTTTATATTCTATTTATATTCTATTTTTATATTATGTTTTTATATTTTTATTTTATTAATTTATTGTATTGTATTTTATATTTTTATATTTGTGCTTGTATTATTCTATATTATTTCTCAATTTTATTCACCCATCATTCTCCTTCTCTCTTTGCCACCTAATTCTGAGATTCGACGTTTCCGAAAAAAGTATTATATTTTGTTCGTGCCTTCATCTCGCTGCCAAATGATATCATCCCGCGCGGCTGCTCCAGAGGAGTCAAATTACACACGATCGTGCGATACGCTGCAACGTTAAATCAGAACGTTTTAAAAACTTGTTAGCTTTAGAATGCTGGCTACATAATGGTTCGGAAAAAAATATATCTGTTTGCTACATAATAGTTCGTTATATATCGGTGATTAAAAAATTATTATTTCTCTGTGTTGGGGAAAAAATTTCTATCACATATTGGAATGGAAAAAAATTTCTGCTGACACCACATAATTCTTTCTATGATTCGAGCGTTCTTCGCGCTGTCAAATGTCGTCACCCTGCACGGCTGCTCCAGGGGACTCAAGTTACATACGATCACGTGAGACGCTGCGACGCACAGTGGGGTATTTGGCCCGAAAACCCGGACATGGCTATTTTAAAATCTTCAAATTCTCATAACTTTGGTAAAATTCATCCAAAGTTTATGAAACAAAAACGATTTTATAGTTTACACTTTCTACTTTTCGACTCATTAAATCAATTTTATCAAAATCGGTATCCAGGGGGTAAAATCCGCCCTTAAAGAGGAATGTGCCAAACTGTAAAAGTTCCTTGATGTTTGGCAAGTGCTACGGAGTGCAAACAGTATTTTTTTTATTTTTATATATACTATCGGAAAGTAGGATCCTTTCCCTTTACGATAAGTCGAACCTCATAAAAGAATGATGTTTTTTAACAAAGATACAGCAATTTTAAAAAACTTTCATTTTTTAAACGTTTTGTGTACGGTATAGATATGTATATGATATAATATATATATATAATTGAACGTAATCAACGAACCCCAGTTATAGTAAAGAAAATTTACTGAATTCTCGATTATCTTCAAATGTTAATAACTATGCAAATATATATGATGAAAAAGTAAAACCTTTTGGCAAGTGTAGTATATACCTACCTGAAAAGCTTCCATAATGCAAGAATTCACAAAATTTATTTACAACTTGTAGAAAAGTTTACTAAGCCAACGATCACAGTGGGGTATTTGCCCCGAAAATGCGGACAAAGCTATTTCAATATTCGCTCAATATTCAAACTGCTATAACTTTGCTAAAATTTATCCAAATTTGATGAAAAAAAAACATTTTAAGGCTTGAGATTTCTACTTTTTTGTGATATATACCGTTTTTACTAAAATGAGTGTTTTGAGTGAAAAATCTGTCCTTAAAGAGCAGCGTATCGGATTGTATAGTTTGTTGCTATTTTCCGATCCAGTACTGCAGATTGTAATCAATATTTTTACGTTACTCGTCTATTTTATGTATACTATCGAAAAGTATAATCTTATTACAAAGAATGCTGCGTTTTAAATATATAGCCATGGCGAAAAGTATGCATTTTTCACTCGCTTGTTCCTTCGCGGATGCTGAGGCTCTGTGATACGAAACCCATCGAAGGGACTGTTTAGATTACGGACTCGCGAGATGTTTATGTTACACAGGAGATAAGTGTTCGACTAAGTCTCTTCTTTCTGATTGAATTCAGTTGGAACCATTGGGTCAAAGAGTTACGTGTGCAGTGAGAGTTATCCAAGTGTCTTTAAAAGATTCCTATATATTATTTAAATTTTATGTGTGTATTGTTTCCTTATTTTAGTTCATACTGTGTTTTTAGTGTATATTTAGTATTTACTTAAGTTAATTGGTGCAGTATATTTTTTAAGTTCCATTTTGTTTTATATTCTACTTCATTTCACCTATATTTGGTAAGTAGAAACATGATTTGTTAGCAGAACTAGTTTCCGCATTCAGTATATTCTATTTCAGTATTCAGATGTAAGTTGACGACAATATATGTCCATATAGGTAGTAAAATGTCATCGGATACTGGAGAATCCTCTGGGATAAAAGTTATGACGCGAGAACAATTATTTAATATTATGCAGGGATGTGAAAGCGAAAAAATTACTGAAAAACTGGAGTATCTTGAAAATTATTTATTAAATCGCAACATACATTCAGAAGAAGAGCGTGTAGCGTTTAAACAAAATATTTCTCATTTGAAATCAGAATTCAAACGTAGATGGGTTTCTGCAAAATATAGGAAGGATCTTTTCAAAAAACAGAATTTAAACTGGCTTCAAGGGACATTTGAAATGTCCACAACATCATCCCAGGCTGGACGTCTACCTAAGTCTTTTACCGAATTATCTGAGCGAAGCAAAAGAAGAAGAACAGAAGATATACGGAAAATGATTAGCACCGAGGAATTAACATTTGCTGCACGGGCAAAGCTAAGGTCTTCTGGTCAAGTGGACGCTTCCATAGTATTGCAGGAAGTCACAAAATGCCAATCATATGCAAAAAAGTGCAGGAAACTTTGTTCCACAAATCAACAAGTAGAAACAAGACAACCCTCGATTTTGAAAGCTCTATTTATATTTGCACAAGCAAATTTATCCAGGCAAGAATATGAAATTGTCCGTACAATGGATAAAAAACTTTTTCCATCGTATTCTGTATTACAGAAGGCTAAGAAAGATTGCTATCCTGTTCAAAAAGCATTCGTCATAACTGACACTTCTGCAGAAATAAAGCTGCAAGAATTACTAGATCACACAGCTGTTCGGTTACTGTTATATTTGGAAGAAGTGTTACATAATTTACAAGAAAATGAGATCAGTCAATTACAATTAATTAGTAAATGGGGTTGTGATGGATCCAAACAAGCACAATATAAACAACAATTTGAAAACATTTCTGATTCAGACAGTCACATATTTCAGAGCTCATTCCTTCCCCTACGATTAATTTCTTCAAAAAATGGAAAAATCATTTGGGATAATCCGACACCATCATCTCCAAGGTATTGTAGACCAATCAGAATAAGGTTTATAAAAGAAGATACCGATGTAATACATGACGAAATAAGTTATATAGAAGGCCAAATAGACCAACTAAGAGAAACAGAAATTAATGGAAATAGACCTATAACTGTTAAGCACATTTTTTTGTTCACGATGATAGATGGGAAGATATGCAACGCGGCAACAAACACATCATCTACCATGAGATGTTACCTATGTGGATTGACCTCTACAGCATTCAACGATTTGTCGAAGACAGGTGAAATTAATGTAGCTGCATTAAAGTTTGGTTTGTCGATTCTACATGCCAGAATAAAAATATTCGAAAATTTGCTACATTTATCTTATAAATTACACATTCGGAAATGGCAAATGAGATCAAAAGAAGAAAAACGTTTAGTCGCGGAAAGAAAGAAAATCATACAAGAGGAGTTTAAAGCTCAAATAGGAATTACTGTTGATGTACCAAAAGCTGGTTTCGGCAATACAAATGATGGAAATACTAGTTGCAGATTTTTCTTAAACCATCAATTATCATCTACCATTACTGGGGTTGATGTAGAACTAATATATAGACTTAGAGTCATATTAGAAACTGTGTCAAGCGGTTACAAAATAGATTTAAATAAATTTGAAACATTTACTATGGATACTGCAAAGCTATATGTTAAACTGCACTCATGGTACCCTATGTCACCTACCATGCACAAGTTACTAATCCACGCACCATTAATTATTGAAAATGCTATTTTACCCATTGGAAGACTGTCAGAAGAAGCAGCCGAGGCAAGAAACAAACACTTTCGTCGTTATAGAGAAGATCGTGCACGAAAGTGTTCTAGAAAAGCATGTAATATAGACGTACTGAATAGACTTTTAATTACTTCTGATCCTCTGATATCCAGTATAAGACCGACTACGAAGAAAAAATCAAACCCCCTTTTAAGCGAGACATTGCAATTAATTCTACCTTTTGAACCTACATCAATTGTAGAAGAACAATTATCAGAAGAAGATGATGAGGAGGAGGAGGAAGAGGAGGAGGAGGAAGAAGAGGAAGAAGAATATGAAGAAGAAGAAGAAGGAACGACATCAGATGAACAGGAAGTATTCTCAGGCGAAGAACTTTGTGACGCATGTTCCGATGAAAATTAATAAAAATACAGGGTTTCCTATTAAAAGGTACATTCTCATATATGTATTCTTGATCACTAAAATTAAATATCTTCATTAAGTGATATACATACAAATATAATTTTTTCGACTTTTCAGCGTAAATACTACATTATGACTGATTCAACGAAAGAAGGTTCCGTGGCCACAACGGTAGCGCGTCAGATTGTCATGCGGGCGGTCCGGAGTTCAAGTTCTGTCTTAACCGACTGATTCAACGAAATACAATCAGAAAATAGAGACAAAGATTTATCTACAGCATACTATAAGCTTCCCGCACGTTTATAATTTAAACAATTTCTTCAAATAATTCTTTAGTATGTACTTACTTTACGGAGATATAGCGAATGCGAACATGCAGGTATGTGAGAAATGCTGCGATTTTCGATGACCATTTTTTCGTAGATCAACTGTAAAACACGGAGTTGGACGAAGTAGGAATCAATTTTTCTTGTATCTTAATCATAAAGCTTCATAGAACACAATGACACTAAAATGAACACCGGGACTCACCCGGAACTATAACGAAATCATTAACAAAGTCTTAGAATCATAAATAAAATTACTGAATCGTTGGTTATCTTCAAATATTAATAACTACAAAAATATATATGGTACATAAGTAACATTTACTTAAAAGTATACCATACACTTAGCTAGAAAAACTTCTATAAAACAAAAATCTATTTAATTTATGTAAATAAGTTCCAAATTACTAATAGGCGAATTTGTTGAGAAAGGAAAGCGTGTTAGCAGAATCCTAAACGTCCGACAAATCACAGTCCTTTATGGATACATGAATGCGAAAACGAATATTGATAGATTGTTCCTCAGATATTCAACTAACTCAAGAAACAAAAGTTTTACAATTTATGTAAAATTTTTAAAATTGAATTTTGACCGCATTTTCGGGGCAAATACCCCACTGTGCGACGTTAAATCGGAACGCTTTAGAATACTGTTAGCTCTAGAATAAAATGTGATTGTACTCTCAATCATATTGTGGATGATGCTCGTAGTAAAAAATGGTAAATTATATTCTTTTAATTTTATGATTTGTAACAATATATATATATATAATTTCTCAATTTTATTTACCCGTCATCCTCCTTGCCACCTAACTTTAAGATTTGCTGACGCTGCATAATTCTTTCTATGATTCGCGCTAATTCTGTTTCGTTCGAGCGTTCTTCGCGCCATCAAATGATATCATCCCGCGCGGCTGCTCCAGAGGAGTCGAATTACGCATGCTATCGCGCGATACGCGGCGACGTTAAATCGGAACCCTTTGAAATACTGTTAGCTTTAGAATGCATGCGATTCTATCCCCTATGTATTACTCTCTCTTTCCCTCCTAGAATTTTAACTTTAAAGTAATGCTCCGTCTCTTTCCCTCGAAGACGCGGTGTCGAAAAAAAAAAACGCCGATCTTTCCCGACATTGTTCGAAACAATTTCTGAAAAATTCGTTCAAGCCTCACGATCAAAGCCGTTAAAAGCCGTTCGATGCATATGGTTCGAAGAAGGGAAAGAAGATACATGTGAATAAGAAGAGGATGGTCAGTGAAGAAGAAGATAAGGACACGGGTGGCCTGTGACGAAGATAATGAAGAACAATGACATCGTACTGTTGCAAAGCTAGGCACTTCTCGATTTCATGATAGGATGGGATTTTAGCATGTGAGAGCCAGGATATGCAGCGAGACCAGTTGCATTCAAATCATAGTCAAAGTGACAGATAATAGTTGTGAAATTGCTTTGAAGGATATTATCAATCGTTCAACACATGGAAATACAATCGATTAATACCGTAAGTTTCCATTATCATATTTTTTAGTGAATCGTAGTGTTAGTAACGGTGAGAACTATAAGAAAAATCGGTTTCAGATTATGTCATTGCCCATTAATTTGAAACGTCCGGCTACTGCTACGATCACCGCTGCTGCGTCAATTATCCATCCTTCCAGCCCGAAAGTGTATGTGACCTGTCAAAATGTTGCGGTTCAAACCGAAGAAATTCTAGGTGCAAAACTTTATGAGGCGGAAGCTGTTCACGATGGCGACATTTTTTTAAAAGTTTTTAAAAAACAAAAAATCCAAAATCCAATACTCGACTACTTAGAGGATGATGATGATGATTATGATGAGGAATATTGGATGCATCGATATGAACAACAAACGTTTTTCGGCTATTTCGACGATGATGATAATGTGCAAATAACTATATCTCAGAAGAATCTTGCGCGTCCTCCAAAGAGTGTGGCTTGGCGAAACGTCACAGCTAACAATATTCATTTGGATACTTATAGGAATAAAGTATCAGGGCTTTGGGCTAGCGTTGTTGGAATTCAAACTGACCCTGCGCAAGTTCCTATAGATTTATTATTAACTGAACTATTTACTAAAGATGTTACCGAGTGGGAATAATTAAACCGAATCAATTTTAATCATGTTTTTATATTCTATTTATAATTATATTCTTTTTGTAACAATATATATTCTTAAAAGGTATTTTATTTCTCCATTTATTTGCCCATCTTCCGTTTTCCTGCTCGTCACATAATTTCCATTATTTCTATTATTTCTATTATTTCTTATTATTATATTCATATTAAGGACAGTCTCCACCCTAGGTTAGGTCCGGAAAAAAAATTTCGGGTGGGCCAAGTTCTGAGAGAGATTTTTTTTCGGGGGTCAATGCCTCCCTCTGAAAAATTTCCGACGGTGGGTCCGGTCTGGAGAGGCCTCCGCGGCGGCTCGGCCCGGACTGATCCCCTCCATCGTCGCGGCTTCCCCCACTCCGCGGCGCGTGCGCGCGCAACCTGTCTTCCTCACCCCGCAGGCCCCCGCGCCCAGGTTTCCCTCCGCCGCGCTCCCCCGCGCGCCCTCACTTTCCCCCCGCCCCCGCGCTCCCCTCAGCACACCCGGGTTAGAACTGTCGTAGTCTTACTACTATGAAAATCGGGAAATCGCCACTTTACAACGAAATATCTCAGCTCATAAGGCACGTAGGAACAAAACGAAGACATTTTTCTGATATAAATCAAACCCAGACTATCCATTAAGACCATTCAAAATCGAATCGGATCAGCCGTTATTGAGATTCGGAAATATCAGGGTTCAGAATAGCGAGTCATCGCGTAATAGAGACACTCTGTGCTCGCGCTGCGCATATATATACATATATATACTTGGCGCGAGACACTGCCGTGTCTCTTGATCTCCCAAGGGAAAAAGACTTTACGCGCATGCGTATTCGCAATTTCTTACTTTCCTCCCAAATAAACTGGAGTTTGACGTTACCCTATGGTATGAAGAGGCAGTTGTTCGACAAATCGTTATCGATTTGTTGGAAAATAAATACACGTATTTATTAATTTTGACAGAATAAAAAAGCAATCGAACATGCGTATTTTTTGCGAATCGCTGAGCAGGCTTTCAAAAACACACCTTTCATGCAGGTGTTGAAAAAAATATAATGCGTGACACGGGAGAGAAGCGATTCCGCCTCGCGTGAATTACAGCCCTCGCTGCGCTCGGGCAGCAAACTTCACGCTCGTCGGAATCGCTTACTTCTCTCCCTTGTCACGCAATGTACTATTTCTCATTCATTCTGTATGTATTTTCTCAACATTTCATTTACAATATTTTAAAGAGGAAGGACCAAAGTATATTTTAGCGTATTTTATATTAAGTAATTAATTCAAACAAAAATAAAAAAAATCGAAAACTGAAAAACGCATCAACTTGCCCCGGTCTCCCCTATGTGTGCCCTATGTGGTTGGTAGGTTGGGAAGGGCGTGGGTGGATCTCGAGGTGCAGCCACCGGTGGTGAGTTCTGAGCCTTGTTAGGTATTTAACTCGAGCCAAGAATTGCACAGCTAAAGAAATAATATTTTGTGATGTTCAACAGTGAAATATAGACATTTTTAAGAAAATATACGGAAGTCGTCAAACTCGGTTAAAAACACAGGACCACAAAATTTTTTTTCTAATTGACACAAACGCGACCACTTGTCCTTTGCGTATTTTGGGTCGCTGAATCCGAATCCGTTGCCCGTTTTGGCCCATCACGCCTAGTTTTCTGGTAAATTGCAAAAACCGTTGTAAACCCGTAAAATGTCATATAAACACAACATATCCTATGTTCAGGATTGGTCGCAGCGATGCGACCAATCTGCATCTGCGCACTGCAGCGAAGATGCGCGGCAATTTCAAACTGGCGTTGTTGTCGTCTTGGCAACTGAGTGGTCGCGGAGACGGCATGAGCGGGCCATCTCTCGATTGACACCTGGACTAATTACTCCCACCTTCATTTGCATAGTAACACGCGATGTTACGTGGTATTCGCGGATTGGCCAGGTGTCCTCGATCTCGGGCCGGTGGCTTGCCTCGTGTCGTCTCTGCGACCACTCGCTCTCTTCTCTGTGAAACGCGGAACGGTCTACATCGTGTCGTTACGCTTCGCAATTCAAAAGGAGCTATCGGCGCTCCGATATTCGTTCCTAACTCTTGGAATCTTCTAATCCAATACGCGTACTTGCGTGGTAGTGCTTTATTTAGTAATAAGTGTGCGTTAAAGTAAGTGTAATCGTCCCATAAACGTGCTCGTTTATTGACTTCGTTAACCTTACAATTTGAACCGCGATACTTAAACACAACGTTCGTTTACCGCGTAAAACAAACTACTGTGCGTGGTAAGGCAAGACGTGGTGCTCCTCGAATTTGCTTGAACATAAAATTGGTCCTTCGAGCCGGAGCTCCGGTGAATTTCTAGTGCCGTTCGTTGTGCTGTTCGTTGTGCCTCGTGGTCATATCGCTCGTTCCGTTCCACCATCATGGCCGACACCCTACCAGAGCAGATCGAGCTATATCATCGGCTCACGCGTGTATACGAAAATCTGAAAAAGAAAGGCGTGGCAAAAATGACGGAAGGTTCTGTGCAAGCTAGACTGGACTTACTACAAACGCTTTGGGAGGACTTTTCTAAGCAACACAATATTCTAGTGCGAAACCGTACGGAAGAATTGGCGAGACATGATTACTTCGAAAAGGATTGTTTTGGTCTAGCCGAAGATTCCTTCCTTGAGCAAAAGGGAGCATTACTGGATCTTCTTCGCGAATTAAAGCGGAAGTCTGAGCCCGTATCCAACGTGGTTCTTCCTTCCGGTGGCGCTCACGTCGCAGAAACCCGATCGCGCGCAACGCTGCCTCGCATCCCTCTACCTACCTTCGATGGGCGATACAGCGAATGGCAGGCATTCCACGACTCCTTCGTCTCGCTGATCATCCAGGACCCCACTCTGATGGATGTGGACCGGCTCCATTATCTGAAGGGCTGTGTTAAAGGCGAGGCGAGCACGGTGATACGAAATCACACCACAACGTCCGACAATTTCCGCCCAGCTTGGGATGCCCTAAAGGAACGTTTTCAGAATAAACGTTTATTGGTGAGGGCACAGCTTAACCTATTAAATGACATACCGGTCGTGAAAAGTGAGTCATCAGTGGAGTTAAAGAGGTTATTTTACGGAACCTGGGACGTGGTCGGTGCTCTGGCCGCCATGAATCGTCCAGTGACTACCACTGACTGGCTAGTCAACATGACCGTCGATCGGTTGGACGAGCAATCCCGTAGAGAATGGGAAGCTTCTCTCGGCTTGTGCACCGAGCCCCCTTCCTTGGAGGCTCTCAGAGTCTTCATTGAAACCCGTATCCATACTGTCGAGGCCCTGGAAACACAAAGGAAGCGTGATTTACCAACCGATGGTAAGCAATCCACAACAAAGGATAACGTTTCCAAAGGGGTCACGGCCAAGAGCACGGTGGTACACCAAGTCGTCGCGACACCGTCTCCCTCAAAGATCTGCGGGTTGTGCAAAAACAGCCATTACTTAATGTACTGCCCAAAGTTTAAAACCCAAGATGCCGCATCGAAGAAGGCTACTGTCGAAAGATTACAATGCTGTCTTAATTGCCTGGGCAAGCACCAAATCGACGATTGCCAGTCAGTCAAACGTTGCCAGAAATGCGCTGAGCAACACCATTCTTACCTCCATGATGCATTCCAGACTTCTACTGGTCCTGTGGTGCAGCACGTTACACCGCGTGTGTCCAATACATCTCCGGTGATGCTCGGCCTCGCGCGAGTACGTACATACTCTCCTGCCGGTCAATATACGTCAGTGCGTGCCTTGATTGATCCTGGAAGTGAAGTGTCGTTAATATCGGAGCAGCTTGTAAAACGACTCGGTTTGAAGAGGCAACGCTCACGTGTCTCGTTGCTGTTCGCTGGTGGTGCTCCATCGCAGAGTACCCGAGGAACAGTGCACTTAGACATTGCTGCCGACCGTGCCGGTGAGAAAATCCTCGGGTTGTCGGCTTTCATTTTGCAGGATTTGTCCAGCTATAAACCTCCCGCCGTGCTCGACGGGACATCTTGGCCACATCTGCAGGGCCTTCGCTGGGCCGAACCACGCCTCAAAAGCCAGGAGCCGATAGACCTCTTACTGGGCGCCGATATCTACAATGATATTATGTTAGAGGGCGTTCGCAAGGGCACACCAGGCTCTCCTCTGGCTCAAGAAACGACTTTTGGCTGGATACTTACAGGTGGTCTTAGGAAAAGTCTTGCTCGCGGTTGCAAGAGATCACCAACTGTGCAATGTTGTTCCATCGACAACGAGTTACCTGAATTGCTGAAAAGATTCTGGGAGCAAGAGGAAGTTCCGTCCTTACCTACGTTGTCTCGCGATGACCAAGATGCGGAAGATCACTTCCGGTCAACGTATCGACGCACTAGCGAGGGTCGCTTCGTGGTAAGACTTCCTTTTAAATTTACTCCTGAGTTGGGAACTTCGAGACCTGCCGCTCTTCGCACGTTGGATTCTATGCAACAACGCTTCCGTAAGAATCCTGAATATCATCAAGCCTATCAGGATTTTCTAAAAGAATATGAAGATCTTGGTCACATGGTAGCAGCACGATCTTCTCCAGAGGGTCAACATTTTTACTTACCGCATCACGGTGTTCTAAAGTCAACGAGCTCCACTACAAAACTACGAGTAGTGTTCAATGGCTCGATGACGACTTGCAACGGGAGGTCACTCAATGACTTGCTGCACACGGGACCCAATTTACTGCCATCCTTAGCCGACTTATTGCTGAAGTGGCGGCGTCATCCCATCGCCGTCGTCGCTGACATCGAAAAGATGTATCGCCAAATTGTGGTACACTCTGACGATCGCGATTATCAACGCATTCTCTGGCGAAAGGGGAAGGAGGCAAAATTAAAGGAATATCAGTTGTGCACCGTCACTTACGGTCTAGCTTGCGCACCCTACCTGGCCCTTCGATGTTTGCAGCAGTTGGCTAACGATGAGTCCAAATTGTTTCCTTTAGCTTCTAGGACGATCGCTTCAGAAGTATACATGGACGACATCCTTACTGGTGCCACTACGGTCGAGGAAGCCCTGACTCTGAAAAAAGAATTGGACCAGCTCGCCAGGGCGGGCGGCTTTCAACTGCACAAATGGGCTTCGAATTCGCCCGAGATTATGAGTGCGTGCCACAATGAAGTCGCTGGAGTGATACGGCACTGGGATACGGACACCCAGCATAGCGTATTGGGAATTCAGTGGTTTCCCGATACTGATACCTTTCAGATACGTCTTCTGGACGGCAGTTCGGAGCCGGGCACCACCAAACGGAGCGTCTTAAGCCAAGCTGCCCAGATCTTTGACCCATTAGGTTGGCTCTCTCCTGTAACAGTATGGACCAAAATATTCATCCAGACACTCTGGAAACTCACTACTGATTGGGATGAACCGTTACCGGAGAAATTGAAAGACGAATGGCGCGAATTCCTGACGGCGCTGCCAACACTTCGCCAAATCCAGATCCCACGCTGTCTGGGGTTGAACATCACAAGCCAATTGGTGGAGGTGCATGGTTTCTCCGACGCCTCGGAACGAGCTTACGCTGCTGTAGTTTACCTATGGGTTCAAGACGAATCAGGTACTGTCCAAACTCAGTTAATTTCGGCAAAAACCAAGGTAGCTCCACTTAAACAACAGTCTTTGCCACGCCTGGAGTTAAGTGGTGCCCACTTACTCACCCATCTGGTGGCTCATCTGCTGTCTACGCTGTCACTTCCTATCGATGGCTTGCATTTGTGGACCGACGCTTTAATAGTCCTGGGTTGGCTCCAGGCGCCGTCGAGTCGATGGCAAACTTATGTTGCTAACCGAGTAGCTGACATACAGCGAACGTTACCTCAAGCTAATTGGCACCACGTTCAAGGCCAGGACAATCCTGCCGACTGTGCTTCCCGAGGTCTGAGACCGGCTGAACTCCCCAATCATTCGCTGTGGTGGACCGGGCCAACTTGGCTATCTGCAAACGAAGGGCGACCCATCACTAACGGAAAACAAATAGACCTACCTTACGAGGAAAGAAGACAAATCCATCACATTCAGTCTGCTCCTGACGATAAGATATACAGCGACTGCGGTACCGCCTTTGTAGGCGCCGACCAGGAACTCCGAGTCCTTCTCCAAGCTGTCAACGCTGGAAACAAGCAATTGTTGGATCGACTGGCCTCTGAGGGAATAGAATGGAAATTTAACCCACCTTCGGCTCCGCACTTCGGCGGTATCTGGGAGGCTGCGGTGAAGTCCGTGAAGCACCACCTCCGGAGAATACTTGGCGAGCACCGACTAACCTACGAGGAGCTGGCCACGTTACTCGCTGAGATTGAAGCCTGTTTAAATTCCAGGCCATTGATACCCCTCTCGGATGATCCCGACGATCTCGAGGCCTTGACACCGGGCCATTTCTTAATCGGTAATGCGATCACTGCTATTCCCGAACCTAACCTGGAAGAGCTACCAGACGGCCGTCTCTCTCGATGGCAGCTCGTCCAAAAAATGCAGCAGCATTTCTGGCGTCTTTGGTCTAGAGACTATTTAAACACGCTGCAAACTCGGGGGAAATGGAATCGAGTCCAGTCTGCAATCAAAGAAGGCGATCTTTGCTTGCTAAAAAGCGAAATTCAGCCGCCGTCGCGATGGCCTCTTGCAAGAGTTATCGAAACTCACCCGGGTCCCGATGGCCTTGCACGCGTGTTTACAATTAAGACGTCTACGTCGAAATTCAAACGGCCTTTGAGTAAACTCATTCACTTACCCTTTATTGCCTCTTCTGAGACGGATACTGAGCGATCGACAGATAGTTCTTAAGAATGACGTTGATCGCAACGATCTCGGTACGCCAGTTAACCCTTCTTCTTAGGGTTGACCTGTTGCGTTTTTTTTCTTTATCACTTATTCTTACTCTTTATTACTTGTTCTTAGCACTTAAGGTTTTAGTATAACTTTTACTTACCCTGCTTTATTTGTTAATCACGCGTTCACTGTGACCGGAAGCCGATTTAACGAGCCTATTTCGTCAGACGATGACGAGACGGGCGGGAATGTTCAGGATTGGTCGCAGCGATGCGACCAATCTGCATCTGCGCACTGCAGCGAAGATGCGCGGCAATTTCAAACTGGCGTTGTTGTCGTCTTGGCAACTGAGTGGTCGCGGAGACGGCATGAGCGGGCCATCTCTCGATTGACACCTGGACTAATTACTCCCACCTTCATTTGCATAGTAACACGCGATGTTACGTGGTATTCGCGGATTGGCCAGGTGTTACGCGCTACAATCGTGTAGATATAGGAGAGCTCCCATCAGCACCGTAATCGGCCGAAGGCCGTATCTTGGTTATTTGTAAATAGCTCGGGAAAGGCTCCGAGGGAAAGCAGTCCTCTAATTTATGAGGCTGCCTGGCAGACCCCAAGTCTGCCGTTCGTCCCGCCTGACACTTGGGACCGTTGGAGGGTGGCGAGTGGCGTAGAGCCTCAATGACCCTTTATGTAGTCGACTCCGGCGGTCCCGGGGTCTGGTGATATTGGCCAGACGTCCTGTTTCACCTTTAAGGCGTCTTGGACGACGATTCGGAGACGGGCTGTTTACCCGTATTTCATTCTGAGTACAAGTACGGTTTCCAGAGTTTTCCCTCTCTATGGGGCTGGGTGGGCCGTTCCTTTGGCTAAGTAACAACCAATAGGAAGTGCATTATTCGTGGGGCCCACCAAGGTATCAGCCTGGGAGGGAGGATTTCTGGCGGTTGACAGGAACGACTCCGTCGGGGAGTCAGACACAAAAAGACAGCCAGATAATTCGGACACGTTCGGTTACGTTCCGAGACTCCACGGGGGAGTCGGGTACATATCTTTTATTCCGGAAAATCACGGTCTCCTCCGGAGATGAGGAAGACGTGAACTGTTCAGAGTCGGCTGACAGTCATCTTGGTTATACTCACTATTCTTGTTATTGTTGTTATCTGTTAACGTTTTGGTTGTTTAAAATACAAAATCCACTGGTATTCCGTTACATGCAATCTTTCAATTATTCACCCTTTACCATGCTAAACCGTCATAGAGGGTATCGCGTAATTCCCGGTGTCGGCGGAGTTCCGTAGCGGGGCCTTACAACCCCCGTTGACCGGCTTCAGGTAAAGTCAGTCTCATCGAGGTTGCGCGAGAAACATTGGTCCTTCGAGCCGGATCTACCAGTGACATATGGACTTATACAGTGGCCCATTGCTAAGGATTAAGTGAGTGTGTTCGGATATAAAACGGACAGTGTCTCCATTCGCTGCAGTTCAGCGGATGAACAATAAGGTTTACACAACAGTGCCCGGATACGGCGTGGCACTAGAGTGTTCGTGCATCGGTTTGGCACAGCAGTGCCCGTGCATGGGAATGTCACCAGAGTATCGGTGCACAATTTGGATTTTAATCGGGCGCATCAGCGCGGGTTTTCTTTGGTTTGCCAGTGGCACATCAGTGCCCGGTACGTCCGCTATAAGAGACAGCGGATCGCGTTTATAATTTGCATCACAGTGCAATTCCTCCAGAGGTCAGTCAACCAGTCAACAAGGTTACGGAGGTGGGTGTGAACTGCCGAACAAGTGCAGCACCCCAGTTACAACACGTGAGCTGTAAAACTCACGAAGAGCGGAAGACGTAGCTGCCGACCAAGTGCAACAGCCTGCCAGCTCATCCAGGGAAGCAGAGGAACGGGTTACCCAGGAACGTAGCAGCCTCTCTTCACACGGCATCACCAGGAGCGTGGACCGTCGGCAAGGCAAGGACGGGCCTTGTCACCGCAAACCAAAGTCATCAGGGGACGGAGCTGCCGAACGGGCGCAGCATCCTCATCGGGACATCATCTTCGTCGTCGGGGACATCATTCCAGTGATCGACGTTTTGCGAGCGTGTACATTGCCGACAACACATGCGTAAGTCCGTTTAAATTGCTAATGTCGGACTCAATAATCTCGGTCTAAGATTTCAAACGCTTCAATATCATCGGTTTCATTGGGTAATTAGTTGCTATTCACAATGGCAAAGTTGACGGCAGAACGCATTGACTATCTCAAATCCAAGCGTTCAGCGTTCAAACTTAGACTAGAGGCATTCAATTTGGTACTTGGAACATACGGTTCGAACAGCTCAGAGTTGTTCTGTCATGTAGAGCATGCATGGCCAGAAATTCTAAGCGAGTACATCGCATTTGCAGACAATCAGTCAGATTTAGACTCGGCTGATGATTCAGGGGCATTAATGAGAGAGAGGATTGGCCTCAAAACTCTATACACGAAATGTGCAGTTCAGGTAGAGGACATCCTCCTTGGAGATGCCTCAGACAACGATTCACAATCGTGCATAAGTTCGGAAATGGGTGATTCAGGTGATTCAGTTTTTTCTGATCGTGTGTCGGACGAGTACGGTTTCTCGTTGGACAAATTCGGGATTGATTACGTATTCAATGACGGGGATACTTTCAATCATGAACTTTGCGATAGTGGCATCGCAACAATTCCACTACACATCGTTCAATCGGAAGATGTTATACCGAATATAGACAGTCGGTTAGGTGAATCACAATTCACGGGAAATAATTTAAAGTCTCAGGTCATTTCGAGCAACCAAGCAACTGGTCCGTGCTCAAGTAATAATATGTTACACATTGGAAAAGGAAAGATAGAGGACATTCAAAGTCCATTAATGTTACAATCATGTACATCAGTGTTCATGCCTCTCATGGCACTTGATCGTCAATCAAATGACGAATCATTCGGAACTCAGATTCGCGCGTCAGCCGAATCATATTATTCGCAAGCTCCAGAACACGGTGTTCGCATTGCATTACCCCCTAATTCTTTCATGGAAATTAAGCATACGGCAAATGCAGAGCTTGATTCGGTTCGTTTAAAATCAACGGACTACGGGTTAAACTCAATTTTCCTGTGCAATGGCAACACGGTCGTTAGTCATTGCACAGGTAAGGTTCAGGAGACCCTTCAGGGTCAGCAGGTAGCTTCGACGGGTGAGGCACCTGAGAGGGCGTCGGTCCCAATCGCGACCGCGTCAAGTGTATCGCGGCACAACACGGATTTTTGGGTATCTCCAACAATTACCACGACTACGGTTTGTCGTGAAGCGGAGAGCAACACAGTCGCGCTGCGGGAAATGCTTTCCAGCTTATGGCGTCGCGAACAATCGAATTGTTCCAACTCGGATACGCACGGTCAGGAACTTGTCTTTGGTAAGTCCTTGATGCATCACATCAAGTGTGATTTAGTATCCACTCGCAAGTTGATGATTACATTGCATTTTGCAATATCGACTGCGAGGACTTACGACCCGCGGAAAGGGTCACGCGTGAAATTCACGATCTCGGAATACATCCGGGTAATCGTCACAGCTCTACACGAGCACAGGCAAGAAGGTGCCTTAGACAATTCTTTGATGCATCACATCAAGTGCGATTTTGTCGCAATTCGCAGGTTGCTGAATACATTGCATTTTGCAATATCGGTTTCGAGGACTTACGACCGTCGGAAAGGGTCACGCATGAAACTCACGGTGTCTAAAAACATCCGTGTAAGAAGTATAGCTCTACGCGAGCACAATCAGGAATGTTTCTTCAACGATTCGTTGCTACGTGGCATTAAGCATGACTTGGTATCAACACGGGAGTTGATGAAGCCATTTCATTTTCGTATTTGGTTTTCGGGGATTTATGACCTTCAGAAGGGTAAAGGCATTAAAGCTCATTGTAAATACATATATACTTATATTTATATACTTAGTATATCTAGGCATTAATTGGGCTGTACACGAGTCCAGACGGGTGTGTAGGAACGTAAGGTTAGTTACATGGACTCATCCATGTTGCGGGTTCATGGTGGTTGGGTAACAAACATTGTTCCACATGAACTTGCAACTACACACGGGTGTATTCTGATCACGAATATATATCTACATTTAGTAATACAAGGTCAACATAATCAGACGGGTTTGATTTTGTTAGACAATTAAATAAGTGGTCAAATTTAGGTTAGATAGTTTCATATCACGTTTCTATCGCTCTGGGTATAGGCTCTCATTTGCTCTCTCAGAATTCCGGACGTGCATCCATGCTTGCACAAAGAGGCGAATATAACAAGTGCCATTGGTTTCCATAAAGCACAAGCATTTATAGTAAACAGATCGCGTGGAACCGACGAATCCACCAAGGCCATAGTCAGCGTACAGTTTGAACGCTGAACAGTTTAACTTCAGGTTTCAATACAAAGGGTTAAGTCCTTTGTTTTAAGTCATGTGGATTTAAGAATTCATTTCGCATCGCATTCAGGTTACAGTTCTTGTACGGTACAAGATCTAGCGATGTGATTACCGGTAAAATGAACACATGTAAAGGAGTTGCAGGTGAAGTACACCTCTTCTATACGTTCATTCAGAACTCTATGGTTCAATTACATTTCATGTTCATGGTTTGCTTCTGTCGTTCTCAACATTTCATTTGTTTTTCATATACTGGCAAGTTTACCCAGTTTCATTAGTATTCGAGCCGACATTAGCAATAACGAGACTTTGTATATACTTGTGTGTGCGAAATAGATTTAGGATAGCTATAAGTAGCGTATTTAGCCACCGTTCGGGCATAAGGGCCCGGAGGGAGCAGCAGTACCTGGTCAGAGGAATGACCGTTGGTTTCAAGCGATGGCCACGATTTACGAGTCGTAAATAGCGGAATTCATCTCTTCAAATTGGACACGGCCGTCCTTCCTGGAGATGACAAGGCATCGCCATGCAATGGACTCGAGGCAGGGTTCTCAGAGTCCATCCAAGATCTGGCGGCATCGTTCGCATGATTACCGTTGGCACGGTTGCGGACATGCTGGGTCGGGTGATCGGAAAGTTTGTACTGCTGCCCCACTAGATAAAGGACTTTTCATGGATACCAGCTTCCAAGGAGGAAGCATGGCAACGCTATACTCATAGTAATAAGTACACGCACATAAACACATACATTTTGCGCTCACGGTTTTGTTTCGGTTGATCGGTGTCCTCTCAACGGGGGAGCATGTTACGCGCTACAATCGTGTAGATATAGGAGAGCTCCCATCAGCACCGTAATCGGCCGAAGGCCGTATCTTGGTTATTTGTAAATAGCTCGGGAAAGGCTCCGAGGGAAAGCAGTCCTCTAATTTATGAGGCTGCCTGGCAGACCCCAAGTCTGCCGTTCGTCCCGCCTGACACTTGGGACCGTTGGAGGGTGGCGAGTGGCGTAGAGCCTCAATGACCCTTTATGTAGTCGACTCCGGCGGTCCCGGGGTCTGGTGATATTGGCCAGACGTCCTGTTTCACCTTTAAGGCGTCTTGGACGACGATTCGGAGACGGGCTGTTTACCCGTATTTCATTCTGAGTACAAGTACGGTTTCCAGAGTTTTCCCTCTCTATGGGGCTGGGTGGGCCGTTCCTTTGGCTAAGTAACAACCAATAGGAAGTGCATTATTCGTGGGGCCCACCAAGGTATCAGCCTGGGAGGGAGGATTTCTGGCGGTTGACAGGAACGACTCCGTCGGGGAGTCAGACACAAAAAGACAGCCAGATAATTCGGACACGTTCGGTTACGTTCCGAGACTCCACGGGGGAGTCGGGTACATATCTTTTATTCCGGAAAATCACGGTCTCCTCCGGAGATGAGGAAGACGTGAACTGTTCAGAGTCGGCTGACAGTCATCTTGGTTATACTCACTATTCTTGTTATTGTTGTTATCTGTTAACGTTTTGGTTGTTTAAAATACAAAATCCACTGGTATTCCGTTACATGCAATCTTTCAATTATTCACCCTTTACCATGCTAAACCGTCATAGAGGGTATCGCGTAATTCCCGGTGTCGGCGGAGTTCCGTAGCGGGGCCTTACAACCCCCGTTGACCGGCTTCAGGTAAAGTCAGTCTCATCGAGGTTGCGCGAGAAACACCAGGTGTCCTCGATCTCGGGCCGGTGGCTTGCCTCGTGTCGTCTCTGCGACCACTCGCTCTCTTCTCTGTGAAACGCGGAACGGTCTACATCGTGTCGTTACGCTTCGCAATTCAAAAAGAGCTATCGGCGCTCCGATATTCGTTCCTAACTCTTGGAATCTTCTAATCCAATACGCGTACTTGCGTGGTAGTGCTTTATTTAGTAATAAGTGTGCGTTAAAGTAAGTGTAATCGTCCCATAAACGTGCTCGTTTATTGACTTCGTTAACCTTACAATTTGAACCGCGATACTTAAACACAACGTTCGTTTACCGCGTAAAACAAACTACTGTGCGTGGTAAGGCAAGACGTGGTGCTCCTCGAATTTGCTTGAACATCCTATTTCAACAATACTTATAACTTCAAACTCCCTAATCTACTAACCCCAAGACCACAAAACATCTAATCCTATATTTCGTTAAACCTCTAAACCCAAAAGCCGAATTTACACATACACCCACAACCCACTACGGGGCGTTTGTATCTCAAACGCGGAAATGAATATTTTCAAATTTGCTCAATTTTCAAACATGAACAAAGATGAAACAAAGACATTTCAAAGTTTGAACTTTCTACTTTTCGATGCTTTAATCGGTATCCAGGGGGTAAAATCCGCCCTTAAAGAGAAGTGTGTCAAACTGCAAAAATTTCGTCATGTGTGTCAAGTGCTACGGAGGGCAGACAATATTTTTTGCAGTTTCTATGTACTCTGTCGGAAAGTATGGTCCTTTGTCTTTAAAATAGGCCAAACCTCATCGAAAAAGGGTGGTTTTTAAGAAAGATACAGCCATTTAAAAAAAACCTGCTAAAATCATAGGACGTCTTTAGGGCGGATCATCCGGTCAACCAAAAAGTTACAAGAAGTTATCTTCTTTTTCCTATGTAAAAATACTTCAATACCTTGAATTCTACTTGCAAAAAAGTTGTTTTCCCAAATAGAAGTTTGTTCGTTTTGTTCCTACAGGTCCTGCATGAATTTTTCGTGTCCAGAAGTGGACCTAAAATAGTCTATGTAAAAGCAAAGGCCTTATGCTTTAAAATGCGACTAGAAAGATCACGGAGAAATACTGTCAACTTTTTGTAACAAGGAATCAAAATAAATTTTTTTTGAAAAGCCATAAGTCCGAAATGGTCAGTAGTATCAAAGTGTAATTTGGCAAAATTGAAATACGTATCTAGTTCACTTAATTCCATCACATATCATTTAATATAAAAAAAAAACAACGAAATCACAAATGATATTATATTCTTGTAGCATGCAGAAAAGGCGGATGAGAGACGCTGACCATCGAGACGTTTCGCGGACACGCTTGTAGGCCGCCCGAGAGGAGAGACGTGCGGGCGCGGAAGCGCGTCTCGCGAGGCCCGCGCTTGACAACGCGTTGTTGATTTCGGCGGTCGCGGATAGCAACGATCGGGTATAAATTAGAGGACCGCAAAGGCAAATTCTTCTTCGCTGCTTCGAGAGAGAGGACGAGGTACACACACGGCCGCTCTCGAACAGCTTAGGGACTCCGGCAGGAGAGTTCGGCGATAATACCTGGACGCCTGCTGGAGGGACTAGGCACTTAGGGTGTTCCTGGACGCTCGACCGGTATGGAGAGTACGGCGATAATACCTGGACGCCTACTGGTCGAGAGAGTACAGAGCATCTCTTTAGAACTAGAGGAGAGTTCGGGAGAATATGCCTGGACGCCCGTTCGATATGGAGAGTTCGGCGACAATACCTGGACGCCAATCGAACGGAAGAGTACAGATGGACCTCCTGGACGCCTCAGTAGATTAGAGAGGAGAGTACGGGAGATTATTCCTGGACGCCTGTTCGGTATGGAGAGTACAGCGATCATACCTGGACGCCTACCGAACGAGGAGAGTACAGAGTAACTCCTGGACGCCTCTGTAGATTAGAACCGCGAAAGTACAAAGTCCCTTTCCTGAATACCCTATCGTTGAGAGAGGAGAGTACGGGAGATTATTCCTGGACGCCTGTTCGTTATGGAGAGTTCGGTGACAATACCTGGACGCCAATCGAACGGGAGAGTACAGAGTAACTCCTGGACGCCTCATTAGATTACAATCATGTACCATATGCACCTCGTCCATAATAACAATTGAAATTGTATACATTCAGCGAGACACAATGTCTGATTTACGGAAATTTGTAGCCCCTTCCTTCCAACCAACCATGTACTCCCTCCTAATACGAATAAATTTCGTCTGTCCAGAAATTTTCCAAACTCCTTACCAAATCCCGTGGCTACATTCTTAATTTTCGATGCTTTTGAGGTTGACGGTTTCGATAGCGTCTAGCCGCGTTATACATTAATGAAGAGTAAAACAACCAAAATATTCAAATGAATGGTTAATAGCCTAAATGTTCAAATACATATCGATCCTAAAATTTTTTGATTCGGCGATACTTTTTCAAAATGACTTTCTTCCGCGTTTGAGGTACAAACGCCCCACTGTGCGACGCCAGGAAGAAAGTTATACATTTTTGTTTGTATAACGAGTTTTTTTTTATTCAAAAGACCTACGAATAGCCTTTCTCTTATGGGAAATTTCAGCATCTCTCTTCAAACTCCAACAATAGTCCGCCAGCATGTGCTCATCCCAAACACCTTGGTATCTCTTCTCAACGCTCTTCAGATCCTGGTGGAACCTCTCGCCTTGTTCCTCGCTAAACTGACTGAGGTTTTCTGGAAAGTACTCAAAATGTGTATCCAAAAAATGCAGTTTCAAGTTCATTAAGCATACCACATTTTGAAAACTTGTTACCATTTTCCCAACAATGGTGTTGTAGTGAGAATCCTTAATATTTCCTAGAAATTTTAGAGTCACATCTCTGAAACTTTGCCATGCAGCTTTTTCTACCACAGTCATTTTTTCTTCAAATGCTTTATCGTTCAATAGGGCTCTTACTTGGACTTCCATTTCCGGTCTGTAAGGAGCGTGACGTGTGAGTGAGCGGAGCGTGAGATAGAAGTGTGATAAGGTGCTAGTAGGGCGCGTAGGGAGTGAAAAGTGGGTGTAGAAGGAGAAGAGGGAGCTGGGAGTGAAGGGAGAGATAGGGCGAGGAAAAGGGAAGTGAGAGAGAAGAGGAAAACAGAGTGGAAGCACGCGAGTGTTGAGGTTAGGGTAAGGAGGGAAGGATAGAGCGGGATAGGAAAAGGCGGGAGAATGGAGAAAGAGGGAAGAGAGACACCGGGCGGTGAAGAAAGGAAATAAGGATATAGCGGAGACAGTAGATAAAGTAGGGAGTGAGAGAAGAGGTAATAGGCGGAAGGTAAAGAAGATAGGATGGAAGGGAAAGAGGGAGAAAAGAGAGAGGTAAAAGGGAAAGAAAGGGTAGAAACAGAGAGGAAGGTTGATGAAAAGGAAGAAGAGGCGAAAAAGAGAGGTAGGAAAACGAATGCAGAGAGACTGGCAAGGGAAAGGAGCATGAGTGGAGGAAGCGCAGGGGAAATTACGGAACTGTGGAAGAGAAAGAGAGAGAAAGAGGAACAGAGTCATGGGGAAGAGAGAGAAATAGAAGCGTTCCAAAAGAGTAGGATGGTAGGAAGATCGCCGGAGGAAAAGGAGAGGGGGGAGGTATAGAGAGGCTAATAATGGAAATGAGGGCAGAGATGAGAAATGGTCTGAAGGAGGTGAAGGAACAAGGGAGAGAGGGGAGGGAAGATATGGCGATACTGAGAGAGAAAATGGAAGATTGGGAGGAGAAGTGGAGAAGAGAGAAGAAAGAGTTGGGAAATAGAATGGAAAAGGTGGAAAAAAGACTAGAGGAGGTAGAGAGAGAGAGGAGGAGAAGATTAAGGAAATGGAGAAGAGGCTGAAGAATCTAGAAATGAGAAAAAAAGAGGAGGGAGTAGGAGAAGGAAGGGGAGGGGAAGGGACGGGGAAAGACGCAGGACGGGATGATTGGGAAACAAGGGTAAAGGGGGTGGAAAGAAAACTTGAAAGGAAAGAGAGAGAAGAGAGAAGGAAGAACATTATAATCAAAGGGGTAGGCAGGGAGGGAACGGCGATGAGGAAGGCAAAGGAAGTGCTAGACGTTCTAGGGATACAAGGGAGAATAGAGGGAGTGAGGGAGCTCAGAGGAAGAGGGCAAGGGAGGGAGGAAGTGATGCTGGAGGTGAAATTGGAGAGCATGGAAGTGAAGAGGGAAATAATGAAGAACAAAGGAAAACTAAAAGGGAGAAAGGAAAGGATAGGAGACGACCTGACCTGGAAAGAAAGAAAGATGCAGTGGCTGCTAAGGGAGATAGGAGAGGAGGAGGAAAGTAAAGGGAATAGAGTGAGAGTAAAGTACGGGAAGATAGAGATAGAGGGGAAAACGTGGTACTGGGATGAGCAGGGGGAGGTACTAAGAGATTGGAGAGGGAAAGAGAGGGGAAGGGTAGAAGGGGGAACAAAAGAGGGACGAGAAGGAGAAAGGGGCAGGGAAGAGGGGGAAAGACAGAAGGGAAGCAGAGAGCTGAAGGGTCAAAAAACTAAAGGGGGAGGGAGAGAAAAGGGGAGCGTTAGAACGACCGGAAGAAACGAAAAGCTGGAGGATAGCGTTCTGGAATGTCGCAGGGGTGGCAAACAAGGAGGAGGAATTTTGGAAGGGGATAGGGGAATGGGAAGTAATAGTGCTTTTGGAGACATGGATAGAAGAGAAGGGATGGAGCAGGGTTAAACACAGGCTGCCGATGGGATACAGGTGGAAGACGCAGTGGGCTAAGAGAAGGAATAAGAAGGGGAGAGCGATGAGGGGCATAGTGATAGGGGTGAGGGAAGAGATGGAAGTAGGTCAGGGACGAGATCAGGGAGAAGAAGAGGGAATTTTGGTGGAAAGAATAAAGGCGGGGGAGGAGGAATGGACGGTGGTGGCGGTATACGTGAACGGAGACATGGAGAGGAAGCTAGAAAGGATCAGAGGATGGATGGAGGGACAGAAAGAGGGAGAGAGGACGATAATAGGAGGGGACTTCAAAGCGAGGACAGGAACGCTGGGCGGCAGGATAGAGGGAGGTGAGGAAGAGGAGGAGGGAGGGGGAAGAAGTTCGAAAGATAGGAAGATAAATAGGGATGGAAGAAGCTTAGTAAAACTAATGGAAGAGACGGGGTGGGAAATCTTGAACGGGAACATAGAAGGGGACGAAGAGGGGGAATATACTTACACGGGGGGGAAGAGGGACAACGGTGATCGACTACGTGTTAGGGGATGAGGGGACGAGAAGAGGGGTGGAAAGGATGGAGATAGGGGACAGAGTGGAGTCAGATCACCACCCGATGGTGGTGACGATGAGGGAGGGAGGAGTGGGGGAGAGGAGAGGAAACAGGAGGGAGATAAAGGTAGGAGGAGGGCGGTGGTCGGCAAGGATAAAAGAGGAGTTTAGGAGGGGGATGGAAGGAGTGGGCATAGAAGGGGAAGGGATACAGGAGGCGGTGAGTAAGATGGTAGAAAGGATTAAGGAGGTGATGAGGAAAGGGGAGGAGACGGGGGAAAAGGAGACGAGGCGGAAAGAGGGGTGGTGGGACGGAGAAACCACGGAAACGAAGAGACAGGTGAGAAGAGAGCTAAGGAGATGGAGAAGGGGGGAGGGAACGAGGGAAGAGTACAAAAGGAAAAGGAGAGAGTACAAAGAACTGTGCGAGAGGAAAAAAGGGGAAGAGAGGGAGAGGCTGATAAGGGAGGTGGCGGAAGCGAAAAAAAAGACCAAAGTATGGGAGATAGTGAACAGGGGAAGGAAAAGAAGGAAGCGGGTGGACGAAAAGATAAAGAAAGAGGAATGGAAGGAATATTTTATGGGGTTGCTAGGGGGAGTGGAAAACAGAGTAAGGATGGGAGGGGAGGGAAATAGGAGAAAGGGAGAGGAAGAAGGAATAAGCACAGAGGAAATAAGAAAGGTATTGGGGAGACTGAAGGAGGGAAAGGCGATGGGAGGGGACGAGATACCAAACGAGGCCTGGAAATTTGGCGGAGAGAAGGGGGTAGAGGCAGCATGGGAGATCTGCAGGAGGGTATGGGAGGGAGAAGGATGGCCGCAGGGGTGGAAGGAGGGGTTAATAGCACCACTGGTGAAGAAGGGAAGGGGGACAGGGGACAGGACTACAGGGGAGTAACACTCATGCCGACACTGTACAAGGTGTATACAGCGGTGCTGAGAGAGAGACTGGAGCAGGAGGTGGAAGGCAAGGGGATGATCCCGGAAAATCAGGCAGGGTTCAGGAGAGGGAGAGGGACAGTGGACCAAATCTATGTGCTAAATCGCATGATAGGGAAGCAGTCCAGAAGGGGCAAGGGTAAACTTGTAGCGCTGTTTGTGGACCTGAAGGCTGCTTTCGACACGGTGGACAGGTGGAAATTATGGGAGGCAATGGAGAAGAGAGGGGTAAGGGAGGGGCTGAGGGAGAGGGTTAAGGAAATATATAGGGAGACAACCAGCAAAGTAAAGGTGGAAGGGGAGATAGGGGAAGAATTCTGGACATCGAAAGGTCTAAGGCAAGGGTGCCCGCTGAGCCCCATTCTATTTAACTTGCTAATAGCGGATGTGGAGGAGGAGCTAGGGAAAGGAAACTGGGGAGGGGTGAGAATAGGAGGCAGGAGGATATGCTCCCTGGCATATGCGGATGACCTGGTGTTGCTGGCGGGAAAAGAAGAAGAGATGGAGAGCATGATCAGGCGGCTAGAAAGGTACCTGGAGGGAAAGAACTTAGAGGTTAACGTGGGGAAGACAAAGGTGGTATGATTTAGAAAGGGGGGAGGGAGGGACAGAAAGGTGGATTGGAAGTGGAAAGGAAAGGAGATTGAGGAGGTAAAGGAGTTTAAGTACTTGGGGTATGTGTTTAAGAAAAACGGGGGACAGGAGGCGCACATACAGGACAGGGTAAAAAAGGCAGGGGTTGTAATGAGACAGGTCTGGGGAATTGGGAAAAGGAGGTTTGGAAAGGATTGGGGAAAGAGGATGTGGCTGTTTGATGCGCTGGTGTGGACAGTATTGGGGTACGGGGCGGAGGTATGGGGATGGAAGGAAAGGGAGGAGGTGGAGAGGGTACAGGAAAGGTACATAAGGTGGTCGCTGGGGGTATACTGGAGGAGGCCAGGATATATGGTGAGGGAGGAGACGAAGAGGGAAAAACTGAGGATGTGGGCGGGGGGAAGGGCGTGGAGGTACGAGGAGAGGCTGAGCAGGGGAGAGGGAGGGGAGTTGGCCAGACTATGCCTGAAAGAGGTAAAGGAGAGGGAGAGGGAGGAGGGGAGGGAGCTGTCAAGGTGGGAAATAGAGAGAAAGGAGTTTAGGTTGGAGAGAGGAGGAAGTGAAGGAAACGAAAGGGAAAGGGAATGGGGGGGGTACGAAGAGATGGAGAAGGAAGACAGTAGGAGACAGGCAGAGGAGAGAAGGGAAAAAATAAGGGAGTCCAAGTACAATAGGTGGTATAGGGAGATAGTGGCAAGGGGGATACCGAAGTACCTGGCAGCTGGATGGAGTGAAGAGAGGTACAGGAGGGTAGCGAGGTTTAGGCTGGGGAACGAAAAGAGGGGGGGGGGGAGATATTGGGAGAAGGAAGAGGAGAGGAGATGCAGGATATGTAGGGGGGAAGAAGAGACGTGGGAACACGTATTGGAGAGATGTGCAAGGGAAGAAGAAGGAGGGGAGAGAGGAATAGGGGAAAGGATAAAGGAAATTTTGGACGAAGGAGGTAAGGGAGAGGAATGGATGAAGAGGATAGAGGAAATGAGAGGGGAGGGGGAGGGAGGAACCGCGGAGATAGGGGAGGAAAGGAGGGAGGGAGAAAGGAACTGGTGAATGAGAGGAAGAATGGAGTGAAAGAGAGGAAATGGAAATCGAAGGCGGAGGAAAAGGGAGGAGGCGAGAACGGAAAAGGCGTAGAGCTAAGAGGCGAAAGCGACTGGCGTGGAATAGATAGGAATGGAGTAGGCGCGGGGAGGGAGGGGGGAAAGCGACGGGCGAGAGTGCGGAGAGGGAGAGCGAGGAGAATGCGAGCGAGGCGAGCGCGAGGAAAGTAGAAAAATAAGATAGATGATAAGATAAAAATAGGATAAGTTTAGGTTAAGGAAAATGTAAAGGAGATTTGTAACCCTAAGGGGAAACAATAAAGCACACATACATACATACAGGGTCATCGTTTAATCCTGCAACCCGCGCGCGCGCGAATTTGTAAAATGGCAACACCGCCTCACGGACGCATTCCACTACAACCATGCACCGTCCCGATGTTCGGAGAGCTGCTAGCGATCGCTAGACAGCAGTCATGCCCGAGCTTCGAGAATTTTGGGCTGGTCTCTTTTAAATTAACATTGCAAAGAACTATTCAGAATTCCCTGGCCCGGGTTGAAAAATTTGGGGCCTTTTTAGTATAACTTTTGAATTATAAGAGATATGGGAATGCAATTTGCGCCGCAAAATGAGGAAAAATTATTCCCTCTTAATGATGGATAATTTAAAATATTTTACGTTTACTTAATTTTTCTTTTATCAATTTATTAACCATAATTGTTTAAAAAGCTTTTGCAAACTGTTTATTCGATAATGTATTAAATGTATACAATAGGCTAGTTGTTTTTGTATCATTACTTTCATAAATTAAGAAATTAAATTTTTATTCAATTATGTGTTAGTTCTGCAGACCTCAGAATCTATTGTTCTGGTTTTCTTTTTTATGATTTTATCCTTAATGCGGTGCATACCTAGATCAGACGTAAGGGGTAACTAATGGGACATGTCTTTGATTGTAGCAGTATTTGAATTTTTTCTCTAGAATTTTTATGTTTTAATGTTTTAGCTACTCAATGCCACGCCTATACCGGCTTCCGAACAATGTCATTTTTTTTAATGATGTGCCATTATTGTGGCTTTTACAAGCTGGTGGCGAAAAATCTCTCCCTACAAGGGTATAGCGCCGTGGTCAACCGTGTCGTAGCTAAAATTTTTGAAATTGAGACGAGTACGAGATCAGTTAACATTATTTTCAAACCTCATTATAGTAATCTGGAGTGCGAGTGGTAAACTGATCATAAAAGCGGAGCGCGCGGCTCGACTACCTGGGCCGGGAAATTGCCAATACCTAGGTCTTTGCGACGCTAAAATTTTCGAAGCTCGGGCATTACTCTTGTCCAACGGTCGCTGGCAGCTCTCCGCTGGGCCGATGCATGGTTGTAGTGGAATGCGTCCGTGAGGCGGTGTTGCCATTTTACAAGTTCGCGCGCGCGCGGGTTGCAGGATTAAACGATGACCCTGTACATAGAGCTCTTACTTGTGGACCATCAAGCACTCCTTCTTTTATTTTTGCTTCAGAAAGTTTAGGAAATTTTTCAAAAATATACCTGAAGGCATCACTATCTTTTGCTTTCATAGCCTTTACAAATTGTTTAATTAATCCAAGTTTTATATGAAGAGGTGGAAGTAATACTTTATTCGCTGGTATTAAACTTTCTTTTAAAATAATTTTTGAACCTACTTCTAAATTCTTTCTTGGAGGCCAGTCTTTTTTCATGTAGTGTTTCTCGCGCGCACGGCTGTCCCACTCGTATAAAAAACACGGGTATTTGGTGAAACCACTCTGTGGTCCTAGCATTATGGTCATGATTTTTAGATCTCCACATAATTGCCATTTGTGCTTATCATACTGTAATTTAAGTAATACAAATTGAATATTTTCATATTCTTCTTTTAATACTACTGAATGAGCTACTGGTATTAGAGCGTACACATTGCCATTATGTAATAGAACATCTTTCAAACTTCTTGTACACGAGTCAATAAAAAGACGCCATTCATTCACATTGTACACAATATTTTTGTATTCACCAATTAAACCTTTCACATCGTTGCAATATACTAAATTTTTCTGTCGAGAGAAAAATTTTCTGAAGGGTACATCTCTATTACGATAGAAAGTCACTTTTGTGTTAGGTGCTAAACATTTTTTCTCTTTCAACCTTGATGCTAATAGTTCCGCATTTTCTTTTGAGAGACCCAAGTCTCGGATTAAATCACTTAATTCGTTTTGATTAAAAGTATCGTTTTGGATTCCATCCTCATCAGGTAGCTCGTTTGGGACTTCATCCATTTCTGGAGAATTAGAAGGACATTCTTGTGCTTCATCGTGATGGGATAACTGAATCTCGGAGGCAGGACCATTAGAATTGTCGGATTCACAATTCTTTAAATTAAGCTGATTTTGCATATAAATTGGCACAGGAAAAGTTACTGATTGAACATTAGGATATTGTACAGCTTTTTTATTCTTCACATTATATCCCATCGTCTTACACAAACAAAAATATCAATCCGTTCGATGGTCAACAGGTTTTCGCCAGAGCATAGGAGAAGAATACCGTTCCGCGTTTTCATTTCCTTTTACTGACCTAGAGATACACGAATGACATGAAGTACATACAACTCTTGGTGTCCATGCGTTATTTAGATTAGTTGTAATATTAAAGCATTTTTTATAATTTTGTTTGACATCATAATTAAAGTTCCTTCTACTTATTGAAGGTGAATAATGCCCATAAACAACACAAAAAGTATCCCTACCTTTACAGGCTGACATTGTTACTGAAACAATGGATACTTGAGAAAAAAGTAATTATAATAACTAATTTAAGAAGTAAAACGACTGGCTCGAAAAGTAGTTGTGAAAACGACTGTTTGAGAACAATCAATCGCAAGCAGTATTAGTCGTGAAAAGGACTGTTTAAATAACGCCTGCTATAAATTTTGCTGCTCGGAAAGTAGTTCTCAAAAGGGCTACAACAATATATCCAATTAACTTAGATTTATTGAAATCTTATAAAAAATGCGCAGGTTATTTGCCTAAACGAGTGGTGGGAGATCGACATAAACTCGCGAACGCTTGCGAGCCGATTCCTTATATTACTTCGGTGCTGCCAATCTGTCAGCGAGTTGCGACGTTCGATCTTAGCCGCCTGGCGGAAAAGGCGAGTACTACGCTTTACAAGGTCTAAAGAAATCAGTTAACTAACCATTTCGGACTTATGGCTTTTCAAAAATTTTTTATTTTGATTCCTTGTTACAAAAAGTTGTCAGTATTTCTCCGTGATCTTTCTAGTCGCATTTTAAAGCATAAGGCCTTTGCTTTTACATAGACTATTTTAGGTCCACTTCTGGACACGAAAAATTCATGCAGGACCTGTAGGAACAAAACGAACAAACTTCTATTTGGGAAAATAACTTTTTTGCAAGTAGAATTCAAGGTATTGAAGTATTTTTACATAGGAAAAAGAAGATAACTTCTTGTAACTTTTTGGTTGACCGGATGATCCGCCCTAAAGACGTCCTATGATTTTAGCAGGTTTTTTTTAAATGGCTGTATCTTTCTTAAAAACCACCCTTTTTCGATGAGGTTTGGCCTATTTTAAAGACAAAGGACCAGACTTTCCGACAGAGTACATAGAAACTGCAAAAAATATTGTCTGCCCTCCGTAGCACTTGACACACATGACGAAATTTTTGCAGTTTGACACACTTCTCTTTAAGGGCGGATTTTACCCCCTGGATACCGATTAAAGCATCGAAAAGTAGAAAGTTCAAACTTTGAAATGTCTTTGTTTCATCTTTGTTCATGTTTGAAAATTGAGCAAATTTGAAAATATTCATTTCCGCGTTTGAGATACAAACGCCCCGTAGTGGGTTGTGGGTGTATGTGTAAATTCGGCTTTTGGGTTTAGAGGTTTAACGAAATATAGGATTAGATGTTTTGTGGTCTTGGGGTTAGTAGATTAGGGAGTTTGAAGTTATAAGTATTGTTGAAATAGGATATGTTGTGTTTATATGACATTTTACGGGTTTACAACGGTTTTTGCAATTTACCAGAAAACTAGGCGTGATGGGCCAAAACGGGCAACGGATTCGGATTCAGCGACCCAAAATACGTAAAGGACAAGTGGTCGCGTTTGTGTCAATTAGAAAAAAAATTTTGTGGTCCTGTGAAATTAAAAACTTTAACGGCGACGCGCGAGAATCAAATATTCACCGAATTAAATATTTCTTTTTGGCCTCCATTTGTCTTACCCTAATGTATAGTGCGCAAGTACTGTATTTGTTCTTCTATGCATCCATACTTTGGACCGTTTTGTTTGTGGATTAGTATTGGTGGCTCTATAACATTCCATCCTATGTGTAGGCAGTTTAATGTTAAGTGAACTAGAAAAATGACGAATATATATTTCCATCATGTTTGTAAAAGAACAGTATTATATAACATAAATGTTTCAATAACAGTATTTCCATAAACACTAATTGATGTCGCTTTATCTGTGCTATAAAGACGCGCAATAACTGACATGCTGTTGATAATATATACCGACTAATGGACCTAATGTTTTTTAACATTTCAGTGGGCGTGCGGGGGTGACCGGAGTGATGGGATGGGGCCAGAGCCCCATGGAGTTCGGGTAGACCCGTCTCCGGCCCAGCTCCCCAGCCCCCTCCGCCATCAATATCACCACAGCTCCTGCCAGCGTCGCAGAGGGCCGTCACGATCGAGATGGAGGCTTCTAGCAATCAACAACAGAAGGAGAAGGAGCCTCGCGTTCACAGGCCTTGCGCATTCGACAAGGTACGTGCATTTTATTTAAAGAGTATATTGATTCCATGGTACGGGCGAAGCACAAACGTCTTCTATCTGCCACTTCTACGCTTTACTGTTCCAGTGATGTAACAAAATGTAACCAACTTGAGTGGCGTCGGCGTAATCTCGAACCGATATTTTCTAAAAATCATTGAAAGTTATGTCTGCTGCTACAGATCTGGAATATTTGCTTTGAAACCGACACGAGCTTGGAGATTTCTTAGGATAATACAGTGTTGTCCCCAAAAGATCCCGCGTCTTCTGCCCCGAAAAGATGCCAACACTATCCCCGCTACTCCTTTGTAGTTGCCGCGACGTGTTAGAAATGCCAAAGAAACCTATTCCGTCTTTTTGCGATAGTCAACGATGTGGCAGTGCCGACCGGCATTTATGGCTTGTCGTTGTTGCTTGACCTCTCACTCGTATCGGCAGAGAGCAACGGCAAGCCGAAGTACTAGTTGGAAGAGGTAAATTACATATGGGATAGAAGGCAGGGATTGTAACCCGAGCCGTATCCTAACCCGAAGCCGGTTAACCAAGAAAGGTTACTGTAACCCATTCTAACTGTGAGAGATCGTTTTCTAAATTCTAGAAAGAGCCGGGTAACCCGGTCGTAGCGGGTTACTATTAACATAACACAGTCTAGTTTAGACAAACACTTAAGGGGGTACATACTCTGGTCATCCGGCCGAAAAATGGAGCAATCTATATGAATTTTTTAATCAACGAAAAACAAATATAATCGTGCAAAACTTTTTACATAATATTCATCTACTTGAAGCGTATGCAAAACAAATTTTTCGGTGACTTTTTATGAAAAAATTGTGCTTCAATATGACGCCTTGAACAAGAGACATCTCTGTGGCGGTTCAGGTTTCGACTCATAAACTTATCTAAAACAAAAATTCCAAAGAGATTGATCATTTGTATGAGTCACACTATTGCGGGAACCACAGCTAGCCAGTTATGTCACAAGGGAACAAGATGGCAACTGCTCCAAATTTGAATATAAGAAATCAACACGTTTTGGCAAGTTTAAGGTTTAAAAAAAGTATAAAATTTGCATTAAAAAAATCGATTCTGCTTTCTGCGATAGTCTATGGTTTGTAGAGTAACCTCAAAATTTGCAAACCGATTGGTCGGATACTTTTTCTTTTTTTTCTGACACATTAATCGAGAGAAAGTCATGTTCAGAAATACGCGTTAAAAATTTTTTAAAATAAATATACTGCCAGATTTACACAGTGCAAATTATGAGACACCGACTTAAAAAATATGAGAGTGTCACGTCCCGGGTGAAGGTCATAGGGGACAATGACATAGGGGAATTATTGAGACCCAGGCGCGAATCTTAAATCCAGCACACTGAGGGAAAAAGGGGTTTAGGCGTGAATGTTGAATCCAACACACTGATTGTATAAGGAGATTTAGGCGTAAATGTTAAATCCAACACACTGATCGCATAAGGATGTTTAGGCGTGAATGTTAAATCCAACACACTGATGGTAAAAGGAGGTTAGGCGTGAATGTTAAATCCAACACACTGATCGTATAAGGATGTTTAGGCGTGAATGTTAAATTACACACTGATCGACCAGGGAAGGTTTAATAAGAGAAAACACACCAGAGAGACACCCGTTAGCACACTTGTTTTGGTTTGTCTCGGTAATAGGATTTACCGTTGCTTTATGGTAAAAGACACACGTAATAACTTCGCGAAATTCGACTAGTCATACGGTTAAGCGAAACCTATACGAAAGTAAGTTAGTAAACACAGTGACGCTTTCTGCGGTCGTTGCCCGTAGTCAGCTGTTCCGGCAACCTGTTTCGATTTAGGGATCTTCGTAGCCGAAGGATTGACACAATAATATGAAACGTGATTGAAAGTAAAACTGTTTATTCAGTTTAAAGCACTGGTAATGTGTGACACGTCAATCAATAGCACATCATGGTTATATCAATGGTTATTACAATGAAATAAGAGTATGAATATGAGATACACGTATATAAGCCAAACATAGAACTGAGTAAAGCATAAAGATTTGCTACGCTAGCAATATGCGTAGTGAACGTTAGCAATAGTAATATAATAAAGTAACGAGAATTAATGATTCACAGTAATATATGAGATGAGCGTTAGCAATAATATGAATAAGAAAAGTAACAAGAATACCAATACACAATATATGATGATGGTGATGTACAATGGTATTAAAGATATTTATAATTTCTTACAATGCTTGATAATTGAAGATGGTTGAATTTAGTTTAAATAACAATTTGGCGAACGAGACCTTTCGCTTGGTGGTTTTTCGTTGAGAGAGAGCGTGTCTCTTTGATCCTGGTATTTCGGCGAAAGAGGACTTCTGTCTCGGAGCCCTTGTATTTATATGATTTTCCAAGGGGTTGCGGGGTGTACGCGCGGTATGGACTTCGATGTGAGGGAGGAATTTGTGCCACGTTGGGCGAATAAGGAAAGGGGATTCACTGATTGACCGTCTTGAGATGGGGACCGCTAAGGTACATCGCCAAGGTGGTCGGAGGTCAGTGGTAAAGGGGTTAGAGTTGAGGTTTGGGGAGATTTGGGTGGAAATGTAGAGTGGTTTATGAGTGGGAGTTGTTTTAACCGCGCGCGAAAAATCGTGGGACGTCACAAGAGTAGTAGATTAAATAAAGGAAAAAATTATTTTTTACTTTTTAGTGCAATTTTATTTATTTGAAGTCGATTTTAATTTTTAAATTTTTTTTTATTTTTAACTTTTTAGTTTTATATATATTGACACAACATGCCTAGGAGATATATGCACACGTACATACAATAATAATTAGATGACAATAGTGTTTATTATTACCCAGAACTGGCAGAATATTGGGCCAATGTTAATTTAGTGTGGGATGGGACCATCGGGGCATCGCTCCCTTTCGAATAAAACAAAGATCATCAAAATCGGTCCAAATGCTGAGGAGTTATGAGGAGACAAACATATCAATTATTATTATTAACTATAACTGGTAAAATATAGGGCCAATATTGATTCCGCGTAGGATGGGACCACCGGGGCAGACGGTGAGCATTACTTTGTACGACAGCTCTTAGATCTTTATTGCGGCCTTTTGTTCCGATTTCGTTTATTCTTTTACTGAAATTGCGTGATAGGTGATTGGTGCATTCAATTTCTTCTACCTGCACCATATACTTTCCATATGGATTACTGTCCAATATCTTCTTGTACACAGTGCTATCGCCATCGCCAAACTAATATATGGTATATTAGGCTGTGCATATCTATACTGCAATTGAAGCCTTCGACAATAGCAACACTCTCCATGCCTGTTGAACTGTGATAACGACCTCAGTTCTTGAAGCAACGATGCTTGCGCGGTTCTTCCTTCCTCGTACCTGCTATTTGGCAAGTCATGCAGAATTTATTCTTCACGTTGATGTACAGCACTTTGTAATCTTGAATTGTAATCTCCTCCGCGGTAGGACCTTTTCATCCAGCTGCCATCCGCGACAACTGGGATAATCGGTAGATTGGATTCTGCATGTACGTCACCTCTTTGTATAGCTAATGCTTTTTCCTCATTTCCAGCATCTTCCATTTCGCGTTGTGCGGCCACTCCGTAGCCATCGATTATTTCAATCTGACACTTCTCGTATATCCTTTTCGTCATACAGGATACATTCACGGCAGTCAGTATTTCCTCCAGTTGCTTATATCCGCCGCCCGTCGTCATTGTTGCGGCGACAGCGGCGTGGTTGATATCCATAGTGGCATCACTCTCCCGAAGACAGGATATGCGCTTTGTGTATTTGCACATTTTGCACTCTACATAATACGCATTTTCTAATCCATTCCGCTGACGTATAACTATTTCAAAATGTTTGATGCCACAGCCAATAGTCGAATGTTTTCGAAGATATTTTATTTGTTCGAAAACATGCGAAAAATCAACGAAGTCTATTCCTTTTGAAATTGGATGTTCCGGATGTTCTGGTTCTGTATTCTCCACCACTCAGTAATCGGCATCATTTCCAACATCTTGATTCATTTCTTCGTTGATGTCTCTTACGGAATGTATCATATCCCTGTCTATGTCGAAATCTATTTCTTGTGCAATTTCTTCTTCGTTCGACTCGAAATGCACTTCTCCTACAATTTCCTCTTCGTCCGCTTTGAAATGTATTTCTTCTTTAATATTTTCTGCGTCCGTATCGAAATGTACTTCTTCTATAATTCCTTCCATAATTGGAAAATCTTCCAAATTTCCTACGTCTTCTTCGTGTATTCTGCCCGCATGACAATCATCCGCAGCAAATGTGCTTGGAAGTGTTATGTACGAGGTAACTGCACGAGTACCTGCTTCCGCCACGGTGCCCCGACCTACCGCGAGGCACATTGCTCTTTTTAATCGTTGCCCGCACGTAAAGAGTCAATAATCAGTAACACGTGATATATACATAGAAATAAGAAAAACAAACAATAGAAAAGAAAAGCAGGCATAGTAAAAGAAGATATAGTACAGTAAAGTCTCGATGTAAGCGAAACCTTCGGAACGTAGGAAAAGAGAGCGAGTGGAAGAAAGGACTGCCGATTGTCCCTATCTTTTTAATTCGCTGTCCTTCTCCGCGACTGACGCGTGTTGCAGTAAAAGTTGGATAACTGCACGGAACGATCTACAGCAGCGCTGTCCTAGGTCGCTCCCGCGGGAGATTGGGGTTCCCCCACTCTCGTCCGCGTTGTCAGGGATACCTCGCGACGCTAAAGAGGCGACCATGACAGACCAGCGTGGCTGTCGCCGAGCGAGCTCGGACGCCCGATATGACATGTGTATTAGTGACACGCGCCGTCGCAGCCAGCCAATGCTACTACTATTAGTGGGCCAAAAGAAGATCCCTGGGAGGCGGGCTCGAGCGATACAGTCCACCGATGTGACGATTGGTCGATTCACCTATTTGAACACACTTCTAAAGACGGGGTACACGTATTTTGTTTATTGGCTGAAGTAGGCACATACATTATCGTACCGCGCGACGAAGAAAGCGAACAAAACACATCGAGATCGAGTGGAATAAAGCGATCTGACCGATGAACGTCAAAGCAATAGCGTAGGCATCTTTAACGGTTAACTATTAATATTTAATAACTTAAAAATTTCCTTATTTTTCACAATATGTTCAGAAAGTATTATCATTGGGTTGGTATCAGGATAATACTTTCGTGAACATATTATGAAAAATGAGGAAATTTGTATGTTATTATATATTAACGGTTAACCGTTAAAGATGCCTACGCTATTGCTTTGACGTTTGTCGGTCAGATCGCTCTATCCCACTCGATCTCGATGTGTTTTGTTCGCTCTCTTCGTCGCGCGGTACGATAATGTATGTGCCTACTTCAGCCAATAAACAAAATACGTGTGCCCTGTCTTGAGAAGTGTGTTCAAATAGGTGAATCGACCAATCGTCACATCGGTGGACTGCATCGCCCGAGCCCGCCTCCTAGGGATCTTCTTTTGGCCCGCTAATAGTACTTCCCGCGAATTTCGGATTATTCGTCTTTTGTTTAACGTCTGAGGAGATCAACATGACACAAAGCAATCTCATTCAGTTAAAAACCACGAGACGAGCGCGATTTCGCGGAGGCCCGAAATATTGTGTCACGCAAGCACTGCATTTAATTTTTTATACTATTCTCTTCTCTCTAATTACAACTTCAACTTTAACTTTCACTATTCTATTTCTGCTTATTCTTCTATTACATATTTCAGGTTTCCTTATTCCTTTTCCTTCAATCATTTCCAGTAGTAAGTTGAATTGTAATTTTAAGTACGATGCCGAAAGGAACCACGTCAATTGTAGATTCTTTCTGCTCTGATGCAGAGAAAGAAATAAAATTTGTATTGATTCGAACTTCGGAAAAGACCGCAGAATGTATCATCTGCGGTAAAATATTGCATTGTGCATTTAATCCGTATTATCTTTCGTGGCATTATACATCCTTGCATAAGGGAAAATATGAGAACATTTCACCAGATGAAAGACGTGCGTTACTTACGGAATATCGGAAAAAAAAAGAGAAACTGTAAGCGAGCCTAATCCTGTTACAGCAAGTACCTCAGTGTCTGATGATAGCAATAGGCAAAGCCTTGCCGCATCATACGCAGTTACTTTACAAATTGGGCGCGCGAAAAAAAGTTTTAGTGATGATTTATTCATAAAAGAGTGTGCAATTGCCATGGCACACGCTTTTAAGAATGATGTTTTGGCACACGCTTTTAAGAATGATGTTTTGGCCAAACAATTTGTAACGATTGTAAATATTGAACATTTTTTAGTAGAGAAATTACGTACTTCGATCCAAAACTGTGTTTACTTTTCACTGTGTTTGGATGAAAGTACGGATATAACCGACATTAGCCAACTGGCTATTTTTATTCGTACGGTGCAAAGTGACTTTTCTATTAATGAAGAGTTGCTTGCATTCGCACCATTGCATAACACCACGAAAGGGGTGGATATATTTACCGCTTTCCGCGCGGAAGTATCAAAATTTACAACTTTTGACAGATGCACGTGTATAGTAACCGATGGAGCACCGTCAATGACTGGGACAGTAAATGGTTTATTTGGACTCCTGAAACAAAATTCTATAAATTGTTATACGTTTCATTGCATAATACATCAGGAGATATTATGCGCCAAAATTTTAAGACTTTCAAAAACAATGAAGCTTGTAACTAATGTTACAAATCTTGTGAGAGGAGGAAACCGCTTGCTTACTCACCATAAGCTGCAAGCATTTCTGAAAGAACATAATGCAGATTTTGACGATTTACTTTTATATACAGAAGTTCGTTGGCTAAGTGCTGCGAAATGCCTGCAACGTATTTTCGCGTTCCGGAAATTATTAGTAGATTTTGTTCGCAAGGAAGTACCATCGGTTTCGCCAGATATACGACAAGAGTTGCAGAGCCCCGAATTTCTGTCTGCATTGGCGTTCTTAACAGATATAGCTTCACATCTGCAACACTTAAATTTAAGTTTGCAGGGCAAGAAACGAAACATTGTTCACTTGTTCGGAAATATAAGTAGGTTCCGAAAACTATAGGAAGTATTTGCAGCACAACTTCAGGAAGAAACGTTGTCTCATTTTCCTTATTGTTTAAAAATTCGGGAAGAACATCCCAATATTAAATTTTCCGTTTTTCGCAAAGATGATGTAACGTTCCACGATTTTTCGCGCACGGTTAAAACAACTCCTACTCATAAATCAATCTACAACTCCACTCAAATCTCCCAAACCTCAACTCTTACCCCTTTACCACTGACCACTGGCCACCTTGGCGATGTACCTTAGCGGTCCCCATCTCAAGACGGTCAATCAGTGAATCCCCTTCCCTTATTCGCCCTACGAGGCACAAATTGCTCCCTCACATCGAATCTAAACAAGTCCCTCGCCCCAAAAACCTCTTAAATCGAGACCACGTTTCACACCCTCTCCATGACCAAAGCAGTCAAAGCCACTACCACCTCTTTCCTATCAAAACACCCCAAAACCCATTCGAGGAGTTGAGCATTTCAAATTCACATGTATAAAAACCCCGGAAGCATAATCGCGAAGAATATTTGGTGTATGTGCCGAAAACGCGAGTCCAAATATAGACCAACCTTTGGTCCTTACAAAAACCCCCAAAAGTTACTGCGACGCATGTTCATAATTAGGTCAAGGTGCATACTGCGCACCCCCCTTCATACCGTAAAATATTACATAAACGGATCAAAGTCCATACCGCGCGTACACCCCGCAACACCTTGGAAAATCATATAAATACAAGGGCTCCGAGACAGAAGTCCTCTTTCGCCGAAATACCAGGATCAAAGAGACACGCTCTCTTTCAACGAAATACCTTCGGCGAAAGGTCGCTCTTCGACAAAGTATCACTTAAACTAAAATCAACCATCTTCAATCATCAAGAATTGTAAGAGATTAAAATTACCATTAATACCACTGTATATCACCATCATCCATATAAGTTATTCATATTCTTATTGCTTCATATTATTTCGTATCGCAACGCTTATTGCGCTCATATTATATTGTATTGCTATTCTTAAAGCTTATTAACGCTCATTGCGATCATATTATATTGTCTTACTGACGCTTATTGCTTAAATCATTCTAGCTTATTAACATATATTGTATTTCATGTGCATACTCATATCCTATAACTCATAAACACTATATACATGTTATGTTCATCACCAACCCGTTACTATAAAACCTACCAGCACAATAACAGTGCATGGCATATTACCAAAAAGCAACAAAGTGAATAAACAGTTTTACTTTAAATCACGCTTCGAATTATTGTGTCAATCCTTCGGCTACGAAGATTCCTAAATCCAAACAGGCTGCCGGAACAGCTGATTACGGGCAACGACCGCGGAAGGAAAGCATCACGGTGTTTACTAACTTACTTTCGAATAGCTCTCGCTTAACCGTACGACTAGTCGAATTTCGCGAAGTTATTACGTGTGTCTTTTACAATAATGCAACGGTAAATCCTATTACCAAGGCAAACAAAAACAAGTGCTCTAACGGGTGTCTCCCCGATACAACCCAGTTCATTAAACCTTCCATGGTCGATCAGCGTGTAGGATTCAAGATCCTCGCCTAAATTCCCTCTACCCTCAGTGTGCAGGATTTCAAATTCTCGCCTGGGCCCCATTAATTCCCCTATGTCATTGTCCCCTAAGACCTTCACCCGGGACGTGACAATGTTCTTCAAATCATGCATGAATTTAATACGCGATTTAGTGATTTTGATCATTTAAGTAAAAGTATACATGTGTTTGCAAGTCCCTTGACAGCAGAGGTAACGGATCAGGATGTAACGTTACAAATGGAATTGTGCACGTTACAAACTGATCCGTTTTTTAATTCAAGGAAGGAGACAGGCGAAGATTTTTTTAAGTTGTTGCCTATTCAAAAGTATCCGATGTTACATAATTTTGCCTAAAAATATGTTCCATGTTCGAATCTACTTACGTATGTGAAACTGCTTTTTCCACAATGTCAAATATTAAAACAGATGTTCGAAATTCCCTTACCGATATTTCTCTTTCAAGCGCGTTACGTGTTGCTATTTCGGAAATAGATGTGGATGTACAATATCTCATTGACACGAAAAAGGAGTGATCCATTGTTTCTAATGACAGTAGAACTTCGATTATTTATCGTAACTAATCTTGGTGCCAGATCCAGTACGACCATCGGATTATCGAATTCTGTTTTTGCATAAAGGAAGATCGTTCATTTTCTTATTTTGTTTCGTTTGCTTTGAACTATTTTTTTCTTTGGACATTTTTTTCTTTTTTAATCGATGTGTCGATAATATTTATATTTTTGTTCCTTTTAATTGATGTGTGAATAATTATTCATTTTTTATTTGTTTAATCGATAATTAATTTTTTTTTATTTTTTTGATCGATGTATCGATAATTGATCTTTCAGTTAATCAAAGTTCTACTGTATTGGGTTACCCAAAAAGTTCATAGTTTCGTCATATGTTCCGAGCCGGGGCTGCGGCAACGCGAGAGGCCAGCGGGAGGGGTATTTCCCAAGAAATACGGATATGAATTTGTTAGTTAGGTGCGCGGACGAACCTGATGCGAAATCAGGGTGCCGCTAGGACTATTGACGGCGAGGACGAACCTGATGCGAAATCAGGGAGCCTCTAGGAAGGGAGTCAGACACGGACGAACCTGATGCGTAATCAGGGAGCCGTAGGAGGGTGAAATGTCGTGAACGAACCCGATGGAAAATCGGGGAGTCACTAGGATAAAGTTCACAGACGAACCTGGTGCGAAACCAGGGAGCTGCTAGGAGGTTGGATTGTTCACAGACGAACCTGATGCGAAATCAGGGAGCTGTTCGGAAGTAGGTAGATTTACAGACGAACCTGATGCGAAATCAGGGAGCTGTAGGATACGGACGAACCTGATGCGAAATCAGGGAGCCGTAGGAAGGGTTAGGTTTCGTGGACGAACCTGATGCGAAATCAGGGAGCCACTGGGTTGGTGAAGATGACTTGTTTTGGTAAAGAGGTGCGAACGAACCCGATGCTAAATCGGGGAGTCGCGGGAAATGTTAGTAATGCCTCGTAACTCTTAATTTGATACAACTCGAGCGGTAAAGTTGTATCTGTGGGTGAGTGCTACTAATATTATAAGGATCGCTGGGTAAAAGATAGGTTTAACGAAATCGACTCGATTTACAAGTGAACACCATAAGTATATTGAGCAAACAATTGATACAAATGTAAGTGTCGCGAGTAGTTAATTAAATAGAAGTTGTGTTTTACCACTAGATGCACGGTGTTGACGCACTGGCGATGCGGGGCGTACGAGTGGCTACTTTGATTCTGACGGAGACTTTAGCCCGATCTTATTTGATAACTGACTTTGTACGAGCGTGACACGACGTGACGTTACGCGTGACTCTATAGCTTTGAACCGCCGAGGGTAGCAACCGAAGGGTTTATATAGTCGCAAAAATGAGTGGGGATGCGTTAGGAATTTCCATATAAGGAAATCCTTCGTGGTCGTCGTCGTGTCACTCCCGTTCCCATGGTCGCGATGCAGATGGTAGAGATCTTGACCCCCATTAGTGGTGGTTGATAAGCGGAAGGCTTTTAGGGCGTTTTCCCTTCGCAGACGCGAGCTCGAAAGACGGTTGAGAGCGACGCATGGGAAAATTCCACATACGTAACACATACATCAATTTTAATAACAAGTCTTTTTATAAAAATAGTATTTATACTGCAGTACCTATATTGGTATTTTATTGATTAGAGTTAAAATAAGTCAGACAACTATGTTATGGTGAATATCATTTTGCAAAATCCTATGAGCTTTTCGGATGAGCTAACATTTATTTTCAACGTTTACATTCATCCGAACAAGTGAACTTCTAGTCTTCATTCATCTTTATAATTAATTTTATTACATTTTTAAATAATTATTTTTCTTGTTCCAGAATTTTTCGAAATACACTGGCCCTCAAAGTTGACAACTCCTACCGGTTTCTAGGAAAACGGCGCACAGTGGGTCAAACTGCTCTTTTTTGTGTCAAAATCGTAGAACTCTTGATAGGAATAAGGTAGAGGTATGGGACTTTTTCGAGGTTAAAGCTAAGATGTTGCAGATTAAGGGAAAAATGTTTAGAATGCATAAAAAAAAATTTGACCTTGAAAATCTAAGTCAAAGTTGGCATTTTCGACGAAAATTTCGGTTTTTCCGTTATAATTCGTGGTTGAAGTTTTTCCATTACTTGTTATACATCATTTCTTATAGATTTTGTCGCGCTGATTTCAAATCCGTTCGCAAAATTTGTCTACCCCCTCAGGATTTTGAAAAAAAGCGATTTTGAGTTTAACACAGATTTTCAAAAGTAAAAAACGTTCGTACCATAATTTCATTAATTTTCCCTTAATCTGCAATCTTTCAGCTTTAATTTAAATAAAAAATCATCGCTCTATCTCATTTCTATCAAAAGTTCTTTCATTTTGACACAAACTTCTCACTTTGCCCCACTGTGCGCCATGATGAAGTTTGTGTCAAAATGAAAGAACTTTTGATAGCAATGAGATAGAGCGATGATTTTTTTTAAATTAAAGCTGAAAGATTGCAGATTAAGGGAAAATTAATGAAATTATGGTACGAACGTTTTTTACTTTTGAAAATCTGCGTTAAACTCAAAATCGCTTTTTTCAAGATCCTGAGGGGGTAGACAAATTTTGCGAACGGATTTGAAATCAGCGCGACAAAATCTATAAGAAATGATGTATAATAAGTAATGGAAAAACTGCAACCACGAATTATAACGGAAAAACCGAAATTTTCGTCGAAAATGCCAACTTTGACTTAGATTTTCAAGGTCAAATTTTTTTTTTTATGCATTCTAAACATTTTCCCCTTAATCTGCAACATCTTAGCTTTAACCTCGAAAAAGTCCCATACCTCTACCTTATTCCTATCAAGAGTTCTACGATTTTGACACAAAAAAGAGCAGTTTGACCCACTGTGCGGCGCCCACACATTAAGTTTTATTTTCAACACTATTAAATATATTGATTTCATTCCTTTTTTATTTTAATTTCAACGAATAGTTTTTCCTTTTGAGTAAAAGCTACAATAGTTTTGTGTTTTCTCCCTATTATTTTTTAGTCGAACGTTTTATTTATTAAAGTTTATTAATTGTGCGGTAAGAGCCCTTATGATGAGGTACTTATTGTGAAATTTCACATATCTGTAGTAACAGATTTTACCGATTTCTACCTGAGGGGTTCTTAAATATCGCATAAAAGTCATAAAACAACAATACGTCCAATTAACGAGAAATTGCAGTTCACAAAGTTTTCTATTTTAATAATGAAAATTACTTTCGAAGTACCAAATCAATTTAATCAGGAGGATTGCCCATTGCGATTAAAATAAAAAAGATCAAAGTCTATGCATTTGATAGGTTCGAAGACAAAAAATTGATCTGTGGAAGCAGCCCGCAAAAAACCGGTATAACCCAGATAGAACAACGTCTGGTAAAGTCTTAAAGACGTCCACAAGGCGTCTTAAAGACGTTTTAAAGATGTCTTGTTACAAATCAAGACGTTCAGACCTAAAATGGACATAAACTAGACGTCTCTAAGACGAGGTGTGCTATCTGGGAAGTTGTCAGTCTTGGTGACCTGTACTTTTCAAACAATTCTGAAACTAGAATTATCATAAGCAAGCGTGACATACAGGGTGTTTCTCTACCTGTGGTCAATACTCTAAGGGATGATTATACCGGCGAAAATAAGACGAAAATCAAGAGTGACGAAATTGCGGTAAACGCTTCCTTTTTCGAGGAAATTGACTTTGAATTTCACCTAAATACGCGTGCATCGTAGGCGCTTGAGGGGAACGCGGAGGTGAGCGGATCGCGTCAGCTGCCCGTAGGACGTTCCGCTCACCTCCGCGTGCCCCTCAAGCGCCTACGATGCACGCGTATTTAGGTGAAATTCAAAGTCAATTTCCTCGAAAAAGGAAGCGTTTACCGCAATTTCGTCACTCTTGATTTTCGTCTTATTTTCGCCGGTATAATCATCCCTTAGAGTATTGACCACAGGTAGAGAAACACCCTGTATAGGTACGAAAGTCAACGAATTAACCTGAAATGACCCATATCCAAGTGACAGGCAGCTCGCCGGACGTGTTACTAACACAAAAGTACGTCGTGTGTAGCGCTCCAGCCCCCCTTAACCGCGAAGACGCTAGCCCGGCTAGCCCATCATGGCAGCCTTCGTAGCATCGCGCGGTCTCCTTGACGACGGAAGGCACGCTATGCGAGAGAAAGATTGGAAGGGGAAGCAGGCGCGTGAGGGGCCCCTGAGCTGGCCAGCGTTGATCTACAGCAGGCCTTCCCAAGTAGGGGAAATCTGCTTATGAAACAGATGTTTCGGTTCTCCCTCCAACGCTGCACCGTAGCTGCTACGGCCGCTAAGGTGGGACGAGTTCTGCTACCCTCTCTCCGAGGGCACAGTAACGTCGCTGGGAAGCATGTTGGGCGCTTTAGGGCGAAAGTACCATATGTGTCAAATTTTTATAGGAAATTTCATAATGACTTAAAAATAGTAGGAAAAATTAAAATTTAAACTAGCATTTCAAAATGACGTAAAAAGAATTTTAAAAAAAATGTATTACATACAACGATACAGTAATACAATACTCGTAGTGATGTCTTTTCATTAGAAAAATATATTCATTTTTATGAAAATACAAGTAGTAGTTATTTTATAAATTTTCGTACAATACATAAATACATTTTATATTTCAAGCAACTTTCGTACAATGCAAATGTGTTATACATTTTATTCAGTTTTATGAAAATACAATCAGTATTTATTTTATAAATTTTTGTACGCTTACAATATGAAATTTAACAAAATTCATATAAAATTCACATATTATATCGTTTTACTTTTTTCATATATGTACATACAATAATATTTTTACGCTTTACGTTTCCGCGAGAAACGTTTCTGCCATTTTTCCTCTGTCAGATTATAAATATTGACGTCTATGTCAATTAAAGCAACTCGCATTAGGTTTTGTAATGTCGAATGATTTAACGACGCGCATTCGGACGATTTAATATACTTCATCACAGAAAATGCACTTTCGCATCTGTATGTGGATCCGAAAATAGATACAATTTTCATAGCTATTTTTTTGATGTGTGGAAATTCTTCGGAATTTAATTTTCTAAATAAGGATTCGCCTTGATCGGTTAAATATTGTAGATGGTGGTGTTCGCGCAAAGCGTGTAATTCTAATTGTACATCTTCAGAATAATCATTTGGATCACTGAATAATGGATCACTGAATAATTCAAGGTCTTTTTAATATTCGAATAGATGGAATAAAATTATATTATACACAAAATGTGTATAAAATGCATATTTCTATAACATGTATATAATATGTATATATTGTACAAAAATTTATAAAATAACTACTACTTGTATTTTCATAAAAATGAATATATTTTTCTAATGAAAAGACATCACTACGATTATTGTATTACTGTATCGTTGTATGTAATACATTTTTTAAAATTATTTTTACGTCATTTTGAAATGCTAGTTTAAATTTTAATTTTTCCTACTATTTTTAAGTCATTATGAAATTACCTATAAAAATTTGACACATTTGGTACTTTCGCCCTAAAGCGCCCAACATGCTTCCCAGCGACGTTACTGTGCCCTCGGAGAGAGGGTAGCAGAACTCGTCCCACCTTAGCGGCCGTAGCAGCAACGGTGCAGCGTTGGAGGGAGAACCGAAACATCTGTTTCATAAGCAGATTTCCCCTACTTGGGAAGGCCTGATCTACAGCGTAAGTGCGCGGTAGTCATCCCCATCACCGGGGGAGGGGACTCCTCTGGTGCACAACGAAGCTGGATCGTCGCGAGCGTCGGGTAGTGTAACCTGATCCGAGCTCGAATATCCGTGAGCCAATACTGGTGCAAGAAGAAAACTTTTTTATTATTGATATTTTCGTAACGAAACTTTTACTAACGTATTTCTGAGGTTTTTCTGATTAAAATAAGACCAAACACGACATAATTTGGATAATATTTACTTCATTTCTCACCCGGAATCCAACATTATTATCACTCATTAAATATGCAAATATAATCCGAATTATATCATGTTTGGTCTTTTTTTAATTGAGGGAACCTCACAAATACATTGGCAAAAGTTGCGTTAACAAGAAATCAAAAATAGGAATATTTTCTTGTTGCATTAGTAAATGTGTCATCGACGCGTTTGTTTTGTTCAGCTTGAGTGTCAACCCTCTTTCTCTTTCTCTCGCTGTTCTTCTCTACGCTCGACAAAAAACGTAAACAAACTCCGAGCTCGGCTCGAATAGGATGGCGGCAGAGAATATTTACCTCCACTGGATAACTGCGTTCCTCCGGTCCCGAATTTCGTGCAATTATCCAGCTTTTACTGTACCACTAAATATGTATTATCCAAATTGTATCGTGTTTGGTGTCATTTATCATTAGGGAAACATCACAAATCTTACGATGCTTTATTTATGAAAATATTATTATTATTGCATTACTGTGAATATTATTCTAATTTATCTTCGCGATACGAAGAGGGACGTAGCGTGATACAAATGTTCCTCTTAGACAACGCGATTCCCTCGCTACGCAAACCGAAGGACATGCACTTTTGGCCCGTTTCATTGTCACACGCACACATCTGCACAACCGTCTCCGCTACTCGCAAGGGAAGGCAGCCACATGCAGACATGTGTGTATGCAGGCACGCGTGCACTTGACCGCGTGTGAAAAGAATACTTTTCGCGTTTCAATCCTGGGTCATTCAACGCGAAATCAGACACTTTTCGAAGTATCATTTGAGATGTTTGTGAAACTTGCATATATTGTGGTCTTCAGTGATACATAAACGTATTTCAAAGGATTTTTCAAAATTTTCAAGACCGTGGAAATGGACTTTTTTCATTAAATTATAACTGTTGAACTAAGAGAAAGATAAGAATGAGCTTTTGGGTGCTTACACTGGGGAAGTAAGAGTACTTCATAAAAATGATGTCTCTTAAAAAAAATTTAGGCCATTTATTCTGCGATTGTTTTAAACAAATGCAATTTTACACCAGCAGGGCGCTATTTCAAAATTTGGAAAAAGTTGAGGATACATCCCTACTTGTGCTCTTTGCAGACACGTTTTCAGAAACGCGGATACTTTAAAATTGGTCGCATGAAAATTAATTGAATGTGACGCTGCATCGTCCAATATCGGCTGGACTAACTGTAAGCCGCGCTGTACTAGCAGCGGCTAAAGCGGTCTATAGACGGTCAATATAATTGCGCAATATTCAATATTGCACATTATTATTGACCGTCTGTGGATCATATTGGAAGGTTGCATAATAAAATTGAAAAGTTGGGCTATAATATTGAAAGGATGTACAATATATTGCGTGAATGAAGAAGATAATCGGCCCCTTGTCACGTCCTGGGTGGCGGGCCTTGGATCGTAACATATATGGGGTAGGGAGGTTGCTCGAAGACTCTGCTTCGTAGGAAGACCTGCTTCACTATGAAGGCTATGCTTCGCACTTGAGGGGGCGTAGGTGAGCTCGAAGGCTGTGCTTTGTAGGAAGACCAGCTTCACTATGAAGGCTATGCTTCGTAACTCGTGTCGATCAGGGAAGGCGGTATGGGGATCGTACACCGAGTGACGCACGTGAGAATACTGGCTTTGATTTATGGCTCAATAATTGGCTTACTAACTGTATCGCATGAAAAGAGGCGTAAATAGTAGGTTTTCACCATAGGTTTGGGAATAGCCATACGGGACTCTATATGAAAGAACGTTAGTAAACACGGGCAAGAACTCCCGACGCTCGCGGAGACCGATCAGCTGTAGTAGTCGCTCGTAATGGTTCCACGAATTCGAGGTGAAATAGCGAGAATTCACAGTTAAAGGTAGAGGCGAAAGCGTTATTTATTGGAACGCGTAGAAGATAGCAATAGACATTTTATAATTATGCGTTAGACATTCAGCATAGGCACATAACATTTATATAAGGTAAATGGTAGATAATTAACATTGAGTAGATAATAACATAAAGATGCGAGGCAATGGAGTTAAACAATAATAAGCAAGAGTAACCGATATAAATACAATTAAACAATATATGTGTAAAGCTATGAGCGTAAGTCTAAGCAAAGAAATTAATATAAAGGAGTAAAGTAAGCAATTAAAAGTTATAAACAAAAGATTAAATATAATAGAAATTGGAACGCTTACGGTGATGTAGACGCTGGTTAATGAACACTGAATTTAAGCGTTAGAATATGACTGATACTGATAAAGTAAACCCACGTAAATCTGAGGTGAGACAGATTGTGTTGAAGATACTAAAGAATAATAATCCGTGGGCCACGCGGCACCGGTATTAATACAAACTGATGGAATGTGAGGTATGCGTGGAATTTGCGGTATGCGTGGAATTTCCGGTATGCGTGATGAGTCATCCGTAAGGTATGTGTCGTAATAACTCTGGGGTTTTTGTAAGAGGCAACGGTTTGATCTATAATTAGTTTAGCAGACAATGGGATTTCGAAAAGGGGCACTCAATCCGTTGGGTGGACTTTTGTGGTTTTCATTGGTAGAGAGGGGGGGGGGGGGGAAGAGGTTTCGATTTAGAGAGGTTGGGGCGAGGGACTTGTTGCAATTCGTGATTGAGGAGGGAAATCATGCCTCTAAGGCGAAGAGGGGAAGGGGAATATCATATATGATCAGCTGGAGATGGGGACCGCTAAGGTACATCGTCCAAGATCTGATGATTGGTAAAGGGTTAAGAGTTGTGGTTTTATAGATAATAGTAGATTCGTGGGTAGGTCATATAAGGAGGAAGCTAGTTAGGACTGGGCGAAAATTATAGGGACGTCACACCCTAGACGCTCAATATATTGTGCAATATATTGTCATATTCATATTGGACAATAATATTGATCGTCTGTGGATCATATTGGATGATTACACAATATATTGCGTGAATCACAACGGTTTTGATATTTTTTGTGCAATATTGAATATTGCACAATAATATTGACCGTCTGTGAATCATATTGGAAGATTGTACAATATATTTTGTGAATCGCGTGGGGGTCATTCTACGCGAAGTCGGACACTTTTCGGAGTAACATTTCGGATTTTGGTGCAACTTGGATATGTTGTAGTCTTTAGGGGTAGGGGAGAGCGGGGACAAACGTAACACTTCTTACATTTGGCCTTGCTGCCAATTACCTCTTACAGATATAAAAACGAAAATTATGCCTTAAGATGGAGTGTTTCTTGGTCTATCATTTGACCACACATGCAGCCTTCCATGATAAGTAGTTAAAGAGTTATGGCAATTATCCGCAGTGACTGTCATTGTTACTTTTGTCCTGCATGGGTAGGACGAAAGTAACATACCATGGGGACGAAAGTAACACTAATTATTTTGAGGAGAATCAAGTAAAAACACTTCTTGCAAAGCAACCTAGGATTTCTTATTATTAGAAACAATAGAAACAAACATTTAAATAAACATATTTTAGGTAGGTAACGATAAAAAAGCAGCTTCAAACATTTCTTTGATACTGTGTATTTGATTTAATATGGAATCTCGTGTAAAGGCCCTAAAAGTAACTAATATTTATGATTTTTTTTTAAAACTCTTGTTAATATTGGATTCAACTCTTTTGGGATATAGGGAGGCATATTTCAACTTATAGAAACTTTAGTCCCCGTAGTGACGTGTTACTTTTGTCCCCAGCCATGTTTTTCAGCATAGAACTGTTATAACGTACAAACTATACAACACTTATTGAAATCAAATACAGGAACTTATAAAGACATTATCTAAGAACGCTCTAACAAATAATTGGATCAATGTCTATAGTTTAACTATGAAAATTATCAAAAAAAACCAACAGAAGAGACACTAATCTGAAAGATCGAAATAACGAAATCAGCTTCCCCACGGTATATGAATTGTTGTATTGCTCAGTGTCAGTCCGTGAAAGAAAAGAAACACTAAACACGCGTAATTATGTCAAGCAAACGTTTTGGAAACTTTTGTGGAAGGCAGGAGAAGACGTGTTACTTTCATGACGCCGTTACGTTTGTCCCCGCTCTCCCCTATATAAACATATCTCAAAGGATTTTTCGAAATGTCAAAAAATTGTGGATGTTACAGCTCCTTGAAATATAGTGTTTACTTTTTTCCAAAAATTATAACTGTTGAACTAATAAACTGATAAAAATGACGTTTTGAGTTCTTACAGTAGAGATATAAGAGTACCTAACAAAAAATATTTCACTTAATACAAACGAATATTTGACCATTTATTTAGCAATTGTTCTTAACAACTGCAATTTTATAGTTGAAGGCACCTTTTTAAAAATTTGGAAAAAGTAGGAGGATATAGCCCTGTTTTTCCTCTTTACGGACATGTTTTGAAAAACGTGGGCGATTTAAAATTGGCCAAATGAAAATTAATTGAATGTGACTCTGCGTCAAATCACATCGACTCGACTGGTCGCTCGGACCGTGCGGTACTCGCATCGGCTAAGCGGCTATACCTGCCATTTTTATATAGGGTATTAATGAGGGCCGCTGCAAGGTTTAATACCGTTAATAGTTACTGGAAACTCACTCTCTATCGATGGCACTTATTGTCTGAAACATTTAAGTTACCATTGTTCAATAGAAATCACGAGAAGGTGGTGAGTATTCTTCCATCGGGAGAGTATGGGATGTGATGGGATTATGTTAAAGGATAATAATTATTTTTTCGTATTTTTGGGCGTCTTTTGGAATAAATGACCGGTTATGTAATTACTTATTTGATAATTGCTACAACTTTTGATTTTTTACTTTTGAATGAAAGTTTCGCGTTCCAGAAACTGTTTTTGCAAGTCCACGTCTCTCTAGTAATAATCGTGAATGTTTTTGATATTCTTATATTGCTCAATAGATTGCAAAACAATTTTTGGAACGCGAAACTTTCATTCATTTATAGTCCAGGGTTGATTAACTGGCGACTCACGAGCCGTCGGGGGCCCCTCCGCCTTGCTACCACGCTGAACACCCCCCCCCCCCCCCTCCATGCCGACCAAACTCTGACGATCGCAGTCGAAAAGAAAAGGAAAGAAGCAGGAATCGATTGCGATCGTCAGAGTTTGGTCGGTATGGAGGGAGGACGTTCAGTGTGGCAGCAAGGCGGAAGGGCCCCGGCGACTCGTGAGTCGCCAATTAGTCAACCCTGAATTTTATACCAACGGATACAGTGTCTTATTTAAAAGCTAAAGTCTAAAACAACAAAAGACGCTCAAAAATACTAAAAACTTATTATTATCCTTTAACATAATCCCATCACATCCCAACCTCTCCCGATGGAAGAATACTCACCGCCTTCTCGTGGTTTCCATTGAACAATGGTAACTTAAATGTTTCAAACAATAAGTGCCATCGACAGAGAGTGAGTTTCCAGTAACTATTAACGGTATTAAACCTTGCATCGGTCCTCATTAATACCCTATATAAAAATGGCACGTGTAGCCGCTTAGCCGATGCGAGTACCGCGATGTGATTTGACGCAGTGTCACATTCAATTAATTTTCATTTGGCCAATTTAAAATCGTCCACATTTTCAAAACATATCCGTAAGTAGTATAGCTATAAGAGTTCCAACCCAAATTTGAGTTTGAAGGCCATTTCCCCCTCCCCTCCCCCTGACCTTGAAACTCAAATTTGAGTTTCAAAGTCGGCGGAAAAAAACTCTCCGCGGGCGGCGCGTGACCGGGCGGCGCGTGACCGGGCGACGCGTGACCGGGGCGGTGGCGGATGACGTCATCGGGATCGGGCGGCAGCGGATGACATCATCGAGATGGTGGAATGGTGGAATGGTGGGAGGGTTATAGCGCGAGGACCGATATCAAATCAATCGATAACCGAAACGATACCGAAACCGCCGCATCGAGGAGGAGAGCCTGTGACTGTCGGTAAAGAAGGAAATATTAATTTAAGATATTAATATAAATGAAAAAACAGAATCTATGCGACGGGGCTCGAACCCAAGACCTCCGCGGTACGAGTCAGCCGCCTAACCAACTCCCCCAACGTCGGCTCTCTGACATCAGTCTTTAATGAATGATACATATGCCGAGCGTCACCAAGCATTCGTTTTTCATCGGATAACGTCGGGAAAGATCGGCTTTTTAAACACCGCGTCTTCGGATAGATGGGAAAGAGAGAGCGTGCATTTTAAAGCTAAAATTCTGAGGGAGGGAAAGAGACAGCACTACATGGTGGTACAATCGCATGCTTTAGGAGGGAAAGAGACAGAGCATTATTTTAAAGCTAAATTCTAGGTAGGGAAAGAGACAACACTACTTAGTGGTACAATCGGATCCATTCTATAGATAATAATTGTTTCCAAATGATTTTCAATCATGTAAGTTGAGCCATGCCCTCAAGGATAAAAGTTTCGACACGCGCCGAATGTAATATAATACCTGTGGGAACGTTGAACCTTTGAATTATGCGATGTCAGCAGAAATTTCCTCGGATGATCTCGCGCACTAATTTGCCATACGTGTGAATCATAGAAAGAATTATGTTGTATCAGCAGAAATTGCATAGAATTATGTTTGGACCAATCGGCTTTTTGCATGCAATCTTTTGGGGGGAGGAGGTACACCAAAAGAGTTAGACATACGCGTCCATCATAGAAAAATTAAAAGAATATAATTTACCATTTTTTTACTACGAGCATCATCCACAATATGATTGAGAGTACAATCACATTTTATTTTACAGCTAACAGTATTCTAAAGCGTTCTGATTTAACGCTGCAGCGTATCGCAGGATTGTGTGTAATTTGACTCCTCTGGAGCAGCCGCGCGGGATGATATCATTTGGCAGCGAGATGAAGGCACGAACAAAATATAATACTTTTTTCGGAAACGTCGAATCTCAGAATTAGGTGGCAAAGAGAGAAGGAAAATGATGGGTGAATAAAATTAAGAAATAATATAGAATAATACAAGCACAAATATAAAAATATAAAATACAATACAATACAATATGAAAACCAATATAAGTATAAAATGAAATAAAATAATAAAATAAAAGAAAATAAATTAATAAAATAAAAAAGAAAAATATAAAAACATAATATAAAAATAGAATATGAATAGAATATAAAAATAAAAAATAAAAATATAAAAATTCAATATAAAAATACATTATAAAAAGAAAAAATATAGGAATAATAATAATAATAATTTAATTTAATTTATTATCCACTTTTGTGTTACAATTTAACGATCCTATACACTTTCCATTTCATTCCAGTGATTGTGTCAATGTAAGTCTTACCGTTCTAATGTATCCTGCTGAGTCACAACAATTTTTTCTATTTTACAAGTGTTTCCTGATCTATTTTATGTTGCATAATCTTCTTTTATCATTTTCCTGTTCTTCCCATCTTTTCCTTCTCCCTATTATCTCCCGTAGAATAGCCAAGTTTTTCCCTTCTCCTCTAATTACTTCTTTCCAATTCCTCCCACTCTCTCCACTTACTTCACATGCTACAATCACATGTTTCACTGTTTCTTCCCCTTTCTTACAAAGCCTACATATCCTTTCTTCGTTCATTAGCCAATATTTGCATACCCTTGTTTCACTATCCTTTATGAATCTTCCTACCCTTTCTAATTCTCCTCTCCTTTTTTTCTTTTTTTCACCCATAAGTATTTCGGCTTATTTCCTGGTTTCCTTGTCACCTCCCTTAATTCTCTTAGGAACTTTGACTCTTTTATTTTCATCTCACTTTCTTGTTCTTGAATGTATTTACTTATCTGCTCTATTTTGGTTCACACGTCTTCACCAATAAAAATATAAAAATATATAAATATAATTGAATATAAAAATATAAAAATACAATTAAAATAGAAAATAAAACACAATACAATATAAAAACATATAAATATAAAAGAACATAAAATAAAATAATAAAAGAAAATACTATTAAATAATAAATATAATATGAAAAGAAAAAAGAAAATAGAATATAAATGAATAAAATATAAAAATATAAAATAAAAAAATAAAAAATATAAAAAACATTGTGAAATAAAAGGAATAGACTAAAATAATAAATGTAATATGAAAAGAAAAAAATATATAAAAATTCATTATAAAAGAATATAATATAAAAAGAAAAAATATAAAAAACAATGTAAAATTAAACGAATAGAATAAAAAAATTCAGTATAAAAATAAAAATATAAAAATACAATATAAAAAGAAAAATATAATAATAATAATTTAATTTATTGCCCACTTTTGTGATAAAATTTAACGATCATATACTCTTTCCATTTCATTCCTGTGATTGTGTCAGTGTAAGTCCTACCGTTCTACTGTATCCTGCTGTGTCTTAACAATTTTTTCTATTTTACAAGTGTTTCCTAATCTATTTTATGTTGCATAATCTTCTTTTATCACTTTCCTGTTCTTCCCATCTTTTCCTTCTCCCTATTATCTCCCGTAGAATAGTCAAGTTTTTCCCATCTCCTCTAATTACCTCTTTCCAATTCCTCCCACTCTCTCCACTTACTTCACATGCTTCAATCACATGTTTCACTGTTTCTTCCTCTTTCTTACAAAGCCTACATATCCTTTCTTCGTTCATTAGCCAATATTTGCATACCCATGTTTCACTATCCTTTATGAATCTTCCTATCCTTTCTAATTCTCCTCTCCCTTTTTTCTTTTTTTTCACCCATAAGTATTTCGGCTTATTTCCTGGTTTCCTTGCCACCTCCCTTAATTCTCTTAGGAACTTTGACTCTTTTATTTTCATCTCTCTCTTTCTTGTTCTTGAATGTATTTACTTATCTGCTCTATTTTGGTCCACACATCTTCCCCATTTAATCTTCTTCTTTTCCATTCTTCATTTGACCATCCTCTCCATTCCAAGAATTTGATTCTTATTCTTTCCCTTTTCGTTACTTCATTTCCTCTCATTAATATTCTCCCACGTTCTTCCTATCCTTCTTCCGAGTTTATTAACCTCTCTTCACAGCTCATTTCCCTTACTCACATTTTTAATTTCTTTCTCTTCATGTTTCTTTTAACAGCCAGTATGTTGGTGTTGATCTCTCCAATTTCATTATCCACCGTATGTATTCCGCCTGCAATTTTTCTATTTCGTCATACCTTCTCCATCCCCATATCTCTGTTCCATACGCCACGGTGTTTCTAACTAGCGCATCATACAGTTTCGTTCATCTTTCAAAGTCATCTCTGAATAATCTTTCTCCAATCCCCCACATACTTTTCCTAGTGTCATATCCGCTTTCCTAACTACCTTCTTAATATGGTCTTTATCCTTGTTGTTCTCTCTCTCTCTCTCTCTCTCCCTCTCTCGCTCTCTCTCCCACTGTATAACCTAAATATTCCAATTCTCTTACTCTTTCTATTTCTTCTTCATTTCAACGAAATCTTTCCTCATTTCTTCTTCCTCCGGCTTTCCTGCATATCATTTTCTTAGACTTTTGCACATTTAACTCCAAGCATTTTTTATTTATGTATCTCTCGAATCTCTTTATCATATTCTTCAGCCCCTGTGCATTATTTACCATTAACACAACATCATCCGCGTATGAAATTGTCCAAATTTTCCTTCTACCTGTTAGGACTCCTCCTTCCTGTTCTTTGCTCATTTCTTTTTTCCAGGTCTGCAAATGCGACATTGAAAAGTGTCGCGCTTAACGGGCACCCATGTCGAACACACTTTCCTGTTAAAAACTTTCCTATCAGTTCCCTCTTCACTTTTAAATTGCGTATAGTTCTGTCGTACATTTCCTATATCCTTATTCTTAGATGTTCGCCTACTCCTTCTTCTTAAAGCTTTTTCCAAATTTCTTCCCTTTCTATCTCCCTTCATATCCGTGAAAAACAGGTATAGCTTCCCTCATTTTTTTTTTTTTTTTTTTTGAGGTTTCTATATCTATAGCCGTTTTAACTGCCACTATTGCGTCTACTGTTCCTCTCCTTGTCCTGAATCCCATCTGCGTATCGTTTAATATCCCATTTTTCCATTTGTTCTTCTAATCTTCTCCTTAGAATTTCCGCATATATCTTATAACTTGTATCCATCAAAGTTATGCCCCTATAGTTTTAAATCATAACCCTTTCTCCTCTTTTTGAACATCGGACTTATTATTCCTTCTTTCCATTCTTCCAGAAAGTTCCCCTTTCTTCCATGTTCTGTTTATCACATTTGTTAGATTACCTATAGTTATGAAGATGATTGCGTCCTCGATGTTGAATTAAGATATAATTTAAATGCAGGAGTTTAAATTTTAAGTCAGTCAGACTTATAATATCTTATATGATTTGAGTTCAGATCGACGTGAACCAGATCGGTTTTCAATCTATATTTATCTAATAAGTTTTTTGTACGAAAGGACCTAATTTATAAATAATTTTTTCATATATTCAATAAAAAGTGGGTTTTCGTATTTATTAAGAATAGGTGTTTACCCTATGATAATTGTTGGTTGGACTTAAAATTCTAATTATTCAATATTAGGAGCGATTGGGTCAATTTCACTGTCAGATTCTTATGAAGTAATTTTATTTTTAACAATACTTTTGTAATATACGTTTAAGATATATATATATATCTTAAACGTATATTACAAAAGTATTGTTAAAAATAAAATTACTTCATAAGAATCTGACAGTGAAATTGACCCAATCGCTCCTAATATTGATTAATAATAAGAATATATATATATATATATATATATATATATATATATATATATATATATATATATACATATATACAAAAAATAATATAGAATAATACAAATAAAAACATAATAATACAATTGAAATATAAAATACAATACAATATAAAAAAATAATATGGAATATTACAAATAAAAATATAAAAATACAATACAATATAAACAACAATATAAATACAAAAGAGAGGACTTCCATTTCCGGTCTGTAAGGAGCGTGACGTGTGAGTGAGCCGAGCGTGAGACAGAAGTGAGATAAGGTGCTAGTAGGGCGGGTAGGGAGTGAAAAGTGGGTGTAGAGGAAGAAGAGGGAGCGGGGAGTGAAGGGAGAGATAGGGCGAGGAAAAGGGAAGTGAGAGAGAAGAGGAAAACAGAGTGGAAGCACGCGAGTGTTGAGGTTAGGGTAAGGAGGAAAGGATAGAGCGGGTTCGGAAAAGGCGGGAAAGTGGAGAAAGGGGGAAGAGAGAGACACCGGGCGGTGAAGAAAGGATATAAGGATATAGCGGAGACAGTAGATAAAGTAGGGAGTGAGAGAAGAGATAATAGGCGGAAGGTAAAGAAGATAGGATGGAAGGGAAAGAGGGAGAAAAGAGAGAGGTAAAAGGGAAAGAAAGGGTAGAAACAGAGAGGAAGGTTGATGAAAAGGAAGAAGAGGCGAAAAAGAGAGGTAGGAAAACGAATGCAGAGAGACTAGCAAGGGAAAGGAGCATGAGTGGAGGAAGCGTAGGGGAAATTACGGAACTGTGGAAGAGAAAGAGAGAGAAAGAGGAACAGAGTCATGGGGAAGAGAGAGAAACAGAAGTGTTCCAAAAGAGTAGGAAGGTAGGAAGATCGCCAGAGGGAAATGGAGAGGGGGGAGGTATAGAGAGGCTAATAATGGAAATGAGGGCAGAGATGAGAAATGGTCTGAAGGAGGTGAAGGAACAAGGGAGAGAGGCGAGGGAAGATATGGCGATACTGAGAGAGAAAATGGAAGATTGAGATGAGAAGTGGAGAAGAGAGAAGAAAGAGTTGGGAAATAGAATAGAAAAGGTGGAAAAAAGACTAGAGGAGGTAGAGAGAGAGGAGGAAAAAATTAAGGAAATGGAGAAGAGGCTGGAGAATCTAGAATTGAGGAGAAAAAAAGAGGAGGGAGTAGGAGAAGGAAGGGGAGGAGAAGGGACGGGGAAAGACGCAGGTCGGGAAGATTGGGAAACAAGGGTAAAGAGGGTGGAAAGAAAACTTGAAAGGAAAGACAGAGAAGAGAGAAGGAAGAACATTATAATCAAAGGGGTAAGCAGGGAGGGAACGGCGATGAGGAAGGCAAAGGAAGTGCTAGACGTGCTAGGGATACAAGGGAGAATAGAGGGAGTGAGGGAGCTCAGAGGAAGAGGGCAAGGGAGGGAGGAAGCGATGCTGGAGGTGAGATTGGAGAGCATGGAAGTGAAGAGGGAAATAATGAAGAACAAAGGAAAACTAAAAGGGAGAAAGGAAAGGATAGGAGACGACCTGACATGGAAAGAAAGAAAGATGCAGTGGCTGCTAAGGGAGATAGGAGAGGAGGAGGAAAGTAAAGGGAATAGAGTGAGAGTAAAGTACGGGAAGATAGAGATAGAGGGGAAAACGTGGTACTGGGATGAGCAGGGGGAGGTACTAAGAGATTGGAGAGGGAAGGAGAGGGGAAGGGCAGAAGGGGGAACAAAAGAGGGGCGAGAAGGAGAAAGGGGAAGGGAAGAGGGGGGAAAGACAGAAGGGAGGCAGGGAGCTGAAGGGTCAAAAAACCAAGGGGGGAGGGAGAGAAAAGGGGAGCGTTAGAACGACCGGAAGAAACGAAAAGCTGGAGGATAGTATTCTGGAATGTCGCAGGGGTAACAAACAAGGAGCAGGAATTTTGGAAGGGGATAGGGGAATGGGAAGTAATAGTGCTTTTGGAGACATGGATAGAAGAGAAGGGATGGAGCAGGATTAAACACAGGCTGCCGGCGGGATACAGGTGGAAGATGCAGTGGGCCAAGAGAAGGAATAAGAATGGGAGAGCGATGGGGGGCATAGTGATAGGGGTGAGGGAAGAGATGGAAGTAGGTCAGGGACGAGATCAGGGAGAAGAAGAGGGAATTTTGGTGGAAAGAATAAAGGCGGGGGAGGAGGAATGGACGGTGGTGGCGGTATACGTGAACGGGGACATGGAGAGGAAGCTAGAAAGGATCAGAGGATGGATGGAGGGACAGAAAGAGGGAGGGAGGACGATAATAGGAGGGGACTTCAACGCGAGGACAGGAATGCTGGGCGGAAGGATAGAGGGAGGTGAGGAAGAGGAGGAGGGAGGGGGAAGAAGGTCGAAAGATAAGAAGATAAATAGGGATGGAAGAAGCCTAATAAAACTAATGGAAGAGACGGGGTGGGAAATCTTAAACGGGAACATAGAAGGGGACGAAGAGGGGGAATATACTTACACGGGGGGAAGAGGGACAACGGTGATCGACTACGTGTTAAGGGATGAGGGGACGAGAAGGGGGGTGGAAAGGATGGAGATAGGGGACAGAGTGGAGTCAGATCACCACCCGATGGTGGTGACGATGAGGGAGGGAGGAGTGGGGGAGAGGAAAGGAAACAGGAGGGAGAAAAAGGTAGGAGGAGGGAGGTGGTCGGCAAGGATGAAAGAGGAGTATAGGAGGGGGATGGAAGGAGTGAGCATAGAAGGGGAAGGGATACAGGAGGCGGTGAGTAAGATGGTAGAAAAGATCAAGGAGGTGATGAGGAAAGGGGAGGAGACGGGGGAAAAGGAGACGAGGCGGAAAGAGGGGTGGTGGGACGGAGAAACCACGGAAACGAAGAGGCAGGTGAGAAGAGAGCTAAGGAGATGGAGAAGGGGGAGGGAACGAGGGAAGAGTACAAAAGGAAAAGGAGAGAGTACAAAGAACTGTGCGAGAGGAAAAAAGGGGAAGAGAGGGAGAGGCTTATAAGGGAGGTGGCGGAAGCGAAAACAGAGACCAAAGTATGGGAGATAGTGAACAGGGGGAGGAAAAGAAGGAAGCGGGTGGAAGAAAAGATAAAGAAAGAGGAATGGAAGGAATATTTTATGGGGTTGCTAGGGGGAGTGGAAAACAGAGTAAGGATGGGAGGGGAGGGAAATAGGAGAAAGGGAGAGGAAGAAGGAATAAGCAAAGAGGAAATAAGAAAGGTGTTGGGGAGACTGAAGGAGGGAAAGGCGATGGGAGGGGACGAGATACCAAACGAGGCCTGGAAATTTGGCGGAGAGAAGGGGGTAGAGGCAGCATGGGAGATCTGCAGGAGGGTATGGGAGGGAGAAGGATGGCCGCAGGAGTGGAAGGAGGGGTTAATAGCACCACTGGTGAAGAAGGGAAGGGGGACAGGGGTACAGGACTACAGGGGAGTAACACTCATGCCGACACTGTACAAGGTGTACACAGCGGTGCTGAGAGAGAGACTGGAGCAGGAGGTGGAAGGCAAGGGGATGATCCCGGAAAACCAGGCAGGGTTCAGGAGAGGGAGAGGGACAGTGGACCAAATCTATGTGCTAAACCACATGATAGGGAAGCAGTCAAGAAGGGGAAAGGGCAAACTTGTAGCGCTGTTTGTGGACCTGAAGTCTGCTTTCGACACGGTAGACAGGAGGAAATTATGGGTGGCAATGGAGAAGAGAGGGGTAAGGGAGGGGCTGAGGGAGAGGGTTAAGGAAATATATAGGGAGACAACCAGCAAAGTAAAGGTGGGAGGGGAGATAGGGGAAGAATTCTGGACGTCGAAAGGTCTAAGGCAAGGGTGCCCGCTAAGCCCCATCCTATTTAACCTGCTGATAGCGGATGTGGAGGAGGAGCTAGGGAAAGGAAATTGGGGAGGGGTGAGAATAGGAGGCAGGAGGATATGCTCACTGGCATATGCGGACGATCTGGTTCTGCTGGCGGGAAAAGAAGAAGAGATGGAGAGCATGATTAGGCGGTTAGAAAGGTACCTGGAAGGAAAAAACTTAGAGGTTAACGTGGGGAAGACAAAGGTGGTAAGATTTAGAAAAGGGTGAGGGAGGGACAGAAAGGTGGATTGGAAGTGGAAAGGAAAGGAGATTGAGGAGGTAAAGGAGTTTAAGTATTTGGGGTATGTGTTTAAGAAAAACGGGGGACAGGAAGCACACATACAGGACAGGGTAAAAAAGGCAGGGGTAGTAATGAGACAGGTCTGGGGAATCGGGAAAAGGAAGTTTGGAAAGGATTGGGGAAAGAGGATGTGGCTGTTTGATGCGCTGGTGTGGACGGTATTGGGGTATGGGCGGAGGTATGGGGATGGAAGGAAAGGGAGGAGGTAGAGAGGGTACAGGAAAGGTACATAAGGTGGTCGCTGGGGGTAGACTGGAGGACGCCAGGATATATGGTGAGGGAAGAGACGAAGAGGGAAAAACTGAGGATGTGGGCGGGGGGAAGGGCGTGGAGGTACGAGGAGAGGCTGAGCAGGGGAGAGGGAGGGGAGTTGGCCAGACTATGTCTGAAAGAGGTAAAGGAGAGGGAGAGGGAGGAGGGGAGGGAGCTGTCAAGGTGGGAAATAGAGAGAAAGGAGTTTAGGTTGGAGAGAGGAGGAAGTGAAGGAAATGAAAGGGAAAGGGAAAGAGGGGGGTACGAAGAGATGGAGAAGGAAGACAGTAGGAGACAGGCAGAGGAGAGAAGGGAAAAAATAAAGGAGTCAAAGTACAACAGGTGGTATAGGGAGATAGTGGCAAGGGGGATACCGAAGTACCTGGCAGCCGGATGGAGCGAAGAGAGGTACAGGAAGGTAGCGAGGTTTAGGCTGGGGAACGAAATGAGGGGGGGGGGGAGATACTGGGAGAAGGAAGAGGAGAGGAGATGCAGGATATGTAGGGGGGAAGAGGAGACGTGGGAACACGTGTTGGAGAGATGTGCAAGGGAAGAGGAAGGAGGGGAGAGAGGAATAGGGGAAAGGATAAAGGAAATTTTGGACGAAGGAGGTAAGGGAGAGGAATGGATGAAGAGGATAGAGGAAATGAGAGGGGAGGGGGAGGGAGGATCAGGGGAGAAAGGGGAGGGAAGGAGGAAGGGAGAAAGGAACTGGTGAATGAAAGGAGGAATGGAGTGAAAGAGAGGAAATGGAAGTCGAAGGCGGAGGAAAAGGGAGGAGGCGAGAAATGAAAAGGCGTAGAGCTAAGAGGCGAATGAGACTGGCGTGGGACAGAAGGGAAAGGAGTAGGCGCGGGGAGGAAGGGGGGAAAGCGACAGGCGAGAGTGCGGAGAGGGAGAGCGAGGAGAATGCGAGCGAGGCGAGCGTGGGCGAGGCGAGCGAGAGGAAAGTAGAGGATTAAGATAGAGGATAAGAAAAATAGGATAAGTTTAGGGTAAGGAAAATGATAAGTTTAGGGTAAGGAATACACGTTCAATCGGAACGTGTATCCAACGTGAATCGCACCACTCGGAACGTGCATCGAACGTGAATCGAACGTGCATCGAACGTGAATTGAACGGGTATTGAACGCAAGTCGTTCAATTCACGTTCGATGCACGTTCGATTCACGTTCGATGCACGTTCCGAGTGGTGCGATTCACGTTGGATACACGTTCCGATTGATATGGTCGAGCCAATTTTGTATTGACACAATCATGGGAATGAAATGGAAAGAGTATATGATTGTTAATTTGTAAGCCAATAGTGGATAATAAATGAAATTATTATTATTATTATTACATTTTGTTTTTATTATATTGTATTTTTATATTGATTTTTTATATTTTTTCTTATTTTATATTATATTCTTTTTATATTATATTATATTTATTACTTACTTCTATTTTATTTTCTTTCATATTTATATTGATTTTTATATTGTATTGTGTTTTATTTTATATTTTTATTGTATTTTTTATATTTTTATTGGGGAGAAGTGAGAACCAAAATAGAGCAGATAAGTAAAGACGTCCAAGAACAAGAAAGAGAGATGAAAATAAAAGAGTCAATGCTCCTAAGAGAATTAAGAGAGGTGGCAAGGAAACCAGGAGATAAGCCGAAATACTTATGGGGAAATAGAAAAAAGGAGAGGAGAATTAGAAAGGATAGGAAAATTCATACAGGGTAGTGAAACAAGGGCATACAAATATTGGCTACCGAAAGAAGAAAGGATATGTAGGCTTTGTAAGAAAGAGGAAGAAACAGTGAAATACATGATAAAAGCATGTGAAGTAAGTGGAGAGAGTGGCAGGAATTGGAAAGAGGTAATTAGAGGAGCAGGGACAAACTTGGCCTTTCTACAGGATATAATAGGGAGAAGGAAAAGATGGGATGAACAGGAAAGTGATAAACGAAGACTATGCAATATGAAACAGATTGGGAAACACTTGTAAAAATAGAAAAAAATTGTTAAGACACAGCAGGATACATTAGAAGGGTAGGACTTACATTGGCAAAATCATAGAAATGAAATGGGAAGAGTATATGATCGTTAAATTGTAATACAAAAGTGGGCAATAAATTAAATTATCATTATTATTATTATTATTATTATTATTATTATTATATTTTTTCTTTTTATAATGTATTTTTATATTGAATTTTTATATTCTTAATATTTATTTTATATTTTTGTATTCTATTTGTATTCAATTTTATATTTTTTCTTTTTTTATATTATATTTATTATTTAATTGTATTTTCTTTTACATTTATATTGTTGTTTATATTGTATTGTATTTTCTTTTCTATTTTAATTGTATTTTTATATTTTTATATTCATTTATGTTATATTTTTTTATATTGTATTGTATTTTATATTTTAATTGTATTTTTATATTTTTATATGTATTATTTTCTTTTGAATTTATATTGTTGTTTATATTGTATTGTATTTTATATTTTATTTGTATTTATATTGTATTGTATTTTTATATTTTTATTTGTAATATTCCATATTATTTTTTTATATTGTATTGTATTTTATATTTCAATTGTATTATTATGTTTTTATTTGTATTATTCTATATTATTTTTTGTATATATATCTTAAACGTATATTACAAAAATATTGTTAAAAATAAAATTACTTCATAAGAATCTGACAGTGAAATTGACCCAATCGCTCCTAATATTGAATAATTAGAATTTTAAGTCCAACCAACAATTATCATAGGGTAAACACCTATTCTTAATAAATACGAAAACCCACTTTTTATTGAATATATGAAAAAATTATTTATAAATTAGGTCCTTTCGTACAAAAAACTTATTAGATAAATATAGATTGAAAACCGATCTGGTTCACGTCGATCTGAACTCAAATCATATAAGATATTATAAGTCTGACTGACTTAAAATTTAAACTCCTGCATTTAAATTATATCTTAATTCAACATCGAGGACGCAATCATCTTCATAACTATAGGTAATCTAACAAATGTGATAAACAGAACATGGAAGAAAGGGGAACTTTCTGGAAGAATGGAAAGAAGGAATAATAAGTCCGATGTTCAAAAAGAGGAGAAAGGGTTATGATTTAAAACTATAGGGGCATAACTTTGATGGATACAAGTTATAAGATATATGCGGAAATTCTAAGGAGAAGATTAGAAGAACAAATGGAAAAATGGGATATTAAACGATACGCAGATGGGATTCAGGACAAGGAGAGGAACAGTAGACGCAATAGTGGCAGTTAAAACGGCTATAGATATAGAAACCTCAAAAAAAAAAAAAAAAAAAAATGAGGGAAGCTATACCTGTTTTTCACGGATATGAAGGGAGATAGAAAGGGAAGAAATTTGGAAAAAGCTTTAAGAAGAAGGAGTAGGCGAACATCTAAGAATAAGGATATAGGAAATGTACGACAGAACTATACGCAATTTAAAAGTGAAGAGGGAACTGATAGGAAAGTTTTTAACAGGAAAGTGTGTTCGACATGGGTGCCCGTTAAGCGCGACACTTTTCAATGTCGCATTTGCAGACCTGGAAAAAAGAAATGAGCAAAGAACAGGAAGGAGGAGTCCTAACAGGTAGAAGGAAAATTTGGACAATTTCATACGCGGATGATGTTGTGTTAATGGTAAATAATGCACAGGGGCTGAAGAATATGATAAAGAGATTCGAGAGATACATAAATAAAAAATGCTTGGAGTTAAATGTGCAAAAGTCTAAGAAAATGATATGCAGGAAAGCCGGAGGAAGAAGAAATGAGGAAAGATTTCGTTGAAATGAAGAAGAAATAGAAAGAGTAAGAGAATTGGAATATTTAGGTTATACAGTGGGAGAGAGAGCGAGAGAGGGAGAGAGAGAGAGAGAGAGAACAACAAGGATAAAGACCATATTAAGAAGGTAGTTAGGAAAGCGGATATGACACTAGGAAAAGTATGTGGGGGATTGGAGAAAGATTATTCAGAGATGACTTTGAAAGATGAACGAAACTGTATGATGCGCTAGTTAGAAACACCGTGGCGTATGGAACAGAGATATGGGGATGGAGAAGGTATGACGAAATAGAAAAATTGCAGGCGGAATACATACGGTGGATAATGAAATTGGAGAGATCAACACCAACATACTGGCTGTTAAAAGAAACATGAAGAGAAAGAAATTAAAAATGTGAGTAAGGGAAATGAGCTGTGAAGAGAGGTTAATAAACTCGGAAGAAGGATAGGAAGAACGTGGGAGAATATTAATGAGAGGAAATGAAGTAACGAAAAGGGAAAGAATAAGAATCAAATTCTTGGAATGGAGAGGATGGTCAAATGAAGAATGGAAAAGAAGAAGATTAAATGGGGAAGATGTGTGGACCAAAATAGAGCAGATAAGTAAATACATTCAAGAACAAGAAAGAGAGAGATGAAAATAAAAGAGTCAAAGTTCCTAAGAGAATTAAGGGAGGTGGCAAGGAAACCAGGAAATAAGCCGAAATACTTATGGGTGAAAAAAAAGAAAAAAGGGAGAGGAGAATTAGAAAGGATAGGAAGATTCATAAAGGATAGTGAAACATGGGTATGCAAATATTGGCTAATGAACGAAGAAAGGATATGTAGGCTTTGTAAGAAAGAGGAAGAAACAGTGAAACATGTGATTGAAGCATGTGAAGTAAGTGGAGAGAGTGGGAGGAATTGGAAAGAGGTAATTAGAGGAGATGGGAAAAACTTGACTATTCTACGGGAGATAATAGGGAGAAGGAAAAGATGGGAAGAACAGGAAAGTGATAAAAGAAGATTATGCAACATAAAATAGATTAGGAAACACTTGTAAAATAGAAAAAATTGTTAAGACACAGCAGGATACAGTAGAACGGTAGGACTTACACTGACACAATCACAGGAATGAAATGGAAAGAGTATAGGATCGTTAAATTGTAACACAAAAGTGGATAATAAATTAAATTAAATTATTATTATTATTATTCCTATATTTTTTCTTTTTATAATGTATTTTTATATTGAATTTTTATATTTTTATTTTTTATTTTTATATTCTATTCATATTCTATTTTTATATTATGTTTTTATATTTTTCTTTTTTATTTTATTAATTTATTTTCTTTTATTTTATTATTTTATTTCATTTTATACTTATATTGGTTTTCATATTGTATTGTATTGTATTTTATATTTTTATATTTGTGCTTGTATTATTCTATATTATTTCTTAATTTTATTCACCCATCATTTTCCTTCTCTCTTTGCCACCTAATTCTGAGATTCGACGTTTCCGAAAAAAGTATTATATTTTGTTCGTGCCTTCATCTCGCTGCCAAATGATATCATCCCGCGCGGCTGCTCCAGAGGAGTCAAATTACACACAATCGTGCGATACGCTGCAGCGTTAAATCAGAACGTTTTAAAAACTTGTTAGTTTTAGAATGCTGGCTACATAATGGTTCGGAAAAAAATATATCTGTTTGCTACATAATAGTTCGTTATATATCGGTGATTAAAAAATTATTATTTCTCTGTGTTGGGGAAAAAATTTCCATCACATATTGGTATGGAAAAAAAATTCTGCTGACACCACATAATTCTTTCTATGATTCGAACGTTCTTCGCGCTGTCAAATGTCGTCACCCTGCACGGCTGCTCCAGGGGACTCAAGTTACATACGATCACGCGAGACGCTGCGACGTTAAATCGGAATGCTTTAGAATACTGTTAGCTTTAGAATAAAATGTGATTGTACTCTCAATCATATTGTGGATGATGCTCGTAGTAAAAAAATGGTAAATTATATTCTTTTAATTTTTCTACGATGGACGCGTATGTCTAACTCTTTTGGTGTACCTCCTCCCCCCAAAAGATTGCATGCAAAAAGCCGATTGGTCCAAACATGATTCTATGCAATTTCTGCTGATACAACATAATTCTTTCTATGATTCACACGTATGGCAAATTAGTGCGCGAGATCATCCGAGGAAATTTCTGCTGACATCGCATAATTCAAAGGTTCAACGTTCCCACAGGTATTATATTACATTCGGCACGTGTCGAAACTTTTATCCTTGAGGGCATGGTTCAAGTTACATGATTGAAAATCATTTGAAAACAATTATTATCTATAGAATGGATGCGATTGTACCACTAAGTAGTGTTGTCTCTTTCCCTCCTAAAGCATGCGATTGTACCACCATGTAGTGCTGTCTCTTTCCCTCCCTCAGAATTTTAGCTTTAAAATGCACGCTCTCTCTTTCCCATCTATCCGAAGACGCGGTGTTTAAAAAGCCGATCTTTCCCGACGTTATCCGATGAAAAACGAATGCTTGGTGACGCTCGGCATATGTATCATTCATTAAAGACTGATGTCAGAGAGCCGACGTTGGGGGAGTTGGTTAGGCGGCTGACTCGTACCGCGGAGGTCTTGGGTTCGAGCCCCGTCGCATAGATTCTGTTTTTTCATTTATATTAATATCTTAAATTAATATTTCCTTCTTTACCGACAGTCACAGGCTCTCCTCCTCGATGCGGTGGTTTCGGTATCGTTTCGGTTATCGATTGATTTGATATCGGTCCTCGCGCTATAACCCTCCCACCATTCCACCATTCCACCATCTCGATGATGTCATCCGCTGCCGCCCGATCCCGATGACGTCATCCGCCGCCGCCCCGGTCACGCGTCGCCCGGTCACGCGCCGCCCGGTCACGCGCCGCCCGCGGAGAGTTTTTTTCCGCCGACTTTGAAACTCAAATTTGAGTTTCAAGGTCAGGGGGAGGGGAGGAGGAAATGGCCTTCAAACTCAAATTTGGGTTGGAACTCTTATAGCTATACTACTTCCGTAAAGAGGAAAAACAGGGCTATATGCTCCTATTTTTTCAAATTTTTAAAAAGGTGCCTTCAACTATAAAATTGCACTTGTTAAGAACAATTGCTAATGTCCTGATCTGGGATAAATATTGTACAATATATTGCACTATAATATTGACCGTGTGGGGCACCCAACATAAATATTGGGCAATATAAAGCATAATAATATTCACCGTAAGCAGCCTCTAGACGCTCAATATATTGTGCAATATTCAATATTGCACAATATTATTGACCGTGTGGGGGCACACAGCAAAAATATTGTGCCATATGTCGCACAATAACATTGACCGTCTACAGGCCGCTTAAGTGGTTATATCTGATATTGTTATATAGGGTTCTCACTAATGGTAAGTATTTGACAAACACTGAAAGAGAAAAACTTTTAGTATTTTTTATATCCAACATAATACGGTATGTCATGTTTTGGTGTTCGCGATATTTTCCGTGAACCGAAGGTGACCTTCAGTTTTTTAAATGGAAAGCTACATATTTAATTACCCTATATGAAAGTGTAAAAAAAATTGAAAATATTAAAACCGACTTCAAAAAAATAATATTAGACTATAAAGTAAAAAATAATTTTTTCCCTTATTTAATCTAGGTACTACTTTCATATTTTTTAAGTCGGGGTCTTATCATTTGCACTGTGTAAATCTGGCACCGACTTAAAAAATATGAGAGTAGTAGATTAAATAAGGGAATTTTTTTTTTTACTTTTTAGTGCAATTTTATTTCTTTGAAGTCGGTTTTAATTTTTTTTAAATTTTTTTATTTTCAACTATTTAATTTTATATATTGACACAACATGCTCAGGAGACATGCGTGCACGTACATACAATAATAATAATTAGATGACAATAGTCTTTATTATTATCCATAACTCTCAAAATATTGAGCCAATGTTGATTTAGTGTAGGATGGGACCACCGGGACATCACCTTCTTTCGAATAAAAAAAGATCATCAAAATCGGTCTATATGCTCAGGAGTTATGAGGGGACAAACATAAGAAAAAAAACATACACACGGGTCAAATACATAACCTTCTCCTTTTTTTGAAGTCGGTTAATAAATCTCGAAATAAATTCAACCATATGGTGTACTATGACTTTCAAGGCCACGCAAGGTTAGGAATGAAAGAAATAGATAGTTGTATATTGTAGGACGCACGGCTCAGTCTGTGGAGCCGGTGCTGGGCGGCGCGACGTACAAATTATATAACCTGTAGCGATGGTTAACGGCCAATATAAATTGCTATGTAAAATGTGAAGGACATTCTGGTGCTTTCTTTCCCTTCGTTAAAAAGAACGCAGTGAAAGTACATACATTGAGAGATATAAATGTGAATTACTTTCTCAGTTCTCACACAACACTAAAAGGAAATTCTATAGAATTCTATAATATATTATAGAACGTTTAACACCATAACTACGTACACTTTTAATAAATCTCGTATTGATGACAAGACGTCTTTTCTTATATATATATATATTATAGAACTTAAATAACTAAATATATATATATGACTTACGTGAAATTTGGTATGACTTTCATCGGAAAAACATAAGGAACTCATCGGTATCACTTCCATACCGCTACGATAAAGAGTAAAGAATTATTTTATTTCTGAAACAGCTATGAATCCCCGGCCGACCGCAGCGAATCGAGGTCGGCGCCCGGCTGTCGAGGATTAAAATGTGAAATATTCATTTCAATGTATTAAGACATTCTTTATTTTTTATCGTATCGACATGGAAGTGACACCCATGGGTTCCTTATGTTTTTCGAATGAAAATCATACCAAATTTCATGTAAGTAAATGGGGCTATTTTTACACAAGCAATACAAATCGCTTGATTCGCCCCTCTGATTCGCTCTCGCCATCGGCAATAAAGGAGCGAAAACTATCGCTCCGAATTGTGTCTCCTCGACGTCTTAATATTATATTATATTTATTGTATTATAATAAATATTATATATTATATGTTATTTAAATAAATGTAGTTATATAACTTAAATAACTAAAAACTACGAAATAAAAACATTTAAAAGAAAATTAAGACCGACTTCAAAAATATAAAAATGCACTAAAAACTAGAAAATAATTTTGTTCCTTATTTAATTTAAGACTCTCTATTTTTTAAGTCTGCGCCAGATTTACATAGTGGAAATGATGAGGCGCCGACATAAAAGAAATGAGAATCGTAGATTAAATAAGGATCAGGTGTTTGAAGGATCGATAAGGCTTTCAGATTGTATCTCATTATCTTTTAATAAATTATCACAGAATTATCCTTCGTCGAAGATGTTGCGTCGTTACAGTACCTAGATTCGTGTGCGGCTGCTGCATTGACCGTCCAACGTTTTCTTTGATTCACTATTGTAATTTGTAACAGTAACTTTCTTGGATTACCAGCTAGAACTCTTCAACTGCACATCTGCATGGCAGACCTCTGTCCGCAACGTACATACTTAACTACCACAAAAATATCATACACCCATAAAATCATAAACGACCTTCGGGTCAGTCCTGTTCGGGACTTTTCCGGCTTTCGCGCTTTCTTCTTAGGTACCTCTTCTCTTTATTCGATTCTTGAACTCTGCGGCCGAGCGACCGAGCGTCCGCGCGTAAACAAATCCTGCGGATATTTCACGGGTACCCATCTCCCGGAAATCTACAAGTCTAGACATGTATGTACATGCCAAGTGATCCCGTGATTTTATTTAGAAATAAGTAACCGAACTACGAACAAATTATGCTTTTGTCACGTCCAGAATTGCCGGAACATTCTGGACAAGATGGGAGTTCTTGCCCCGTCGCCTCCGACGCACCGTAAACCCTAAGGCCGGCCCGGTAACGCCACTATGGAGTAACTGTGCGGGGCGGGTGGATCGGCGTTGGAGGATCGAGGAAGAAAAGAAGAGGGTGTGTTTCGTCTTGGGATCGTCAGCCAGACTCATCAGTAGGGCTATAGCTAACGAACCCTGCCCTAGACACACACGGGGACACAGAGGATAGGATTTGGAACTTGTATATATACGAATGAGACTGGAATTAGGGACTAGCGACAAGATTAGAGACCTCTGGTGGCGCTCGTCGACACTAAGTCGCGATACCGTGGTGGGGCCGGGACGTCACACTTTGTTGAGTAGTATAGTTTTAATATAGCTACTATAGACTCAAAATACTCAATCGTAAAATTATAAGAAAAGTTACGAAAACATTTCACGACCCTTATCTTCGCGGTTGCGCGCAGACATTCGTCGTTACCGTTTTGCTTAGCACTAAACATAGCTAATTACATCATGTAAAAATACCACGGGAGGACAGGACAACCGAAACCAGCGAATATTGTGGTGTCCGGGTTCGCCCCCTGTCGTTTTCAACATATGAAGTATAAATAACTGTCATATTTCTTTGACCTGCAACACGTGCATTTTATTGCCTGCCGGGCGTACGAATTGCCCCCCGCAATTAACCTGACCATCCCCAAGATCCGCGGAAAGGTATCTCATTCAAACTCATCTGTCTATGGATGTGTAGGTAGGTAGTTTTTATTATATTGACTTAAACCAATGAGGAAACGTTCTCAGTCAACTCCGCCTATCTCAGAAAACTCGAGGTGTAGGAGTTTCAAAAAATTTGGCAGAGACATCTCATCGTCCGCTAACGTTACTTGTATCTCCGTACCGCGGTACCAACCACTACATTGTGTTCCACGTTATTGAACGGTGAGGAATGGATCGACCCACTGCGAAACATAGAGCTGCGTCTGTCGGGCTACAGTTTGATGAATCTTGGGAAGGATTATACCTTTTATCCCAGCGAAATCAAGATATACAGTGCCTTGTGTGCCGCAAAATACTTCGATGTAAAAGGATGTACGACTTAAAAAGGCATTATACTGCCTGTCATTTTAAAGAATATGGCAATGTGTTGGGTGACGACCGCCTCATAGCTATTGAGCGGTTGAAACGGACCATAGAAGAGAAAGAAAATCCAGTGGAAGACGTAAGTTTTTGTAAATTCGTATTAGAATATTTAAAGGTGAAATCTGATGGTGCGTGAATCGCCGAGCTCACACGCCGTGGGAACCCTCACGGAGCGCCGATTCGCGAGCCTGAGCGATCTTGGCGGCACGGCTCGCCGATTTACGTGCCGTCAGATTCCACCTTAATGCTTCTCAGTTCTTGTAGAACATATGTATACTATTGAGTTCATTGCTTTCATTGTAGCAAAGCAGTGTCGTCAAGAAACACAGACATTTAAAGTGCAGCTACGATATCGCGCTTCAGATAGCCAGGAGTGGACGCTCATTCCACGATGGGGAATTTGTAAAAGACTGCCTCAAGACATCGGAGCAGGTCCTGTGCCTCAATACCGGACAACAATTCCGCGATATAGCGTTATCGCGTTGTACTATTGCAAGAAGAATTAAGGAGATGGCAACGAACATCACCCTACAACTGGCTGCTGCCAGCCGCGGATTCGTTGCATACAGTTTGGCACTGGACGAGTCAACGGACGTGACAGGTACGCCACAGATTGCAATATTTGTTCGTGGTGTCAATGAGAAGTTATCAGTAATAGAGGAACTGTTAGATTTCCGCCCCTTAAAAGAGACCACGACAGGAGCGGATATCCTGTTGTGCGTGGAGGAAGCGATGGACAGTATGGGGTTGGATTGGTCAAAACTGGTGTCTGTAACAACCGATGGTGCTCCAGCAATGATTGGAGACCAGGACGGATTCGTCGGCCGCCTCCGAAAGGGATTAAGAAATCTTCCAGTTCCTCATAAAATTGATAACTTTCATTGTATGATCCACCAACAAAATTTATATGCTAAACATATAGAATTTGAAGACGTGATGTCAGTCGTTATTCAAACGACCAATTATATTCGAATGAACGGACTGAAGCACAGACAGTTTCGCACGTTCCTAGAAGAATTGGCGTGCGATTATGGTGATTTGCCGTTACATACCGACGTGCGTTGGCTTAGCCGTGTAAAATTTTAGACAGATTTTTCAATCTTAGAGAGGAACTTATTGTATTCCTGGGCACGATGAACCACGACGTTCCACAATTGCATGGCAATAAATGGTTATGTAATTTAGCATTTTTGTCGGACCTATCTGATCATTTGAACGTATTAAATGTAGGTTTACAAGGGAAGGGTAAAACTATGATAGATTTCAACGATTCTATTCGCGGATTTCGAATGAAACTTGATTTATGGATCTTACAATTGCGCGGAAACAATTTCTGTCAGTTTATTAAACTGACATCTGTGCTCACTGATGACATAAATTATTATTATTATTATTATTATTATTATTAAATGTCTTTATTGCACCATTACAATTAAAATTACAATGGAGAGTAGGCGAGGTTCAGCATTAACTGCTGCTCTACAACCTAACCTAAAAAGTTATTGATAGATAAGAAATGAAAGAAAACAAATAACACTAAATACAATAAAATAAAATAACTAAGAACTAAGAACAGGGTAATCTAAAGAAAGAAGAAGAAGAAGAAGAAGAAAAAGCCATTTACATAGGGAACCGCGAGAGGATGAAAGAACGAGCACTCAGCTTAAATGCAGCAAACGATGATAGGGAACGTATATTAGACGGGATGTGGTTATAATAATAGGAAGATATGTAGGAGAAGGACGCAGTGAATTTACAAGAGCGATGGTGAGGCACAGACAAATCAAAACAGCGTCTCGTTGTCATAGAGTCACTAGAGCGCATGGACAAATTGGAGCGCAGCAGATCGTACAGATACCTCGGCGTACCTGTTGCAAGTATCTTATAGACAAGACAGCAGAGATGGAAAATCCATCTCTGCTTCATCTTTAGCCAGCCAGAACGTTGGAAGGAAGGTGTTATGTGATCATACTTACGAACATTATAAGAGAAACGAAGACATGAGTTCTGCACACGTTGGACAACAGACAAAAGTGAAGAGGAGAGACACGGACGGACCATACACTACATCAGCATAGTCAAAAATGGAAATAATTAAGGCTTGACATAACAAGAGCTTTGTGTTAGTAGACAATATACGACGTGAAGGGTAAAGGGAGCGCATGCGAGAGAAGGCAGATCGACATAACACAGCAACATGACGGTCAAAACACCAATGGGGATCAAAGGTCACACCTAAGTTTTTTAACACAGGTTGTACACCAAGGACAGAGGAGCCAAAGGATATGTCAAAAGAGGACAGGTTACTTAGGAGGATACTAAGAACCAGCAACAAGAACAGTTGTTTTAGTTGGATTAAGCTGGAGGCCATGAGAGTCAGACCAGTGAATAAGCCGACGTAAATCAGCTTCAATTTCTGCTTTAGCTAGATCAGCACAGCTGGGATCAAAAACCTTAATGAGCTGGGTGTCGTCTGCATACATATAAGCTTGACAATGATTACATACTTCAGGCAGATCACTCACGTAGATACTGAACAGAAGTGGACCTAGCACAGAGCCTTACGGAACTCCACGAGAAGTCTGTCTAATAGTCGAAATTAGAGGTAACGATCGTTTGAGCACAACCTGCTGAGTGCGCGATGAAAGATAGGATTTGAGAAATAACAAAGCACTAGGCGTCAGTCCAAGATAACTTAACTTGGCACACAGCAAGTTGTGATCAATTGTATCAAACGCTTTTGAGAAGTCCAGAGACGTGATACAAGTTAAGCGGCGCGAGTCAAATGCACGAAGAACAGTATCGGAGATGTGGAGCAAGGCAGTGCTCGTACTATGACCTCTACGAAAGCCAGACTGAAAAGGCGGAATAGCATTGCATAAGTCAAAGTGCCTCAGCAGTTGTGCAAAACAAAGCTTTTCAAGAACTTTGGAAAGGAAAGGCGTAAGAGAAATAGGACGAAGGGAATCAAGGGTGGTGGCATTAGCAGACTTGGGAATAGGATAGACACAGGAATGCTTCCAAGCAGCGGGGAAGGACCCGGATAGGACAGCAGAGTTGAAGATATGTAGAAGAGAATCAAGACAGTAAGGAACACAATTAATTATCATGATGCCAGAAATATCATAGGGGTTGGAGGAGGTAAGTTTTATGCCTTTGAAAACAGAGTAAAGATCGCCTAATGAGAAAGGTGCAAAAGTAAAGCTAGATGAAGCAGAGAACTCACGCGTATGGGATAAATAACAGGAAATGAGCTCAGGAGACACAGAGGTAGAAGGTAATGAATCGAGAAAGTGATTGTTAATAGCAGAAGGATCCGGAAAGGAGTCAGGACCAGAGGAGGAATGTGATGGCCTGTGAAACCCAGCAGTAGAGAGAAAGTGCCAGAGCTCTTAGAGGATCCGAAACGGGAAAGATTCTTGAAATATAGACGCTTCTCCGTACGAATAGAGGAATTCGCGAGGATCCGAAGCAATTTGTAGTAATCCCAAGCAGCTGCCGTTCCAAATCTCCTATACTTGGTTATCGCACGATTACGAAGGTTCATAAGCTTTTTCACAGTAGGTGTGAGCCACGGCAAGGGAGTCTTCGAGACACGCTTTAGACGCACAGGCGCGAACTGATCAAATAGAGCAGTAATTAACGTAGTAAATGCTTCAGCTTTGGAGTCCGTAGTATCCAAGTTATGGATGGACTCCCAATTGACCTGTTCAGCAGCGATACAGAAGCGTTCAACAGGGATGCTATTTAGGTCTCGACTCAAAACATAACGCTGTCGCGTACGTGTCTTAGGAATATCAAAGAGGGCATATATTAAACAATGATCACTAATGTGACTTATATCATACACACCCGAAGAGACCACGTCCACATCACTGCTGACCAAGATCAGATCAAGCAAGGTTGACGAAGTTTGTGTAATCCGCGTTGGCTCACTAATGATTTGTTTTAAGGATAGAATAGGCATTATACTATGAATGTAATGTAGATCTGAATTGCTAGTGTTATTAAAATTGACATTAAAGTCACCTAGGCATACTATGCGATCAACGTAGCAAGAAATATCCGTGAGAAAAAGTTCCAAATTTTTTAAAGACGTGATCGGACAGCTAGGCGGACGATAAATAGAAAGTATTGCCAGACGACTGTGATTAACACTTATAACAACACCAGATACATCAAGTAAGCTGTTGCAAAAAAAGGTTGTCGGGAAACGTATTAAAGATGCTAGAACAATGAAAGCTAGAATTAATATATAGAGCCGTACCACCTCCACAAGTGAGTGAGTCAGAACACCGGTCAGAACGAATAAGTACGTATCCAGGTTGTTAGTAAATTAAGCGGGTGAGCACGCTGGAAATTGAGGTTAGGGAACGACGGTGAGAAAGTGAAGCAGTGAACACCAAAGTTGAGTAAAAAATGACTAAGTGAATTTATTATAAAAATTGCTTTCGTCACTTTGTGCACAATACGGTTCTGAGATGAGCAATAAATCACTAACAGTGTATTTTCACTGATGTACAAGCCACGCGGTCACGCGACACACGATGAACTCACGTGTTGAGCACAACAGTAAAACCAAACGCGTGAGCAATTCTAAAGCACAAAACAAGGTATTATGCACTGAAACTGAGCAAAGTACTGTTAAGTACTGATTAATGAAAATTCGTACGTTGCGCAATAAAACATGTAAAATAGAAACACGTCTATCGCGACAAGCGGTATGAACAAGAGTGAACAAAGAGAACGCCGAAAGCCGTTGAGCGTCTTCTCGAACAATCCTCGAGAATCGACCAAGAAAGTACGCTCTCCGATTGGGCCGCCAGTTTCACGTGGTGAACGGTGATTGGCTGAGCAGGGGACTAGGAGAATCGATCACCGGATCGATCGTCGATCAGCGGTGTGTTCCGCTGCCCAGGAGGTGCTGCGACGAGCATTGGCACGGCGGAACGCTGAACTAGTGGAATCTCAAACATTCTCCCGCCATCAACAGCTGTTGGGAGATGTTGATGTACAATCTGAAACAGGCAACACTGCCAATTTTGCAATTGGCCTGATTAATGTCGTAGTGGCAGTCTTGAGTGTTACCACTCTGGTGAGCCCATCCTTTCCTGGATGAAGAGTGACAACTCGAGCAAGTGGCCACTTGCTCGGTGGAAACCGTTCATCAGTGATGAGCACTAAAGATCCGATCTTGATCTCATTTGATGGGTGGTGCCACTTCGAGATGGAGAGTTGACGTTGGAGATAATGTGATGACCATTGAGTCCAGAAACGTTGAGCTCGTTGTTGAATGAGTCGCCACCTCGCTGATGGTGAGATGTTTTCGTGCACGACAGATGGTTCTGGTAGCGTTGTAAGAGGCTGCCCGATGAGGAAGTGAGCAGGTGTGAGGGTTGAGATGTCTTCAGGGTCATCACTGAGAGGCTCGAGCGGTCGTGAGTTGAGCATAGCTTCTACCTGGGTAAGAAGTGTGCAAAATTCTTCATAGATGAGTACTGTCTCACCTACGGCTCGTCGAAGATGGTGTTTCATCGACTTCACGACTGCTTCCCATTTACCCCCCATATGAGGAGCTGCTGGTGGGTTGAAGCACTAGCCAGTGTTGTCATTGACAAACAGCTGACTGAGCTGCTGATGATCTTGTGAGCCCTGAATGAACATACTCTTGAGCACGGCGTCAGCTCCGATGAAGTTGGTACCACAATCGGAGTAGAGCTTAGTTGGAATTCCTCTTCTTGCTGAGAACCGTCTGTAGGCAGCGATGAAGCCTTCGGTTGAGTAATCTGTGACGACATCCAGATGTACAGCTGAGGTAGTGAAACAGACGAAGACACAGATCCAGCCCTTCTGAGTCTTTGCGCCTCGCCCTTTCCACGTCTTAAGAGTGATGGGACCCGCGTAGTCGATGCCAGTGTGTGTAAATGGTCGTGAGGGTGCAACTCTCGAAAGAGGTAGTTGGCCCATCAATTGATGAGCACGGATCCCCCTTTGTCGAGCACACACAACACACCGTAGCACATGAGTCTTAACTGGCGCTCGCCCTCCGATGATCCAATAGTTGCTTCTGATGTGAGCGAGGGTGAGCTGGGTCCCTCCATGCAGAGTTTTGCGATGTGCATGGTCTATGATCAGAGCAGACAGACGTGAATGGCGAGGTAAAATTGCAGGATGCTTACTCTCATACACCATGTGAGCATTATTGAGTCGGCCTCCAACTCGAATAATTCCTTGATCATCGATGAAGGCTGTAAGTCGATTGAACACATGGGATGTCGGCATCGAAGAACCTGAGCTGAGCACCTTGAGCTCGGTTGAGAAGTAGATTGCCTGTGTGGCTTTAATCCAGAAGTTCCTGGCCCATTCCAAGTCCTCTGGCAAAAGTGAGATGATTGGCAGGGACATTGGCAACTTCTTCATTCTCGTGAGTAGTCTGAAACAAACTGAAGTGATGCGGTAAAGTTTGTTAAGAGATGAGTATTTGTAAATGAGGTCCCAGTGATATTTGATCTCTTGTATGTTGAGCAGATTTGAAATTCCTGGACGAGCTTCGAGTGCACTCGCGTCGTCCTTCAAAACTGGTTGAGATGGCCATGTGTCACTGGGTTGTATGAGCCATGATGGTCCCGTCCACCACAGCTCGTGCTGTTCAAGCTGAGCAGTTGTTAAGCCTCTTGATGCGCAATCAGCTGGGTTTGACTTCCCTGGAACATGTCTCCAGTGTGCATCTTGGGTGAGCTCATGGATTTGGGAGACACGATTCCGTACATAGTCCTTCCAACGTGATGCGTGAGCTTTGATCCAGATTAGTGTCACTTGTGAATCCGTCCACAGATGTGTAGTAGCTATGTTGAGCTGAAGGGTTGCTTGAACATATTTCATGAGCTTTGCAAGCATCAATGCTGCTGTAAGCTCGAGCTTCGGGATTGTGAGCTTCTTAAGGGGTGCTACCTTTGTCTTGGAGCACACTAGTGTCGACACTTTGTGGTTTGTGGACGGTGATGTCAGGGTAAGATAAATTACCGCTGCCATGGCGAGCTGAGAAGCGTCAGAGAAACCATGTAGTTCCACTGTTGAGCAGCTGAGGGTGTGAAACCACCTTGGTATTGAGAGCCTGGCCAGGCTTGTGAGGTCTTCTCTGATGATGAGCCAATTGGATGTGACTTGGGATGGCAGTGGGTCATCCCAGCTGAGCTTGTGCAGCCATAACTCTTGCAAAAGTGTCTTTGCTCGAATGATGACTGGTGACAGAAATCCAAGGGGATCAAATATCTTAGCTACTTCTGAGAGGATGAGGCGTTTAGAAAGAGCAGAAGTTGTGCTTGCTTTTGACGAGAATGAAAAGTTGTCATGGAAAACATTCCAATGTAGTCCGAGTATTTTGGTAGTGCAGGCGTCTAGTGATATGATTGAGCCATGAGCTCGTGTGGTCCTTGAAATTGATTCAAGCAACGGAGGGAAGGTTGAATGCCATTTGGCAAGTGGAAAACCTCCCGCGTTGCACAGGTCTCTTAATTGTTGAGCAATTGTGATGAGTGACTCACCTGTGTCAGCGCCACCAAATATGTCGTCAACGTATCTGGCGTGGGTGATACATGGCACTGCCAGTGGGAAGCGATGACCTTCGTCTTCCACCAATTGCAGGAGAGCTCTGACAGCCAGAAATGGAGCAGCCTTCGTTCCATATGTGACTGTGGTGAGCTTGTAAGGCACCTCCTTTGAATTTTCGTCTATCCAGAGCACCCTCTGGAGATCTTGATCCTCTTCATGCACCTTGACTTGACGATACATCTTTGTCACATCTGTGGCAAAGATGAACTTGTGCTGACGGATCCACAATAGCACATCCGTGATGTTGAGCAGAAGATTTGCGCCAGTGTGCATGAGGTCATTGATCGAGTGCCCAGATGTAGTCTGGCTTGATCCATTGAAGACGACCCTCAACTTTGTCGTCTCACTGTCGAGTTTCATCACTCCATGGTGTGGTAGATAGAAAACAGAATAGGTGTTAGGTGATATGGATGGTGCTCTTACCATATGTTGAAGCTCCTCGTATTCCTTCATGAATGCTTGGTACAGATTGCAGTATTCGTTGTTTCTGTTGAGCTTGTTAAGCGTGCGCTTCAAGCAAGCATGTGCAGTCAGATAGGAATTACCAAGTAGCTTTGGAGATGAGCGGAGAGGGATGCGCACAATGTAACGTCCTGTAGAATCACGAGTGTGTGTCGCTCGAAAGTGATCCTCACACTCTTGTTCTTCAGGGGTGAGAAGAGTTGGTGTGTCCATTGGGAGTTCTTCTTGAATCCAAAACTTGGTCAGTAGATCTTGAAGATCGTTGTCCTTGTGCTGCACAGTGGCAGAGTGATGCAAGGAGCTGAGTTGATTGGAATGAACGGTGATTGGTCCAAGAACGAGCCACCCAAATATTGACAACTGAGCAATTGGCATTGAAGGATCGCCCTTCCTAATATTGGGCTTGATGATCTGCCCATAGGTATCTGCGCCGATGACAATATCTATGGGTCGTGACGTCAGGAAATCAGAATCTGCCAATTGAAGACCGTTGATATGTGGCCATTCTAGATGAGGTGGTTCCATCGATGGCAAATTTGACATCAGGGCCCTGAGTATGTGCGCTTGAATGTGCACAGTTGCTGAGCAATGGTTGGAGCGAAGCGTAATTAGCACGACTCCACGAGTCTGCGTAGCTTTGTTGCCTCCAATGCCAAATACTGAAGTTGTAGAATGAATGCGTTGAAGCTTGAGCTGAGTAACAAGCTCCTCCTTGATGAAGGTCAGTTCAGAGCCTGAGTCGATGAGCATCCTAACTGGTAGTGACGTCACCGATGAGATGAGCTGAGCGTTGGCAGTTGCCAACAGTGTGGTGGTAAATCTTGATATGTTCTTGGCTGCGGAATGAACAAATGCTGACGAACCTGTTGAGCTGAGCTGAGTGGGACCTGTTGAGCTGAGCAGAGTGGGACCTGTTGAGCACGGGGTAGATGCGACGACTGCACCGACACTTCATTGCGTTGTGTCCTGAGCAGAATGAGAATGTGCTGCATTGTCGCTGGCCTGAGCAGACGGCTGCCTAGAGGGCAGATGCAGCATAGTGTGGTGCCGAGCGCCACACGACTTGCATCGAGTGGCCGACTTGCAGGTCTCGGTGTGGTGGCGACCGCAGCAATTGCGACAAAGATTGTTTGTCGTCATGATCTTGCGCCGGGCTTCCACAGTCATGCCCCTAAACTGTGGGCACACAACCATAAAATGGTCGCCCTTGCACACATCGCAGGGATACACGGTGGACCTTGACCGTTGAGCAGATTGAGCAGAGGGTTGAGCATCAGGCTGTGCTTGTGCTGTGTGCGTGACAGCCTTCTTTTGAGCAGAGCGTGCTGGTGCGGGTGCGCTGGCTGCCGACTTCTTGGTTGGGCCTTCCATCTGCTCCAACGCTGCGCTTTTCGCCTCGATGAAGGCCAGGAGCTTCTCGTACTTGGGAAACTCGTTGTTATTTGTCAGCGAGGTTTCCCAAGCCTCACGCGTCACCTTGTCGAGGGCCTTGGTGACGGTGTGCACCAGGATGCAGTTGTGCATCTCCTCGTGAGCACTGAGGGCCATCAAGGACTTGTTTACTTCGTTGGCAGTTGATGCCAAGTCCTTAAGGGCCATCGCTGAGCGTGTCGTGACTGGAGGAAGAGTGAGCAGCTTCTCTAGCTGCTCTTGAATGAGCAGACGTTTATTTTCATACCTCATAGTGAGGAGGTCCCAGCACGCCTGGAATGAAGAGCCCCTGAAGGGGAAACCATTCACTCTTCTTGCTGGCTCTCCAGTCAAACTTGAGCGCAGATAGTGGAGCCTATTGACGTCCGTGAGCTGAGCATTTTGTATGATTAAAGATGAGAAGAGCTCGCTAAATGTTGGCCAGTCAGTGTAACTGCCTGAGAACTTCGGCAGCTCAATCTCGGGCAGCTTAGTTGCTTGTGCAGGTGCTGTAGGGGCAGGGGTCTTCCTCAGGTCATTAATCACCTGCACATCCAGCTTGAGGCGATGCAGATGGAGTTTCATCTCCCAAGCCAGCTGACGCTCCCTCACCTCCACCTTTGTGGTAAAATACTCGTGGTCGATGAATTTAAGGGGCCAATTAGCCTCGAAGTTTTCGTGCTCACGGTGGAAGGCCTGGTGGATCTCCTCGACGTGAGCCGTGAATAGTTGTACTTCCTCTAACGATGTGGAATGTGCATGAGAAGGCAACTGAGTCTTCAGCATGGTGAGAGACTCGAGTCGACCCATCTGTGTTCTCGCCTTTATGATGAGCTGAGATGAGAGTGTAGAAGGTGATGCTGCTCGGGCACGAACTTTGCCTTCTGTCGCACTGGCTGATGGCTGTTCGGTGGGGACAGTGAGCGTGGCTGCCACTGCCACTGGCTGCTCACCCTTGTCCTCCGTGGCCTCCTTGGCCTCCTTGGACACCTTGGTTTTGGGGAGCTCATGATCAGCCATTGTTGAGGTGAGCACTAATAACTGCACTTATAACTGCACTTTCACCGTCGATCCGGCTCGAAGGACCAAAAATGTTAGTAAATTAAGCGGGTGAGCACGCTGGAAATTGAGGTTAGGGAACGACGGTGAGAAAGTGAAGCAGTGAACACCAAAGTTGAGTAAAAAATGACTAAGTCAATTTATTATAAAAATTGCTTTCGTCACTTTGTGCACAATACGGTTCTGAGATGAGCAATAAATCACTAACAGTGTATTTTCACTGATGTACAAGCCACGCGGTCACGCGACACACGATGAACTCACGTGTTGAGCACAACAGTAAAACCAAACGCGTGAGCAATTCTAAAGCACAAAACAAGGTATTATGCACTGAAACTGAGCAAAGTACTGATAAGTACTGATTAATGAAAATTCGTACGTTGCGCAATAAAACAAGTAAAATAGAAACACGTCTATCGCGACAAGCGGTATGAACAAGAGTGAACAAAGAGAACGCCGAAAGCCGTTGAGCGTCTTCTCGAACAATCCTCGAGAATCGACCAAGAAAGTACGCTCTCCGATTGGGCCGCCAGTTTCACGTGGTGAACGGCGATTGGCTGAGCAGGGGACTAGGAGAATCGATCACCGGATCGATCGTCGATCAGCGGTGTGTTCCGCTGCCCAGGAGGTGCTGCGACGAGCATTGGCACGGCGGAACGCTGAACTAATGGAATCTCAAACACAGGTATATACAGGGTGTCCCAAAAATGTTGCGTTTCCTTAAAGGGGGTGATTCTGGGGGTGATTTCAAACAACTTTTTCTTTTGCGAAAATGCTCTCCGATGTTTCGTTAACGAGATATTAATAAAAAGCACCGAGCAATCACAGCGCGAGTCTGACGGCCGAGTTCCCACGGTAGCGTGGCTACGAGCCGCGCTGCGACTGCGACGAGCAAGCAACTCGGCATGCATCGAAGAAACTTGCGTAGAATGGCAAATGAAAAAGACGTAACAAATAAAATCGAACATGTTGTCATGGTTTGTTCGTCATTTAAAGTGAATAATGAATAAAGGATAAATGGATGAAAATCACGTGTAACGTAAAAAGACGAATACGCAATTTTTTTTTTTTTAGAAGATTCGAAAATAATAATTATTTGAAGTGGGAGGATAAGGAATACGTAAATTTCCTTGTGTTAATAACGTAGTCACGAAAAGGTAATGTAACAGGAAATTAACGAAAGGTGATAGTTGTTCGTTATTGTGATAAAAATCCGTAATTCAATAACGGCCAGCACTGTTGGTGGTAACGAATGAGTCTGTTTAAAAGGCCCGAATAAATGTTTTCGTACGGGAATTTAGAGAATTATCGCCGGAAATAAGCCATCGCTTGGGTTAAATTTAAAAATGAATTATCACCAATAAAGTAACTAAAACTCACCCTTGTTGAAAATTCACCTGCAGCTTGAAAATCTGTGCCACAGGGTCACTGAACCGATCCTGGTCATCGATGGACGAGCTCCGTGCACAGCTGGTCCCAGGTATCCTTACATTCCCACTACCCAAAGTTAAGGGTCGCAATGTCAGGTGCATCCAGGTCAACGTACCGAATATTCACTTCACTGCACGGCTACTAACACTGATCACTGTGCTTTTAATGGAACTCGTTGTTCCTACGTTTTAAATATTGGTGGCCCCGAAAGGGGCCGATTGTTTCTAATTGAGGAACTGCTCCACATGGCCACCGTCATTATCGACGCATGTTTGAGCGCGGAGAATTAGCTGCCTTTGAACACCCTGTAAAGTTTCCGGCGTTATGGTGGCCACCGCTGCGTGCATAAGCGCGACCGCTTCTTCAGGAGTGTCCACCGGCTGACGATACACCTCATTCTGAAATGATTGTTGTACAACAAATACAAAACGTAAGTAAAAAAAAAAGAATATCTAGAACAGGAATAAGTAAAGAGTAACAGCAATAATCAAATTACCTTCAGGTAGCCCCAGAAGAAAAAGTCCAGCGGATTCATATCCGGCCACGCAACGTGGGCCTCTTGGCCGCCGCGGCCGAACCACCTGTCCTGAAAGGTTTCACCTAAATAAGCGCGGACATTATCGGCGTAATGTGGCCCAGCTCCGTCATGCTGGTAGTACATGTTCTGTCGGATCTCATGTGGAATATCGTCCATAAGATCCGGCAGAACATGTTCTAAAAAACGTTTATACGCTGGGCCGTCCAGCCTGGTTGGCAGAATGTACGGCCCAACGATAAACTCGCCACAAATGCCGGCCCATAGGTTGATCGACCAACGGACTTGTGCTGCACATGGACGAAGCGCTAGGGGATTTTCGTCGCTCCACGCATGCATATTGTGGGAATTGAAGCAACCTTCTCTGTTGAAAATTGCTTCATCCGTCCACAATATGTATTTGGTGAACGACGGATTCCTTAGCACTTCTCCCAACAGCCACCTGGAATATTCAATTCGCTGGATGTAATCCAGGGCGTGCAAATGTTGCACCCGTACATATTTGTATGAATGCAACTTGCGATCCTGGAGGATTCGATGTATCGTCGTCCTGCTGACACTAGAACAAAATGCAAGAACATCTACTATTAGATAACATTTTTTTTCTTAATTAATAATTGCTGCAGTTATTTTGAACTGTCACTTACTCTAGGCGACGCACAGTGGTCGAAAATGACACAGTCGGCGTCAAAAATCAATTCCCACGCCAAATCGAAAGGAAAATTAACGCCCCTTGGTGTACTGGGGTATTAGGTATCGCTGATTACGAATCCGTTGCAGGATTTTTGAAAAAGAAGATGGCGGATCCAGTATGGCCGCTCAAAGTTGACAAAAATTGGAAAAATACGAATCCTACGAACGAAACACGTTGTTTATTCAAAACCTACAGCTATAACTATATATTTTATGAATCTAGAAATGTGCATCACACTCTATAGAATAATATTCTAATGAATAGTTGTTAAAAAATTATTGTTAACAATAAAAAAACAACATTATTTACTAATTTTATCATTTCCGCGACAAATACTGCAAATACGTGATTAATCTAACCATTGAATATTTATCGGAGACAAAAATAAAGATTATTGTCATAAAAAAATGTTAGTATAATTGTTTATTAATAATTTGTTTAAATAATTTTTTAACAAAATGACTGAAATCCATTTCATACAATCAAATTGATCATATTTTGTTGTAATATTGATATAAACAATTAATAACAATTAATTGTTATTAAACAATTTGTTAACATAATAGATTTCAGTAATATTCAACAAGATAAGTGTAATTTGGAAGGTACATTGTTTTTATGACGTAGGTACCCACTAAGTAAGGATTCTTGGAAATTTCATCCGCAAGGGGGTGAAAAGGGGTAAAATTTATTTTCTCGGACTCCTTAATATCTCTTAGTTTTCAATGTTGCTTATGTAGAGCAACCCTAAATCAAATGAATAAATTAGACCTTCTTCAAAAACTGCACGTTGAAGAAAACCATTACTATTACGGGCTATCGACTCTCCATTGTCGTATTAGATTCATGGAATGTATTCTGCACATCGCCTACAATTTAGATTTCGAAAAATTTTACGCTAAAGGAGATGATAAGCAGTTAAAAGAGGAACGATAAAACCTGCTGCAAGACCGTATACGATCGGAAATGTCACTGAATGTAGATGTGGTGAAACAGGGTCACGGAACAACCAATGATGGAAATACAGCCAGGCGATTTTTTGATGACCCCGAGAAAGCGGCAAACGCAACAGGAGTAGACATTCGTTTAATAGAACGATTTTCTATTATTTTACAAGTTTTGACAAGTGGGTACGACATTGACTTTGATAAGTTTGAAAAGTACACACTTGACACCGCAACATTATTCGTTGACTTATACGATTGGTACAAAATGCCTCCATGTGTACACAAAGTTTTGATACACGGTGCAAATATAATGAAGGTGTTTGGGCTACCCATTGGTTGGTTATCCGAGGAAGCTCAAAAAGCCAATAATAAAATTTTTAAGCAGGCTAGGTTACGTTTTAGTAGACTGTTTTCACGTTTTGTTTGTAATGAAGACATAATGCACCTTATGTTGGTTTCATCCGACCCAATAATAAGTGGTAAAGACTTGTGTGAACAAGTTAAAAACTTATTAATTTCTTCCAATAATAATGAATAAAAGTCGGATGACGAAAATTCAGCCGATGAGTTTTAGTTATAACAAACCATTAATCAATATAAATATTATTTTATTTAATAAACTCAAGTAAACAAAAAATTATAAAAAAAACACGGAAAAAATTATAAAATTGAAAAATGTAAAAAAAAGTTTAAAAAGTTCAAATACTGGGTTTAGGGTTTTTATTTATGTATAGAAAAATACGCGTGCTTCGCTACGGTAGAATAATTAAAAGGAATTACTTTTATATCTGCTTTTTGTAGCAATTTTTTATATAATTTTGGTAAAGTAACCTCCGTATAACGGATATTGATATATGTAGGTATATGTTCGTTCACACCTACTATTCAAAACTTAAGTTGCCCCAATTCAATGCACACTTACTTAGTACACCATATTCAGAGTTAACCCTTTAAGGGTTGAATAGGGTCAAAATTTGAAATTGGTTTTTAGGCATTTGTGTTGCTAAGCTTAAACCAAGTATCGATATCGAATCGGACCGAAGAGCTTTTGAGGGATCCGTGAAAACAAATTATACCCCTTTTCACCCCCTTAGGGGTTGATTAGAGCAAAATCCTGAAATTGAGTTTTAGGTATTTGTATGGGCAACCGTTGTAAGTGAAAACCAAGGTGACATCTAATCGGACCTAAGAGATATTAAGGAGTCCGAGAAAATAAATTTTACCCCTTTTCACCCCCTTGCGGATGAAATTTCCAAGAATCCTTACTTAGTGGGTACCTACGTCATAAAAACAATGTACCTTCCAAATTACACTTATCTTGTTGAATATTACTGAAATCTATTATGTTAACAAATTGTTTAATAACAATTAATTGTTATTAATTGTTTATATCAATATTACAACAAAATATGATCAATTTGATTGTATGAAATGGATTTCAGTCATTTTGTTAAAAAATTATTTAAACAAATTATTAATAAACAATTATACTAACATTTTTTTATGACAATAATCTTTATTTTTGTCTCCGATAAATATTCAATGGTTAGATTAATCACGTATTTGCAGTATTTGTCGCGGAAATGATAAAATTAGTAAATAATGTTGTTTTTTTATTGTTAACAATAATTTTTTAACAACTATTCATTAGAATATTATTCTATAGAGTGTGATGCACATTTCTAGATTCATAAAATATATAGTTATAGCTGTAGGTTTTGAATAAACAACGTGTTTCGTTCGTAGGATTCGTATTTTTCCAATTTTTGTCAACTTTGAGCGGCCATACTGGATCCGCCATCTTCTTTTTCAAAAATCCTGCAACGGATTCGTAATCAGCGATACCTAATACCCCAGTACACCAAGGGGCGTTAATTTTCCTTTCGATTTGGCGTGGGAATTGATTTTTGACGCCGACTGTGTCATTTTCGACCACTGTGCGTCGCCTAGAGTAAGTGACAGTTCAAAATAACTGCAGCAATTATTAATTAAGAAAAAAAATGTTATCTAATAGTAGATGTTCTTGCATTTTGTTCTAGTGTCAGCAGGACGACGATACATCGAATCCTCCAGGATCGCAAGTTGCATTCATACAAATATGTACGGGTGCAACATTTGCACGCCCTGGATTACATCCAGCGAATTGAATATTCCAGGTGGCTGTTGGGAGAAGTGCTAAGGAATCCGTCGTTCACCAAATACATATTGTGGACGGATGAAGCAATTTTCAACAGAGAAGGTTGCTTCAATTCCCACAATATGCATGCGTGGAGCGACGAAAATCCCCTAGCGCTTCGTCCATGTGCAGCACAAGTCCGTTGGTCGATCAACCTATGGGCCGGCATTTGTGGCGAGTTTATCGTTGGGCCGTACATTCTGCCAACCAGGCTGGACGGCCCAGCGTATAAACGTTTTTTAGAACATGTTCTGCCGGATCTTATGGACGATATTCCACATGAGATCCGACAGAACATGTACTACCAGCATGACGGAGCTGGGCCACATTACGCCGATAATGTCCGCGCTTATTTAGGTGAAACCTTTCAGGACAGGTGGTTCGGCCGCGGCGGCCAAGAGGCCCACGTTGCGTGGCCGGATATGAATCCGCTGGACTTTTTCTTCTGGGGCTACCTGAAGGTAATTTGATTATTGCTGTTACTCTTTACTTATTCCTGTTCTAGATATTCTTTTTTTTTTACTTACGTTTTGTATTTGTTGTACAACAATCATTTCAGAATGAGGTGTATCGTCAGCCGGTGGACACTCCTGAAGAAGCGGTCGCGCTTATGCACGCAGCGGTGGCCACCATAACGCCGGAAACTTTACAGGGTGTTCAAAGGCAGCTAATTCTCCGCGCTCAAACATGCGTCGATAATGACGGTGGCCATGTGGAGCAGTTCCTCAATTAGAAACAATCGGCCCCTTTCGGGGCCACCAATATTTAAAACGTAGGAACAACGAGTTCCATTAAAAGCACAGTGATCAGTGTTAGTAGCCGTGCAGTGAAGTGAATATTCGGTACGTTGACCTGGATGCACCTGACATTGCGACCCTTAACTTTGGGTAGTGGGAATGTAAGGATACCTGGGACCAGCTGTGCACGGAGCTCGTCCATCGATGACCAGGATCGGTTCAGTGACCCTGTGGCACAGATTTTCAAGCTGCAGGTGAATTTTCAACAAGGGTGAGTTTTAGTTACTTTATTGGTGATAATTCATTTTTAAATTTAACCCAAGCGATGGCTTATTTCCGGCGATAATTCTCTAAATTCCCGTACGAAAACATTTATTCGGGCCTTTTAAACAGACTCATTCGTTACCACCAACAGTGCTGGCCGTTATTGAATTACGGATTTTTATCACAATAACGAACAACTATCACCTTTCGTTAATTTCCTGTTACATTACCTTTTCGTGACTACGTTATTAACACAAGGAAATTTACGTATTCCTTATCCTCCCACTTCAAATAATTATTATTTTCGAATCTTCTAAAAAAAAAAAAAAATGCGTATTCGTCTTTTTACGTTACACGTGATTTTCATCCATTTATCCTTTATTCATTATTCACTTTAAATGACGAACAAACCATGACAACATGTTCGATTTTATTTGTTACGTCTTTCTCATTTGCCATTCTACGCAAGTTTCTTCGATGCATGCCGAGTTGCTTGCTCGTCGCAGTCGCAGCGCGGCTCGTAGCCACGCTACCGTGGGAACTCGGCCGTCAGACTCGCGCTGTGATTGGTCGGTGCTTTTTATTAATATCTCGTTAACGAAACATCGGAGAGCATTTTCGCAAAGGAAAAAGTTGTTTGAAATCACCCCCAGAATCACCCCCTTTAAGGAAACGCAACATTTTTGGGACACCCTGTATAAAGACACGGAGTTATCCGTACGTAGCCAGGTTTCACTAAGCGCTATAACATCAAACTTATAATCATGCAAAAGATCAGTTAAGCCAGAGAAGTGAGCAGTCAAAGGACGAATATTTATATGCACAACAGAGAGAGAAGTAGAATTAGCAGTTAGTAGATCCGAGAGCGTAGAGGAGACAGTAGAGTTGACCGTAGATGGAGCAGCAAATGCAGAGATTTCATCCGAGGAAAAAGAAGAGGAGATAGATGCCAAAGACCCCATAGACAATAAACTACGTAGATCACCGGTAGAGAGTCCATCAGAAGGACCAGCAGGAAGCCAGTTCTGACGAGACACAAGTCATTGCTCCTTGTTGAGATCCGATGGCGACGAGAATCGGGTGGTCTTAGAGGCATCATTTTTTTTTATATAAGTAATACATCCAAACATATTTAAAATTGTACTCCTTAGCCATCTTCTTCCCTTCCTTCAGAGTATTGCGTTCGCTGACCGTGGAGCGTTCGTTAATGTATACTAACGTATTCGGCCAGGAAGGGACAATTTCCACAGCCCGCAGGTCCTTCTTCACACGCTTTTTCGAGATCCAATCATCGCGAGTAAGAGTAGAGATAAACGAGATAATGAGTATCTTGAAGGCAGCATTGGAGCTCTTGAGCCACAACGTAGAGGAGACATCTGACGGTGTAAAAGGCACCTTTATGACTTCTGCAATTCTCGTGATCACCTGGAGCGGTCCGTCGTTAGCATTACTAGAAACTCCAGATATGACCAGCTCATGATCCCTATTGGACCGCTCTAGATGTAGATAGATATACCAAAACAGTGGAAACTTTAAAACAAGAGTTTACAAGCAGATTTCGAGATTTAGATAAATTAGAACAGTCTCTGGATATAGTGTCATCACCGTTTTCAGTTAACGTCGAAACAGTTCCATCTCACTTAAAATTAGAATTAATAGGTTTAAAGGAAGATCAGGCACTCAAGAAAAAATTTGACGAAACAAGTAATATCACCGAATTTTACAAAAACTTTCCGGTATGTAGATTTCCCCATTTGTATAAGAGTATCGCGAATATATTGACCATGTTTGGTTCTACCTATCTATGCGAGCAATTATTTTCTGTCTTGAAAAGAGTGAAATCAACAACGCGAACGAGAATAACTGACTGTAATTTGAAAAGGATGCGTATGGTGACCTTGTGATGTCTGTGACATCTTCACGTACAAATTAAATCACAGAAGAAGTCTGCCTCTTACACACTTCGATTTTTCCTAATAACATTTCTTATATCACCAATCATTATTATTTCAACATACAGTGCTTATTAGCGTTCAAACGCACCAGACCACCCGACACAGATGTTTACTGAAGGTAACTGTACCCGCAAAAACTTCCTTCTAGCCGATTCCAGGACGAAAGACGGTTGAAACGGTTTGTTTACTACACGCGTATATGTACACGCTTAACTTAGCTTGTGTGAGCGTCCGCACACATTCAGGGCCCGGTGAGACGGCCCCCTTAAATACTAAAAGGATAGCAAGTCTAAGAATTCACGTTGAATGGGTGATAAGAAGAGTTTGAGAATATAAAATTTTGGAGCCTCATTCTTGCCTCGATTTGAATATTATGTCTTATATAGACGAGATTGTAACAATAATGGCAGGTTTAATAAATTTACAGATACCAATTATAAAAACATAAAATTTAGGTTTAAGTATATTTCTTTTAAATTTGAAAATGATCATACAAAAATATTGCGACACTTTATTTTCTAAACGATTGTAATAATACAGGAAATATATTTTGCTTCCAAAAATTAAGAGCTCTTTCAATCATACTATTTGTAAAATCTGCATCATAATCAAGCCATAAAGATTTGAATTGCTTGTTAGTTTCAAATTTTGGATCCGCAACAACAAACAATCCTTTACTTTTTCCTGCAGTCAGCATTTGTAAGTTTATTTGTCTGTTAGAAATTACTTTTGATGCGCGGGAAAGACTGCAGAGAAACTCGTCCCAAGACAGTTCTGGGGTAAGTGCCGTGGGGTTCATCACAGTCCTCTTACCAAAAGGCATCGCCTTCCCCACTCCGTGGCCAGATCCTCCAGGAACAGAGTCCCTATTCATTAGCAATACGGCGTCGGGCCGCTTGCCATTCCCATATTTTCTATCTCCCTCTAAACAACCAATCCTTCGACACCCGATAGCTGGGAGACCCAACGTGGTCACCAGCCATCGCCCGTCGCCAGGACTGTTTAGTCTCGCGTACCCTCTATAATCAGGACCGCACACAGGCTACGTCCCTGCCATAAAACCCTCGAAGGCAGATCTGCATGGGGCCATCCGCCCTCGGTCGCCCCCTTAAATTTGGTAACGCTAACATGTCCTTTACACTTTTTACGTATATTCCCTTTGGGTAAATAATCGGCAACAGTCTTTTCGGAGCTAGAATATTTGATTTATAAAACGAAGTCATATCCAATATCACCTGGCGAAGCTCCAAGCACAGGTATTGACGGCTTTAGAATTATGCCACTTTCTCTAATTTGTCATTTTAAAGTTTTCTCAATTTCCGCAATAACTGCATCTTCCAATTTTCTTCCGCGTTCCATATATTTGTTGTCATACACTTTGGCAACTCCACTGATACGATGGACTAAATTGCCATCTACTGTCTGGCACCGACTACTTTCATATATATTTGAAGCAGTAATTCGCCCAAATTTCAATTCATGCCATAACATATTATTACTCTGATCCCGAGTTTTCCTTTCTCCTTCCTTGCATAGATCCTCACTCATATTTTCTTGTGTGTGCGTTAGAAAATCATCAGGTGGATCTTTGTTATCGGGAAAACTGAACATCAACTGATGTATCGATAACGACTGAGCCTTTCGTGCTATCAAGTCGAACGAATACCTTGTTAATTGGCAATCTAGTTGTTTTTCTTGCGCATGTTCAAGAACTTTGTCTAAGAATGTGGAGATGTCCATGTCACATTCACTAGTTAATTTTTCTTTCTTTGCCATCTCTGTCGTTGTTATAAACTTTTTGAATGTCCCTACTTCAGACAATTTTGATTTTCTCCAATAACATTCAACTTCAGTTGGAGATGCGGATTCATATCGTCTATTACACCACATTAAAAATGCAATGCCATGTTTACAGCCACCTAAAAGTTAAAAAATTTAATTTACTTGTCAATCAATGATCGTTTATATAGTTACAATACACTTTAAGACTCTGTATTTACTTATATTTATTTTGTATTGTAAGAATAACAATTTGTATAAAAAACACACTTTACAGAAACTTATTTAGTATCTAACCTTCTGATGCTGCACAATCAAGATACTCCACATTTTGAATTTTTTCTTCTGTTTCATCAACAGTCATGAACACTGTGTAATCCTTCTCTCGCACACGATGTTCAGGACAAATCCTTCCTTTCACAACACATATATTATGTGTTCGTTTAACGCACACATAATCTATAGCGGAGTCACCATAGTTTTCTCTCGAAGATCTGTAAAAAAGATTTTATTTACAAATTAATAATAATTAAAACAATCTCCAAAAAGTTCGCTATTTTTCTTGTACTTACAATGTTGCTTTTACTCCTCGAACTTCAGGAAGATTGTAGCTCTCATTCGCTGCGATATATTCCCACGTCATAAAGATACTACCCAGTAAACAAACCGACTGCAGACTGCCAGCAGATTGATGTCAGATTCGAGTAGATTCTGACGTCAGATTCGGGTCCTACTATGTCCGCATTTAACTATGGTTCTGCGGTCAGAGCCTGACATCAGGATCTGACCGCAGATTGATGTCAGATTTCGATCAGATCTTTCTGACAAAAACCGCCCGCAAATTGGCGGCAGAAATCAAGCAGATCCTGATGTCGGCTATAGTAGGCAATTTTATATAATAGTATAGATTTAAAAACAGTGCGAAAGTCTTTAACGTAAATAATATATAGAACACGTTTATAAGACCGACTTGAAAGATCTGATTCCTACCATATTTTATGGAAAAAAGAAAAGTTGGTAAACCATGTAAGTAGTATATTAGATACTGTCTTTATTGACTCCCCTAGGGGTTACAATCTCCTTAACCTACGCCTCTCACCAAACTCTTCTCCCTTACTCTACCTTAAATCTACCTTAAACTATCTTAAACTATCTTAGCCTATCTTATCCTATCTTAATCTACTTCCCCCTTCCCCGCTCGCTCGCCCTCCACCTCCCGCTCCGCCGCTTGCAACGCGTCTCCCGCTCTCTCCCGGACCCCCGCTTCCGCTCGACTCCCTTTCCACTCTCATCTCCTCATCCCTGCTCCCTTCCCTCTCTCCTCTCCTCAATTCTCCTCATCCATACCTCCCCCTCCCCCCCATCATCTAGCACCTCCCCTGCCATTTCCTGCCACCCCCTCTCTTCCCCTAACCGCATACACACCTCCCATACGTGCTCCCACGTCTCTTCACCCCCTCTACACACCCTGCATAGCCTATTTTCCTCCTCCTCCCAGTACCTCCCCCCCTCATTTCATTGCCAACCTAAACCTCGCAACCCTTCTCCATCTACTTTCCCCCCACCCCTTCTTCAGATACCCCGGCAACCCTTCCCCCTTCACCCTACCATACCACCCGTTGTATTGCGATTCCCCTATCCTTTTCCACCTCTCCTCTTCTTGCAATTTCCTTTCCCTGTTCACTAACTCCTCCCCTCTTATTCCCCCCCTTTCCCTTATCCCTTCCATCTCCTCCAGAGTCCACCCCCTTTCCTCGTAAAACACTTTCCTTTCTTCTTCCCACCCCTCCAAAGCCTTTCCCCTCTTTAACCTCCCCTTCATTTCTCCCCAACACCTCCTCGCCAGCTCCCCCCCTCGCCCCTCCTCCAGCTTCCTTTCAAACTCCCACGCCCTCATCCCTGCCCTTCCCTTCATCATTCCCCTTTGCACCTCCTCCCTCACCATATAACTCGGTGTACCTCTTTCCAGCCCCATCACCCACTTCAAATATCTGTCATGTAATTGTTCCACCTTCCCCCTCTCCCTCCACCCCCACACCTCCGCTCCGTACCCTACCACCGGCCACACCAACCTGTCAAAGAGCTATAATCTCCTTCCCAGTCATTTCCGAACATCCTTTTCCCAATACCCCATACCTTCCCCATCACCGCCGCCCCTTTTTTCACCCTTTCCCTCACATGCTCCTCCTGACCCCCGTTCCCCATCACCGTGTACCCCAGATATTTGAAGTTCCTCACCTCCTCAATCTCCTTCCCCTTCCATCTCCATATCACCCTCTTGCATCTCCCCCCTCCCCTCCTATCCCTCATGACCTTCGTTTTATCTACATTGACTTGCAGTCCTTTCCCATCCACATACTTCTCCAACATCCCTATCAGTCCCTTCATCCCCTCCTCGTCCGCCGCTAAAACCGCCACATCGTCAGCGTATGCCAACGCATAGACCTTTTCCCCCCCTAACTTCACTCCCCCCCCCATCCTCCCTTTTTCAGCTCTTCTTCCATATCCGCTATGAGCAGGGTGAAGAGGCTCGGACTCAGTGGGCACCCCTGCCTCACCCCTCTCGCCGTCCAAAACCTCTCCCCCTCCTCCTCCCCCACCCGCACCCTACACGATGTTTCCCTCAGAATCTCGTCACACCTCCCCACCAACTCCTCCCTCACCCCCCTCACCCTCATTGCCCTAACCAATATCTCCCTGTCCACCGAGTCAAACGCCGCTTTCATATCTATGAAAAGTATATATACGTACACATTGTCCATACACCCCACCCCCCTCCTAAAGCCCGTTTGACCCGGTGGCAGCAGTCCTTTCCCCTCCACCTCCACTCTTAATCTCTCCGCTAACACAGAGGCGTACACCTTGTACGCCGTCTGTTTCAGCGTTATCCCCCTATATTCTTCTACTTTCCTACCCACCCCCTTCTTCACTACGGGTACAACCACCCCCTCCCTCCACCCTTTAGGCCAGCATTCCCCCCTCCACACCCTCTTACATAACCCCCAAAGCCAATTCTCCACTTCTGCGCCTCCATACTTCCACACCTCGTTCGGTATCCCCCCCCCCCCGCCTTCCCATCCTTTAAATTCCTTATCACCTTCCCAATTTCCTCTCTCCCTATTTCCGGCTCTCCATCCTCCCTCCTCCTCGTCTCCCCACCCCTTCTCACCATCCATTCCACCCCCCCCCCCAGCAACCCCCTGAAATACCCGTCCCATTCCACCATTGATATTCCTTCATTAACCCTCCCTCTCCTTTTCCTTCCCCTATTTACCACCTTCCATACTTGCCCCTCCGTTCTTATTCCCTCCACTTCTCTCATCCACCTCTCCACCTCTTTCTTCCTTTTTTCCTCGCACAACCTGTCATACTCCCTCTTCCTCTCCTTATATTCTCTCCCACCCCCTCCTTCCCTCCTCCATTTTCTCAATTCTCTCCTTACCTTATTCTTCTCTTCTCTGCACTCCTTATCCCACCACCCTCCCATTTTCCCCTTCCCCCCTCCCCTCCCCTCTTAACCACACCACCACCGGATGGTGATCTGATTCCACCCTCTCTCCTACCTCCAACCTTCCCACTTTCTCCCTTGTATCCTCGTTCCCTACCACGTAGTCTATTACCGTATTCCCCTTTCCCCCTGTCAACGTCCACTCCCCCTCCTCGTCCCCCTCTGTATTCCCATTCAATATTCCCCACCCCCTTTCCTCTAACCACCTACACAGCCTTCTCCCTTCCCCATTCACCTCCTTATCCTTGGATCTCTTACTTCCTCTCCCTCTTCCCTTACCCTCCTCTTCCCACAATATCTCCCCTCCTACCTCCCCCGTGCGCGCATTAAAGTCCCCCCCATCAGTACTCTTATCCCCACCTCTTGCTCTTCCATCCACTCCCCTAAATCCTCTAGCTTCTCTTTCAAGTCCCTATTCACATATACGCCAACTATTTTCCACCATCCCCCCCCCCCCCCCAATCTTCACTTTCTACGTCAGTATCCCCTCCTTCCCTCCCCCTCCCCCATCACCTACTTCCAACTCCTTTCTCATCCCCAACATCATTCCTCCTATCGCTCTTCCCTTCTGATTATCTCTCCTGGCCCACTGCTTTTCCCAAACATACCCTCTAGGTAGTCTCCTCTCGACATATCCCCAATCTTTCTCCTCCACCCACGTCTCACTCAATACCATCACATCCCATTCCTCCAGTCCCCTCCAAAAACCTTCATCCTTCCTCTTTACCCCCGCTACGTTCCAGAACGCCACCCTCCACATCCCCCCTTCCTTTCCCCTCTCCCTCATCCTTCCCCCTTCCCATTTCATTCGTTTCCCTGCCCCTCACACCATTTCTCCCTTAACTCGTCCCACCTTCTTATCTTCCCGTCCACCCACATTTTCAAATACCCCACCTGCACTTTCCTTCCCCCCCCCTTTCCATTTGTGCCTCTCTTTCTATCTTCCATTTTGCTCTCCGCTCCTCCTCGGTGAGGTCGTCCTCTACCCTTTCCCTTCTTCCCCTCAGTTTTTTCTTCGCATCCATCACCTTCCTCTTCTCCTCCCTCCCCTCCAACCTTACTAGCACCATTCCACTCCCCTCCTTTCCAACTCTTCCTATTCTCACCACCTCCTTTATTCCCTTCACCCCAAATCCCATCCTTTCCCATAGTTTCTCAACTTCCTCCTTCACCTCCTTCCCTTCCAACCCCAACCCCCTTATCACCACATTGTTTCTTCTCACTTCCCTTTCTTTCTTGTCCTGCATGACCTCTATTCTTCTAACTCTCACCCTCCATTCCTCTTGTCCTTCCCCCCTCAACCCCTCCCCCCACTCCCTCTTCTTTCCTTTTCCCACCGCCCTACCTTCTCCATCACCTCCTCCATCCTCCTATCCCATTCTTCTATCTTCCCTAGCTTCTCCACCAGGCCTCCTCTCCTCACCCTTTCTTCCCTCATCTCCTCCTCCCATCTCCTCCTTTCCTCTCTCCACTCCTCCTCACTTCTTCTTCTGTCTTCCCTTTCTTTCTTCATCTACTTCCTTTCCTTCCTCATCCCCTCCCTCTCCTTCCTTATCTACTTCTCCATCGCCCTTCTCTCTTCCCTATCCCTTCTCATTTCCTCCCTCATCCTCCTCATCTCCAACATCATATCCCTTATCATTCCCTCCAGCGATTCCTCTTCTTTTTCTCCCTCCTTCCTCCCTCCTTTCCCTCCATTTTCCGGGGACCTCCACGTCTTCGAGCTCCTCTTGAATCCTCCTACTTTATCCTGCTCCATTGCTCCAGTGTCTTCCTCTCTCTCCCTCTTCCTTCCCCCCATAGAGTCTAAGCTTCCTACGCTACTCTCACTGTCCTTTCTAGATCTACCTTCGTTTGCCGTCTTTCCCATTTCTTTTTGTCCCCTTTTTTTCGCCTCCATCTCTCCTCTTCTTCTCTCTCCCCTCTCTCCTTTCTTCCCCTTTCCCACTTTTCTTGCCCTGTGACCCTTTTATCCTACCCTCTTATCCTTTTATCCCCTGTACCTTTGATCCTTTCCTTTCTCCTCGTCTTTCCTTACCCCTCTAGCCTTCTCTGTTTTTCAAATTTCCCGCCTTATCACCAGCTCGTCACTCCTGCTTCACTCTTCTCCCACCTGCGCCACTACCTGTCACACTCCGCGTTCCTTCCCGCCTTTTTTCGCCTATCTCCACCTAACCTCCCAAGCCTCCCTTATCCCTCCCGTATTTCTACTACCACCTAACACCGTCCCTTTCCCTTTATCTCCCGACCCTTCCTCAACTCCCCTCTGCCTTTCACTCCACTTTCCACTCTACCTCACCACCTCACTCGCCTTTCGCTCCAGCCACACACTCCACTCACTCTTACGCCCAGCTATCACGCACGCGACCGGAAACGGAAGTCCCCATGTAAGTAGTAATACAAGGCGCTTTCTAACTCGGGTGTGCTGAGGGGGAGCGCGGGGCGGGGGGAAAGTGAAGGCGCGCGGGGTCTGCGAGGAGAGGAAGACAGGTTGCGCGCGCGCCACGGAGTGGGGGATCGTCAGAAATTTTTCAGAGGGAGGCATTGACCGCCGAAAAAAATCTCTTTCAGAACTTGGCCCACCCGAAAATTTTTTCAGTCCTAACCCAGGGTGGGGACTGTCCTAGATTTTTTTTTTCCAACACAGAGGAATAATTTATTTTTATCGGATGATGTTTCGGGCAATGTCGACGTTTGACGAACCACATATTCGGAGGGTGGGAAAGAGACGGTGCATCCCCTTTAAAGCTAACTTCTAGGAGGGAAAGAGACACCACTACATAGGGGATAGAATCACATGCATTCTAAAGCTAACAGTATTTCAAAGCGTTCCGATTTAACATCGCCGCGTATCGCGCGATCTCGCGTAATTCGACTCCTCTGGAGCGGCCGTCCAGGGTGATGTCACTTGGCAGCGCGAATCATAGAAAGAATTATGCAGCGTCAGCAAATCTTAAAGTTAGGTGGCAAGGAGGACGATGGGTAAATAAAATTGAGAAATTATATACCTTTATGATATATATTGTTACAAATCATAAAATTAAAAGAATATAATTTATCATTTTTTACTACGAGCATCATCCACAATATGATTGAAAGTACAATCACATTTTATTCTAAAGCTAACAGTATTCTAAAGCGTTCCGATTTAATGTCGCAGGGTCTCGCGTGATCGTATGGAACTTGAGTCCCCTGGAGCAGCTGTGCAGGGTGACGACATTTGACAGCGTGAAGAACGCTCGAATCATAGAAAGAATTACAGTGGACGCTCGATAATGTGCCGCAGTCGGGGCTCTAGAGGCGGTGTTTTCTCAGAAGCGGCATATTAACGAGAGCCAATGTAACGCGCGCTCTCCCCATAACTCTCCTGTTTTCTTTTCCGTGATGGCTGCCCCCTACCAGAATACTCTTAAGGTGCGTCACACTGATGCGAGAAAAAGAAAAAACACATTCACGTATATGTATTGCTTGCGATTGCTTGCGAACTCCAGTGTGGAGGCACCATTAAGGGTTAGCATTCATTGGCTCGCTGAGCGTGAGAGAAAGGGAGGTGCACACACGCGTGCGAGTAATGCGTGTGAGCTGGGGCGTTCCTAACGGCACTTTAAACAGCGGCATATTATCGAGCGTCCACTGTATGTGGTGTCAGCAGAAATTTTTTTCCATACCAATATGTGATGGAAATTTTTCCCCAACACAGAGAAATAATAATATATGTGGGAAGTGAGTGTTGCGTGTGTGTGCGTGTGTGCATGCGTACATGTGCGTGTATGTGTGAGCGGCGTGCGTCGTTTCGAGAACGCTTTGTTACTAGGCGCGTGGGGTGTGCCTCGAGGACCCGAAGCGTTGCAGAGGTTTCGCGAATCTTCGAGACGTGTCTGGAAGCCGTGGCAAATGCGAATCGCGGCCGAGAATATAACAGGAGCGCCCAGCGACGACACGCTCTCTTTTTGGTTAGCATTGTGAATCGCGAGGACGTAGCGTCCAGCCCTTCGGCACATTGTAGTAATTATTCCTAAGTGTGTTATTAATAAACTATCCTAAAACCTCTAATCAGATCCCACAATTTTGGGGGCTCGTCCGGGATCGATAGAGTCTAACCTGGACAGTAATGTGTGAAGTCGTGAAGTCACGTAGTGCGTTCGTCAACCGTGATCACACTGTCGATGAGTGTGAAAAAACTGAAAGTCGTGGAATTGAAAGAACGGTTAAGAACGGTTAGATCTGCAAACGAGTGGAACACGAACGGAATTATTGGCGAGGCTAATGAACGCCACTGGTGATACGCGAGGTGTTACTAACCAGTGTGACGCGCAATTTGTCGTAGACAGGTGTGATCCGCGAAGTGTAACTAGCGAGAGCAACGCGCAAATTACTGCTAACGGTGGCGAAGTTGTCGCCATGGATAACCAACATGAAGCCGCGGATACCCAGAGGGAAATGGTCCTTCTTAGAAGAGAAAAGGAAGTGGCCGAGCATGCACTGGAAGTTGCGCGACGCAAAATCGAGGTCATGCGACAACTGCAACAATTATCAGTGACGGTCCAGGCCATTCCACCGACACCATCCGTATCACAGCCATCGGTGCAAAAAGAGCGACAACCAGTGAGCGGGCGGCAGAAGATCTCGGAAATGGCGGAACTGTTGGGTTACTTCGACGGAAGCGGCAACCAGTTCGAACAGTGGGAGAACAGGCTAAGATTGTTGCAAATGACGTACGAGTTGTCACCAGATGCCTGTAAAATTTTGGTTGGGATGCGACTGAAAGGGAGAGACCTTGAGTGGTTCCATTCGAAGCCCAGCTTCATACAGATGCCCGTCGATGAATTCCTACTGGAACTACGAGGAATGTTTTACCACCGACCAAGCAAAGCGATGAGGCGGAAGACATTTGAAGAGCGAATGTGGAAGAAGGGTGAATCATTCAAAGAGTATTACCACGAAAAAGTGATACTCGCGAACAACGTACCGGTAGAGGAGGACGAAATACTGGATTGCGTCATCGACGGAATTCTGGACCCAGTGTTAAGGGACCAAAGTAGGAATACTAGGAGAGTTCTAACCCAAATTTGAGTTTCAAGGCCACGATAAGGATTTTCCCCCCGACCTTGAAACTCAAATTTGAGTTTCAAAGTCAGCGGAAAAAAACTCTCCGCGGGCGGCGCGTGACCGGGCGGCGCGTGACCGGGCGGCGCGTGGCCGGGGCGGCGGGGCGGATGACGTCATCGAGATCGGGCGGCAGCGGATGACATCATCGAGATGGCGGAATGGTGGGGGGGTTATAGCGCGAGGACCGATATATCAAATCAATCGATAACCGAAACGATACCGAAACCGCCGCATCGAGGAGGAGTGCCTGACTGTCGGTAAGGAAGGAAATATTAATTTAAAATATTAATATAAATGAAAAAACAGAATCTATGCGATGGGGCTCGAACTCAAGACCTCCGCGGTACGAGTCAGCCGCCTGACCAACTCCCCCAACGTCGGCTCTCTAACATCAGTCTTTAATGAATGATACATATGCCAAGCGTCACCAAGCATTCGTTTTTCATCGGATAACGTCGGGAAAGATCGGCTTTTTAAACACTGCGTCTTCGGATAGATGGGAAAGAGAGAGCATGCATTTTAATGCTAAAATTCTGAGGGAGGGAAAGAGACAGCACTACGTGGTGGTACAATCGCATGCATTAGGAGGGAAAGAGACAGAGCATTATTTTAAAGCTAAATTCTAGGTAGGGAAAGAGACAACACTATTTAATGGTATAATCGCAAGCATTCTATAGATAGTAATTGTTTTCAAATGATTTTCAATCATGTAACTTGAGCCATGCCCTCAAGGATAAAAGTTTCGACACGCGCCGAATGTAATATAATACCTGTGGGAACGTTGACTCTTAGAATTATGCGGTGTCAGCAGAAATTTCCTCGGATGATTTTTTTGCGCTAATTTGTTAAGAAATTTCCTCGGATGATTTTTTGTGTGCTAATTTGTTAAGAAAAATATAATATAGAAAGAATATAATAATAAAATATTAAATATTAAAAAAAAATAGGAAAAAAATTTTCTCTTAAATCTTAAAATTAGACGGTGAGGAGGATTACGGGAGAATAAAATTAGGAAAACGATATATGTTTATGAAATTTAATTTTAAAATTCAATAATTATAATAAAAAAGGAAAAAGTTTTAACACAAATATAGAAAGAATATAAAATAAAAATAAAAAATAAAAAAGAATATATATATAAAAATATAAAAATCTAATATTAGAGTGAGGGGGGTGATGATGAGGGGGGCGGTGGTGAGGGGGGCGATGATGGTGGCTCCGGTGATGGTGGTGATGAGGGCGATGGGGACCGCGGCACCCAATATGGTGCCCACCTGATCTGGCCGGGGGGAGGGCTGCGCTGCCGCAACCGCACCGCTATGGGGCCAATCACCGGTCCCACCCGCTGCATCTGCACCTCTCGGGGCACAATCTGATGAGCGCGTGCCTCAACATCTGCCAGCCATTCTCGCATAATGCGAAGTGGTATGTCCTATAACATAGACACAAACATTGATATAACACTGCTACATTAAACATAATAAACATGAAACACACAAAACAATGCAAGGTATTACATACCACTAGAGGCGGCGGCGGTGGCGGCGAAGGCACCAGCGGCGGTGATGGCGGCGGCGACGGCTGCGGCGACGGCTGCGGCGACGGCTGCGGGGACCCCCAATCTGACGACCAGATGGGCGACGGCGGCGGGGGAGGCGACGGTGGCGGTGATTGGGAGTTCTGGAAAAATAGAAAACCCACGATTTAATACTGACATGAATGTCTGATTTTAATAGCACTTGGTTTAAAAAAAAGTTAACCGCGGTAAATGATAAAACATTGTTCAGTACATACCTCAGGGTCGCACTCCGGCGCTATCCGTGATAATCCCATTATACTAAAATTGTTGCACAAAAACTGTTAATAAGACTGTCTGTCTTCAAATCTTTGAATGCAACTGGTCTCGCTGCATCTCCTGGGTCTCGCATGTTAACTCCCATCTTGAAATCGAGAAGTGCGTAGCTTTGCAAAAGTAAGATGTTGTTGTTCTCCACCTTTATTTTCGCTGACCATCCTCCTCCCCGTGTCCTTATCTTCTTCTTCGCTGACCATCCTCTCCTTATTCACACGCATCTTCTTTCTTCTTTGACACATCATTCGACTAGATTACACCACTTTAATCGCATATCCATCAGTTATTGAACGGGTGTTGGACGTGAATCGATCGACTTTGATCATGTACTGAACATGATTCGAACGGCTTGGAACGTACATCGAACGTGATTCGAACGGCTTGAAACGTACATCGAACGTGATTCGAACGGCTTGGAACGTACATCAAACGTGAATCGAACCATTTCTCAATAATTGCAACCATCGTCTTAATCTAGCATACATCATATTTAGGAAGTTGGTTTAGGGAGGGTGAAGAAAATTATACGCATTAAAAAATGATTATATTTATTTATGAATTTCTCTCTGATGTTTAGTCCACCAGTTGAATATTTTAAATACATTTTGCAAGGCACAGTGCTTTGCGTGTCTGCCACATCGCAGAGTATCAACTACATTTAGCTTATTTAGAGATTGTATATCCTCGTAGTCAATGTCCAGCGTCTCGATGATCACGTCCGCTCTCGTACTTTCATCGAGGAAATCCGCAAGCCATTCGCGTTTCTGCAGCCCTTTAACGTACACGACATGGCACGTGTCATCTTCTTCGTCGATCGCATCAGCTACAGCTTTCGTAATTAGCTGTTTAGCCATACTGTATGGAACTTCTCCATCGTCCCAGCGTAGCCCATGATGTTTCGTCGTCAACCATCGGATGCTTGATTTGTCAGATTTCGTAAGAAGATATTGCGGCATCGAACTCCGAAAAATATAATGCGAGAGAATTGTTCCCTTTCGCAGGACAGCCACTTCCTTGACGACAAATCTTCCATCGACGATGAACCCTTGCATGTCAACAAATGTTGGCGTAGACATTATCGACACAATTTAGAGGCCCGCTCGCTTCCAAGACAGATGGGGGAATGCAGTCTTTCTCGTAAAGCATCTCGATTTTCATGATGAAATTTTCTTTTGGTACAAATTTAACACAGGAGAGGGCAGGCAATTTAATTCATTTTGCGCACCACGTTTGTCAGCGGATTGTATTCAACCACCCGATCGTGCAGAATCAGACAATAAGCCGTAGTATTTGCCGGTACGTTCTCTTTACACTCGAATTCTATGCGCACATCCACGGTGCCGCTTTTAACCGACTCATTTTGTCGCGAACAATCAATCACCACGAAGGGACCAAATTCCAAAAATTCGGCCACGGTGAATAATCCATCGCTACAGTTGTAATATGATTTACGGAATTGTGTGTACATGTGAAACAAGATGGCATGCTTATCCATGTCAAAGTCCACCTGCATGTCATCATATGGGTGAAAATCCGAGTTGAGAAAAGCTTTTACATTGGTTAATTTGCATTTGTCGAACATAGTAGCATCTTTGGACATATCATTCTTTCGATCAGTCTGTAGAGCAAGGATAATGACACGCGGCTTCTCCAATTGCGCAGATGCCTTCACGGCCCATGAGTGCTTGGTCGTGCTCTGTAAGAGAGGATACTCGTACATATCCCACGATTGAAAACAAATGCTCAGGTTTCGTCCACTGTCCAAAGTACGTAGCAACGATAGCTTATTAACGTCGTTTAGCGTCACATGAGGCATCCGCCATTGTACTTTAACTAATTGAATTTCTGGTTCCAACATCGGCGATCCAATTAGAACATTGTTATCGTTGCGCGATCGTATTAAAATCAATTCGTGACGCACATTAATAATAATGTGTTTGTAGTCCTCGCAAAATCCCAACCAATATTTCAGTGGGATACAAAAATTGAAATGATTTTTCACTTTTAGCCCATCGCGTCGTTTCAAGCCCCATCCGGCATTCTCCATATTTTTGTCTTCGCCAGATGTCAGCGATACATAGTTTTTCAACGTGCTAGTTATTCCAACGTTTCTGTTGCGATCAATTTCCACACCATTCAGCTCATATCGAATTTCATCGAATAAGAACGCCATGCAATTATTTCCCAATGTCACCGTTAATTTATCGTTTGGTTTATTTATCTTCAATTTTCCCTCCACATAGAGGAAACTTTCGCACGGTAATGTGTATAAATCCTGCTGTTGTATGGGTATTCTTATCTCATCGCTGTAACCAAACGTTGTGTTGACATATGGGTTGTATGTGTGAGTCTCGAGCTTGACGATGCGATCATCAAACGTCGGCTTCCCTCCAATGCTTAGAATGTCAACCATTTTTCAACTTAATTGCACACGGTGAATCCCAAGGATTTCAAAAATGCAATGTTTGCAGCAGTGAGTCTCTTCTTTTTAGCGTGATCAGAGCTGTTGTTGTTGTTGTTGCTGTTGTTGTTGTTGTTGTTGTTGTTGTAAACAATTTGGTTTGGAAGAAACGAGTTTCTGGAGTCGTTCAACACAAGCATCTCTTTCGTTCACACCACACGTATTATCGTTGTCGCCGTCGTACGTGCAATCTGATGGTAATCTCTTCACCTCGAAAATCGAGCAGTCGTCCGTCTTGATCCACAACCCGTATCGTTAGATCCGTAACGACCCGTGCGGTGATTGGAAGGTAAATGATCTGCGCGGGCGTTTCCGATATCTTATATCCAGGTGGGACTCTCGGAGAAAATTCATGTATCGTATGTACGCGCATTCCATTGTTGTACGCACCAGCGATAGCGCTGCATTCAACGCGAATAATGTTCACGTTCATGATATTAATCGGATCGTCTGATTCGTGCCACCGCCCTGGTTCCAACACCCGATTCGTCGAGAATCCTAGTAGCGATCCAATGTTATTGCGCTTCGTAAAGTCTATGATGAACGAGCAGTACAGCTCGCTTTTCATGGTATTGTTGTTGGGACGCAACACTATAGGATACACATCACCATCGTTAGCATCGGTGCCGCCGACATTTTTAGGATACCGCTCGAGTAATCGCTGTCTCAAATACTTGGCAATGGCGTCTAGTTCGTAGGAGCCGTGGGGAATCGTAATGTATTCAGGAGTGGTGTGGATGCTGTTGCTGATGTCATAATTTGCGGTGAAGTAGAATTTATCATTGCTCGAGTCGATGTTTGGTATTGTATGATAAGTTTCAAAGGTTGTTAGACCAAGCTCGTAATCATCGTCGCTCAAATCTATGGGTGGAAAGTAGCTCACCGCGAGGGTGCTACTCTTGCCGGTTAGAGTGAACGTTAGTGACATATTCCAAGCTGTACGACTCGATTAGTACTGAATCAGAGTGGTGGGAAGTCAATCCTTAAATTTGGTGCCGATCGTTTGTAGAAAGCGTAGACATAGTTGCCCGCAATTGCTTTGATCGTACTTCTGATAAGCCGTTCGATTGTATTCGATTTTCATAGCATCTTTGTCCAGATATTGTACCAATTCCTTAGGCGGCCGAAGATTCCCGAAGCTGTCGAAATATATAGCTCGACATCCTCTCTTCGCATACGCTACCCAATGAGTTCCCGACCCCTCGACATTGTCCAAATTTATGATACCGCTCTCGTTTCGACGTACTCCTCCGGCTGGTAGCGCGTTGCGCATAAAAACACCTCTAAAGAATGGAATATGCATACGTTTTGCCAACTCAGCCAATTGCACATCGGTAGTTACGCCCACAGGCATTTTTATTTTCTTTTCGACGTTTTTTTTTTTCGTTTCGATATTCCCTGTCCGCGCTTGTACGGTGTGAGATAAAGTCCGTGACCTTCCATGGAGCGATTATGACGCTGCATTTCCTGCAGCTGATGTTGCGCCGCCTTATTATCGTTTACCACCTTGGCTATCCCCGCCGCTCCACCAGCTAATGATCCGAGAACACCTAGCAGCGGGAGAAGTGGTAATATGCCACCCCGTTTTGCCACCGGAAGAATCCGCTTTTTCGATGCTCTCTTCGTAGTTTTGCGGGATTTTGTTTTCACCCCCATTCCGATTTTCGTCTTGGCCTTCATAGCTGCCCAAACAGCTGTAGCAGCACCTCTTTCACCCAGAGTCGAGTCTCGCGCAACGATGCGTTTTCGCGCTTTGTCAGCGAGTACGTTATCTGCCGCGTGCCTTTCGTCGAGGTCGTTGCTACGCGTATACGCAATATCGTGTTCGCGACACGCGGCGTCCAACGGATTGATACCTTGATCCCCTCTAGCCAAGCGTTTTGCCAGATGAGTTCCTGGACCACAAAACTGATATCCAGGAATATGTAATTCGAAAGGTAGCGCGTTTATCGCCCGATTTAACAAACCACGACCTTTCTTCACTCTCGTTGGCGACATTCACCACAGTTTTTAATCAATGGTGCTGGACCGTCGATATGCGTTCGCTGCCAGGGGCGATTATAATGTTCCAAGCACCGACGACACTGCTGCACCTCAGAATCGGCTTTTATATGCTTGGGGAGCCTGTCCCACAACTGATCAATGTGTCTTTCAAACTCTCTGAGTAGAATAATCTTTGGTATATATTTCAACTGCTCAGAGGTTAGGTCTCGAATATTGCAATTATCCGACAGGATCAGAAGCATTTTGAATACTGAGGTGTTTTCGCTTCGGTGCGGACTTATAAATAGGAGGTGTCGTCGCTCCGAAAATCAGTTTTCACAGTTCACATCGAGGATGCGATTCGTGCGACAACCTGTAAGGATACGCGTGACAAATTTTGACGATAAATGGGAAATGATGTCATCGAAATCGAAGCGTAGACACGGTAGCATGCTACCAAACACTATCCGCTGCCTCATTTGCGGTCCATCGAATTGTGGAAAAACCAACGTGTTGGTGAGCTTGTTGGAAAGCCCACACGGCGTCCGCTTCGAGAACGTGTACGTGTATTCCAAGTCGTTGCAACAGCCGAAATATCAATATTTGGAGAATTTATTGACTCCGATGGATGAAATTGGCTACTTTACGTTTTCGAATAACAGTGACGTCATCCCACCGAGCGAATCGCTTCCGAATTCTATTTTTGTCTTTGATGACGTGGCATGTGACAAGCAAAATACGATACGAGAGTACTTTGCAATGGGGCGTCACTCGAACGTTGACTGCTTCTATCTCTGTCAGACGTATGCAAAGATTCCCAAACATCTTATACGCGACAATGCGAATCTGTTGATTCTGTTTAAGCAGGATGGTACCAACTTGAAACATGTATACAACGATCACGTAAACACCGATATGTCATACGAGGATTTCTGCGCATTGTGTCGTAATTGTTGGCAACGAGAGTATGGTTTCGTGGTAATAGACAAGGATAGCGCGATGTCCAATGGACGTTATAGAAAGGGATTTAACGAGTTTGCCATACCGTGAGATGGTCAATCGCTGTCAACACTTCGATGAGAAAGCAACGTCTGCGGTACAACGATGATGATTGATATCGATAGTCTGGAGGTTAAGGACCGCGAGAGGATAGCGAAGGAAATTGCAAAAACTAGTGCAGCCATTCGCAAGAAACACTTGGCTTTGAAGACTGGCAAGATGGAGGAAGATATCGCGTTGGAGAGATACTTTAAACCTATCGTCGAACCCTTGAAACATATAGTAGAAAATACCACAGAGGCAGACACATTATCGCCAGTGAGCATTGACGATGAAGAGAATGAAACATTAACGCCTAAAACAAAAATCCGTCCGAAATGGAACACGTCGACGTTGAAGAGAAAGAGGAAATCGCGCGCGTCATCGGATTATTCACTCGTAACCTCCACACGAGTTCAATCGAAGCGAAAACGACAGAATACTACGTTAAACGAGCCTCCGGTCCCTATCACGCCAATAAATACAATTCCTTCTGTACAATTGCTCTCAACCAATGATGATGATTATGATGATGACGTTTTCGAAACTTCTCCCAATGAGTCATTTGCGACATCTATTAGACAACAACTTCGAACATCCGAGGGGCAAGAAACGCTTCGCAATCATTTCGGTCCGCTGGGGCAAAAATACATGGATGTAATCCTAAGTAGGGATGGAGATAAGGCTATAGACTATGTGTATGGTGTATACTTTGCCAATAATAAGATGATGCTTGGGAATAAGGCATTCGATATGGACAAGGATGATAATATACTCATCGATGGTGTAAGATACAAGGGAACGCCCGGCCTTTACGAACTGATTTTCAAGAGAATTCCAGACGATGCTGTATACACCGAGGCCGATAAACAAAAATACAAAAGTATACTGCTTGCGACGAACACCCACAGACGCGATCATGGTGCTCGCAATCGCATATTGAGCAACAAGGGATACAAGTACAAACATATAATTGCACCGCTACTCCCCCGTTCATCATCATCTAGAAAGGCAGGCAAAGGTCTAAGGACACCACGACTCATGACGGTAAACGATAACAAGATCGATTACGTGCACTGGGACGATCCCAACGAGCTGGTTGATAGACTTAGATTGCTCATTGCTTCGCGCGCGGCAGGTCACACGGGTCTCGATAACGAAATCACATCCATCGAGGAAGAACTTCGCGAGGCGGGTCATATTGTATAAATTAAACCGCACGCTGATGACGCGCACTGTATGGATCGAGATGCCGATCAACAAATTTGGGGTGTCGCTCGAGAAGAGTGGAACAGCTGGAATGGACTACTACAAATGGAACGGTTTGCTTCGAAATTACATGCGAGATAACGCTCTTTGCATGACTGGTGTTGACTTTGATGCAAAATCATGCAAGATACGACGGGTAGCGCAACCCACAGCTGACACCGATGCAGTCAATAAACTGTATATGGAAAAGAGTATTAAACTTTTGAGAGAGCAACAGGAAGAATTAGAGAGGAAGCTGGTCGTGTTTCAGAGAGATATGCTGACGTTGCAAAACAGCGTTCAAAAGATATCGCAGGCGTCGAATTCTATCCCGCAGCAGCGCTGCGAAGGAGAATCGTGCGAGACGGTTGATCTTGCTCCCGCACCGATGGGGAGCACATAATGCACGTACATGATAATTATCGCATCATTCGTGTCGAAGACACCTCTGTGATCAAACATGCCACCATTATCGACATCCAAGAGTAAAGAAAACCATGGTCGCAAGAAGCGACAACTCGTTGAGGAATTGCACGCTCCAGCTCGAAGACATTTCCCGCGGAGGCGCGTCATAGTGCACGGATACGACGATCTGTGGCAAGCTGACGTTGTAGAAATGCGTCCTTACTCGCGATTCAACCAAGGTCACCACTACATACTCACCGTCATCGATGTGTTGAGCAAGTATGCCTGGGCGATGCCGTTGAAGACTAAAAGTGGCGCTGAGGTGACTAAAGCGTTTGCAAAGATATTTAGAGATCGATATCCGAAAAATTTGCAAACCGATCAAGGAAAAGAATTTTACAACGCTGATGTGCAGAAACTATTGGCAAAGCATGACATTAATCATTATTCGACGTATTCGGTGATGAAGGCCTCCGTCGTGGAACGTTTCAATCGAACTTTGAAGAACAATATGTGGAAAATGTTTACGCTCAATGGAACCTACAGATGGATCGATTCGCTATCAAGTCTTCTCGCAGAGTATAACGCGCGAAAACATAGAACCATCAAGATGCGTCCTTGCGATGTTACCCCTGCGATCGCCGACAAGCTGCTAGCCACCGTGTACAACAACGTAAAGATCGCCGCTCCAGCGAGATTCAAGTTGGGCGAGTTTGTTCGCGTGAGCAAATTTAAAACCATCTTCGATAAAGACTATACGCCGAATTGGACAACGGAGGTGTTTAAGATAGCCAAAGTACAAACAACTGATCCCGCGACGTATCTGCTCGTCGATTCCTGTGGAAAACCTGTTGCCGGAGGATTCTACGAACATGAGCTGCAACGCGTCACCGATCCTGATGTGTATCTAGTGGAAAAAGTCTTACGTAGGAAGGGGGATAAGGTGTACGTCAAGTGGTTGGGGTTTGATAAATCGCACAATTCTTGGATAAATAAAAATAATGTATTGTAAAAAATAATAATACATGATTCAATAAATACAATGATACATATACATGTGTGAACAATTTTTTTATACAATAATTCTACCATTTATATATTACACAATAAATACAATAGTTTCTATTTCACAAGGGTATATTATAATGTCCCCAGGGCAGAGTGTCGGTCGAATCAGGTACGATATATCGCTTGTCATCGTGCGGACTTAGAGCGATTTTGGATTCCGAAATGGTGTACACTTTGTGCAATTTAGACCGTATGCACGATTGTCTGCGAACCATTTCGATCTCCCTTTCCAAGCACTGCGCGTAGTCGTCGAAAGTTATCGTTCTGGCTATGACGTTGGTCTTGACGCCTTTCGCTTTCTTCGTATCTTTTTTACCGTCTACGCGAAGTGCATACATTTTCGCTCTAAGACCTACGAATTCGGTCATTATCGCACCGTTATTTTCGTCCTTCATCAGCCCTGGAACCTTCTTATTTAAGCGCGGCATATTATATACATTGTCGATGGGATAATCGCTGGTGTCGAATCTGTCGATATTGTGCTTCATAGATTCATAGATATCGTCGCATCGAATATGATAAATGAGGCTGTCTGTGTCTGTGTATAGAATTTTACAATTTGTTCCATGCTTGGGCGACATGTACTCGTGGTGAAATTCGTACAAACAAATTTTTGATATGTCCAGAATGCACATACCCACGTATATCGGTTTGTTGAATTTCACCTCGAGCTTTCGCAATTCAACAGCTATTAATTTTTCCGAAAAAACACTTCGGCTGTGGAAATTCGGTTTCGCGATCATTGCCTCCGCGCCATATCGCCCATCCCAATGCGTTAAGAGTTTTACATCCACATAATTTCGCACATTTTCCATAGTTTTACCAAATACCGCGTTGTTCATCAATTTGTACAAATTTTTTTCAAAGTCGTTTGTCGCGCTTGTTCTGAACCGTGTGTTGAGTTCGATGTAATCGCGGAGCCAGGGTGATTGAGCGAATTGAAGCACGCGGTGTATCTTTGTAATACGAAGACCGTGACGCATGCACTGCTGCAGGTTGCGATAATGAATAACGTAACGCTGCTTATCGTATACCGTCGCGAGTAACTTGTCTTGTTTGCTGCCGGGTGGTTTGGCACGCGTCGGACAGAACGGTAGATCGGCATGAATGTTGTGCAGACGTTGCGGATATTCCAGATCTACCTCGAGAATGTATCCCGTGGGCGAATCGACTGGGATTGAAGACACGTTAAAATTTGCGACATCTTCGACCCATTGAAATTTAGCGTACGGCAGAGGCTGACACATTGCCCATCCATACAAATTGTTCACGTCAAAGTACATCAAGTACGATGACTCTTCCGATACGTCGTAAGATGGCATGTACTTGTTATTGGCATGTGCGTATCTTCCAGAACATTGACTTAAACCCCCACGTATACCGCGTTCGACAAACATGACCATATCGACGTCTGTGAGCAATTCGAACGTAATTTTGGTATGTTTTAGCATAGCATCCCATGTGAAACCAGGTAAAGTGTAATAATGCGCTGAATCTAATCCGTAGCTCTTGATACAACTTTCGCGAAAATTTTCAAAAATATCTGCCAATAACAAGACATCTGTCTTCAAATACAAATCGCTGTATTTGCCCAAGGTTCTAATCTCAAAACGCTGCCAGACAGTCTCGGCGTGCGCGTAATCGCTCTCGGATACAGTCTCACCCGTTAACGAACTGTAGAATGATTCGCGCGGTGGCAAGCATGGGTCCTGCAGCTTGTTCGCGCAATCAAGGTATTCGTACGGAAAGACACCCTTTCGCCTCAATAAATTAAAATCCTCGGTGGATAATGTTTGAAATTGGGATCGTAAAATTTTTAATTGATCTGTGCTAAGAAAAGATGCTAATTTGTCGAGACTGGTGTTGAGAAATTTGTACGAATCAATGAATCGCAATTTAATACAATTTCGCGAGTCTGAATCAGCCGTATCTTGAACATTTTTTGTGAAAGAAATATACTTTTCTTTAGTTATGGGCAACACGTCAACGTGACCTTCGAAAGCGGTTGCTATTTCCTCGATAATGAAATGCGAATCGTAGCCTGATAAATTATGGAAAACTATGGGGATGTAAAACGCATTTTTATAATTTAAATTGCACTCCGAATGTGCTGGGCCTCTAAACCGTCCGGAGAGATGACAGTGATCGCGAACTCGTACATCGCTAGCCTCGAATGGTTCTTCGCAAATATGACAATGTGAAGCATCGCGAAATGTGGTCCACTGTTCGGTGGTTAAATCCAGCATGGGAACATTACTAGTCAAGATGGGTTTAGCGAAGTTTGCAAAATTGCTAAGTTCGTTGACGAACCATGAAACACAATCCGCGTCGCGGCGACATCGATACACCGATAGCGATGTATCGTACGAGCAATGCATATAATATGCTATGCTGTGCACTTTATGGTGCTGGTACTTGTGTAATTTATTATCACCCATTCGATTGTCCTCCGTTTTCTCAATGATACACTCTAAATCTGCATACACCACAAAGGGGAGCCGCTCCTTCATGCAGTGGTTGTTGAAGCTGAGGAGATTTTCGCCTTCGCTGGGCAGCAGGATGGCACAGTCGTTCATTTGCCCACAATCCACTGTATGGACCTCCAACGTCTCGACACAGCTGAAGTAATGCATGCAGCTGTAAAAACAAAATTTGTTTTATTTTTTTTATTTAATTTTTTTTCACGATGCATTTCATAAGTTTCTATACATACCGATCGCAGATGAATTTCTTTCCATGGTGTCTACTCAGCTGCGCGCTCACCAGTCGGGACAAGTTCTTGATCAGCACAAAGTGCCCTACATCGCCGTGCTCTTGATTTGGTGTGTAGAGCAAGTTTACGTGCCGATCCCTCTTTTGATTGGTGAGACGCAGTGGAAAGACTGTTGGCCCCTTCTTCTTCTTCTCCATCTCAAAGCTGTAGACGTTGATTGAGATTTCATTCAGCCGTTCAAACTTTCCAATCTGTGCTAGAGACATTGGGAACTCAATGCCCTGGAGATTTAGCACCAATGTATAAGGCGGGTATGAACTTGGACGATCGGTATGCCGTTCAGCAGGATGGAGAGCTGCAACCACTGCCCACGCGAAACACGCATTATCCTCGGATTGCACACTGATCGTTGCCTTCTTCGACAACAATTCCCGCGGCAACTTGTGGTGGCACCCGGCGCGCAGCGGATTATACTTGTTGACATTGACTGTCAGGTTGAGAATTCTCGTCAATGCCCATCCGCTGTCACGTTCCTGGAACTCTTCCAGCGATGCCAGGGTAGGTTCGACGATGCATCGCTGATACCACTCCTGCAGATCGGATGTGTGGAAGAGTTCGCAGTTTCGGGTGTTGATGCTCTTGCAAGTACGTTTATCGCCCGCCACAAATTCACCGTTGAACACCGTGTTCACTTTGAGGTTTCGATGTTTCCGCAAAACGCTCCACACATGCTCCAACACAATGGTCCCCGCATTCTGGAGGAAGTTGCGCGGCTCGATGTAATTCGAATTTAGCACGGCACCAGTTAATACGCGGGTATCGAACGCAGTGTCTATTTCGCGCCACAAAAGTCCTGTGTTCGAATGTCCTGCACCTTCGCGCACGAAACGTCCGCGCAACGAATGTTTCAGTCCTTCGAGTCGCGCGATTCGAGCAACCAACGATTGTCGAACACCAATCGATAATCGGGGACGTTTCACTCGGCTGTGTTCTTCCAACGATTCGATGCACTCGTTGCACCGTTCTTCCCACGCGAGGTACTCTTCCTGCGAAATCAATCGTGCAGATTGATCCAATAATTGGCGTTCTACTTGCGCGAATTCTCCCATGATTGTAAATGGAATGTAAATGTAGTATGTTTTTTTTCCCACGCAACACGTTGCAACGATTTGAGGCTTTGTACAGTTTGGAGCTCGCTTTTATACCCACACCACGATTTGCTCTTTCTGTCTAACTCTTTTGGCGTACCTCCTCCCCCCAAAAGATTGCATGTAAAAAGCCGATTCGTTCCAACATGGTTCTATGCAGTTTCTGCTGATAAAGCATAATTCTTTCTATGATGGACGCGTATGTCTAACTCTTTTGGTGTACCTCCTCCCCCCAAAAGATTGCATGCAAAAAGCTGATTGGTCCAAACATGATCCTATGCAATTTCTGCTGATACAACATAATTCTTTCTATGATTCACACGTATGACGAATTAGCGCGCGAGATCATCCGAGGAAATTTCTGCTGACATCGCATAATTCAAAGGTTCAACGTTCCCACAGGTATTATATTACATTCGGCGCGTGTCGAGTCTTTTATATTTGAGGGCATGGCTCAAGTTACATGATTGAAAATCATTTGAAAACAATTACTATCTATAGAATGCTTGCGATTGTACCATTAAATAGTGTTGTCTCTTTCCCTACCTAGAATTTAGCTTTAAAATAATGCTCTGTCTCTTTCCCTCCTAATGCATGCGATTGTACCACCACGTAGTGCTGTCTCTTTCCCTCCCTCAGAATTTTAGCATTAAAATGCATGCTCTCTCTTTCCCATCTATCCGAAGACGCAGTGTTTAAAAAGCCGATCTTTCCCGACGTTATCCGATGAAAAACGAATGCTTGGTGACGCTTGGCATATGTATCATTCATTAAAGACTGATGTTAGAGAGCCGACGTTGGGGGAGTTGGTCAGGCGGCTGACTCGTACCGCGGAGGTCTTGAGTTCGAGCCCCATCGCATAGATTCTGTTTTTTCATTTATATTAATATTTTAAATTAATATTTCCTTCCTTACCGACAGTCAGGCACTCCTCCTCGATGCGGCGGTTTCGGTATCGTTTCGGTTATCGATTGATTTGATATATCGGTCCTCGCGCTATAACCCCCCCACCATTCCGCCATCTCGATGATGTCATCCGCTGCCGCCCGATCTCGATGACGTCATCCGCCCCGCCGCCCCGGCCACGCGCCGCCCGGTCACGCGCCGCCCGGTCACGCGCCGCCCGCGGAGAGTTTTTTCCGCTGACTTTGAAACTCAAATTTGAGTTTCAAGGTCGGGGGGAAAATCCTTATCGTGGCCTTGAAACTCAAATTTGGGTTAGAACTCTCCTAGTATTCCTACTGACCAAGCGCACATGCAACGGTTCAATACCAATGCGGCCTTCCTAGAGGCATTTGAAACTGTTCGGTGGCGTAGAAAGAGCAACGCAGTGATCGGCGACAGAGGCGACAAGGGCGACAGACGAGGCTCCAAGGAGGAGAACGGCGGACAGCGAACGGGGGAGAGTTCGCGGCGAACCAGCGGCTCTGCGGAATGGTGCCGCTGCTGCGGGGCGAGGGGCCATTCGACAGAGGCGTGCCCAACGAAGGACAAGGGCACCAAATGTTTCCAGTGCCAGGGATATGGACACATAGCGATGAACTGCCCGCAGAAGGAACCAGCGACAAAGGACAGCTGCAGCGTTTTCCACCTAAGCAGCAAAAAGTATTCGAAGGAGGTAACCCTCGACAGCGTAAAGGTAGTGGCGTTAATTGACGCGGGAAGCGATTTGAGTTTGATACGTGCGGAAACATACGTTCGAATAGGCGCTCCGCGTTTGGAACGGAACGAACTACGGTTTCGCGGCGTCGGTTCTGAAAATAATAAAACGTTAGGCGAATTAAGAACGAGTGTCAATATCGACGGACAAGCGTATGCAATCACGGCGCACGTGATCTCGGATCAGCTGCCGAGTACCGAACTGCTGATAGGCGCCGATTTTATCCAGACTGTAGAGTTATGGCTGAGCGGCAGCGATGTCTCGATTTCTAAACGCGAAGTAAACGAAGTCGCGTTGTGGGATAACGTCCCGGAAATATTCCAAATTTCGGTTCACGAGACCTCCGAGGTAGATACGTCCTATATTGCCGATCCGGGCCATCGGCTAGCGATAGAACAGGCAATACAAAATTATGTACCAGCAAAAACCGCTAAAGTAAATATGTCCATGGATATAATTGTCAAAGATGAGAAGCCGGTGTACCAGCGTGCGAGACGATTAGCACCCGCGGAAAGAGTCGAAATTAATGCACAAATTCGTACTTGGTTAGACAAGGGCATCATACAACCCTCCTTGTCCGAACATTCTAGTCCCGTAGTGTTAGTACAGAAGGATGGTAAAAAGAAAAGGCTGTGTATCGACTTCCGGTTGATGAATAAAAAAATTATCCGTGACCGTTTTCCACTACCATTGATAGAGGATCAACTAGACCAATTACAAGGGGCGAAAGTCTTCAGTACGCTAGATTTGAGGAATGGCTTTTTTCATGTGGGCGTTAGTGAAAGTAGTCGAAAGTATACTGCTTTTATCGTGCCCGATGGGCAATACGAGATTTTGCGCGTTCCATTTGGTTTAGCAAACTCACCAGCCGTTTTCCAAAGATTTATCGATACGGTATTCCGGAGTTTAATAGCTTCAAATGTTGTGTTGACGTACCTTGATGATCTAATCATACCGTCGGTTGATTACGAATCTGGGCTAAAGAAGTTAAAATTAGTATTGGACACAGCAGCACAATCGGGACTGATAATTAATTGGGAGAAGTGTTGATTCTTGCAAACGCGCGTTGAGTTTTTGGGACACATCATCGAAGATGGTAACATACGGCCGTCGGAGCGTAAGACTTTAGCTGTCATGCAATTTCCAGAGCCGCGTACAGTCACACAAATACAAAGTTTCCTAGGTTTAACCGGGTATTTTCGCAAATTTATATCGCATTATTCAATAATTGCTAGACCGTTAACGGAGCTTCTCAAACCAAATGTCGAACTCCGTATTGGAGAACGGGAATTATCCGCGTTCAATCGATTAAAAATGATTTTAAGCGAGGAACCAGTACTCCGGTTGTACAAGATAGGCGCGGAAACAGAGTTGCACACCGATGCATCGTCACATGGCTATGGAGCAGTATTGATGCAGCGAGATAGCATAAATCAAAAGTTTCACCCCGTATATTATGCCAGTAGAAAGACAACCTCGGCGGAGGAAAAGTATAGCAGCTATGAACTGGAAATCCTAGCGATAGTCCGCGCGCTGAAGCGATTCAGAGTGTACTTACTGGGCATACGTTTTAAGATAGTCACGGATTGTAAAGCCCTTACGCTTACAATGCCCCAAAAAAGATCTTTGCCTTAGGGTGGCACGTTGGGCACTGTTTCTCGAGGACTTCGATTACGAAATTGAGCATCGGCCGGGAAATGGTATGCGCCACGTCGATGCTTTAAGTCGTAAGACTTAAGTTCCGGAGAGCGCAACGCGAAGACACCAACGTGGCGAAAATTATAGAACTCGTGAAGCAGGGAAAGGCCGATTCCTACATAATGAGATCGGATTTGTTGTTCAAAGAAATTGATAGCCAATTAAAATTAGTGGTACCAAAACTAATGCAGTCACAAATAGTTTGTAACGCGCATGAAAGAGGCCATTTTTCAGTGGCAAAAACCGAGGCTCTACTGAAGCAGGAGTATTATATTGCCAATGCGAAATTTAAAATTGAGAAAATTGTACGTAATTGTATTGTGTGTATTTTAGCGGAGAGAAAGAGCGGTAAACAGGAAGGCCTGTTAAATCCATTGGAGAAAGGGGAAGTACCTTTAGACACATACCACGTTGATCACGTTGGACCCCTTCCTTCAACAAAAAAAAGTATAAGCATATACTAGTCGTAATCGATGCATTTACCAGATTTGTATGGTTGTACGCGACAAAGACCACAAATGCGAAAGAGGTGGTTGACAGGTTGAGCAAACAGTCAGTCGTTTTCTGTAATCCGCGACGGCTCATTACGGATAAAGAGACAGCGTTCACCTCTAACGAATTCGCGGAGTATTGTGCTAGGGAAAATATAGAACACAAACTGATTACGACCGGAATTCCGCGGGCTAACGGACAAGTCGAGCGTGTGAATCGAACGCTGATACCACTTTTAACCAAACATGCGCACCCCAAGCGGGAACAATGGCACCGTTTTCTAGAGATAGCTCAGATGTGTTTAAATACCACCGTGCAACGGAGCGTGGACACGACACCGTTTCGCCTGCTGTTCGGAACTTGCCCACGCTTGCGCGAAAATCGCGAAATTAGAGAGTTATTAGAAAAAGAGTGGATTTCGGGGTTCCAGGACGGGCGGGATGAACTTCGAGCTCAAGCTAAGGAGTGCATCGAAAATGTACAACGCGAAAATATAAAAAACTATAATAAAAATAGAGTGGTAGCTAGAAAATATCACGAGAATGATTTGGTAGCAATTAAGCGTACGCAGCAGGGCCCCGGCCTAAAATTCGCAAATAAGTTCCTTGGACCCTACAAAATAATTCGAAAATTACGCGGCGATCGGTACATAGTCGAGAAGGTGGGTGACAGCGAAGGTCCGATGACTACGTCTACTGCGGCCGATCATACGAAAACATGGGCGTGTGACTCGTATGAATCACTAGGCGAAAATGACGATTTCACAGACCAAGCGTCCGACACCTGAGGTCAGGTGCTTTATTCAGGACGGCCGAGTGTGGGAAGTGAGTGTTGCGTGTGTGTGCGTGTGTACTATTAGCGGGCCAAAAGAAGATCCCTGGGAGGCGGGCTCGAGCGATACAGTCCACCGATGTGACGATTGGTCGATTCACCTATTTGAACACACTTCTAAAGACGGGGTACACGTATTTTGTTTATTGGCTGAAGTAGGCACATACATTATCGTACCGCGCGACGAAGAGAGCGAACAAAACACATCGAGATCGAGTGGGATAGAGCGATCTGACCGACGAACGCCAAAGCAATAGCGTAGGCATTTTTAACGGTAGTAATTAATATTACAAAATTAAAAAAAGATGTGAAATCAAAATGAACTGCCAGTACATAAAGATGCTTTCCAACTGCACTTTAGATGACACAACTACATACCCTGATAACCAGGTCTGCCAGCAGATCCGGCGCAGTTTATGTCCGCATTCAACTACGGATCTGCCGGCAGACCCTGACAAGGCAGGAATTGCTGCGGATCTGCCGTTCATCTGCCGGCAGATCCGCAGCAGATCCTGCGGCCCGTCCGATACATCCAATAGCGCCATCTCAAGGCAGGGTCTGCTGCGGATCTGCCGTCCATCTGCCGGCAGACCCTGCCTTGTCAGACCCTGCTGTCCATCTACTGACAGACTGCAGTCAGGGTGGTTATCAGGGTATGCACAGCTAAAATTCCATTACTCATAAAGGCAATTTATATAAAGAAAAAATGTATTAAATAATAATATGCAGATATATTTTTATACAAATAAATATTTTAATACGAATAAATATTTGATTCAAAATACTTGGCGCTGCTCTCCGAATTGGTGTTGCTAAACTCAATAAATATGTAATAAATTGCATTAATCCTTTTCTTTCTTTCTTGTACGTGTATGTGCGCGCGCGCGTGTGTGTGTGCGTGTGCATATGCTACGCATGGTATTAGAATTAAATATATGTAGAATAAATCTGACTGCGTTTCTAATATGTGTATGTATATGTATTTTATATTGTAATGGAGGTGTTGTAAATTATTAATACTAAGGCAATTAACATTTTTTCGGTTGCGCAGCGCCAAGTATTTTGAATCAAATATTTATTCGTATTAAAATATTTATTTGTATAAAAATATATCTGCATATTATTATTTAATACATTTTTTCTTTATATAAATTGCCTTTATGAGTAATGGAATTTTAGCTGTGCATACCCTGATAACCACCCTGACTGCAGTCTGTCAGTAGATGGACAGCAGGGTCTGACAAGGCAGGGTCTGCAGGCAGATGGACTGCAGATCCGCAGCAGACCCTGCCTTGAGATGGCGCTATTGGATGTGTCGGACGGGCCGCAGGATCTGCTGCGGATCTGCCGGCAGATGAACGGCAGATCCGCAGCAATTCCTGCCTTGTCAGGGTCTGCCGGCAGATCCGTAGTTGAATGCGGACATAAACTGCGCCGGATCTGCTGGCAGACCTGGTTATCAGGGTATGTAGTTGTGTCATCTAAAGTGCAGTTGGAAAGCATCTTTATGTACTGGCAGTTCATTTTGATTTCACATCTTTTTTTAATTTTGTAATTATTATTATCTTCTATTTTTTGTGATTTTCATGATTTCATGTACTTGGCGTATTTTTTTTACTTTTTTGAAGTTTTTTATTTTATTTGCTCGTGCAGCAGGATTACTTTCTCTTTCAGCTGTCTCTCTTTACCTGTAAATTTGAGCGTACATAGTCTGACGTAAATCACACTGAATCATCTTCTGCTTCGATTATTTGTAAATATACAGGGTGTAAACAGTATACGTAGCAATATTTTAAGGGCTGGTAGGGGAGGTCCAATGGAACATAAAAGTCCTATGACATAATGTCCGATCTGTCTCCATTTTACAGTAATAATGCCCTAAAGTTTGCACCATGCGTTTGAAACGGGTAGTAGCTCGCGCATATTGGTGAGACCAACACATTGAATCAGGGTGTTGACTTCTGATCTTTCATGTAATTCCCAAAGTGGTGTGTTTTTCGGAAGGAAAGACTCTTAAGAGTGATCCTCCAGCGACTCGACTCAAGGAGATGCCGCATCATATCCCGTGGCGAAGACAACACCCCATGATGCTTCACCGCAAGTTTATGGCTTCCGACCCTTGAAGGGGTTTGAATACCTATTAAGAACCAAACTCTTTCAGCTCCGCATTTCTCATCAGATCTCTGCGAAAACGACGGCAATCGATACCTTTCGTCATCGTTTGGTTGTCATTTAAAGTGAATTACGAGTAAAAGATAAATCGAGGCAAATCATGTCAAACGTAAAAAAGTGAATACACATTTTTTTTTAAAACAGAATCGAAAATAATAATTATTTGAAGTGAGAGGACAAGAAATACGTAGATTTCGTTTTCAAATATCGCTTAAATGAAAAAGTAATGTAACAGGAAATAAACAAAACGTGATCGTAGTTCGTTATTGTGATAAGAATCCGTAGTTTAATAACGGCCAACACTGTTGCTGATGATGAATAAGTCTGTTTAAAACCCCCGAAGACAAAATTTAGGTACGGAAATTTAGATAAATATCGCCGGAAATAAGCCATAGCCTGCGTTAAATTTAATAACTAATAATCACCAATAAAGTAACTAAAACTCACTCTTTCGGAAATTCACCTGCAGCTTGAAAACCTGCGGCACTAGGTCACTGAACTGATGCTGGTCAGCGACGGATGCGTCCAGTGCACAGCTGGTCCCAGGTACGCGACACTAACCAAAGTAAAAGGGTCGCAACGTCAAGTGCGATTGGGTTAATGTAGATAACGAATATTCACTTCACTGCACTCTTACTAACACTGATCACTTAATTTATTTTTCATGGAACGCGTTCGTACCTTATAAAAATTGGGGAAAATGAATTTTCACTTGGCGTCCGGTGCCGCGGATATAGCTGCCCAAATGCTCGTACAGCAGTAATTGCGTCTCCGTTGTTCTAGGTTTATGCTTGGAACAACGCGTAGGGTAAAGGCAGGTAATATGGAACGGCACGTAATATGGAACTTCGTAATATTTCGATAACGAAATAACGAACACTGCAGGCAATCGTGTATATTAGATCCCTAGACACAATAGACGATGATACTGACAATTGAGCACCACTCGGGCATCTATCATTGAAAGAGAAACGTTTATATTTTTTCTGGGGTGTAAAAGTTTCTGAAAAGTGCAACAAACGGTTCAATATTGTAGCGAAGGTATGTTACAAAGTATTATTTTGATATAATTTATCATTAAATATGCGTGGTCTTGATTATTCAATAATAGTTTACTAATAAAGTTACTTTCTTCTTAGAATAATTCTTCATTTCTTGTCGGAACATGTGTGTACGTAATATGGAACATACCGAGTAACATAGATGAAGTTGATAATGACGATGACGACGATGATGCGGAATGCTCACTTTACGATGGTAATTATAAAAATAATGGCAATGAAAAGTAGACCCAATGTATTCGCTGCTTTCAGTGGGCACACGAAGAATGTGAAGCTTTCGACGTATTATTCACGTGCCCAACGTGTAGGAGACACAGAAAGCAGGAATAAATTACAAAAATGATGTATATTTATTTATTTGTATCTTCTACTTAATAAATCTTCAGTTTTAGTAAAAAGAGGTAAAGATTTTTAAGTTTTCTTTACAAATTTCCTAGGTGTTTCATATTAGGACCCATTTTTTCGAACGGACGATTTTCAGTCTTTTCAGTTTTTTTATTATAACTGCAAAACCATTGGATTATTTTACATTTGACTAGGTAAGTATCATTATGCATTAGTTCCTTCGTCCCCTCATGTCCGTTTTATTAAAAAACACAAATTCCCCTGCTTTTGACAAGCTTTTGAAATCAGATGTTCCATATTACCTGCCTTTACCCTAATACACTTGTGTAGAAAACACTTCTCTGACGCGATTGCAAACTGACAGGATTTTTCCAAGCAAGTTCCTCTACTCCTAGTAGTTTTTATCGTTCCATTATGAGTTAACTCCAGGACAAGATGCTTTAGGTAAAAAGAAGCAAGCACATTTTCGAGGCACATGTGCGTTGCAGATGTGCAACGAACGAACCATCCTACACTTTCACAAAAGCCCGCGCTCCCTTCTTTTACTGCCAATGTACCCATTGCTTAGAGATAGACAGCAGACACCACGTGTTTCGGTTCGAAAGGGTCCGAAGAGACGAGAAACAGAAAAGTCCTCGAATTGTTACAAAAGGAGAAAAGGCATACCAATCCTGTTTCCGTTTCCCGAGGCCCTGAGTTCACGTTTGCTACGAGGCGGAACCAGTTAAGCCATAAATTACCCAAAACTGTAGTAAATCGTTCTCTACCAGCCTGATTAATTTTGGAGAACTAGAAATTAAAGAGTATTATCCAACATCAATACGCCTCGCGAAGAGACACAGGAAAAGAAGAGGTAGTCCGCTGACTGCGCGTAGTCCCGCCTGCTCACCCTACCGTCAAATGCAAGACAGATCCCTTATCTCTCGAGTATAAACACGCGTTCGATTTTCAAAAGAAAAGCACGCGTTGCCGTATTCCAGACCGCATATTTTGCCGGCGCGTCTAGATAGCGCAAAATATGCTAGATTTCTTCGACGGGATATGCCACTTCTGTTAGAAGATATTTGCCTAGCCACTCGAAGAAATATGTGGCTTCTTCACGACGGCGCCCCAGCCCATATGGGAAGAGCTATACCAGCTATGGAACGAATATGGGGGAACCGAATAATTGCACGGAATGGTATGGTTGCGTGGCCACCAAGAAGCCCAGATTTAAATCCAATGGATTTTTACATATGGGGCCACATGAAGTCATTAGTATACACGGACATCGAATTTGAAACCTTAGAGGAATTGCAAGGTAGAGTATTTCATGCTGGTAACGTTATACGCGAGCCGCCTGGAATATTCGCCCGCGTTCGCGACAATTGGTTACGTCGGTGTCAGGCGTGTCTGGATGCAAACGGCAACTATTTCGAGCATCTTTTGTAAATAAATGTAGGTAGCGAAATTTGTATTTCTTTACTACACATTCAGGTCAGAGTAGCCACGCATTGACAGCAGCTTGTTGCGTGACAGTTTAGTCACACTAAAAGAAAAGAAACAGTTTTATCACTTTCTGAAAAAAAAACAACACGTTTTGCAGTCACTTCGTCAAAGGAATTTACTTCCATGTAAATCAATGCATTTTTCGTGAGCATCAAAACTGTCATGCAACAAATTGCCACCACAGCACGCCTGGCCTAAGAACACGTGTAGAGTTTTCGTTCACTTGTTTCTTATTTTGTAGCTGACGACCCTAAGTGCCTCCGCTACTCCAAACAGATCCTCAATGGGACCGCTACTGTAAGGGGCCCGTAGTTACTTGCTTACTGGGTCATCTTGAACAGCTCATAACGGGCGGTCTTTGTGCTACGGCTCATCTGTGTGCGTGTAGCGACGATCTTTTCCACAAACATCTCCGATGTTTAAACCTTTATAACAGCGAAACTATACGAGATACAACAAAATGTATTCAGAACATTTTACTCTACTGGTGGTCTCCAATGTATGTGCAAATTATGAAATCTTGCGACTATTAGTTTAGCATATAGACATGTTAACTTTGAGGCATTATTACTGTAAAATGGAGACAGATCGGACATTATGTCATAGGACTTTTATGTTCCATTGGACCTCCCCTACCACCCCCTAAAATATTGCTACGTATACTGTTTACACCCTGTATAAAATCCACATTTTAGTTATTTATTTAAGTTACAACTTAACGTAGAACTTATATAGAAATAGAGTGGCATTTTGCTATAGTAAGTGTAGACTACAAAATGTGTCCGAACGAGGTGAGAGCGTATGGCAGAAAGTCTTGTTGCTGGAAATTTAAATGCTAATGGTAATAATTCAACAAACATAAACAAAGAGATCCAATATTTTCAACACAATTAATTGGTTTTGGTATAAAATTAGTTTAGTATTAGTATAATTATTGGTGAATTGAAATATTTCTAATGAGTACCTAAAAAATTAATGAATTAATGAATGCATGGCAATTACTGTGAATGTTATATTAAATTATTACGAATGTCTTTCACAATAGATTGAAAAGCATCAAGGGAGATGTGTTTTCAGCGTACTTTCTTCACCAATGTGACTTGCTCTACATTGCAAGCAGTCCACCATAAATAATCTATTTTGTTAATAATTCTTAATGCTATGTCTTTTGACAATTTTTGTCTATCTATCTATCTAATCTTCTCCGGACAACCTCCAAGCCTGTGCATCCCCTTCTTTTCTATCAATCCAAGCCTGTGCGTCCCCTTCATATCTATCCAAGCGTCACCTTCATTTGTATCCAAGTCCTGTGCGTCCCATTTCTATAATATATAATATAAACGTTACATAAAAACTCTAAATTGCTGGTATAAAAATATCTAGCAATTTAAAAGCAATGCAATTTGTTACAATATATATATATGTATTATTTTGTACATGCATGGTACAAATTTCCAGAAACTTATGCGAAAGGAGATGCTTCTCAGTCGAACCATCTCCGGACAACTTCCAAGTCTGCGACTCTACATAAGAAATCTATTAAAAAAATTTTGGCCACTTACCTTATTAATTGAGACAATAATTCAGTCTCCTACATAGTGTAAAAACTCGTGACATTTCAAATTGGGACAACTTACTTTATTTGACACTTAGCACTTAGGTTATAAAATTCAAAATAGTATATATATATGTACGTACAATGGCGGACGACGAACGAAGAACGATACATGTGTTGTCTGAAGGTGTGTGTGTGTAACGCGTGTATACGTATTATGTGGACGAAAATTTGGCTTGGAGAATCAGGAGAAGAATCATAAGAAAAATCTTAAACCTATCGGATCTGACCGATCCATGAAACGATATTACGATATCTCTGTCATGCGTGGACCGATTTTATTGAAATTCGTCTTATTCGAAAGCTGATATGCGGTTTACATAAGAAAATTGCCTTTAAATTTACAAAATATTGCAGGCGTGATGAGATATTAATGTATAAATATCAGAATTAGGTTAGAGTGTCTCCGCGACGAGTAAAGGTACACGGTAGCGACATCGACATATACCGGGTGTTTTTCATGTACTTGGCGTCGAGACGCTACCGCGTCTCTAGATATAATAACATAAAAATTTCCTTATTTTTCACAATATGTTCAGGAAAGTATTACCATTGGTTTGGTGAGATTCTTCTGATGAAAATGAATCCAAACGCAATCTCGCACGGATTCTTTTTAATTAACATCATGATAAAAAATTTAGTTTAACATCGTATTATTTAAAACATTTAATATTTTATCATATTTCATTGAGGCTCATTTTTATCAGCATAAACTCTAAGTAGGGGAGAGCGGGGACAAACGTAACGGCGTGATGAAAGTAACACGCCTTCTCCTGCCTTCCACAAAAGTTTCCGAAACGTTTGCTTTACATAATTACGCGTGTTTAGTGTTTCTTTTCTTTCGCGGAGTGACGCTGAGCAATACAACGATTTGTATACCGTGGGCAAGCTGATATCGTTATTTCAATCATTCGGATAAGTGTCTCCTCTGTTGTTTTTTTTTGTTAATTTTCATAGTTAAACTATAGACATTGATCCAATTATTTGTTAGAGCGTTCTTAGATAATGTCTTTATAAGTTCCTGTATTTGATTTCAATAAGTGTTGTATAGTTTGTACGTTATAACAGTTCTATGCTGAAAAACATGGGTGGGGACAAAAGTAACACGTCACTACGGGGACGAAAGTTTCTATAAGTTGAAATATACCTCCCTATATCCCAAAAGAGTTGAATCCAATATTAACAAGAGTTTTTAAAACAAAATCATAAATATTAGTTACTTTTAGGGCCTTTACACGAGATTCCATATTAAATCAAATACACAGTATCAAATAAATGTTTGAAGCTGCTTTTTTATCGTTACCTACCTAAAATATGTTTATTTAAATGTTTGTTTGTATTGTTTCTAATAATAAGAAATCATAGGTTGCTTTGAAAGAAGTGTTTTTACTTGATTCTCCTCAAAATAATTAGTGTTACTTTTGTCCCCATGGTATGTTACTTTCGTCCTACCCCTGGAGGACAAAAGTAACAATGACAGTCACTGCGGAAAATTGACATAACTCTTTGACTACTTTTCATGGAAGACTGCATTTGTGGTCAAATTATAGACCAAGAAACACACTATCTTAAGGCATAATTTTCGTTTTTATATCTGTAAGAGGAAATTGGCAGCTAGGCCAAATGTAAAAAGTGTTACGTTTGTCCCCGCTCTCGCCTACATAATTACAGTTCTGAATAAAAAGTTTAATTTTAAAATTAAAAATGAATATAATTTTCATGTTTTCTTACCTTATCAATCTTCTGAGCTGCTGCTGCTGCAGCTGCTACTGCTGCTGTTGCCGTCGCTGTCATGCCACTCGCTGTTTTCAAGATTGAAGTCCGTATCTTCTATTATGCGGTCGTTCTTCCAATATTCTTGTTCTATTTTTTCCACATGGCTACAAAAGTTCTCCCACTGGCTTTGCGTAATGTCACTCAGAGCTTCTCGAGTAAATGTTTCTAAATCATCCCTTGAAATTTTCGACAATGGATTCCTTTCCCTAATCTTTCTCTTCAACTGCGCCCAGGCCAATTCTATTGGGTTTAGATCGCACATATACGGTGGCAGTCGCAGTACGTTATGGCCGTGTGATTTTATTACTAAGTCTATTTTATATGTTTTTTCGGCATTTTTATTTCTTTGTACTAGATGCAATAATTCAAATTTGGTCATTTTTTCATTACAATGAATTTTATTACTGTTTAGCCTTTTTACTCTTTAAATCACCCACAAAAAGCAGTAGGAAAGGCGATATAATCGAGTGGCTAAAGAGTAATAAAATTCATTGTAATGAAAAAATGACCAAATTTGAATTATTGCATCTAGTACAAAGAAATAAAAATGCCGAAAAAACATATAAAATAGTAGCCAGTGGGAGAACTTTTGTAGCCATGTGGAAAAAATAGAACAAGAATATTGGAAGAACGACCGCATAATAGAAGATACGGACTTCAATCTTGAAAACAGCGAGTGGCATGACAGCGACGGCAACAGCAGCAGCAGCAGCTGCAGCAGCAGCAGCAGCTCAGAAGATTGATAAGGTAAGGAAACATGAAAATTATATTCATTTTTAATTTTAAAATTAAACTTTTTATTCAGAACTGTAATTATGTACTTAGAGTTTATGCTGATAAAAATGAGCCTTAATGAAATATGATAAAATATTAAATGTTTTAAATAATACGATGTTAAACTAAATTTTTTATCATGATGTTAATTAAAAAGAATTCGTGCGAGATTGCGTTTGGATTCATTTTCATCAGAAGAATCTCACCAAACCAATGGTAATACTTTCCTGAACATATTGTGAAAAATAAGGAAATTTTTATGTTATTATATATTAATTACTAACCGTTAAAAATGCCTACGCTATTGCTTTGGCGTTCGTCGGTCAGATCGCTCTATCCCACTCGATCTCGATGTGTTTTGTTCGCTCTCTTCGTCGCGCGGTACGATAATGTATGTGCCTACTTCAGCCAATAAACAAAATACGTGTACCCCGTCTTTAGAAGTGTGTTCAAATAGGTGAATCGACCAATCGTCACATCGGTGGACTGTATCGCTCGAGCCCGCCTCCCAGGGATCTTCTTTTGGCCCGCTAATAGTACATGCGTACGCGCGCGTGTATGTGTGAGCGGCGTGCGTCGTTTCGAGAACGCTTTGTTACTAGGCGCGTGGCGTGTGCCTCGGGGACCCGAAGCGTTTCAGAGATTTCGCGAAACTTCGAGACGCGTCTGGGAGCCGTGACAAATCCGAATCGCGGCCGAGAATATAAGAGGAGCGCCCGGCGACGACACGCTCTCTTTTTGGTTAGCATTGTGAATCGCGAGGACGTAGCGTCCAGCCCTTCGACACATTGTACTAATTATTCCTAAGTGTGTTATTAATAAACTGTCCTAAACCCTCTAATCAGATCTCACATATATATGATTACAAAAAAATAATATAGAATAATGCAAGCACAAATATAAAAATATAAAATACAATACAATACAATATGAAAAACAATATTAGTATACAAGGAAATAAAAGATAATAAATTAATAAAATACAAAGAAAAATATAAAAACATAATATAAAAATAGAATATAAATAGAATATAAAAATAAAAATATAAAAATTCAATATAAAAATACATTATAAAAAGAAAAAATATAAGAATAATAATAATAATAATAATTTAATTTATTATCCACTTTTGTGTTACAATTTAACGATCATATACTCTTTCCATTTCATTCCCGTGATTGTGTCAATGTAAGTCCTACCGTTCTAATGTATCCTGCTGGGTCATAACAATTTTTTCTACTTTACAGGTGTTGCCTAATCTATTTTATGTTGCATAATCTTCTTTTATCACTTTCCTGTTCTTCCCATCTTTTCCTTCTCCCTATTATCTCCCGTAGAATAGCCAAGTTTTTCCTTCTCCTCTAATGACCTCTTTCCAATTCCTCCCACTCTCTCCACTTACTTCACATGCTTCAATCACATGTTTCACAGTTTCTTCCTCTTTCTTACAAAGCCTACATATCCTTTCTTCGTTCATTAGCCAATATTTGCATACCTTTGTTTCACTATCCTTTATGAATCTTCCTATCCTTTCTAATTCTCCTCTCCTTTATTTCTTTTTTTTTCACCCATAGGTATTTCATATTATCTCCTGGTTTCCTTGCCACCTCCCTTAATTCTCTTAGGAACTTTGACTCTTTTATTTTCATCTCTGTTAGCAGAATTACACGGATAGCGCACGTGGGAACGTTGGGATCTCACGAGGGATAATTATTTAGTTCTAAGCACTAATTGTAAGGTCTATATATGTCTATTTACAATATTTACAATAAAGCACTGGTTTGATTTAATATAATGGACTGTATGGTTTACGGTCGAGTTAGTCGCGTCCTACGCTGTAGGATTTCGTTACGAAAACGATGCACGTGGACTCGGCACGATTACCGTTACAAAGCAACCGATAGCAAATGAAGCGTTTTAGCAAGCGCAACAAAGCATGTTGCGACTAGTAGACGGCCCGTCTAATCAGTAGCGTAGTCGCGAACAGAGAGCGCTGCAGGAAATAGGCCCGATTTCCTGGAAGGAAGAAGAGAGTCCCCCTTCCATCGATCGTAAGTCGATGGAAGGGGCCGTGATCGACGCTCCACATGAGTCAGCGCGGCGTTGCCATTGCCTAATTAGCGGTGGACCTAACAGATGGCGTTTAAATGCTATATTTCCTGAACAATCTCTCTTTTTCTTGTTCTTGAATGTATTTACTCATCTGCTCTATTTTGGTCCACACATCTTTCCCATTTAATCTTCTTCTTCTTCTCTTCCATTCTTCATTTGACCATCCTCTCCATTCCAAGAATTTGATTCTTATTCTTTCCCTTTTCTTCATTTCCTCTCATTAATCTTCTTCCACGTTCTTCCTATCCTTCTTCCGAGTTTATTAACCTCTCTTCACAGTTCATTTCCCTTACTCACATTTTTAATTTCTTTCTCATCATGTTTCTTCCAACAGCCAGTATGTTGGTGTTTATCTCTCCAATTTCATTATCCACCGTATGTATTCCGCCTGCAATTTGTCTATTTCGTCATACCTTCTCCATCCCCATATCACTCTTCCATACGCCACGGTGCTTCTAAGTGGCGCATCATACAGTTTCGTTCTTCTTTCAAAGTCATCTCTGAATAATCTTTCTCCAATTCCCCACATACTTTTCTTAGTGTCATATCCACTTTCCACTTCCTAACTACCTTCTTAATATGTTATTTAGCCTTTCTCCCTCTCCCTCTCCCTCTCCCTCTCCCTCTCCCTCTCCCTCTCCCTCTCCCTCTCCCTCTCCCTCTCCCTCTCCCTCTCCCTCTCCCTCTCCCTCTCCCTCTCCCTCTCCCTCTCCCTCTCCCTCTCCCTCTCCCTCTCCCTCTCCCTCTCCCTCTCCCTCTCCCTCTCCCTCTCCCTCTCCCTCTCCCTCTCCCTCTCCCTCTCCCTCTCCCTCTCCCTCTCCCTCTCCCTCTCCCTCTCCCTCTCCCTCTCCCTCTCCCTCTCCCTCTCCCTCTCCCTCTCCCTCTCCCTCTCCCTCTCCCTCTCCCTCTCCCTCTCCCTCTCCCTCTCCCTCTCCCTCTCCCTCTCCCTCTCCCTCTCCCTCTCCCTCTCCCTCTCCCTCTCCCTCTCCCTCTCCCTCTCCCTCTCCCTCTCCCTCTCCCTCTCCCTCTCCCTCTCCCTCTCCCTCTCCCTCTCCCTCTCCCTCTCCCTCTCCCTCTCCCTCTCCCTCTCCCTCTCCCTCTCCCTCTCCCTCTCCCTCTCCCTCTCCCTCTCCCTCTCCCTCTCCCTCTCCCTCTCCCTCTCCCTCTCCCTCTCCCTCTCCCTCTCCCTCTCCCTCTCCCTCTCCCTCTCCCTCTCCCTCTCCCTCTCCCTCTCCCTCTCCCTCTCCCTCTCCCTCTCCCTCTCCCTCTCCCTTGTTCAGTGACAACATGTAAAAAAAGAAAAGGAAGAATAACTAAAAGCTACCTACTATTGCTAACCTTTTGTATGGTAAGCAGATATTCCTATTACTTTTCTCGAGAATACCGAAAACACCGAACGAAAAGTTTGTTTTGTCGCATCGTATATAAATACTTTCCTACTCTAGGTGATTGTTTTGAAAACGCATGCCTGCGGACTGACCATGGGATTCATGCAGTTCTAAGCGGTGTGCACTATCGTAAGTTTTATTTTTTTGTTAACTGTTCGCATTTATTAGCTGAAGGCTCAACGAATCGAATGGTATTTTTTTCAAGCCGGAAAATGGGGGTTAACGACGTCAAATCGGGATTTGAAAATTTAACATCAATTACTGTCACGATTATTAACAATAAATAAAATATTCTATATACGGGTCGAGAAAGCATTCCTTCAGCTTTAAAATGAGCCCATGACGGAGACATTATCTGTAAAAATGACGGAGATATTACCGTTTAAGTGATGACGCGGCAGCCGATTTTGTTCCAATTTTTAAGACTTTAACATTAAATATTTCGAAAACTATTTGACATAGGCCTCTATAATTCAGTATACTTTATTTTTGCAAGGTTATCGACACATACTGTAATTTTGAAGAGAATCGGTGAAACTAAATTTTCCCTCTATCCGTTTTGACGTGGAATAGCTCGTACGTGTGGGGAAAACAATGGGCTAAAAGGGAAAATAAAAAGGGGAGGGCAATAGGGGGAATGTTAATAGGGATAAGAAAAGGAATAGAAGCAAGGAGCGAAGAAGTAGGGGAAAGAGAGGGGATAATGATGAGGATAGTGAAGATGGGGGGAGAGTGGTGGAGGGTGGTGGGAGTATACGTGAACAAAGACCTGCAGAGGAAACTGGAGGAGATAGAGGAGTGGGTGGAGGAAAAGGAGGAGGGAGTAAGGGTGGTGATAGGGGGGGACTTTAATGCAAGGACAGGAAGGGAAGGGGAGGGGGAAATTACGGGAGAGGAAGACAAGGAGGAAAAAGGACTGGGAACAAGGAGATCGAAGGATTTGGAGGTGAACGGGGAGGGGAAGAAGTTGTGCAAATATTTAGAAGAAAGGGGATGGGGAATACTAAATGGAAGCATGGAGGGGGATGAGAAGGGGGAGTGGACGTATACAGGAGGGAGAGGGAACTCAGTCATTGACTATGTCATAGGGAACGTGGACATGAGGGAAGGAGTGGAGAGGCTTGAGGTGGGGGAGAGGGTGGATTCACCCTGTGGTGGTGTGGCTGAGGGGAATACAAATTGGGTTTTCATATTTATTAAGAATAGGTGTTTACCCTATGATAATTGTTGGTTGGACTTCAAATTCTAATTATTCAATATTAGGAGCGATTGGGTCAATTTCACTGTCAGATTCTTATGAAGTAAATTTATTTTTAACAATATTTTTTGTAACATACGTTTAAGATATATATATATATACACACAAAAAATAATATAGAATAATACAAATAAAAACATAAAAATACAATTGAAATATAAAATACAATACAATATAAAAAAATAATATGGGATAATACAAATAAAAATATAAAAATACAATACAATATAAATACAAATAAAATATAAAATACAATACAATATAAACAACAATATAAATACAAAAGAAAATATTATAAATAAAAATATAAAAATACAATTAAAATATAAAATACAATACAATATAAAAAAAATATAACATAAATGAATATAAAAATATAAAAATACAATTAAAATAGAAAAGAAAATACAATACAATATGTATGTATGTATAACTTTAATGATTTCCCCTTAGGGTTACATGAACTTAACTTAACTTAATTCTAATTCTTATTCTACCCCTCCGCTCGCTTTCCTCCCCTCTCCCCTTCCGCTCGCTCGCCTCCGCCGTCTCCCTCTCTCTTATCCTGCTCTTAATCTATTCTTAATCTATGCGCTTTCGTTTCTTTACTCCACCCCTATGCCTCTACTTTCGCTCGCATCCTCCGCCTTCGACTTCCGTTTCCATTCTTTCACTCAATTCCTTCTTTCATTCATTCCTTCCTGCCTTCCTACCTCCCTCTTTCACTCCTCCCTTTCCCCCCTTTCTACCTCTTTCTCTCTTCTATTTCCCTCCCACCTCTTCATCCAATCCTCCCCTTTCCCTCCTTCGTCCAGAATTTCTCTTATCTTTTCCCCGACCCCCTTTTCCTCTCCCTCCTCCCTTACGCATCGTTCCAGGACATGCTCCCACGTCTCATCTTCCCCTCCACACACCTTACATCTCCTCTCCTCCTCCTCCTCCCAATACCTCCCCCCCTCTTAACATCCCCTTCTCAAATTCCTCCTTCATCCTTCCCGTCCACCTCCCTCCTCCCACCTTTCTATCTCTCCTTTTCTTGCCTCTCTCCCCCACTCCCCCCTCCCTCATCGTCACCACCATCGGATGGTGGTCCGACTCCACCCTCTCCCCTACTTCCATCGTTTCCAACCCTCTCTCGTCCCCTCATCACCCAGCACGTAATCTATTACTGTTTCCCCTCTTCCTCCCGTGTACGTAAATTCACCCTCTTCATCTCCATCCATGTTCCCATTTAGAATCTCCCACCCTGTGTCTTCTACCAGTTTCACTAGTTTCCTTCCGTCCCCGTTTATCTTCCTATCCTTTGATTTTCTTCCCCCTTCCTCCTCCTCCTCCCCTCCCTCTACCCTGCCCCCCTGTGCGCCTGTCCTCGCGTTAAAGTCCCCCCCCCCCTATTATCACCCTGCCTCCCTCTTCCTGCCCCTCCAAACATCTTTTGATCTTTCCCAGCTTCCTCTCCATGTCCCTGTTCACATAAACCGCCACTACCGTCCATTCCTGCTCCCCTGCCTTTAACCTCTCCACCGTCAGCCCTTCCTCTTCCTCCTGTCGGTGCTCCTCTTTTCCTACCAACTCTTCCCTCACTCCTACCAACATACCTCCCATCGCTCTCCCCTTTCTATTCTTCCTCTTCACCCACTGTGTTCTCCACTTGTATCCTTCTGGTAGCGTGCGCCTAACACTATCCCATCTTCTTTCTTCCACCCATGTTTCCATCAACACTACCACCTCCCATTCCTCTAAAACTTTCCAGAATTCTTCGTCTTTATTCGTCGCCCCCGCTATCTTCCAAAACGCTATCCTCCAGTTTTTCCTTTCCTCTCCCTGTTTCTCCCTTTCCCCTTCCTCTTTCTTCCTTAGTTTTTTGTCCCATCTCTTTCTTCACTCCTTCTTTCTTTTTGTCTCTCCTCCCTCCTCCCTCCCTCCATAATCTCCTCCCTTACCTCTCTCTCTCTACCCCTCCTTTCTCTCTCCCCCTCCAATCTCCTAGAACCTCCCTCCGCTCGTCCCAGAACCATGTTGTTCCGTCCACCACAATCTTCCCATACATGACCCTTACTCTTTTTCCTTTCGCTTCCTCCTCCTCTCCTATCCTCCTTAACTGCCATTGCATTCTCCTCTCCTTCCATGTCAGGTCATCTTCCAACCTCTCCTTCCATCCCCTTAGTTTCCCTTTGTTCCTCATTACCTTTCTCTTTGCCTCCATAGACTCCAACCTCACTTCCAGCATCGCCTTTTTCCTCTCCTGCCCAGCATCGCCTTTTTCTTCCTCCTAACTCCTTCACTCCCACAATTCCCCCCTGTATTCCTATTACCGCCAGAATTTCCTTTGCCCTCTGCATCGCCGTTCCCTCCCTCCCTACTCCCTTCACTACTGCGTTCCTTCTTTTCTCTTCCCTCTCTTTCATCTCCAGCTTTCTTTCCAGCTCCTGCACCCTTGCCTCCCATTCTTCCCCTGCTCTCACCCGCCCTGACCTTTCTCTTCGCTCTCCCTTCTCTCCTCCTACCCCATCCCGCCCCCTCCAAATCAACCTCGCCTTTATTCTCTCCTCCACTTTCCCTAGCCTTTCCTCCTCCAGTTGCGCCTCCCCCATCTTTTTCTCCAACCTTGTCATTCTGTCCTCCATCTCCTTCCTTTATTTTCTCCACCTCTCCTTCCACTCTTCCATCTTCCCTCTCACTTTTTTCATCTCCTCCTTTGCCTCTCTCCCCTGCTCCTTCACTTCCCTTATGTCCTTCTTCAATTCTTCCCTCATTTCCCTAATCAAACTCTCCAGCGCTCCGTTCTCTCTCGCCCTTTTTTCCTCTGGCGACCTCTGCACTTTTCGACTCTTCATAAACGCTTTTTCCCCCTCTATCCCTTCCTCCCGCCTCTCCTCATCCTTCTCTCTTTTTCTCTTCCACATCTCCAATAGCTCCAATATATTTCCTCCACTCAGTGTCCTTTCGCTCCCCAGTTTCTCCGCGTTCGTCCTTCTGCCTTTCTTTTTCGCCTCTTCTTCCCCCTTATCCTCTACCTTCTTCTCTCCTATCTCCCAATACTTTCCCTTTTCCTCACCTTTTGCACCCACTTTCCCTCCCATCATTTCTATTTCTATCCTCATATTTATTCTCGATACCTCCACTCCCTTCCTTATCTCCTGCTTTTCTCTTCCTTTCACTCCCTGCCGCCCGATGTCGCTACCTCCCTCTCTCTCTTTCTCTCTCTCTCTCAGCGTGTGCCGCCTTTTCTTCTCTCGATCTGTTCTTTCTCTCCTTACCTTAACCTCAAAATGCGCGCTCCCTTTCTGTCTTTCCCTTTCTCCCTTACTCCCCTTTTCCTCACCCGTTTTCCCTCTCACTGCACTCCCCCTTTCCACTCCCTACTTGCCCTGTTAACACCTAATTCGCTTCTCTCACTCACACCACTTATTCGGCCGTCTCGACTCTTTCACACCGGAAACGGAAGTCTCTACAATACAATATAAACAACAATATAAATATAAAAGAAAATAAAATAATAAAATAAAACAAAATACAATTAAATAATAAATATAATATAAAAAAGGAAAAAATATAAAATAAATATTAAGAATATAAAAATTCAATATAAAAATACATTATTCAAAGAAAAAATATAATAATAATAATAATAATAATAATAATAATGATAATTTAATTTATTGCCCACTTTTGTGTTACAATTTAACGATCATATACTCTTTCCAATTCATTTCATTTCATTCCTGTGATTTTGTCAATGTAAGTCCTACCCTTCTAATGTATCCTGCTGTGTCTTAACAATTTGTTTCTATTTTACAAGTGTTTCCTAATCTGTTTCATATTGCATAGTCTGAGATGAAAATAAAAGAGTCAATGCTCCTAAGAGAATTAAGAGAGGTGGCAAGGAAACCAGGAGATAAGCCGAAATACTTATGGGGGAAAAAGAAAAAAGGAGAGGAGAATTAGAAAGGATAGGAAGATTCATACAGGGTAGTGACGCAAGGGCATGCAAATATTGGCTATCGAAAGAAGAGAGGATATGTAGGCTTTGTAAGAAAGAGGAAGAAACAGTGAAACACATGATTAAAGCATGTGAAGTAAGTAGAGAGAGTGGCAGGAATTGGAAAGAGGTAATTAGAGGAGCAGGGACAAACTTGGCCTTTCTACAGGATATAATAGGGAGAAGGAAAAGATGGGAAGAACAGGAAAGTGATAAAAGAAGACTATGCAATATGAAACAGATTAGGAAACACTTGTAAAATAGAAAAAAATTGTTAAGACACAGCAGGATACATTAGAAGGGTAGGACTTACATTGGCAAAATCACAGGAATGAAATGAAATGAAATGGAAAGAGTATATGATCGTTAAATTGTAACACAAAAGTGGGCAATAAATTAAATTATGATTATTATTATTATTAAATTTTTTCTTTTTATAATGTATTTTTATATTGAATTTTTATATTCTTGTCACGTCCCGGGTTAAGGATTTAATGGGACAAATGACAAAGGGGTTTTTACATAAAATCCAGGCGCGAATCTATAGTTCAGCGCACCGGGAGGCAAGGAAATCAGGAATTTAACGATGTAATTCTGTACACCAGCCTTTTCGATTGTCAGGCGAGAAATGTGAAATTCTGCACGCTAATCGTTTCGAACGGCCGGGAGAATGTTAGATTCAGGGGATTGAAGATTTAGGGAAGGTCAAGCGAGAAATGTTTAATTCTGCACACTAACCATTTCGAACGTCAGGCGAGAAATGTGAAATTCTGCACACTAATCATTTCGAACGGCAGGCGAGTAATGTTTAATTCTGCACACTGAGGATTTAGGTAGAAGGCGGGAGAGAAATGCGAAATTCTACGCACTAACGGATTTGGGGACTGACAGGCGAGAAATGTTTAATTCTGCACACTAACCGTTTTTTGAACGTTAGGCGAGTAATGTTTAATTCTGCACACTAATCGACCAGGGAAGGTTTAATGAACTGGTTTGTATTGGGGAGACACCCGTTAGAGCACTTGTTTTGGTTTGCTTAGGTAATCGGATTTACCGCTGCATTATTGTAAAAGACACATGTAATACTTCGCGAAATTCGACTAGTCATACGGTTAAGCGAAACCTATACGAAAGTAAGTTAGTAAACACCGTGACGCTTTCTGCGGTCGTTGCCCGTAATCAGCTGTTCCGGCAGCCTGTTTGGATTTAGAGATCTTCGTAGCCGAAGGATTGACACAATTGTTACGAGCCGGGGCTGCGGCAACGCGAGAGGCCGGCGAGAGGGGTATTTCCCAAGGAATACGGATATGCATTTGTTAGTTAGGTGCGCGGACGAACCTGATGCGAAATCAGGGAGCCGCTAGGATTATTGACGGCGAGGACGAACCTGATGCGAAATCAGGGAGCCTCTACGAATGGAGTCAGACACGGACGAACCTGATGCGAAATCAGGGAGCCGTAGGAGGGTGAAACGTCGTGAACGAACCCGATGCGAAATCGGGGAGTCACTAGGATAAAGTTCACAGACGAACCTGGTGCGAAACCAGGGAGCTGCTAGGAGGTTGGATTATTCACAGACGAACCTGATGTGAAATCAGGGAGCTGTTCGGAAGTAGGTAGATTTACAGACGAACCTGATGCGAAATCAGGGAGCCGTAGGAAGGGTTAGGTTTCGTGGACGAACCTGATGCGAAATCAGGGAGCCGTAGGAAGGGTTAGGTTTCGTGGACGAACCTGATGCGAAATCAGGGAGCCACTGGGTTGGTGAAGATGACTTGTTTTGGTAAAGAGGTGCGAACGAACCCGATGCTAAATCGGGGAGTCGCGGGAAATGTTAGTAATGCCTCGTAACTCTTAATTTGATACAACTCGAGCGGTAAAGTTGTATCTGTGGGTGAGTGCTACTAATATTATAAGGATCGCTGGGTAAAAGATAGGTTTAACGAAATCGACTCGATTTAGACGTGAACACCATAAGTATATTGAGTAAACAATTAATACAAATGTAAGTGTCGCGATAAATTGGTTAAATAAAAGATGTGTATATGTTACCACTAATTGCACGGTGTTGACGCACTGGCGATGCGGGGCATACGAGTGGATATTTCAAAGTTCCAAATAGAATATAAACCGAACTCGCGGATTCTACAAGATTAACTTTGATTCCGACAGAGACTTTAGCCTGATCGAACTGAATCTAACCAACTCTGTACGAGCGTGACACGACGTGACGTTACGCGTGACTCTATAGCTATTAACCAACGAGGGTAGAAACCGAAGGGTTTGTATAGTCCCAAAAATGAGTGGGGATGCGTTATGAATTTCCATATAAGGAAAATCCTTCGGGGTCGTCGTCGTGTCACTCTCGTTCTCACGGTCGCGATGCAGCTGGTAGAGATCTTGACCTCCATTAGTGGGGTTGATAAGCGGAAGGCTTTTAGGGCGTTTTCCCTTCGCAGACGCGAGCTCGAAAGACGGTTGAGAGCGACGTATGGGAAAATTCCACATACGTAACACAATAATTCGTAGCTGATTTAAAGTAAAACTGTTTATTCACTTTATAGCTTTTGATAATATGTAATGCACTATTATTGTGCAGATAGTTACGGTTTATAATAATGGGTTGGCGATGAACATAGCATTTATGTAATGGTTATAAGTTATGAATATGAACATGAAATACAAGATATATATACAGGGTGTTACTCTACCTATAGTCAATATTTTGGGGGGTGATTCTACAGGCATATATAAGTCGAAAATCAAGAGTGACGAAATTGCGGTAAATGCTTCGTTTATTAATTATCGATGGTTAAAGATTGACGTCTGGATCGCCTGAATCAGCCTGAATGACGGCAACTCGACGCACAGCGGGCCGCGCGGGGCAGGCCAGCCAAGGGGCGTGCAGTGGCGGCGGATGCGTGACGGATTTGCCATGTAGAGCGCATACTTACTTACCTACCTCGCCGAAACTGTGACATACGATACTTGCGATAATTTATGAAAAGACGCAAACGTTGTTCGGCATTAAACCTGCCTACTCGTAAAAATCCACAAGGGCATATCAAAACCCGCCCAACGGGATTCTCAAGTAGAGAGGGTGAATGCCATTGCCATTGAAAATATTGCCCTAAAAAATCACCCACGCGACCATCCAAAGCACCGCGATTGTCCCGTCCGCGATTGTTCACTTAATTACACACACACACCACGATTAAGTTTCTCGCGAGTGTACATGTCTTTGCGCACTGCGATTGTCCCGTCCGCGATTGTTCACTTAATTACACACACGCACCACGATTAGTTTTCTCGCGAATGTCCATGTCTTCACGCACCGCGATTGTCCCGTCCGCGATTGTTCACTTAATTACACACACGCACCACGATTAATTTTCTCGCGAGTGTACATGTCTTCGCGCACCGCGATTGTTCACTTAATTACACACACGCACCACGATTAGTTTTCTCGCGAATGTCCATGTCTTCACGCACCGCGATTGCAGTCTGTGCTCGCGTTGACGACAGTCGTCAAACTGAGGAGACCTTGGCCAAATCCCTGCGCGAAGGACACGAACAACGTTACGAATAAACAACCTACATACAATGTATCGCTACACCTTCGCCGAGTGGCTCAAGCGATGATACACAGCTTATGGAATAAATTAAATTCTTTATTCTTCATGGAATCGATAGGTATGGCAGTGACACTAATGGATTCTCTATGTTTTTCCATACGGAATCGATCGACGCCACTTTCGCAAAGATCTGATGAGAAATGCAGAATACAGTAAAGTCTCGTTAGCCGCTCGATTTACTGTACACGATACTGACTTTTCGCTATCCCCACCACTTTTCTCTCACTCTTGTCCGGTAAAGGCGAAGGCGAGATGGAACGAGAGCGAGCGAAGGCACTGAAAGCGAGCGTGGAAAGTATGAGACAGACGAAGCGTTGATATTTTGTCTCGCTCCGTCTTTCGGACGCCACAACACTCCGTCCTTTGCGTGCGTGACGGGCGTGCGCGAAGGTCGCAAGCGGTTACGGTGAAAACGAGAACCCTTTCGCAAAATCTTGACGCAGGCCCGGCTCAAGTCTTTTTTGCACCGTAGGCGAACTTCTCAAATTGCGCCCTTTATTATAATACATTTATTTGAGATTATTTATGACTTTACTCTGCAAAATTAGGCAACTGCTAGGGCATAAGGTGGACAAGAGGTGCAAAATGGTATTTTCATTGCTGGCATTGCTGAATATAAAGTTTTAAATAAAATACTACACATTGTACTACAACGGTTTTAAACTACGAATAAAAATTGAGAGTATGGACATCAATAAACTGAAATAAATGTACTATGATAAAGGGCTCAATTTGACAAGTTCGCCTATGGCGCAAGAAAGACTGGAGCCGTGCGTGGTTATCTGACCGCCGCGCGCATGCGTCAAGCAGTTACGATTACATGGGAACGCTCGCGTCTGTCGCGCACGCCGGCCGCGCACGCAGTCTTCCATCTCGCTCCCCCCTTCGGCCAGAAAGAAGCGAGAAACTCACACCCGGAATTAGGGTTTTGTCACGATGCGTGCTCAATGTCAGTCCTGACCAGCGAGCGGCTAACGAGACTTTACTGTAATTTCAGATTCGTCGCTTTCTAGTGCGCAACATTGTATGGCCCCCTGATTTCGAGCGTCGCGGTCGGAGGCCACGAAACTCAGCGCGGAACGGTCTCGTCGGGGGCATTGACTGGCCGTGCGAAACAGCTGTGATTCTCTAGCACAGGCACACGCGGGCCTCATGTAAAATTAGCTTCGTTAAAAGTAATCCGATTTACATTACATTTGGCATGATTTTTATCGGAAAAACATAGGGAATCCATTGGTGTCACTGCCATACCTATCGATTCCATGAAGAATAAAGAATTTAATTTATTGCATAAGATGTGTATCATCGCTTGAGCCACTCGGCGAAGGTGTAGCGATACATTGTATGTAGGTTATTTATTCGTAACGTTGTTCGTGTCCTTCGCGCAGGGATTTGGCCAAGGTCTCCTCAGTTTGACGACTGTCGTCAACGCGAGCACAGACTGCAATCGCGGTGCGTGAAGACATGGACATTCGCGAGAAAACTAATCGTGGTGCGTGTGTGTAATTAAGTGAACAATCGCGGTGCGTGAAGACATGTACACTCGCGAGAAAATTAATCGTGGTGCGTGTGTGTAATTAAGTGAACAACCGGGGTGTGTGAAGACATGTACACTCGCGAGAAAATTAATCGTGGTGCGTGTGTGTAATTAAGTGAACAATCGCGGACGGGACAATCGCGGTGCGTGAAGACATGGACATTCGCGAGAAAACTAATCGTGGTGCGTGTGTGTAATTAAGTGAACAATCGCGGTGCGTGAAGACATGTACACTCGCGAGAAAATTAATCGTGGTGCGTGTGTGTAATTAAGTGAACAATCGCGGTGCGTGAAGACATGGACATTCGCGAAAAAACTAATCGTGGTGCGTGTGTGTAATTAAGTGAACAATCGCGGTGCGTGAAGACATGTACACTCGCGAGAAAATTAATCGTGGTGCGTGTGTGTAATTAAGTGAACAATCGCGGTGCGTGAAGACATGTACACTCGCGAGAAAATTAATCGTGGTGCGTGTGTGTAATTAAGTGAACAATCGCGGACGGGACAATCGCGGTGCTTTGGATGGTCGTGTAGGTGATTTTTGAGGGCAATATTTTCAATGGCAATGGCATTCACCCTCTCTACTTGAGAATCCCGTTGGGCGGGTTTTGATATGCCCTTGTGGATTTTTACGAGTAGGCAGGTTTAATGCCGAACAACGTTTGCGTCTTTTCATAAATTATCGCAAGTATCGTATGTCACAGTTTCGGCGAGGTAGGTAAGTAAGTATGCGCTCTACATGGCAAATCCGTCACGCATCCGCCGCCACTGCACGCCCCTTGGCTGGCCTGCCCCGCGCGGCCCGCTGTGCGTCGAGTTGCCGTCATTCAGGCTGATTCAGGCGATCCAGACGTCAATCTTTAACCATCGATAATTAATAAACGAAGCATTTACCGCAATTTCGTCACTCTTGATTTTCGACTTATATATGCCTGTAGAATCACCCCCCAAAATATTGACTATAGGTAGAGTAACACCCTATATATATATTAATAAGCTAGGATGATTTACGCAATAAGCGTTAATAAGCAATACAAATAGCAATACACAATAGTATGAGCGCAATAAGCGTTGCAATACGAAATAATGTGAAAAGCACTAAGAATAGCAATACAAGATAATATAAGCGCAATAAGCGTTGCAATATGAAACAATATGAAACAATAAGTATATGAATAATTAATATGGATGATGGTGATATACAGTGGTATTAATGGTAGTTATAATCTCTTACAATGCTTGGTTGTTGGAGATGATTGAATTTAGTTTTAAGAATACTTTGACTGACGAGACTTTAAATGGTTTTCGTGCAAAGATAGTTTCCTTTCGCCGAAGGATATTTCGTTGAAAGAGTTACCTTTGGCCAAGGATATTTCGTCGAAAGAGTTTCCTTTCGCCAAGGATATTTCGTCGAAAGAGGACTTCTGTCTCCGGGCCCTTGTATTTATACAGGGTGTCCCAAAAATGTTGCGTTTCCTTAAAGGGGGTGATTCTGGGGGTGATTTCAAACAACTTTTTCCTTTGCGAAAATGCTCTCCGATGTTTCGTTAACGAGATATTAATAAAAAGCACCGACCAATCACAGCGCGAGTCTGACGGCCGAGTTCCCGCGGTAGCGTGGCTACGAGCCGCGCTGCGACTGCGACGAGCAAGCAACTCGGCATGCATCGAAGAAACTTGCGTAGAATGGCAAATGAAAAAGACGTAACAAATAAAATCGAACATGTTGTCATGGTTTGTTCGTCATTTAAAGTGAATAATGAATAAAGGATAAATGGATGAAAATCACGTGTAACGTAAAAAGACGAATACGCAGTTTTTTTTTAGAAGATTCGAAAATAATAATTATTTGAAGTGGGAGGATAAGGAATACGTAAATTTCCTTGTGTTAATAACGTAGCCACGAAAAGGTAATGTAACAGGAAATTAACGAAAGGTGATAGGCGTTAGTAACTAAAACTCACCCTTGTTGGAAATTCACCTGCAGCTTGAAAATCTGTGTCACAGGGTCACCGAACCGATCCTGGTCATCGATGGACGTGCTCCGTGCACAGCTGGTCCCAGGTATCCTTACATTCCCACTACCCAAAGTTAAGGGTCGCAATGTCAGGTGCGTCCAGGTCAACGTACCGAATATTCACTTCACTGCACGGCTACTAACACTGATCACTTTATTTATCCTGAAGTATTCTTGGGCCGTGTACATTTCTGCGACGCGATTGCTAGCTGACTGGCAGGATTTTTCCCAAGCAACTTCCGCTACCCCCAAGTAGCTTCTCTGGTTCCATTATGAGTTAACTCCCACCAGGGCAAGAGGCTTTAGGTAAAAAGAAGCCAACACATTTTCGGAACACGTGTTTTGCAGAAGTGCAACGAACACTTTCACAAAAGCCCGCGCTCCGTCCTTCTACTGCCAATGTACCCATTGCTTCGAGATAGAAAACAGACACCACGTGTATCGGTTCGAAAGGGTCCGAAGAGAAGAGACAGTCTTCGAGTTACTATAAAGAAGAAAATGCACACCATTCCTGTTTCCCCTTTCCGACACCCTGAGTTCACGACTGCTACGAGGCGGAACCAATTAAGTCATAAATTATCCGAAACTGTAGGAAACCGTTCTCTACCGCCGACTCGCCGGACAATAAACCGCGACCCTGGCGAAATGCTCTGACTGATCAGCCTGATTAATTTTGAAGAACTAGAAATTACAAAGAGGTAGTCCGCTGACTGCGCGTAGTCCCGCCTGCTTCATCCTACCTTCAAATTAAAGACGGATCCCTTATCTCTCGAGTATAAACACGCGCTCGAATTTCAAAACAAAAGCACGCGTCGACGTATTCCGTGCTAGAGATGGTGGGCCTTGAGGTCCGATTGGTCCCAAACTAACCAATCTGCCCTGCAGCCCTCCCAAACGGCCACTGTCCTGAAGAGGCCCTCTTCACAGCAGTATCTCCTCCCCAAGGTCCACCATCCCTCGCACGGAATACGTCGACGCGTGCTCTTGTTTTGAAATTCGAGCGCGTGCTTAGACACTTGAGATAAGCAAGCGACGTATTCCGTGCGAGGGATGGTGGACCTTGGGGAGGAGATACTGCTGTGAAGAGGGCCTCTTCAGGACGGTGGCCGTTTGGGAGGGCTGCAGGGCAGATTGGTTAGTTTGGGACCAATCGGACCTCAAGGCCCACCATCTCTAGCACGGAATACGTCGACGCGTGCTTTTGTTTTGAAATTCGAGCGCGTGTTTATACTCGAGAGATAAGGGATCCGTCTTTAATTTGAAGGTAGGACGAAGCAGGCGGGACTACGCGCAGTCAGCGGACTACCTCTTTGTAATTTCTAGTTCTTCAAAATTAATCAGGCTGATCAGTCAGAGCATTTCGCCAGGGTCGCGGTTTATTGTCCGGCGAGTCGGCGGTAGAGAACGGTTTCCTACAGTTTCGGATAATTTATGACTTAATTGGTTCCGCCTCGTAGCAGTCGTGAACTCAGGGTGTCGGAAAGGGGAAACAGGAATGGTGTGCATTTTCTTCTTTATAGTAACTCGAAGACTGTCTCTTCTCTTCGGACCCTTTCGAACCGATACACGTGGTGTCTGTTTTCTATCTCGAAGCAATGGGTACATTGGCAGTAGAAGGACGGAGCGCGGGCTTTTGTGAAAGTGTTCGTTGCACTTCTGCAAAACACGTGTTCCGAAAATGTGTTGGCTTCTTTTTACCTAAAGCCTCTTGCCCTGGTGGGAGTTAACTCATAATGGAACCAGAGAAGCTACTTGGGGGTAGCGGAAGTTGCTTGGGAAAAATCCTGCCAGTCAGCTAGCAATCGCGTCGCAGAAATGTACACGGCCCAAGAATACTTCAGGATAAATAAAGTGATCAGTGTTAGTAGCCGTGCAGTGAAGTGAATATTCGGTACGTTGACCTGGACGCACCTGACATTGCGACCCTTAACTTTGGGTAGTGGGAATGTAAGGATACCTGGGACCAGCTGTGCACGGAGCACGTCCATCGATGACCAGGATCGGTTCGGTGACCCTGTGACACAGATTTTCAAGCTGCAGGTGAATTTCCAACAAGGGTGAGTTTTAGTTACTAACGCCTATCACCTTTCGTTAATTTCCTGTTACATTACCTTTTCGTGGCTACGTTATTAACACAAGGAAATTTACGTATTCCTTATCCTCCCACTTCAAATAATTATTATTTTCGAATCTTCTAAAAAAAAACTGCGTATTCGTCTTTTTACGTTACACGTGATTTTCATCCATTTATCCTTTATTCATTATTCACTTTAAATGACGAACAAACCATGACAACATGTTCGATTTTATTTGTTACGTCTTTTTCATTTGCCATTCTACGCAAGTTTCTTCGATGCATGCCGAGTTGCTTGCTCGTCGCAGTCGCAGCGCGGCTCGTAGCCACGCTACCGCGGGAACTCGGCCGTCAGACTCGCGCTGTGATTGGTCGGTGCTTTTTATTAATATCTCGTTAACGAAACATCGGAGAGCATTTTCGCAAAGGAAAAAGTTGTTTGAAATCACCCCCAGAATCACCCCCTTTAAGGAAACGCAACATTTTTGGGACACCCTGTATGATTTTGCAAGGGGTTGTGGGGTGTACGCGCGGTATGGACTTTGCCCTGCTTATATAATATTTTACGGTATGAAGGGGGGTGCGCAGTATGCACCTTGGGCTAATTATAAACATGTGTCATGATAACTTTTGGGGTTTTTGCAGGGATCAAAGGTTGATCTATATTGGGACTCGCAGTTTTTCTTCTAGGGTTTTTATACATGTGATTTTAAATTGCTCAACTCCTCGAATGGATTTTGGGTGTTTTAATAGGAAAGGGACGTCGGTGGGTTTGACTGCTTTGGTCATTGAGAGGGTGTGAGACGTGGTCTCGATTTAAGATATTTGTGGGGCGAGGGACTTGTTTAGATTCGACGTAAGAGAGGAATTTGTGACGCGTTGGGCGAATAAGGAAAGGAGATTTAATGATTGACCGTCTTGAGATGGGGACCGCTAAGGTACATCGCCAAGGCGGCCAAGGTCGTTGGTAAAGGGGTAAGAATTGAGGTTTGGGGAAGATTTGAGTGGATTTGTAGATAGATTTATAAATGAGTTGAAGTAACCGCGCGCGAAAAATCTTGGGGCGTCACATTCTTACTATTTACTTTATATTTTTGTATTCTATTTGTATTCAATTTGATATTTTTTCTTTTTTATATTATATGTATTATTTAATTGTATTTTTATATTTTTATATTTGATTTGTATTTATATTGTATTGTTATATTTTTATTTGTATTATTCCATATTATTTTTTTATATTGTATTGTATTTTATATTTCAATTGTATTTTTATGTTTTTATTTGTATTATTCTATATTATTTTTTGTGTATCAAGAGACACGGCAGTGTCTCGCGCCAAGTATATATATATATATATATATATATATATATATATGTATATATGCGCAGCGCGAGCACAGAGTGTCTCTATTACGCGACGACTCGCTATTCTGAACACTGATATTTCCGAATCTCAATAACGGCTGATCCGATTCGATTTTGAATGGTCTTAATGGATAGTCTGGGTTTGATTTACATAAGAAAAGTGTCTTCGTTTTGTTCCTACGTGCCTTATGAGCTGAGATATTTCGTTGTATAGTGGCGATTTCCCGATTTTCATGTTCTCAAAAATTCAGCATCGTCCTGGTAAAGTGTAGGCAAGAGGGGAACATGAAAGGGAGAGAAATGTCTCTCAGGCACGTCGTTCATTGGCTTGTGGTGTAACTTGATACACTCTGTTCTCGCGCAGCGTGTATATCTATATATTGATGCGGGTTCGGCCAATCGCGTAACAAATAGTCACGTGACAGCTAGCAGAAAGCACGTCTGTAGAGATATAAACGTAACCTAGCTAGTATTAAGGATATTAAAGAACCATAACCTGCGAAGTGTGAAATAAGGAAATTGTCAACATTTTTTAAATATCACGACTTTTTACACGACATAGGACACCGAATTATTGTCTCAATTAACAAGGTAAGTCACAAAAATTTTTTAATAGACTATTTATGTAAAGCTTATAGAAACGGAGGGGACGCATAGACTTGGAAGTTGTCCGGAGAAGGTTCGACAGATTAGCGTCTTCTTTGACACAAGTTTCTACAAAATAATATATTGTTTTCATACCATGAGACTATTTTTACATTAGAGTTTTTATGTAAAACTTGTAGAAATGAAGGAGATGCATGGGCTTGAATAGAAATAAAGGAGACGCACAGGCTCGGATAAAAATGAAAGGGACGCACGGGCTTGGACAAGAATGAAGGGCATAGACAGGCTTGGAGGTTGTCCGGAGGAGGTTATTAGATAGAGAAATAAGGTAAATCGACAAAATTTTTCAAATTAGCGTAGCATTAACACGTTTGCGGACAATAAAAGTTTCAGCGAGGTGCAAATTATCATATTTTAATCATTATATACAATGAATGCTATAGCATTCACGTCCACGAACGTGTTAAGGTTATATAAAATTAAATTCAAAATAATGGACTTTAAGATTTGAATGCTGTAGCATTCATGTCATTCTGTATCATCATGAAAATGAACGCTACAGCATTCACGTCTGCGAACGTGTTAAGAATTAAAAAAATTATGGCGTACTACTTGCAGTGTACAGTAAGTCACACTAATGAAGAAAGTATGCTGACAATGCATCTCCCTCGATACTTTCCAATCTTTTATGAATGATATTTGTAATACTTGATTAATTTAAAATCCACAGTAGTTTCCACGCTATTCATTAATTTTATTAGTTTCCCATTAACAATATTTCAATTCACCAATAAACATACTAAATTAATTTTATTCCAACACCAATAAATTGTGCGTTAAAAATATTAGATCTCGTTGTTAATTCTCGCTAAATTACCATTACTATATAAATTTCCTCCAACAAGACTTTTTGCTATATGCTATCACCTCCTTCGGACACAATATGTAGTCTCTACACTTACTACAGCAAAACTCAACTCTTTTTCCATATATTCTACGTTATGTTGTAACTAAAATATGTCACTTTTATATATATATATATTTTCAGATAATCGAAGCGGAAGCGAAGGAGAAAGTACCCCTAGTGCACGAGCAAATGAGAAAAATGAGCACATTTTCATGGATAATTCTATTTTAGAGTTTTAAAAAATATGTACATACGATTAAAATCGAATTTTATTATAAATGTGGAAAATTGTATAATTTAAGGTTGAAAAAATAAATGAAACATAGTATTATATCAATTAAACGATTTTATTCAGCATCGATCCTCTGTTTGCTTCTTGCATGTTTGGTTCATAATTGAAAAGTGAAATTTAAGGGGTTAGCTCGCATCAGGAGGCAGAAAATGTATCGATTCTTTGGGAATTTATAGCAGAAAGTACATGCATATTATTATGCAATGGTTTTTATATTCAAATGAGGGACACTTTAACAGATTATTATATTATATTTTGGTATAAAAATATTTGTTTATTGCACAATTACAACTGGTTGCCCGGAAGCTGTTTTTAGAAACACGTTTTGCGGTGACCAACATTATTCGGAACTGGGTTATCTGAGATCAAAAAACGAAGAAGATTTAGTTAGTACAATAGTTTATCTAGTCTTTAATCGTTCGATTTTATAAAATATTCATCTGGGACAAAATGGCAGATGTTTTAAGTGAAATGATCGATTTTCGATGAAAAAAACACTCATTTTTCATCCATAAAATAAAAATTATGCATTGGAAAAACAAATGCTTCGATTAAAGACTAGATTTGAATGTCTAGAAGAAACCTACAAAGTTTCAGAAAGATTGGTGAAGCGGTTTTGGAGAAATCGTGGTCACCGCAATCGAAAAACACGTTTCGAGAAAAACGCGTTTAAAGTTTCAAGTGGTCGGCGGTACGGTTCGCGGCGCGTACACTCTAAGTCCTATACCTCCCATAATTTTAATCGGATCGACTTGAAACTTACAGAAAACATTTTCAGGATGATATACTTTGAGAAAATGATAAAATCCAAAAATCGATTTTTCTGACCTTACTGATGCGAGCTAACCCCTTAAACCAATTCCACCAATTAGATTGGTGGAATTGGTTTAAATTTGATGACATAGTTTGGATGACAATACAATATTTTAAAAACAAAATAACCTCGAGGGGGTGAAAAAAGTACTGTCATTAGTAACCCCACAAAATTACCTTTTTAGAAAAAAGGTACAAAAAAGAGCGCCAAGTATATATATATAAACTTTATTATTCCCCTAGGGGTTATAATCTTCCCATACATACGTACATATATAGTCCTTATCCTACATCTTCTCCTCCTCCTTCTTCCAACCTTAACCTATTCTTAAATCTACTCTCGCTCGCTCGCTCTCTCGCTCGCTCGCTTATCCGCTCTCCCGTCTCCTCTCCCCCTTCTGGACCTCCGCTTCCACTCGCCGCCCTTTCACTCCCATCTCTTCATTCACCTCACCACTCACCCCTCTTTTCCTCCACATTCCTCCCTTCTTTCCTCTAAACTTCTTAACCACTCCTCTCCCTGCCCCTCCTCCCCCAAGACCTCGTCCACCATCTCTTGCCATCCCCTTTCTATTCCCCACCCCATACATACCTCCCACACATGTTCCCAGGACTCCTCACCCCAGCCACATACCCTGCACCTCTTTTTCTCCCCCTCCTCCCAATACCTCCCCCCTCTCATTCCATTTCCCAACCTAAACTTGGCCACCCTTTGCCATCTACTCTCCCCCCAGCCCTTCTTTAAATATCCCGGTATCCCCGGGCCCTTTACCCTCCCATACCATTTGTTGTACTTCGACTCCCCTATCTTCATCCACCTCTCCTCCTCCTGCATCTTCCTTTCCCTGTCCACTATCTCCTCACCTCTTACCTCCCCCCTTTCCATTCCCCTTTCTACCTCCTCAACTGTCCACCCCCTTTCCCTGAAGAACTGTTCCCTTTCCTTTTCCCACCCCTCCAACACCTTTCCCCTCTTGAATCTCCCCTTCATCTCCTCCCAACACAACCTCGCTGACTCCCCTCCTTCTCCCTCTTCCAATTTCCTTTCAAACCCCTACGCCCTCATCCCTGCCCTACCCCTCAACTTCCCCCTTTGTAACTCCTCCCTTACCATGTAACCTGGCGTGTCCCTACCCACCCCCAACACCCACTTCAAGAATCTTTCCTGCAGCGCCTCTAGTTTTCCCCTCTCCTTCCACCCCCCACACCTCCACCCCATATCCCACCACCGCCCACACCAATTTATCAAATAGCCAGATCCTTCTGCCCCAATCCTTTCCAAATAGTCTTTTTCCCAATCCCCACACCTTCCCCATTACCGCTGCCCCCTTCCTCACTCTCTCCTCCACATGTTGTTCCTGACCTCCATTTCCCATCACCGTATACCCCAAATACCTATAACTCTTCACCTCTTCCAACTCCTTCCCCTTCCACCTCCATGACACTTTCTTCCACCTCCCCCCCCCCCCCTCCTACACCTCATTACTTTCGTCTTCTCGATATTCACTTGTAAACCCTTCTTGTCCATGTACCTTTCCAACTTTGTTATCATTCCCCTCATCCCCTCTTCATCTTCCGCTAGCATAGCTATGTCATCCGCATATGCTAGCGTGTAGACCTTCCTATCCCCCACCTTTACCCCACCCCATCCTCCTCTTTCCAGTTCTTCGTCCATGTCCGCCAATAACAGGGTAAACAGGCTGGGGCTTAATGGGCACCCCTGCCTGACCCCCCTTGCGGTCCAAAACCTCTCCCCCTCTTCATCCCCCACCCTCACCCTACATATCGTCTCCTGTAGAACCTCCCCGCACCTCTCCACTAACCCTTCCCTTACTCCCCTCTCCCTCAACGCTTTCATCAGTACCCCCCTGTCCACCGAGTCAAACGCAGCCTTCAAATCCACAAACAGAACCACCATCTTCTTCCCCTTCCTCACCACTTGCCTGTTCACCAGATAATTCAGAACATAGATGTTATCTACGCATCCCACCCCCCTCCTAAACCCCGTTTGACTCGGTGGCAGCATTCCCTTCCCCTCTACCTCCATTCTTAGCCTTTCCGCCAACACAGATGCATATACCTTATATGCAGTCTGCGTTAGCGTTATTCCCCTATAGTGTTCCGGTTTCTCCCCTGCCCCTTTCTTTAGTACCGGAACCACAACTCCTTCCCTCCACCCTTCCGGCCACCCCTCCCCCCTCCACACCCTATTACATAATTTCCACAACCACTCCTCCACTTCACCACCCCCATATTTCCACACCTCATTCTGTATCTCATCCCCCCCCCCCCGGCCTTTCCATCTTTCAAGTTCCTCACCACTCTTTTTATTTCTTCTCTTCCTATCTCACCCTCCCCGTCCTCTTCCCTCCTTCTCTCTCCTCCCCTCCTTACCCTCCACTCCACCCCTCCTAACAACCCCCTAAAATACTCATCCCACTCCCTTATTTCTATCCCCTCCTTTATCCTCCTTCTCGTCTTCCGTCCTCTGTTCACTACTTTCCATACCTGACCCTCCGTTCTTACCCCCTCCACTTCCTTTTCCCACCTCTCCCTTTCCCTTTTCTTTTTCTCCTCGCACATCTTCCCATACTCCCTCTTCCTCAACCTGTACACTCCCCCATCCCCTCCTTCCCTTCTCCACTTCCTCAGCTCCCTCCTCACCTTACTCTTTTCCTCTTTGCATTCCATATCCCACCATCCCCCTTTCTTTTCCCCCTGAGCGCCAAGTATATAATCCCATAAAAAAAATCCCATTTAAAAACATTGTCGTAAAGTGATTGATATCAATAAACACTACTACAAAATTTGTGAAATCTCCACAAAATTACTTTGTATTTACAAAAGTATTACAAAAGTATTTTGAATCAAATATTTATTCGTATTAAAATATTTATTTGTATAAAAATATATCTGCTTAATATTATTGAATACATTTTGTTCTTTGTGTAAATAGCCAGTGTGATAATTGGCGCAACTGTTGTATATCATTACTTTTGTAAAGCTAAATATAGCACATTAATAAATTTATATTAATTTACGACAATGTTTTTAAATGGGATTCTTTTTTACGGGATTATATACTTGGCGCTCTTTTTTGTACCTTTTTTTTAAAAAAGGTAATTTTGTGGATATATATATACAGGGTGTCCCATCTAAGACTGAACAGCGGGATATCTCCTAACGTATTGGAGATAAAAAAATGAAAAAAATATGGCATGGCATGGTTCGAAGGGGTTAATCTATTAGCGCGAACGATTTTTTTTTTCGATTATTATTTTAAAAGATACGATGGTCAAGTTCGGTTTTTCAAATGGAACTATTTTTTTTGAACGCCTGAGTTGATAGTGCGTTCCAAGACAAATTCAATGAGCATTAATGTATAGGGGAGACCGGGGCAAATCGGCCACTTTTTTTTCATTGATAAATTTAACAAACAAAATTTAATTTTTCAATTATGTGAATTACACTATCCGAAAGAGTAATCCCTATAGTACATAACTGCTACAACAAATTTTCATTAATCTCCTTTTCTAAAGTCATTCCAGAGAATTTGTAATATAACGTAAAATCGCCGTTTCGAAAAATGCCGGGGCAAATCGGCCACTCCTTCGGGGCAAAACGGACCCCTTTTATTCGGGCTGGATGTTGATGAATTTTTAGTCATAAAGAATTTTTCTCAATTACAAATTACAATAGAGTGAAAAAACTGTTTGTAAAGTTGAGAAGTTCACGTTTTTAACGCACACATACTGCGGTTTAAATATTGTTGCATTTTTCAGTCATCTTCAGTTTCCGAGGTTTAGTTTCTCCAGTTGCTTCTTTTGGCACCTGCGTTTACGCAACGTACGTCCAATTGAACACCCTGTCTTCGTCAAAGGCTGAGATTCCAATTCCACATTGGTGGTCGTAACAGCTTTTCTTGGACGACGATTGGAGGTTTCTTGCGATTGTAATTACGGACCATGTTGTTGAAAAATGTAGACGATATTTATTTCTCCTCGTAACTATTCAAGCTACAATCGCTTGAATCAATATTTAAACGCATGGATATATGTAACTTTCTTTTTCCAAAGATCGAACTGCACTGCGTAGCCGTGCTTCCGTCCAGGCCACACAAATCCTTTCCCCGTCTCGAAACCGTCAACTGTTTTCCATTGTTGAGCGTCGGATCCACTGACGGAGCTGCATCGAAGAATATTTTTACCACAAAAGTTAATAAAACTACTTATTTACTATGGTTCGGCATCATCAGTGAGTGGCCGATTTGCCCCGGGTGTTACGTGGCCGTTTTGCCCCAGACGTAAACTCTAACTTCAATCACTTAAACACAAAGAGATTTTCCAAAATAACTCAAACTATCATCGGAATCGTAATCGGTACCGCTACATTAATCAGTACATACTGACCTCAAACTTCAGAATACCAATATTACAGAATAAAGGCAACTTTTCCACAAGTCACGAAATTTTTTTATCACTACCGAAAACGTATTTTGCCTTCTACAAAGTGCAACATAATCTCAAATGCTATCAAATTCCGTTAGTACTGTAGACACATAGAGAGGCGTATACAAAAGCAAACACGAGTTTTTATTTTAACTTCCACTAGGTAAAACTTCATTTGGCCGACTTACCCCAGTGGCCGATTTGCCCCGGTCTCCCCTACACTTGATTTCCACTGGTTTTTGAGATATTGTGCTTGCAAATTCACTGATTTTCACTAGAAGAAAACCCGCCGGAATAGCAAGGACAGTGGACGGTCTTGCTGACGCCACGGATTGCCTTGCCTGTTGAAACTGATACCTACCTGCTAAAGGTCTACGCCAGAAATGGCAGGCCGAAAGGCTGGACAATCCTTTTCCGCCAGAAACGCTACATAGGTAGGTACATCTGCGGTATCGACAAGCGTTACTTTTATTTCGCACTTGCTTCTACGCTCTAATGGCCGGTTCTTTTTGGAGGGATGCAAGCTCGATTGGGTAGGTTATGAGGTGTGAAAGTTGCTAGACTAAATTTCAACTATAGGGAGCAGATTGTATTAGAAACAATCGGATTTCCATCCCTCACAAACGGCTGCTCTCTTGATACCTCCTCCCCAATGCCCACCTTCTCTCGCATGGAATACGTCAACGCATGCTTTTGTTTTAATATTGAAGCTCGTGTTTATACTCGAGAGGACCATGCGTCTCGACAGCGGGCTACCCCTTTTCTTCCTGTGTCTCTCCACGAGGAGTATCGACGGTGGATTGTAGAAGCGTAGATGTCGGGATGCCAGTTATTGAATTCAGGAGACGATAGAAACACTTTATTACAAAACTCACATGTGCTGTAATAAATGATCGAACTTGCGCCCCACTTCGCGCAGACCGATTACAGGGTGATGGCTCGGTACGCCTAATCCGCCTCGCAACCGTGACGAGGTCAAGCCAAAAGGTATGAATCCTGGGTCCTTTTTCCGAAGAAAGCCATAAAATTCGATGGGCACTGCGGGGTGTTGTCGTCCCAGCCACGGGATGAAATGCAGAATTACCCTGTTTCTGTTTCAGAAATTAAATAATTCTTTATTCTTCATCGTATGGATATGGAAGTGTCGCCGATGAATTCCTTGTGTTTTTCCGATGAAAATCATGCCAATTGTCGCGTAAATCGGACTACTTTTACATAAGGAATACAAATAGCTTGTGTCAAAGTAGTTCGACGGAACGCGTCAGCTGCCCGTAGGACGTTCCGCTCACCTCCGCGTGCCCCTCAAGCGCCTACGATGCACGCGTATTTAGGTGAAATTCAAAGTCAATTTCCTCGAAAACGAAGCGTTTACCGCAATTTCGTCACTCTTGATTTTCGTCTTATTTTCGCCGGTATAATCATCCCTTAGAGTATTGACCACAGGTAGAGAAACACCCTGTATTATATTGCATTGCATTGCATTGCATTTTTGTTATATTTTTGTTGTTATGTTATACTATTGCTTGTTGATCAGGGAATCAATGTAATGAATCAATGTAAAATCCCCGCTAAACAGTAACCGCTAACTGCTAACGTCTTTGACTGAGTGGCGGCATGCGCGCCTTCCGTCAAAAGCGGCACGCGGGCCTTCCGTCAAAGGCGACGCAACGCGTTTAGTTTTCTGACGAAATCGGCCACACGCGTGTGGCCGTCAAAGCGAATCGAGTCCTCGATCGGTGCAGAACGACTTTTTAACCGGTGACCGTTTTTCGGTTTCAACATGTCTACCAGAGAAGTGCAAGTTGTCGACAGAAAAACTGTGCGTGCCAAGTGTATTAAATGTAATATTCTGATTCCAAAATCATGCGGACAAAAGAAAATAATTAATTCGGTGGCTGAAGCCGCAAAATTTTCTGAGATTTTAGACAAAGTGGTAGATGTTGGTGATATACTTTGCAATAAGTGCCGTCTTTTCATATGTAGAAGTACCGCACTTAGTACAGTTTCTCAACCTCAAGAATATGAAGAGATTCCACACTCTTTAGAATCTTCAGACAGATAATCCTCAATAGCAATGCCTCTGCCTATATCCACAAGTAAGCCATTTCCATTTGAAGCACATACGCTCGAAACCCCTTTATCTGAAGATATAGTTAACACATCACCGTCACTTCAGGAATCATTAACCGATTCCGATCCATTATCAACAATTGAAGACCCATAAGTTATTTTAGATGTTAGTACCTCCGAAGAATCGAATGTAGAGTTCATCGAAATGCCATTTTCCAGGGTAGTTGCCACTCATGGGCATTGTTTCGTGTGTGGGTCCAAAAAAGATATTATCAACGTGCCATTTGAAACACGAAAGCAAGTATTCATCATGCGCAGATTATATGTGCCTACAGGAAATCGGTGCTGCCCCAGTTACTTGTTAAAAAAACGGTTGTTTCACAATATTGTTGCAAACTTACAGGTTCATTCTAATACTAGTTTAATCGAATGTAATGAATTAAGAGATCATTTTGAATATATTGCACTCAGTAATAATTCTGAAATTAAAGATAAAGTAGGGGATTATACATTGTCGGCAGAACGTCTTAAAATATTTACAGGTTTAACTTGGGAAAATCTCATTAATCTACGGGAACTGATGACCTCAATGCGAAATTCAGAAACTCGCAATATTACACAAGCTATTGTTGTTTTTTTATTTAAATTGTGCACTGGCAATTCAAACAATCTGATATCAGCTATTCTTGGTTTAGAACACGAGCAACAAGTGTCTAGTTTCTGTCAATCGGTTTTAAAGTCATTCGAAAAAGATATTTTACCTGTCCATTTTGAGTTCGAAGCCTTTTCTCGCGAGTACTTAATAAGTAATGAAACCTCCGACATTGCTAAACAGCTGTATAACATTACAAACCAATTAGCACTGATTTTTGACGCTACATATATTCGGCATCAAAAGAGTACCAATAACGAGTATCAGCGGAAATCATATTCGGGTCAGAAAAAAGTTCCACTGTGTAAACCGTTCACCATCTGCACAACAAATGGATATGTCGTTGATGTACTTGGACCTTTCTATGCGAACCAAAATGATGTTCAGATAATGAAAATTATTTTACAAGACCCAAATGGCCTGCAAAGTATCATGAAACGTGGAGACATTTGCATTGTTGATAGAGGATTTCGTGATGTCCAATCATATTTGGAAGAATTGGGTTTTCAAGTTCTGATGCCTGCATTGAAAGGAAAACGTAGTCAACTGACGACTATAGAATCAAATGCCTCTCGACACGTCACAAAAATTCGTTGGGTCGTCGAAGCAATTCACGGCATCATCGGACAAAAATATAAACTTCTGCATCATCAAATGGATAACAAGTTATTGCCTCAAGTAGCATTATTTTGTAAAATTGCTTGTTTTTTAAATAATAGATTTGGAAAACGTTTAAATTCTGATGTAGGACTTTCCCATGAAACAATACAACGAATGAAATCTCAACAGGATGAAAATACATTGGCTATTGACCTAGCATTACAGGTACTACATCTCCGCTGGGGTGAAATTAAAGAATATACTAAAATCGATCGAATTGAATTCCTTCAAGCTGTAAAATTTGTATTGAATTCTAATGTTTTTTTATTCAATGGAGTTTATTATAAACAAGTATTTGGAACTGCTATGGGGTCGCCAATCTCCCCTGTAATTGCTAACATAGTAATGGAAAGATTAGAGACGGTTTCCTTTTCAAAGGTACGCTTTCAACTTATTTTTTTACAAACGATATGTTGATGATATTATTACTTGTCTTATGTTAGAGGATTTACAAACATTGTTAGATATATTTAATAGCTTCCATGTTAGGCTTCAATTCACTCATGAAATTGAGAAGGATTCGTGTCTGAGCTTTCTTGATACAATAGTTATTAGAGCGAATAATAAACTTATTACAAATTGGTATCATAAGCCAAGTTGGTCGGGAAGATAAATAAATTTCTTTTCTGCTCATCCCATGCAACACAAGGTAGGCCTGATTAAAGGATGAATAGATCGTGCAATTTTACTCTCTGATCCAGAATTTCGATCTGCTAATTTACTTCTTGTGAAAAATACATTAAAACGTAATGGTTATCCGATAGATATGTTTTCTGCAATTATCAAAGAACGTACATTTGAAGTTTACCATCCATTTTTGATGGAAAAACAGAAAGAGGAAAGAAATAAAAAAATGGGTCCTATCAGTTGGAGAAACACAGTCGTTTTACCATTCTGCAATAACATTTCGAATGACATAAGAAGAATATTCAGAAGAGTCGGAATACACACTATTTTTAAAATTCCGCTTTATACTAAGCATTTTTTCCCTTTAATTAAGGATAAAATACCTATGTCAAAAGCTTCTAACATTATATATTCTATCCCTTGTATGGGCTGCAATCAGGTTTATATTGGTCAGACTTCCAGATATCTAGAAAGACGTATTTACGAACACAAGAGAAATATCTTTTTGTCTCCCTTACAGCATACTGCATTAACCAAACATTCATTGGAGTACGATCATAGATTTGACTTCGACAATGTAAAAATTGTGGATAAAGAAACTAATTTAAATCAGAGAATTCTTTTAGAAACACTACATATGATTAAACAACCTAGCGTTAATCTTAGGTATGAAACACCTAAAATACAAGAATATTACGCAACATTACTTAAAAAGTAATGCCTTATGATGTAGTGTTCTAATAATTCTCAATTAGTGATCTTACTCGTTTTCTACATATCTTAAAATGTTATGTAGGGTAAACGATACAGTAGTTGACCACCTAAGAGCTTCAATTTAGGTAAACGCTATGGAATAAGTAACTTGAATTTTATAAATGAAGTTTCGTTATACCAGGCGAAAAGAGAAGTATCGAAGATGATTATAACAGCAAAGAAACTTTGAAGAAATCAGTAGTTTCGATGTTATGCTAGGGTGAAAGCACTAGTTGTCGACCACTTAAAGCTAAACTCGAATGAAAAGTTCTGAAAAAAAATCAACAATCAATGTTATAAAATATATAAAATGTACTGAAGTAATTCAAATGTATTTAATATATCACTAAATATTTTGTGTTAGTAGGAAAGTTCGGGGAAAATAAATAATTAACGTTAAAAATAAATTGTCCGAATGCTTTAATAATCGACCGCTTAACTCTAAAAGTCGACCGGTCCGATAGCTAGTAGTCGACCACCTTTTTTAATATGAAATTCAAAACAGGTTATGTGCGCATTACAAACTAAAATTTATTTTTAAATATAATGTGCAGCATCAGTAAATAATTAATAATGTCAGGAATAATACGTAACTAAAATAAGTTCTTTTAATATCAAAATTTTAATAAGAAATAGAATTTTTTTTTTTCCAATGTAAATTAATTTACGTTTTTAAGATAGGAAGCAGTAACAAATTTTAAGTTTTTAAAGTGAGTACTTGTATTCTATAAATAAATTATATAAACTTTGAAGAACATTAATCCATAAGAAACGAATATACATACAAGAAACAATTATATATAGTTAATACGTGGTCGACTTTTAGCATTCATTGTGAATCAGTTAGCTTCAGAAGTCGACCGCTGTGGTCGACTATTGAAAATTGAAAGGGAATGATGATCCAGTTACCGACCTCCCATAAATAAATAAATTATCCCATTTTTTAAAATTTTTGAAGCTCATATAAAATTGTTGATGCTTTTTCAGTGAAATAGCATAATTTTCCAGTAAAAAATGTATAGAACTGAATTACATTTGTCGTTTCTATTCAAAGCACACTTATGCTTCTCGGGTTAGAAAACAGCAATGACACATGTAGAATCAAAATGAGTTTACAAATCACTTTAAAACCATTTATTTTTTTTACCTATGAAAGGCGCTTTTTGTCGTATTGTAAAGTTGGAAATTCAAAGTATAATATAAAATTGTCATTTAATAAATTCTTTATTTCAGTACTTATTTCTTTAAGCTAAACAATAAAAGTGGTCGACTACTAGAGGGTGGTCGACTACTAGTGCTTTCACCCTATTATAAAGAAACATAATTCAAAATTATAGTTATTAACCGGTCGTGGCATAGTTGTTGACCGGTCCAGGTACAGTTGTTGACCACTTACTGAATATAAAAGAAAATGGCATATTTTTTACTTTAAAATCATTTTTATTAAAACCATCTGCCAATATACCAAAATTAAAGACATATTGTCTTGGGGCAGGGTGAGTTTTATGTGCACCCTTCACGACGTGTGCCGTGCACTTCGCCGCAGTCTCATTGGCTCCTTTTTCACTTTTTTTGGCTTCTTAGACTTGGAATCTCTCATCTGCACTTTCTTTTCTTCTCTTTGCCTTTTTCTTTCTTTCTTCGCTTCTTCTTCCTCCTTCTTTTTCGTTTTCTTTGCCTCTGCAATATCCTGCCACGTCTGTGATGAGACTACATAAGGCATACGCTCTATATTTCGTTTCCCTTTTCTTTTTGGGCTTTCAGGCCACGACAAAAATGATTGCATGCCTCTAGACGTGTCATCAGAATCAGGCTCTTCTGCTTGTACTGACAAACTTGGTCCTGCTGTCATATTATTCAAAGACGTCTGTTGCGCTGGTTGCTCCTGGAATTCCTTCCACACACGGAAAAGGAGCTGTGTAGGACTCGGTTCTTCTGTGTCCTGTTGATTTGCCGACTTTTCCTCTTCCATCTTCATTGTTTTAAAAATGTTTGTCATTTCTTTGCCCACTATTTCGTAAAATTTGGCGTAAGAAATCTTTCTTTCCGCAGGAGACGTAGCTTCGTTGCGCAAATCAGTATTAGTTAGCTCGTCACGTGTAATTTTTCCCAGGCATTTGCTGTAATCTAGTGCATTTGGGTCCCACGGACACAATCCTGTTGTTTTAAAACCGTTTTTCAGGATCTGTGACAATGTTTTTTTAGCTAGAACCTTCTCCAGCAAAGGTGCAACAAGCGACCGCGTGATGTTTTCGTGTAGGTGTGTTTGCCGCCAAAGTCTTACTTCTTCTGACCACCCTGCCTTAATTGGTCTAAATGCAGCGACATCGTTCGGTTGCAAAATACGAGTGGCGTTTGGGTATAGTGCTATCAGGACGATATCTAGCTCTGAACACAGCTTACTGACATGGTGGGTCAAATGTGTTTTGTGGCCATCTACAAAAAGTATGACTGGCAATGGTACGTTGTTCATTGTGAGATAGGGGCTAAAAACGTTTGCGATATATTCGTAAAAGACTTCCGCCGTCATCCACCCACTATCACTTCTACCTATGCCCCATCGCTTTGGGACAGTAGCGACGATATCAGCAGGTATCCTTTTGTACGGAAAGATCAGCATCGGCGGAACAAGGTCACCGGCAGCGGAAAAGGTAAACATAGCCGTTACAGCTGCTTTATTAGTTCCAGAATCCACTTCATACACATTTTTAGAGCCCTTTTCTGCCAAGACGGTACCAGATTTAGGGCAAAGCAGAAAATTTGTCTCATCTCCATTAAAAACACGTTTTGGATCTGACAGAGCCGTGAATGTTCCTTCTTCTTTTAATAATTCCTCGACGCGTTTGAACCAACCCCTGATGTCGTTTTCCGATACGCAAGCACTAGCGCGTGTGACGGACTCCGGAGTGCGCTTAGAAATGGTTGGATGTCTTCGTAGGAAGGCTTTATACCATCCACAACCTGGTCGATTATTTATGAAAGGATTAGGACGTGGATTTTCCTGCAAAAACTCGGTAACGCTGTCAAGGATATCATCTTTGCGCTTAGGGAACCCTTTATTCTGACAAGCAATTATCCATTTCACAAGAATGCCTTCTTCCTCTCCAGTAAGCACCGGACTGGGGCCATGTGAGTATTTTTCGCGGCCGGTTTTCTTCCGAAAGTGTAAAGTCCCCTTAGGTACCTTGTAAAAGCGAGCGGCAGCATTGAGTCCCATTCCATTCTCCACGGCTTTCACGGCGTTTTCTATAGCTTGCGGAGAATAGTTACGACTGCTTCTTGGATTTGGCATTATTCAAATATCTGCACAATTATTGCACTTGAATTTTTAACCTAAATGTTTGAATTTATCTTCACTCGAGGAAGTCTGGGCAACAGCTGTTTTGTGTAGGCCGGGAAAAGCGACACGATGTGTGTATCGCCATGACATTGTTTGCCGCGTGCTTTTGTTCGGCACGCGATACACCAAGATTCGAGCAACACCGCAAGGCAGCAAGCGGCCTTGATCACCGAATTACCGTAGCGACTTCCGAACTGATGAAAGATCAGAAGTCATCAGAGGTCCATACCCGGAACCGTATAAAAGCCCGTATAAGTGCCTGTAAAGATCTAAATAAGGAAATAAAAGAGACGACTCTCTCACTCGTCCTCATTTTTGTTTCCCTACATTTGAGACAACAAGAGTACAGCAAAGGACCGTAGTCAACCACGTATTTGACAAAAAATAAACAAAGTTTTATTATGTGCATTACAAGTACGCAAATTAATTTTCATCGCGGTCTTTCAGCACGAAAAATATGAGTGGTCAATAACTGTATTACTGTGCATTCACCGAACTAGTTATTGAACACCCCCAAAACACAACATAATCACATTCCACAGGACTGGAGATATGCCGAATGTTAATATTGGGCCCTTGTCACCTATTATGATCAATGGCATTCACGGCAAACAAAATTGAACAATGATTATATAGCTATTAAAGAAGTCGCCGCTCTAAAGATGCCCGCTAAGCCCTTACCTTCTTTGAGAGTTGAAATTGCGAGTTTTCCTTTCCGACGATCTCACGACGGAACGCGTGTACTGAAATCATCGGTTGTTGGTTGAAACGAAAGCTAAAACTGTCTTTTCTGATCAAAGTGCATCATTGATGTGGAAACGCGCAGGTTCATTAGACTATGGCGGCAGAAATTTGAAGTGGGCAATTTCTGTACCCTGGTCAATAATTGTATCGTTTACCCTAGTTGTTAGATATGTTTATATTCCGCGCGCTTACTCGCGTGAAGCGGTCGCGAGCCTCGCGGAGAGCACAAGCGTGAGCGGGATTTGCTCTACGGCAGCCAGCGAGAGCTGATGTACACGCGCTCCAAAGGAAGCTTTAGCACAGTATTGTTTAAAAGAAATATAAGTGAAGTAGCGGGAGGCGATGTTAAGTTAAGGACCATTGTAAAGAGACTCAAATATATAACAGAATGACGACGAGGATGGGATTTGCCTGGATTTAACACCATTAAGCAAAGGCGAAAGAGAGTCTGGCTCCCGCACCAGGTGGCAGAACGATACGATCGTGGTACAAAGGTACGGTTACATTACTTACATAAATAATACAAACCCATAAAATGACTACGGTACAAATGAACGCTACCTTAAGCATTCAACCTTTCGATGCGACAATTACGAATATTAAACGCTGGCTGCAACGGCACGAAGGGGCGTTCAAACTGTTCAGGGTCACGGACGCAGACAGAGTTCCATGTCTGTTACATTACGTTGGGATTGGGGCTTTTGAGGTCCTTTGCAATCGCTGTGAACCTGACGACCCGTATAAACTGCCTTATAATACTTTAATTGCTAAATTGAAAGAATTCTACTCTCCGGAACCTCTTGAGATTGCGGAGAATTATCGATTTTATCAAAGCAAGCAGCAGTAGCAAGAAACCATACAACAATACGTTACGGAATTGCAAAAATTGGCTGTACATTATAATGTTGGCCCCTATTCGAAGACGGCACTGCGAAATCAATTTGTGTTTGGCTTACAAAGCAAACGGATTCAGTCAAGGCTCCTTGAGGGGAAGGACATGGATTTCGAGAAGGTCATCCAAATAGCAACAATCATGGAAATATCGGAGCGAGACGCAACTCAACTACGCAGCACACCAGCGCCGGTCGAACAGCTGGGTGAAAGGAGTTTAACAAAAAAAAAAACGTCAACAGCGCGGAAGAAGACGAATACAGGATATCATTCCAGTTCTAAGTACAACCAAAATGGAAATAATTCTAGACCCGGTGATAAAAACATTGTCTGTTTCAGGTGTGGCAAGGGCCACTTAGCAACTGAATGTACGTTAAATCGTAATATACGGTGTAAGGCTTGCGGAGTTTTGGGACATCTGCGCGTGGTGTGTTTTAAGAATAAAGAACAAGGTACGTCCAATAAGGCACCCATTAGCCATGTGGAACAACTATCAAATCTACGCGATACAATCCGAGTGGCGGAACACCCGAACTGTCGTCGGAAATTCTACGCGACCTTAGAGGTAAACAATAAACATGTACGGTTCGAGGTAGATAGCGGAGCGGCCGTTACCATTATGAATAAGAATCAAGCGTTAAAATTTTTCCAGTCCGCAACTATATACCAAACAGATTTACAATTAATCACTTACTGTAATAACACATTACCAAGTGATGGTTTCATCACGGTAAGCGTCAACTACGAACAACGCGTGTACAGATTAAATATTTACTTAACAAAGATCCTCAGAGAACCTTTACTCGGTAGAAAATGGCTAAGGCAGCTATTGTCCGAAAGCGATTTGCGCAAATTCACACTAGATGTTTCCGCGGTGTGTAAGAAAATCCGATGGACGCGCTTAAATATGGCGCCCCGGAATCGCGGCCTACCGTCCGGAAGCCCAAATACATCGATTGGGACCGCTCACGCGGGAAATACTGGGAAAAACCCAGGCCGAACGGAAGCGTCTCGGAAAGGACGCTACGCACGGGCCAGGACGTGGCCACTCTTGTACGGTCTTCGGGACACACTGGTCGCTACTTCAGAAGCCCTCCGCGTTCTTTTGTACGATTCGCCTGACTCTTGTGAAATATAACACAGTGTAATATTGATAGTTTATCCTACGTGTGTTTATTAACCGACGTTAAGAAAAGCATTTCTTACAGGTAACAGTTTCGTCGGGGATACAGGTACAAAGGGACGATAGGGTTCGTACTATGTTACAGAAATATAAAAATATAATAGAACCAGATTTAGCGAGCATTAAAGACATACAAGCAAAATTAACGCTGAAAGACGGGGCCAATCCCGTATTTCTAAAACCGCGCAAGATACCGTTTAAATTGTTACGTTTAGTAAAGAAAGAGATACAGGATCGAACTGCCGCCGGGGTTTTGGAAAAAGTAGCTACGGCGAGTTGGTCCACACCGATAGTTCCGGTGTTAAAAGGGCAAAATCGAATAAGGCTCTGTGGGGATTACAGCGTGACACTGACCCCACATTTGATCATAGATGAGCATCCGTTACCCACAATAGATGAACTTTTTACTTCAATGGCTGGAGGTACTACATTCACAAAAATTGACTTAAAACAGGCATATTTGCAATTAGAAGTCAGGCCGCAAGATAGGGATTTACTGACGTTAAATACACCTTTTGGGTTGTATAAGCCCACACGGTTAATGTATGGTGTCGCAGCAGCACCTGCAATCTGGCAGCGAGAAATGGAGAATATATTATGCGAAATTCCGGGGGTATCAGTATTTCTGGATGATATAAAAGTCACGGGTTCTACCGACGAGGAGCACTTACAGCGGCTAGAACAAGTTTTTGCACGATTAGATAAATTTCATATAAAAATTAATCGCGATAAACGTGAATTCTTTAAAGAAAAAATTCATTACTGCGGTTATGTAATAGATCGGTACGGAATCCATAAAGATCCAAATAAAATACAGGCTATAAAAGAAATGCCGCGGCCACAGAACGTCACACAGGTTCGCGCATTTATTGGATTTATAAATTATTACGGTAGATTCATAAAAAATTTAAGTTCGATATTACACCCATTACACAATCTACTGAGTGCTAAAAACCGTTTTACATGGACTCCGGAATGCGAAAAAGCGTTCCAAACAGCAAAAGTAGAATTTGGAAGAGACGAGCTGTTAGCACGCTTTGACCCAAAACTACCATTGGTGTTAGCTACAGATGCAAGAGCGTACGGTATAGGCGCGGTTTTGTCTCACGTTTACCCAGATGGCACGGAACGCCCAATCCAGTACGCATCACGAACATTATCAGTTACTCAACAAAAGTACGCGCAGATTGATAAGGAAACGTATAGCATAATTTTCGGAATAAAAAAATTCCATCAATATTTATACGGGAACACTTTTACGCTGTTAACCGATCACCGACCCTTGGTACAAATTCTCTCACCAGCGAAGGAGTTACCCCTTTATAGTGCCATGAGAATGCAGCACTATGCTTTAATTTTGCGCGGTTTCAAATACACAATTAAATACCGAAATACAAAACTACATGCGAACGCAGACGGGTTATCGAGATTACCGGTTACGGAGACAGAACAATATGAACACGGCGTAGTCGACGCTTACCAAATGGATACAATGGAGTGCCTACCAATAACAGTAGAAGAATTAGCAAAGAAAACAAAAGTAGATCCTGAATTAAGCATTCTTTTACATGAATTGCGGACTGGAAACATTAATACAGGGAAAGATAAGCACCACATCGATAGAAAAGAATACAGTGTGCATGGCGATACCATATTTCGTGCGCATAGAGTAGTCATACCAAAGACATTACGTAAAAAAGTGTTAAATGAATTACATGAAGGCCATTTTGGGGTAATTAAAATGAAAGGTCTGACACGGGGTTATTGTTGATGGCCTGGGATAGATGCAGATATCGAGAATTTGACACGAAACTGTTCCATTTGCAATAGTACAAGAAATAACCCACCAAAAATAACAACCCATATTTGGGAACCGATATCAGAGCCTTTCGAAAGAATACACGTGGATTTCGCGGGACCATTCAAAGGTAGTTGTTTTTTCATACTGGTGGACGCCTACACAAAATGGCCGGAAGTGTATATAATGAAAGATATCACAACGACAACTACAATAAAGAAGTGCAGGGAAATTTTTGCGAGATTCGGTATACCTAAAATGATCGTTAGTGATAACGGCAGAACTTTTGTTTCGCACCAGTTTAAAAGTTTCTTGCAATCAAACGGCATTATACAAAGATTAACAGCGCCATACCACCCAGCAACAAACGGACTAGCAGAGCGGTTCGTGCAAAACTTAAAGAAATCCCTACTCGAAATTAATACAATCACGGAAGATCTGGAAAAAGCGTTACAAAGCATGTTACTACAGTACCGAAAGATGCCACATGCCACAACGGGTACACCCCCCCCCCCCCGCGGTATTAATGTTAGGTAGACAAATAAGAAGTCGTTTAGATCTAATGTTACCGTTAAGCAGTAAACAAATCAATACAAATAAGCTAAATGGCGAATCGTTTTTGCGAGAGGGGGACAGGGTTAGTGGCCGAAATTACAACTCGAAAGAGAAATGGAAATTCGGAATAATCATAAAAAAAAACTCGGTAAGCTGCATTACTTAATAAGATTATACGATGGTCGAGTATGGAAACGGCATCAAAACCAATTGCGGCGAATAGGCGAAAATACACCGGGTCAAAAATGCGGAAACGAAAGCGGAAGTGCGGACACGTGGCCCTCTGCGGATTTTGAAAGTATGATTGAACGAAAACAGAACGAAACGGTGTCCCAGCAGCAACCAGAACTCCACAAGTCACGCGATACAAGTGGTGAGAGTGTTGAACGAACCGCGGATCAAGGAAGCGAACGGAGGACGTCACAAAGAACGCGAAATCCACCAGAACGTTACGGGGAATATAGAGTACATTAAATCTTTTATTTTACATAATTTCATTTCGATTTCACGATTTTATTTTCATGTTCAATTACTATACATATAGAGATTTGTTCTTTCTTTTTCTTTCCTCCTCGGTCCACTTCGCATTTGGTGCGTTCACCCTTCCTAAGGAAGGAGGTTGTTAGATATGTTTATATTCCGCGTGCTTATGCGCGTATCACACTAGCTGCTGCGGCTGCCGCTGCCGCTGCCGCTGCAGCCGGCTGTTTCCCACTCACACACAGGCGGCGGTTGTTGCAGCCAGCAGAAGATGCCTGAACATTACGGATACTGCTGACACATTTTTAACCTATCTCAAATGTCAACGCGAAAAAAAAATAGCCCGTCGGCTGCTGCGGCCATCGCTCGCGGCTGCCGCTGCCGCTGAGGCCAGCGTCCGACCAATCAACGTGAAGCAGTCGACGCTGCGGCTAGGATAGCTGACGGGCTATTTTTCCAAGCCGCAGCGACAGCTGCAGTCAATCACGGCGCAAGGTTTTCGCGCTGTCATTTATTTCCCCTTTTTGGCGTTTTATTGATATTCGCGATGAACATGCAAAAGAGACTACTTGTGTCATATTATGAAGAAAATGCGAGGAAACGAAAATTGGCAACTGCTTTTTTCATGACGGTCTTGGCATTTTATGATTCCCAAAGCCCAGAACGTAGTGTCTGGGTAAAACATTGGATAGCACGTAGGAAAGAGCAAGGTGTTCATCACAACCTCTTTGTAGAGCTTCAATTAGAAGATCCTATGAAATACCGCAGGTAAGAAAAACTATTAAATCGCATTTTGAATGATAATGTGACCACATCGTCGTAATTCACTGTTATCGGTGTTTTTCTATTTCGGAGATTAGATGCCTTCGCATGACAACTGCTATGTTTGAGGACCTTTTGGCTAAAGTCAGTCCTTTCATTCGAAAGAGAGATACTCATTTAAGAAAGAGTATTCCGCCTGCCGAAAGATTATCTCTCACTCTGAGACACCTTGCCACAGGTAAGTCATATTTAGGACTAATATATGTTATTGAAATACCTCTTACTTTATTGTAACATGTATTATTTTTCAGGCGAATCCCAAGAATCTTTATCATTAAGTTTCAGAATGGGACAAAGTACTATTTCTGGAATTATAAAGGAAACAGTAAGGGCCATTTACAAAGTGCTGAAGGACGAATATTTAAAATTCCCTTCATCACTAGAGGAGTGGAAGGCTGTCGCTCATGATTTTAATGAGCGTTGGAATTTTCCTAATTGCTTAGGCGCAATGGACGGCAAACATTTCGTTTTGGAGCATCCTCTCAAGTCTGGCTCAATGTATTTTAATTACAAAGGTACCTTCAGTGTTGTTTTGTTGGCCATTGTGGATGCACAATTGAGATTTGTTTTTATTGAGGCTGGAGCAAATGGTAGAGTCAGTGATCGGGGAATCTGGAATAATAGTGATATGAAAAAGTATGTTGTAAATAGTAATTTTCCCCTTGCACCTCTTCCTGGCACAAATGTTATGTTCCCTTATGTTATTGTGGGTGATGAGGGATTCACTTTATCCGAAAAAGTCATGATACCATTTCCAAAGGCATCTTTATCAGGGAGAATGGACAGAAAATTCTTTAACTACAGGTAAGTGTACCTATTATTTGTGTTGACTAATTTATAAAAAGAATAAGATTGTCAATTTTAATATTTTTGAAATTTTTCAGGCTATCACGTGCTAGAAGATGTTCAGAAAATGCATTTGGTATTCTTGTCACTAGATTTCATATATTCAGAGCTCCAATGCGATACGACCCTCAAGATGCCAAAGCCATTATCCTTGCAAGTTGTGCTTTGCACAATTGGCTTCGCACTGATATTGTGGGTCGTGCTATGTACTCGCCTCCTCAATATGTGGACAATGAGAATGTAGCGATGGGTACAGTACAAGAAGGGGAGTGGCGGCAGGCTAATGTAGGGACAGGTGTTGTGGGATTGGTTAACCAAGGGGGTAACCGTCATCCAATTGGTGCACTTGAGCTCAGAGACTGTTTGTGTACATATGTTAATGGTGTTGGAGCTGTCCCCTGGCAAAACAGAATGATCAGGGTTCCACAACAAAATTGAAATTTATCTTTCATATACAAGATAAATAAATAAATTCATTCCGATGTTTCATTTTTAACTTATTATTATTATTATCATTAATACTGCAAGAGAACTGACAATATAGCATTCTCGCATTCTTTTCTCTTCTCTGCATCCATGTTGCGGAGTCAAGACGCTATAAATGTTGAAAAAATTTCCTCATGATCAGGGGGAGCAGCAAGAGGAGGGGCAGTAGGCTGTCTTGAAATATCCCTCATAACGTTCACAGCCTCTTCCATTAAATAAGCGTTTGCCCTTTTAGTTTTCCCTCTTTTACGATAGAGCTGACCAACCTCTTCCTGAGCTGGTCGCATGCTAATTGGGGTTGAGGCTGCAACTGGGCGCGATGGCACAAGCAGATTTGGGGATGTTGGGCCTGATCTAGATTCCCACAAACTGCTGTCCTCAAACTGCGAACCAAATTTATGTTAAGACATAAACCCAAATAGATAGTAATTAAGAAATGATTTAATTTAAAAATCCACCTGTAGATTATACTCATTATAATGAGTTTGAGTGGCCGCCAAATCTCTCTCCAGAGGTGTAAATTCAGGTTCAGTTGAACTCAGTGAAGAACCAGGCTGCTCATCACACTCCAAAATGACGGATGCAGGTATATTTGATGTTGATGCTGCCTGGACACATATCTTTTTTAAAAACAGCAAACTGGTGTACAGACCCCACTTTGGCTTATAAATGTCTGCTGCCCCTGCACCGCTGCATTTAGATTTACTTCCTTCAATTTTCCTCTGATTCTTCATGAATGTATCCTTGATTGTCTTGAATCTGGTGGATACATCATTACCTACAGAAGCAAGACTGTAAGTTAGGCACAAGAAAGATGGAAACAAACAATCTGGATTTACTGAGGTGATTTCATAATTAAGGAGAGGATGAAAGAAATTCTCGACTTACTTGAAAATTGCGAACCCATACATCTGGCTACCTCTTCCCAAACTTCGTCCTTCAAATCAGATCTCTTATAAATATCTGTTGTAGAGTCCCACAGTATTGGGCGTTTCGCGACTTCATGTGCCAGCATTACCTCCTGGTCAAAACTAAATTTTGCGTTCAGCCGCAAACGTGATTTTGTTGCACCGAGATGTTTATATTCCGCGCGCTTACTCGCGTGAAGCGGTCGCGAGCCTCGCGGAGAGCACGAGCGTGAGCGGGATTCGCTCTACGGCAGCTGGCGAGAGCTGATGTACACGCGCTCCAAAGGAAGCTTTAGCACAGTATTGTTTAAAAGAAATATAAGTGAAGTAGCGGGAGGCGATGTTAAGTTAAGGACAATTGTAAAGAGACTCAAATATATAACAGTAGTGGTCGCTTTTTAACATCATAAGTAGTCATTAAATATGACACTTAAACAATAATGGTTTGGTTTTTATTTTCTGTAGTATTGGTTTTCGAAATTTGAATTTAGACGGTATATTACCCAACGTTTTGTTTCTTCCCATACCGTTTGTCACCTTCTAGATGTTTCGAAGTTGGCCACTGTTTACCTCAGTTATCTTCTAACCGACTCGGGTGTCGCACGTTTATTTTCAAGCGTTGCGACTCATTATGTTTCAATAGCTCTCGCAATATTCACATCTTTATATTAAAAAAAAATTTCCTTGATAATGATCTAAATTGGGATCGAAACGTTGGAAACAGTTATATAAATAATAGAATTTTATTGCAAAATGGCTTTTTGATAGTGAGTGTTTAAAAGTGACCGAACCAGTGCGCTGAAAACATATTATATTGGCTATAGAAGTTGAGAAATATCATTGGAACAGACGAAAAATTCCATTCAAGCAGATGTCAGCAACTGATTGTTTAGATTTTCCTGAAATGACGGAGAACGATTTAAAAATCCTATTTACCGGGTCGTATCAATTGTCGCAGGCAGTTTCCTATTTAGCTGAAATAATGGATGCCGGTAATAATATTAATATCCTTAGCTTGAAACAAAAGAATAATATTCTGAAATTCCAAGTAAAGTCGCGTCATATCAATCGTAAAACATACCGTTGCTATATCGACTATGTACCAAATTGAATTGGCATTTCGGGGATAAAGCGTTATTGCTGTGAATGCGCAAATGGCAACCGTACTATCGGATGCTGTTCCCATGTAGCAGCAATTATTTACTACCTGTCGCACGCGCGGTACCTGTCGACAATTATCAGACATGCCGAAGTTTTAAGCAACATATTTCATCAAGACGAAGTAGTACCCGTAATTAATGAAGATAGTGACGAGGACTAAAATCGTAATAACATACACATTATCAACCAGTTACGGTGGTAAGTACTCTTAAAATAAATATAAGTATCCTAATTATAGAGTTGAACAAAAAAAGCTAAATAATTCTATACCTAATAGAATACACCGCCCGCATTTGATTATGGTCGCGATCCGTTCAATTAGTGTCTGATTCCCTGATCAATAAAATAATATAATATAACATAATATAACAATAGTATAACATAACAACAAAAATATAACAAAAATGCAATGCAATGCAGTGCAATATAATATAATATATTATAATGTAATAAAGCATAATAACAGCTGTACACTACAGCTAGCTTATGGCAATATCTTTACGTTCATTTTTTTAAATCAGCCATTAATCGGACGCACTGCGACCACAATCGAATGAGGACGGTGTACGTTGATAAAAGAATGGCGAATCCAACCAGTGGATTCAGAATACGTAGCATAAGCCAATACCACACATCTATTCCGTTGACAAAATATTATAAACTATCCGGAGCTGGAAAAATACATAGGCAGAAAACCGGCGCGGCGCACAGTGGTTCCAAAGTGACTTTTTGCGGTCAAAATTCTGTATCTCCGTCAATTCTTAACCGACTTTTGATTTCTTCGGCTCATTTTGTAGGGGATTAAATTTGCTATAATATCAAATACCTGAATTGCAACCAAAACGTGTTTTTTTCTATCCTTTTTTCTGACAAAGTTGGATGAAAACTATAGTAGAACAATCTTTGGGGCTAATTTGATAAGATTTTGCTTATCTAAGTAGTTTTTTTTACGTGAAATCTTCAATTGGTACTGGGCAATAACGAAAACATAAAATAGGCGATCTGTTGACACGTCAGAATGTTTGAAATACAATTTTACAAGGGCTGAAAATTTGGAATGTTTACTGAGTTTACTACACCAACAACCGTCTAAAATATCAATTTAATGTATGATTCTGGAACCTAATAGCGTTCAGAAATATCGAAGAACGTCAAAACCGCGATTTATTTTTTTACGCTTTTATTATTGTTTATTAGTAAATAAAACTTTATCGATTCTTCCCGATCCTCAGTTTGGGCATTTGAAATGTGGGTAAGAATGTAATAAACAAATTAAAAAAAGAATTAGCTGCCACCATGTGCCACTGCGGTGTCAATCCGATTTTGTTTAATTGGCAATAGCGCTCGAAGTGCCTTTCTGCGGACAAAATTCCGTATCCCTGTCAATTCTCAACCGATTTTTGATTTCTTTGGCTCATTTTGTAGGGGATTAAATTTGCTAAAATGTCACACAGTAGTTTTCCAAAATTTTCTTTAGGGATTGGAAAAAAACAAATTCTGAACTCTTGGTTCCGAAACGAGTTTATTAACCAGTTTTTTTCATATAACATTAAAACGAGATAAAATAAAAGAAATATAAATTAAACAATTCAAATTTAAACAAGTTAGTCTTCTTCCACATATTCTACATCTTCAGAATTAGACAAAAGATATTTTGCGTCTTTTTCTAGTTCAACAGACGCAGTTGGCCATTGGGACCTCAAAATCGAAATTAAAGGATCCGATGTTATTAATAAATTATGCATTATATCCTCATTAGTCGAAAACCTCGAACACTTTCTGGTATTAAATTGTCGGAATCTTTTAAAATCTTTGTTTCTAGATTCCTGGGCTTCTTCCGACATCTGACCAATCGGCAAAATAGTCGCGTTTAAAACGTCTTTTCCGTGAATTAAAATTTTATGTACTGACGATGGCATAAAATACCATCCATACTCCCTAATAAAAATTTTGGCCGTTTCGAGAGAAAAAGATTGAAACTTTGATGGGTCTACGCTGCTTCCACACGACAGAACTTGTAAAATTATAAAAAATTTGTAAATAAGTTCTTCATTCACCTCTGTGATTTCCGCTACTGTCTTCCAATTGCGGAAAAATCGTCGCGCTGTATTCCCATCATTGGAAGTACCCGAACCTTGTCTTGGAACATCCACAGTTATACCAAGTTGTTGTTTGAGCATTAACTGAATTCTTTTTTTGGACTCCTCCATGATAATTTTTTCTTCCATTTGTCTTGCGCTCCACTTTTTAAATTTAAGTCGGTAACTTATGTGTAAAATGCATTCCATAAACCGAATCCAGGCATGTAGTGTGGATAAACCGTATTCCACCGATCCTTCCTGGATAGATTTATTCCTGACTAAGCTCAAATTGTTCATTTCAGACGGTTTGGCCCCACAAATATAACAGGAGGCTGCGGAAGGAGTTCCAGTCATAGCTTGGTGAACTTTACCATCAAGCATTGTCAAGTGTAGGCTATGTTTTATTGTAAAGCGTTGTCTTTGAATTTTCACTTTTGTTGGGGACAATTTTTCTATGTCATTCTTTATAACGTTTATTTCTTCAGTTATTTTGGTACTTGTTTCCTTTGCAAATTCAAATTTAATAGGTCTACAAAGTTTTGTTGAAGACGGATGAGGGTTAATCCAACATGGAGCGTCATTCGTGGATAGTGAATGGATTAGTTGTAGTGGAACCAATGACATCATAAACAGGCTCTCGTCGGACTCTTCAGGGTTATCAAAATTTTGTTTGTAATTGCTGTGCCCGGACGAACCGTCACAACCCCACTTAGAAATTAATACCAAGTCTTTTTTGGTGGGAAGATTCCCAGATTTGTATAATGATGAAAACAACCTCGAAACAGTATAGTCAAATAAGCATTGTAAATTTATACTTGCTCCTCTACCCATACAGCACACTCCGTTGCAGAAACGTTGCAGAAAGGTTGTTGTTAGGTTGCGGTGCAATGTTGCACAGGAGCGGACATAGGAAGATTTCTGCAACCTTTCAGCAATGTTGCGGTGCAATATAACTCCTGAAACGTTTCTGCAATGGTCACGCAACGTTTCGGAGATTTTACAGCAATTGTCTCGCAACGTTTCAGAGATTTTACAGCAATTGTCCCACAACGTTTCGGATATTTTACAGCAATTGTCTCGCAACGTTTCTGAGATTTTACAGCAATTGTCTCGCAACGTTTCGGAGATTTTACAGCAATTGTCCCGCAACGTTTCGGATATTTTACAGCAATTGTCCCACAACGTTTCAGAGATTTTACAGCAATTTTCTCGCAACGTTTCGGAGATTTTACAGCAATTGTCTCGCAACGTTTCGGAGATTTTACAGCAATTGTCTCGCATTATTTCGGAAATTTTACAGCAATTGTCTCGCAACGTTTCTGAGATTTTACAGCCATTGTCTCGCAACGTTTCGGAGATTTTACTGCAAAGGTCCCCCATGAAGCAGGGCTCAAAAACTCTTATAATATCGATTTAGTATATAGATTTAGTATAATATCGTAGTATACCCACTGTACAGTGTATATTAGGTTACGCTTTGTAATTTATGATAATTTAGTGCAATAAGTAGTAGAGGATGGCAGCGTACGTTAAAAACTTTAATACTACATGAGTACTACGACCCCCATATATTGTCATTCCAAAGGCGATGTCCACTACCGCGTGGTCCCCTTGTAAGTCCTTTTACAAAAATATCGCCATACTGCAGATCATTTTTACTGGTGGTTGATTGAACATTTGGATCATGATGTAGCAAGACTGTTTTTCACATTCAAAAATTTTTAACGCGACTACGTGGTTTTGAAGAGGGCAACTTCGAAATTCTTCGCAAGTAGGATTATTATTTAAAGCTTTCTTGTCATTCAACTAATTTTTGGTGGGATTATGTGTTGAGGTGCGTATTGGAAGTGTACCAAATTTCATTTTCATAAAAACAACGAAGAAGATACAACAAATAAAAATGAATTCAACGAAGGCGGATTGTAATATGTATTTGTTCAAATTAATTAAAATATGTTTGTGAAATAGTTTCGAACTAACATAAATAAAGATTTTATAACTATTAAGGCGGTAGACACGTCACGTGTCGCTGGTAGCCTGTGGAATCTTAGACGGCATTCTGCGTGTCGACAATTCGGGATCGCTCCGCGAAATTCCGGATTTATTGCTGTTTCATTGCTGAAATCTTGCACATATCTTACGAGTACATCTTGCAACATATGTGCAAGATTTCAGCAATGAAACCGCAATATAGCCGGACTTAGTTTTTTTCCCTCGACAATTCGGAACGTTCTAATAAATATAATCAATTAAACGGTAATGGTAGGGAGACTGGCAGTAATTGGCACGTGTAACACTTTTTATAAATTTTTTTGCTGAATATTATTTATCAGTTTGTTTAAACTGGATGGTGTTAATTAAATAATCGTATTAATACTTATATCACATATGTGAACAAACAGAAGGCAGTGTTACATTTCACATGCAAACTCCGAGGGAATATTTGTAAACACGGACAATATGTGATATATGTAATTAATACAATTAGGTAATTAACACTATAAGGTTTAAGCGAACTATTATTCTGTATACAGCAATAAATGATATTTATAAAGAAGTCTGAGCTGTGAAATGCAAATCCACAAACACTAAAGACTAGAAAATAAAAAAATATATACAAAAAATTTATTTTAAATGATTGCATTAAAAGTGCGTTAAAATGTAGAAAAATTATTTTCTTGTACTACGCAGGATATTTCATAATAGAATATGAATATACTTAATACATCATCAAGCGTTGAAATTAATTTGTTGTAAGATATCCGGCTCCACGATTAGGGAGATGTAATGGGGATTGTCAAAACGAATCTTCTATTTTGAATAATTTGAGGTAAAACTGATGCACGATAGGAGTATAAGATAGAATACATAAGCAATATTCTCAATCACAGGTTGTAGCTGCAGCGGGAAAGTGTTCGTCTACGGTGCTCGAGGTCATGGGTTCGAATCTCGTTTGGGGTAAAAAAATTTCTATTTAAAAAAAATACTCTGGCGTTATAGGTACTACTACGATTCTGCACGCATTCATGTCGTCGCGTCCATCAAAGCCACGGTATACAATTTTTACCACTTTCCTACCGATATTTTTATTTTTGGCCCTACTGCCTGAAACGTTGCCTGACCATTGCTGTAAAATCTCAGAAATGTTGCGCTACCATTGCTGTAAAATCTCAGAAATGTTGCGCTACCATTGCTGTAAAATCTCAGAAATGTTGCGCTACCATTGCTGTAAAATCTCAGAAATGTTGCACTACCACTGCTATAAAATCTCCGAAACGTTGCAGAAAAATTGCTATAAAATCTCCGAAACGTTGCGGGAAATTTGCCTATAACATCTCAGAAACACTGCAAGAATATTTCATGCAATGTTGCACAGGGGCGGACATAGGAATGTTTCTGCAACATCTCAGAAATATTGCCTGCAATGTTTCAATCTTGCATCGTAACGTAACTGCAACCTTTCTGCAGCCTTTGTGCAACGTAGTGTGCTGTATGGGTATCTGAAATTGTTATTGAGGGATAACATTCTTTCTTCGCATCAAGAATGTTTTTGTACGTAGGAAAAATACAAGAAACTTTTTTTTATGGATTCAGAGCGAATTCTGTTGTACTGGAACTTAGTAAGCTTGGCATCAAAATATAAGGCCAAAGCTTCTTCTTTGGACAAACATTTAACAGGCTGACGTTCGTTTATCGAATCATCAGAATCTATAGACAACATTAGGGCATGGAGTTTATCAGCAATGTTCTTGTGACCTGAGGTTCGCAAAGTGTGTTCCAACGCAAATTGGAGTTCTTTTTATGAATGTGTCGCACATAATAATTCAGTTTTTCTTCTTTTTGATCGTTCCGAACTCGCTTCAAAGTTTATTTCCGGCCGTCCAACAGTGTCTGAAGGAGTAGGTATTAGCAAATTGGGGTCCGACCATTCAAAATAGCATTCGTTAAGCCAGAAATCATTTTTAGCTAAAAAACGCTCTGTTGTTCGCGAAGAGCCGATCCGTCTTTTTTTTAAATGTATATGAAAAGTCCTTACTTATTTTGTTAGCCAATGATGTCCTGTGTTCCATTTTGACTAGAAAGGTCTTCGAAAGGAAATTGGCTAAGTAGCTTACATCACGATTTTTTCCTGAGAGCATATGTTTCGCTAACTTTATATTTTTAATCTTTATGTGCACCATTTTATTGTATAAAAGTAACTCTATGCCGCACAACTGCCAAGACACTGAATCGTTGACGAATATTCTCCCAATGTCTGCTAACAAACAAATGACTGCAGCCACTAGCGTTGTTGCCTACAAAACAAAATCGGATCGACGACGAAGGCGTAATTTCTTTCTGATCGTCAGTTGTTTTGGAATACAGTTTGCAAACCTCAAGTCACAAGAACATTGCTGATAAATTCCATGATCTAATGTTGTCCACAGATTCTGATGATTCGATAAACGAACGTCAGCCTGTTAAATGTTTGTCCAAAGAAGAAGCTTTGGCCATATATTTTGATGCCAAGCTTACTAAGTTTCAATACAACAGAATTCGCTCTTAATCCACAAAAAAAAGATTCGTGTAATTTTCCTACGTACAAAAACATTCTTGAAGCGAAGAAACAATGTTATCCCTCAATAACAATTTCAGATACAGGAGTAAGTATAAATTTACAATGCTGACTTGACTGTACTGTTTCGAGGTTATTTTCATCATTGCACAAATCTGGGAATCTTCCCACCAAAAAAGACTTAGTTTTAATTTCCAAGTGGGGCTGTGACTGGTCAGATGTCGGAAGAAGCCCAGGAATCTAGAAACAAAGATTTTAAAAGATTCCGACAATTTAATACCAGAAAGTGTTCGAGGTTTTCGACTAATGAGGATATAATGCATAATTTATTAATAACATCGGATCCTTTAATTTCGATTTTGAGGTCCCAATGGCCAACTGCGTCTGTTGAACTAGAAAAAGACGCAAAATATCTTTTGTCTAATTCTGAAGATGTAGAATATGTGGAAGAAGACTAACTTGTTTAAATTTGAATTGTTTAATTTATATTTCTTTTATTTTATCTCGTTCTAATGTTATATGAAAAAAACTGGTTAATAAACTCGTTTCGGAACCAAGAGTTCAGAATTTGTTTTTTTCCAATCCCTAAAGAAAATTTTGGAAAACTACTGTGTGACATTTTAGCAAATTTAATCCCCTACAAAATGAGCCAAAGAAATCAAAAATCGGTTGAGAATTGACGGGGATACGGAATTTTGTCCGCAGAAAGGCACTTCGAGCGCTATTGCCAATTAAACAAAATCGGATTGACACCGCAGTGGCACATGGTGGCAGCTAATTCTTTTTTTAATTTGTTTATTACATTCTTACCCACATTTCAAATGCCCAAACTGAGGATCGGGAAGAATCGATAAAGTTTTATTTACTAATAAACAATAATAAAAGCGTAAAAAAATAAATCGTGGTTTTGACGTTCTTCGATATTTCTGAACGCTATTAGGTTCCAGAATCATACATTAAATTGATATTTTAGACGGTTGTTGGTGTAGTAAACTCAGTAAACATTCCAAATTTTCAGCCCTTGTAAAATTGTATTTCAACCATTCTGACGTGTCAACAGATCGCCTATTTTATGTTTTCGTTATTGCCCAGTACCAATTGAAGATTTCACGTAAAAAAAACTACTTAGATAAGCAAAATCTTATCAAATTAGCCCCAAAGATTGTTCTACTATAGTTTTCATCCAACTTTGTCAGAAAAAAAGGATAGAAAAAAACACGTTTTGGTTGCAATTCAGATATTTGATATTATAGCAAATTTAATCCCCTACAAAATGAGCCGAAGAAATCAAAAATCGGTTAAGAATTGACGGAGATACGGAATTTTGACCGCAAAAAGTCACTTTGGAACCACTGTGCGGCGGCGCGGTGTCACTCCGGCGGAGCACACTGCCGTAGCGAAAGGGTTAAACGCGATAAATGTCAAGAATATTGTTCAGTACATTCCTCGGGGACGCACTCCGGCGCAATCCTTCCCAGGCCCATTTTTTTTTTGATAAAACTTTTTTTAAAAAATACAAGTGTTACAGCTTGTCACTTTGACTGTGATTTGAAAGCAACTGGTCTCGATGCATCTCCTGGGCTCTAGCATGCTAAAACCCCCTCCTATCATGAAGTCAAGAAGTGCTTAGCTTTGCAAAAGTACGATGGCATTGTTCGTCATTATCTTCGTCACAGGGCACCTGTGCTCCAGCTGCATTTTCGCTGACCATCCTCCTCCTCCTCCTCCGTGTCCTTATCTTCTTCTTCACTGACCATCCTCTCCTTATTCACACGCATCTTCTTTCCCTTCTTCTTTGACACATCATTCGACTAGATCATACCACTTTGATTGCGTATCGAACGTCTATTGTACCACTCTGAACATGTATGGTACCACTTGTACATAATAATTGCAACCATCGTCTTAATCTAGCATACATCATATTTAGGAAGTTGGTTTAGGGAGGGTGAAGAAAATTATACGCATTAAAAAATTATTATATTTATTTATGAATTTCTCTCTTGCGTTTAGTCCACCAGTTGAATATTTTAAATACATTTTGCAAGGCACAGTGCTTTTCGTGTCTGCCACATCGCAGAGTATCAACTACATTTAGCTTATTTAGAGATTGTATATCCTCGTAGTCAATGTCCAGTGTCTCGATGATCACGTCCGCTCTCGTACTTTCATCGAGGAAATCCGCAAGCCATTCGCGTTTCTGCAGCCCTTTAACGTACACGACATGGCACGTGTCATCTTCTTCGTCGATCGCATCAGCTACAGCTTTCGTAATTAGCTGTTTAGCCATACTGTATGGAACTTCTCCATCGTCCCAGCGTAGCCCATGATGTTTCGTCGTCAACCACCGGATGCTTGATTTGTCAGATTTCGTAAGAAGATATTGCGGCATCGAACTCCGAAAAATATAATGCGAGAGAATTGTTCCCTTTCGCAGGACAGCCACTTCCTTGACGACAAATCTTCCATCGACGATGAACCCTTCCAGGTCAACAAATGTTGGCACGGACATTATCGATACAATTTAGAGGCCCGCTCGCTTCCAAGACAGATGGGGGAATGCAGTCTTTCTCGTAAAGCATTCTCTTTCATTTCTTTTGGTACGAATTTAACACAGGAGAGGGCAGGCAATTTAATTCATTTTGTGCACCACGTTTGTCAGCGGATTGTATTCAACCACTCGATCGTGCAGAATCAGAAAATAGGCCGTAGTATTTGCCGGTACATTCTCTTTACATTCGAATTCTATGCGCACATCCACGGTACCGCTTTTAACCGACTCATTTTGTCGCGAACAATCAATCACCACGAAGGGACCAAATTCTAAAAATTTGGCCACGGTGAATAATCCATCGTTACAGTTGTAATATGATTTACGGAATTGCGTGTACATGTGAAACAAGATGGCATGCTTATCCATGTCAAAGTCCACCTGCATGTCATCATATGGGTGAAAATCCGAGTTGAGAAAAGCTTTTACATTGGTTAATTTGCATTTGTCGAACATAGTAGCATCTTTGGACATATCATTCTTTCGATCAGTCTGTAGAGCAAGGATAATGACACGCGGCTTCTCCAACTGTGCAGATGCCTTCACGGCCCATGAGTGCTTGGTAGTGCTCTGTAAGAGAGGATACTCGTACATATCCCACGATTGAAAACAAATGCTCAGGTTTCGTCCACTGTCCAAAGTACGTAGCAACGATAGCTTATTAACGTCGTTCAGCGTCACATGGGGCATCCGCCATTGTACTTTAACTAATTGAATTTCTGGTTCCAACAACGGCGATCCAATTAGAACATTCTTATCGTTGCGCGATCGTATTAAAATCAATTCGTGACGCGCATTAATAATAATGCGTTTGTAGTCCTCGCAAAATCCCAGCCAATATTTCAGTGGGATACAAAAATTGAAATGATTTTTCACTTTTAGCCCATCGCGACGTTTCAAGCCCCATCCGGCATTCTCCATATTTTTGTCTTCGCCAGATGTCAGCGATACATAGTTTTTCAACGTGCTAGTTATTCCAACGTTTCTGTTGCGATCAATTTCCACACCATTCAGCTCGTATCGAATCTCATCGAATAAGAACGCCATGCAATTATTTCCCAATGTCACCGTTAATGTATCGTTTGGCTTATTTATCTTCAATTTTCCCTCCACGTAGAGGAAACTTTCACACGGCAATGTGTATAAATCCTGCTGTTGTATGGGTATTCTTATCTCATCGCTGTACCCAAACGTTGTGTTGACGTATGGGTTGTATGTGTGAGTCTCGAGCTTGACGATGCGATCATCAAACGTCGGCTTCCCCCCAATGCTTAGAATGTCAACCATTTTTCAACTTAACTGCGCACAATGAATCCCAAGGATTTCAAAAATGTAATGTTCGTAGCAGTGAGTCTCTTCTTTTTAGCGTGATCAGAGCTGTTGTTGTTGTTGTTGTTGTTGTTGTAAACAATTTGGTTTGAAAGAAACGAGTGTCTGGAGTCGTTCAACACAAGCATCTCTTTCGTTCGGACCACGCGTATTATCGTCGTCGCCGTCGTACGTGCAATCTGATGGTAATCTCTTCACCTTGAAAATCGAGCAGCCGTCCGTCTTGATCCACAACCCGTATCGTTAGATCCGTAACGATCCGTGCGGTGATTGGAAGGTAAATGATCTGCGCGGGCGTTTCCGATATCTTATATCCTGGTGGGACTCTCGGAGAAAATTCATGTATCGTATGTACGCGCTTTCCATTGTTGTACGCGCCAGCGGTCGCGCTGCATTCTACGCGAATAATGTTCACGTTCATGATATTAATCGGATCGTCTGATTCGTGCCACCGCCCTGGTTCCAACTCCCGATTCGTCGAGAATCCCAGTAACGATCCAATGTTATTGCGCTTCGTAAAGTCCACGGTGAACGAGCAGTACAGCTCGCTTTTCATGGTATTGTTGTTGGGACGCAACACTATAGGATACACATCGCCATCGTCAGCATCGGTACCGTCGAGATTTTGAGGATACCGCTCGAGTAATCGCTGCCTCAAATACTTGGCAATGGCGTCTAGTTCGTAGGAGCCGTGGGGAATCGTAATGTATTGAGGAGTGGTGTAGATGCTGTTGCTGATGTCATAATTTGCGGTGAAGTAGAATTTATCGTTGCTCGAGTCGATGTTCGGTATTGTATGATAAGTTTCAAAGGTTGTTAGACCAAGCTCGTAATCATCGTCGCTCAAATCTATGGGTGGAAAGTAGCTCACCGCGAGGGTGCTACTGTTGCCGGTTAGAGTGAATGTTAGCGACATATTCCAAGCTGTACGACTCGATTAGTACTGAATCAGAGTGGTGGGAAGTCAATCCTTAAATTTGGTGCCGATCGTTTGTAGAAAGCGTAGACATAGTTGCCCGCAATTGCTTTGATCGTACTTTTGATAAGCCGTTCGATTGTATTCGATTTTCACAGCATCTTTGTCCAGATATTGTACCAATTCCTTAGGCGGCCGAAGATTCCCAAAGCTATCGAAATATATAGCTCGACATCCTCTCTTCGCATACGCTACCCAATGAGTTCCCGACCCCTCGACATTGTCCAAATTTACGATACCGCTCTCGTTTCGACGTACTCCTCCAGCTGGTAGCGCGTTGCGCATAAAAACACCTCTAAAGAATGGAATATGCATACGTTTTGCCAACTCAGCCAATTGCACATCGGTAGTTATGCCCACAGGCATTTTTATTTTCTTTTCGACGTTTTTTTTTTTTCGTTTCGATATTCCCTGTCCGCGACCTTCCATGGAGCGATTATGACGCTGCATTTCCTGCAGCTGATGTTGCACCGCCTTACTATCCTTTACCACCTTGGCTATTCCCGCCGCTCCACCAGCTAATGATCCGAGAACACCTAGCAGCGGGAGAAGTGGTAATATACCACCCCGTTTTGCCACCGGAAGAATCCGCTTTTTTTTCGATGCTCTCTTCGTAGTAGTAGTAGTAGTAGTAGTTTTGCGGGATTTTGTTTTCACCCCCATTCCGATTTTCGTCTTGGCTTTCATAGCTGCCCAAACAGCTGTCGCAGCACCTCTTTCACCCAGAGTCGAGTCTCGCGCAACGATGCGTTTTCGCGCTTTGTCAGCGAGTACGTTATATGCCACGTGCCTTTCGTCGAGGTCGTTGCTACGCGTATACGCAATATCGTGTTCACGACACGCGGCATCCAACGGATTGATACCTTGATCCCCTCTAGCCAATCGTTTTGTCAGATGAGTTCCTGGACCACAAATCTGATATCCCGGAATATGCAATTCGAAAGGTAGCGCGTTTATCGCCCGATTTAACAAACCACGACCTTTCTTCACTCTCGTCGGCGACATTCGTTGCAGTTTTTAATCAATGATGCTGGACCGTCGATATGCGTTCGCTGCCAAGGGCGATTATAATGTTCCAAGGACCGACGATACTGCTGCACCTCAGAATCGGCTTTTATATGCTCGGGGAGCCTGTCCCACAACTGATCAATGTGTCTTTCAAACTCTCTGAGTAGAATAATCTTTGGTATATATTTCAACTGCTCAGAGGTTAGGTCTCGAATATCGCAATTATCCGACAGGATCAGAATCATTTTGAATACTGAGGTGTTTTCGCTTCGGCGCGGACCTATAAATAGGAGGTGTCGTCGCTTCGAAAATCAGTTTTCACAGTTCACATCGAGGATGCGATTCGTGCGACAACCTGTAAGGATACGCGTGACAAATTTTGACGATAAATCGGAAATGATGTCACCGAATTCGAAGCGTAGACACGGTAGCTTGCTACCAAACACTATCCGCTGTGTTATTTGCGGTCCATCGAATTGTGGAAAAACCAACGTGTTGGTGAGCTTGTTGGAAAGTCCACACGGTGTCCGCTTCGAGAACGTGTACGTGTATTCCAAGTCGCTGCAACAGCCGAAATATCAATATTTGGAGAATTTATTGACTCCGACAGATGAAATTGGGTACTTTACGTTTTCGAATAACAGTGACGTCATCCCACCGAGCGAATTGCTTCCGAATTCTATTTTTATCTTTGATGACGTGGCATGTGACAAGCAAAATACGATACGAGAGTACTTTGCAATGGGGCGTCACTCGAACGTTGACTGCTTCTATCTCTGTCAGACGTATGCAAAGATTCCCAAACATCTTATACGCGACAATGCGAATCTGTTGATTCTGTTTAAGCAGGATGGTACCAACTTGAAACATGTGTACAACGATCACGTAAACACCGATATGTCATACGAGGATTTCTGCGCGTTGTGTCGTAATTGTTGGCAACGAGAGTATGGTTTCGTGGTAATAGACAAGGATAGCGCGATGTCCAATGGACGTTATAGAAAGGGATTTAACGAGTTTGCCATACCGTGAGATGGTCAATCGCTGTCAACACTTCGATGAGAAAGCAACGTCTGCGGTACAACGATGATGATTGATATCGATAGTCTGGAGGTTAAGGACCGCGAGAGGATAGCGAAGGAAATTGCAAAAACTAGTGCAGCCATTCGCAAGAAACACTTGGCTTTGAAGACTGGCAAGATGGAGGAAGATATCGCGTTGGAGAGACACTTTAAACCTATCGTCGAACCCTTGAAACATATAGTGAAAAATACCACAGAGGCAGACACATTATCACCAGTGAGCAGTGACGTTGAAAAGAATGAAACATTAACGCCTGAAACAAAAATTCGCCCGAAAGGGAACACGTCGACGTTGAAGAGAAAGAGGAAATTACTCGTAACCTCCACACCAGTTCAATCGAAGCGGAAACGACGGAATACTACGTTAAACGAGCCTACGGTCCCTATCACGCCAATAAATACAATTCCTCCTGTACAATCGCCCTCAGCCATTGACGATGATGATGATGATTATGATGATGACGTTTTCGAAACTTCTCCTAATGAGTCATTTGTGACATCTATTAGACAACAACTCCGAACATCCGAGGGACAAGAAGCGCTTCGCAGTTATTTCGGTCCGCTGGGGCAAAAATACGTAGATATAATCCTAAGCGAGGATAAAAATAAGACCATAGACTATGTATACGGTGTATACTTTATCGATGATAAGATGATGCTTGGGAATAAGGTTTTCGATATCGACAAACATCCTTACTCGCGATTCAACCAAGGTCACCACTACATACTCACCGTCATCGATGTGCTGAGCAAGTATGCCTGGGCGATGCCGTTGAAGACTAAAAGTGGCGCTGAGGTGACTAAAGCGTTTGCAAAGATATTTAGAGATCGATATCCGAAAAATTTGCACACCGATCAAGGAAAAGAATTTTTCAATGCTGATATGCAGAAACTATTGGCAAAGCATAACATTAATCATTATTCGACGTATTCGGTGATGAAGGCCTCCGTCGTGGAACGTTTCAATCGAACTTTGAAGAACAATATGTGGAAAATGTTTACGCTCAATGGAACCTACAGATGGACCGATGCGCTACCAAGTCTTCTCGCAGAGTATAACGCGCGAAAACATAGAACCATCAAGATGCGTCCTTGCGATGTTACCCCTGCGATCGCCGACAAGCTGCTAGCCACCGTGTACAACAACGTAAAGATCGCCGCTCCAGCGAGATTCAAGTTGGGCGAGTTTGTTCGCGTGAGCAAATTTAAAACCATCTTCGATAAAGGCTATACGCCGAATTGGACAACGGAGGTGTTTAAGATAGCCAAAGTACAAGCAACTGATCCCGCGACGTATCTGCTCGTCGATTCCTGTGGAAAACCTGTTGCTGGAGGATTCTACGAACATGAGCTGCAACGCGTCACCGATCCTGATGTGTATCTAGTAGAAAAAGTCTTACGTAGGAAGGGGGATAAGGTGTACGTCAAGTGGTTGGGTTTTGATAAATCGCACAATTCTTGGATAAATAAAAATAATGTATTGTAAAAAATAATAATAATAATACATGATTCAATAAATACAATGATACATATACATGTGCAAATAATTTTTTTCCATACATGTGCGAAGAATATTATACAATAGTTTCTATTTCACAAGGGTATATTATAATGTCCCCAGGGCAGAGTGTCGGTCGAATCGGGTACGATACATCGCTTGTCATCGTGCGGACTTAGAGCGATTTTGGATTCCGAAATGGTGTACACTTTGTGCAATTTAGACCGTATGCACGATTGTCTGCGAACCATTTCGATCTCCCTTTCCAAGCACTGCGCGTAGTCGTCGAAAGTTATCGTTCTGGCTATGATGTTGGTCTTGACGCCTTTCGCTTTCTTCGTATCTTTTTACCGTCTACGCGAAGTGCATACATTTTCGCTCTAAGACCTACGAATTCGGTCATTATCGCACCGTTATTTTCGTCCTTCATCAGCCCTGGAACCTTCTTATTTAAGCGCGGCATATTATATACATTGTCGATGGGATAATCGCTGGTGTCGAATCTGTCGATATTGTGCTTCATAGATTCATAGATATCGTCGCATCGAATATGATAAATGAGGCTGTCTGTGTCTGTGTATAGAATTTTACAATTTGTTCCATGCTTGGGCGACATGTACTCGTGGTGAAATTCGTACAAACAAATTTTTGATATGTCCAGAATGCACATACCCACGTATATCGGTTTGTTGAATTTCACCTCGAGCTTTCGCACTTCAACAGCTATTAAATTTTTCGAAAAAACACTTCGGCTATGGAAATTCGGTTTCGCGATCATTGCCTCCGCGCCATATCGCCCATCCCAATGCGTTACGAGTTTTACATCCACATGATTTCGCACATTTTCCATTGTTTTACCGAATACCGCGTTGTTCATCAATTTGTACAAATTTTTTTCAAAGTCGTTTGTCGCGCTTGTTCTAAACCGTGTGTTGAGTTCGATGTAATCGCGGAGCTAGGGGGATTGAGCGAATTGAAGCACGCGGTGTATCTTTGTAATACGAAGACCGTAACGCATGCACTGCTGCAGGTTGCGATAATGAATAACGTAACGCTGCTTATCGTATACCGTCGCGAGTAGCTTGTCCTGTCCGCTGCCCGGTGGTTTGGCACGCGTCGGACAGAACGGTAGATCGGCATGAATGTTGTGCAGACGTTGCGGATATTCCAGATCTACCTCGAGAATGTATCCCGTGGGCGAATCGACTGGGACTGAAGACACGTTAAAATTTGCGACATTTTCGACCCATTGAAATTTAGCGTATGGCAGAGGCTGACACATTGCCCATCCATACAAATTGTTCACGTCAAAGTACATCAAGTACGATGACTCTTCCGATGCGTCGTAAGATGGCATGTACTTGTTATTGGCATGTGCGTATCTTCCGGAACATTGACTTAAACCACCGCGTATACCGCGTTCGACAAACATGACCATATCGACGTCTGTGAGCAATTCGAACGTAATTTTGGTATGTTTTAGCATAGCATCCCACGTGAAACCAGGTAAAGTGTAATAATGCGCTGAATCTAATCCGTAGCTCTTGATACAACTTTCGCGAAAATTTTCAAAAATATCTGCCAATAACAAGACATCTGTCTTCAAATACAAATCGCTGTATTCGCCCAAGGTTCTAATCTCGAAACGTTGCCAGACAGTCTCGGCGTGCGCGTAATCGCTCTCGGATACAGTCTCACCCGTTAACGAGCTGTAGAATGATTCGCGCGATGGCAAGCATGGGTCCTGCAGCTTGTTCGCGCAATCAAGGTATTCGTACGGAAAGACACCCTTTCGCCTCAATAAATTAAAAACCTCGGTGGATAATGTTTCAAATTGGGATCGTAAAATTTTTAATTGATCTGTGCTAAGAAAAGATGCTAATTTGTCGAGACTGGTGTTGAGAAATTTGTACGAATCGATGAATCGCAATTTAATACAATTTCGCGAGTCTGAATCAGCCGTATCTTCGACATTTTTTGTGAATGAAATGTACTTTTCTTTAGTTATGGGCAACACGTCAACGCTGCCTTCAAAAGCGGTCGCTATTTCCTCGATAATGAAATGCGAATCGTAGCCGGATAAATTATGGAAAACTATGGGGATGTAAAACGCATTTTTATAATTTAAATTGCACTCCGAATGTGCTGGGCCTCTAAACCGTCCGGAGAGATGACAGTGATCGCGAACTCGTACATCGCTAGCCTCGAATGGTTCTTCGCAAATATGACAATGTGAAGCATCGCGAAATGTGGTCCACTGTTCGGTGGTTAAATCCAGCATGGGAACATTACTAGTCAAGATGGGTTTAGCGAAGTTTGCAAAATTTTCCAATTCGTTGACGAACCATGAAACACAATCCGCGTCGCGGCGACATCGATACGTCGATAGCGATGTATCGTACGAGCAAAGCATATAATATGCTATAGTGTGCACTTTATGATGCTGGTACGTGTGTAATTTATTATCACCCTTTCGATTGTTCTCCGTTTTCTCGATGATACACTCTAAATCTGCGTACACCACGAAGGGGAGCCGCTCCTTACTGCAGTGGTTGTTGAAACTGAGGAAATTTTCACCTTCGCTTGGCAGCAGAATGGCACAGTCGTTCATCTTGCCACAGTCCACTGCATGCGCCTCCAACTTCTCGGCAAATCTGAAATAATGCATGCAGCTGTAAAAACAAAATTTGTTTTATTTGATTTTTTTATTTAATTTTTTTTTGTGACGCATTTCATAAGTTTCTATACGTACCGATCGCAGATGAATTTCTTTCCATGGTGCCTACTCAGCTGTGCGCTCACCAGCCGGGACAAGTTCTTGATCAGCACAAAGTGCCCTACATCACCATGCTCTTGATTTGGTGTGTAGAGCAGATTGACGTGTCGATCCCTCTTTTGATTGGTGAGACGCAGTGGAAAGACCGTTGGCCCCTTCTTCTCCATCTCAAAGCTGTACACGTTGATGGAGATTTCGTTCAGCCGTTCAAACTTTGCAATCTGTGCCAGAGACATTGGGAACTCAATGCCCTGGAGATTTAGCGTGGAAGCATAATCGGGGTACGAACTTGGACGATCGGGATGTATTTCCACCGGATGTAGAGCGGCGATCACTGCCCACGCGAAACAGGCGTTGTCCGAGGATTGCACACTAATGGTTGCCTTCTTCGACAACAATTCCCGCGGCAACTTGTGGTGGCACCCCGCGCGCAGCGGATTATACTTGTTGACATTGACTGTCAGGTTGAGAATTCTCGTCAATGCCCATCCGCTGTCGCGTTCCTGGAACTCTTCCAGCGATGCTAGGGTGGGTTCGACGACGCATCGTTGGTACCACTCCTGCAGGTCGGATGTGCGGAAGAGTTCGCAGTTCCGGGTATTGATGCTTTTACAAGCACGCTTGTCACCCGCCACAAATTCACCGTTGAACACCGTGTTCACTTTGAGGTTTCGATGTTTCCTCAAAGCGCCCCGCACATGCTCCAACAGAATGGTTCCCGCATCTTGGAGGAAGTTGCACGGTTCGATGTAATTCGAATTTAGCACGGCACCAGTTAATACGCGGGTATCGAACGCAGTGTCTATTTCGCGCCACAAAAGTCCTGTGCTAGAATGTCCCGCACCTTCGCGCACGAAACGTCCGCGCAACGAATATTTCAATCCTTCGAGTCGCGCGATTTGAGCAACCAACGATTGTCGAACGCCGATCGATAATCGGGGACGTTTCACTCGGCTGCGTTCTTCCAACGATTCTATGCACTCGTTGCACCGTTCTTCCCACGTGAGATACTCTTCCCGCGAAATCAATCGTGCAGATTGATCCAATAATTGGCGTTCTACTTGCACGAATTCTCCCATGATTGTAAATGGAATGTATATGGAACGTCCCTTCCACGCAACACGTTGCAACGATTTGAGGCTTTGTGCAGGTTGGAGCATGCCTTTATGACTGATACCACGATTTGCTATCTCTAACTCTTTCGATGTTCCCTCTCTCTCGAATACATTGCATGCAAAAACGATGATTCGTTCCAACATGGTTCTATGCAGTTTCTGCTGATACAGCATAATACTATGCATCACACGTATGACGAATTAGCGCGCGAGATCGACGCTTCTACAGGTATTATATTACAATCAACACGTGTGGAGTCTTTTATCCTCGAGGGTGGGACTCAAGTTACATGCTACGTTCAGATTCAAAATCATTATGGAAAAATTGGTAGCTTTAGAATAATATGCTGTGGCGGGGGAGGCAATTGCACCTCTATTTAAGCCGAGCTCTCGGACGCTATTCCATCAAACGCTCAGTAACCTCAGTGACTTTGACGGAACAAATAGTGCTCTGAAAACATATAATGCATAGTACCAGTGCCGAAGGGAACGCTAAACGTATGAATTATTACGTTCCGATTGTGCAAGATGATGACATAGCTCAATGCGGGGACACTACAGCTGTTTGGTAAGGCTTAATTTTCACATCTTCTCGAATTTTTTTTTTTTATGTATATTCCTAATACGAGCTGACAATTTCATAGCTTTGATTGTTCTCATAGCTCGCAACGAACATCGCGTATCATGGTCAGAAAATACGCATTAACATCCATGGGCAATAAATATCTGGAAATTGGACTCCGTGTACGACCTAAGATCGATGTAGAATTTGTTCTCGGCAACAATCGTGGGATGTATCTCACGTTACCATCATATACATGGCATGCGCTATGCAACAATCGTACAACCATCGAAGAACGTTCACGATTACCAGGATCACCTTCGATGCAGATGGATCAATTAACGATGGATTTTTGTGAGATTTATAATTCTTCGATTGTAAAGATGACGTTACATGATAAATCGCTGTATTTCAAACCGGAGACAGTAACATTTTTATTAAATCTTGAGCCATGTTTAGACTATGTATATATGCGGCTGTGTCATATTGTAGGAGATGTGCAGATGAAATTTGAAACTTTTGTTAACGTGCTACAGCAGAGCGATGTTGCCTGCGAAAAATTAGATACACATCATGCTGCTAAAATCATACGCGATAACGAACATTACTGTGAGGATTATTATATAGATTGCGAACTGGTAGCATGTGCCATCAATGATATTTTAGCTGATGCTCGTAGGAAAAAATGTTAAATTGTATTCATTCATTTTTAAACAATATATATCATTTTAAACATATTTTATTTCTCAATTTTATTTACCCGTCCTCCTCCTTGCCACCTACCTTTAAGATTTGCTGACGCTGCATAATTCTTTCTATGATTCGCGCTAATTCTGTTTCGTTCGAGCGTTCTTCGCGCCATCAAATGATATCATCCCGCGCAGCTGCTCCAGAGGAGTCAAGTTACACACGCTCGCGCGATACGCGGCGACGTTAAATCGGAACGCTTTGAAATACTGTTAGCTTTAGAATGCATGCGATTCTATCCCCTATGTATTACTCTCTCTTTCCCTCCTAGAATTTTAACTTTAAAGTAATGCTCCGTCTCTTATGTAGTGGCGTCTCTTTCCCTCCTAAAATATTAACTTTAAAGTAATGCTCTGTCTCTTTCCCTCGAAGACGCGGTGTCGAAAAGAAAAACGTCGATCTTTCCCGACATTGTCCGAAATAATTTCTGATAAATTATTGGTTTGGAAAAAAAAAGTTCCAGGACAGTCTCCACCCTGGGTTAGGTCTGAAAAATTTTTCGGGTGGGCCAAGTTCTGAAAAAGATTTTTTTTCGGGGGTCAATGCCTCCCTCTGAAAAATTTCCGACGGTGGGTCCGGTCTGGAGAGGCCTCCGCGGCGGTTCGGCCCGGACTGATCCCCTCCATCGTCGCGGCTTCCCCCACTCCGCGGCGCGTGCGCGCGCAACCTGTCTTCCTCACCCCACAGGCCCCGCGCCCAGGTTTCCCTCCGCCGCGCTCCCCCGCGCGCCCTCACTTTCCCCCTGCCCCCGCGCTCCCCTCAGCACACCCGGGTTAGAACTGTCCTTGTATTACTACTTTGATAATTTAACATATTTTACGTTTACTTAATTTTTCTTTTAGCAATTTTTTAACCATAATTGTTTAAAAAGTTTTTGCAAACTGTTTATTTGATAATGTATTTAACGATGTTTTTAAAATTCGTTAAACAATAGGCTAGTTGTTTCTGTATCATTACTTTCATAAATTGAGAAATTAAATTTTTATTCAATTATGTGTTAGTTCTGCAGACCTCAGAATTTATTGTTCTGGTTTTATTTTTTATGATTTTATCCTTAATGCGGTGCATTCCCAGATCAGACGTAAGGGATAACTAATGGGACGTGTCTTTGATTGTAGCGGTGTTTGAATTTTTTTCTAGAACTTTTGTGTTTGAATGATTTAGCTACTCAATGCCACGCGTATACCGGCTTCCGTTAATGCCATTTTTTGGAACGATGCGCCCTTATTGTGGCTTTTACAAGCAGGTAAAATTGTTTAAATTGAGACGAGTACACCATCAGTTGACATTATTTTCAAACCTCATTACAGTAATCTGGGGTGTGAGTGGTAAACCGATCATAAAAGCGGAGCGCGCAGCTCGATTACCTGGGCCGGGAAATTCACAATACCTAGCTCTTTGCGACGCTAAAATTTTCGAAGCTCGGGCATCACTCTTGTCCAGCGGTCGCTGGCAGCTCTCCGCTGGGCCGGTGCATGGTTGTAGTGGAATGCGTCCGTGAGGCGGTTTTGCCATTTTACAATGACCCTGTATTGTCCCGCACTTCAACAGTGGGCAACGGTGGGTACGGGTACGAAATTACCCTGGACCTATACCTACCACCCCCTAACAAAGCAATATACGGATTAACGTAAAGGTCGCTCTTTATTCTATTTTCAAATCTTATATTTAAGCCGTTATATTGTGTTCTGTATTTTGCCTTTATGTTGTGTTCTTAATTATCCCAATCGAAGCGGACCCTGGAAGGTGACAATTGAGAGCGATGCGAAAATTCATATATCGTTTATGATTTTCGTTTAATTACATGCAATAGCGGTCATCTGTAGTGGAAAGTGCGTACTTTAAGTGAGAGTCATTAATAGTATTGAATATGGAATGCAACAAAAATTAAAAATACAAAACTGAAAATGTCACAACTAGCCCCGGTCTCCCCTATTACCGGAACACTGAACGACAGGGTCGTAAATCCACACCGTCGCAACGGTGTGAGATTCGCGACAAAAATCGCCCGACAGCACAAATCTTGACCGATTCCAATAATTTTTCTTTAACATAATCTTAAAGAACTCAGCAATGACGAAGCACTGCAATAAAGCCAGTATCTGTTGATCTAATCTGTAGAAAACACTATTTAGCATAACATAAAAACATAAATAAAGAAATTTTGCAGATTAAAGATATTAAAAATTAATTTTGTTGTAAATTAATATTAGCTATAAAATTAAAAATTTACTTTAAATTTACAAAATTTATGTTTTAAATAATCTGTACAGATAATTTAAACCTTATATTTTTAAATTAATAATTTTTTAACAATTGTAATTCGGAGTAATTACGACTGAATATTTTATGTTAAAAAAGTATTTATATGGAATTGCATGATTCGATGGAGCAAATCCATTGGTGTCACTTCCATATCAATACGATAAGGAATAAAGAATTTCTTACTACGCTGAAATGAATATTTCACATTTTCACTCCTGTTGCGACCACAAGCAACGCGCCACGCCGCGCGATTTAAGCGGGTGCCCGCCGACTCATCACAACAGCTGATGAGCCGGCCTCGGCACCTGTGTAACGTTTTTGACCGCTAGTGATCTTCGCGGAACGCTCGCCCGGCGACCGTTAGTTCCGAAAATAACACCGTCGGGACAAGACGAGATCCTTAGCCTTTGTTCTGGAGTTTAGCGCCCATTGCGCCCAGTTCTGTATAGAGTGGATTCGTCCATCGGCGACCCAATTGTCGATTCGCGCCCACGCGCCTTCCTGTAATTTGTGTGTCGATCAGTGCATTGTCTACGTGTTGACTGTAATCTGTGTTGTGACGTCGGTGAAATCACCAACGAACGAAATATACGCTCTGTCACGTTCACCCGACCGTGTTTTTGAAAAACGCGCCCTCTCTCGAACGAGCTGTCCCAACGCTGGCATTTTAAATCTGCCCGTGGCGGAAACATTGGTCCTTCGAGCCGGATTGCACTCGTGAGAGAGATTGAAGAACGCACCCAGCGCGTCGGCAAGCATGGACAGAGCGGTCCAGCTATTATGGCCGGCCCTGGTGAAAAAGATACGGGCGCTGATGCAGTCAGCACAGCGGCTGTTGACGAATTTTAAGAAGATGGGTCAGGCCAAATTCACCGAGGATAACGCCCGAGAAAGAATCACGGCATTGAAGGCGACTTGGAAGCTATGCACCTAGCTGCATATAGAGGTGGAGGCCCTGATCCCGGAGGAGGAACGAGAGGACTGCCCATACTTCGCCAAGGACGAATTCGCCCTTGCAGAGGCGGGGTACTGGGAGACATTGGACTTCCTGCTGGAAGTCGTCCGGTCGTGTCGCGCCCCCCCCCCCCCCCCCCGCGACACCAGCCAAGGAACCAGCCGACCAGACGCAGAAGGAAAGGAAAAGCCGTGCCAAGCTCCCACGCCTCACTTTGCCGCAGTTCAAGGGTGAGTACTCGGAGTGGCAAGACTTTCGCGACCTCTTCACGTCGCACGTCATAAAAGACGCGACTCTCGATGATGTCCAGCGGTTGCAGTATCTTAAAATATTTATTCGTATTAAAATATTGATTTCTATAAAAATATATCTGTTTAATATTATTTAATATATTTTTTCTTTGTATAAATAGCCATTGTTATAATTGGCGCAATTGTTGTATATCATTAATTTTGTAAATAAATCTATTAATTTAAGACAATGGTTTTAAATGGGATTCTTTTTTATGGATTAATTAAAATGTCCGCTATATGAGTAATGGAATGTATGAACACAGCATTTTAGCTGTGTATATGTTATTATATATAGTTGTATCATCTTAGGCGCAGTTGGAAAGCACCTTTATGTACTGGCAGCTCATTTCGATTTCACTTTTTTTTTTTATTTTATTATTAGTATCTTCAATTTTTGTGATTATTATTGTCATCTATTTTTTGTGATTTATTTGATTTTTCATGTACTTGGCGTATTTTTTTACTTTATTGAAGTTTTTTATGGGGTATCTAATTACAAAAGCTGAGGCATGTGTTTCATAACTGGTATAACCATATGAACACGGGTCCGTGGTCTTGGAACACGCTTTCGAACCGTTCCATATATGGGGACATTAAAAAAATTGAAGTACACAATATGAAACAATTGTTTTTATCAATGAAAACTTATTAAATATCAATAAATTTGTAGAAAAATCAAATCTAGGATTTACAGACTATTGTATACGAGTCGAGACGCTATAAATGTTGAAAAAATTTCCTCATGATCAGGGGGAGCAGCAAGAGGAGGGGCAGTAGGCTGTCTTGAAATATCCCTCATAACGTTCAAAGCCTCTTCCATTAAATAAGCGTTTGCCCTTTTAGTTTTCCCTCTTTTACGATAGAGCTGACCAACCTCTTCCTGAGCTGGTCGCATGCTAATTGGGGTTGAGGCTGCAACTGGGCGCGATGGCACAAGCAGATTTGGGGATGTTGGGCCTGATCTAGATTCCCACAAACTGCTGTCCTCAAACTGCGAACCAAATTTATGTTAAGACATAAACCCAAATAGATAGTAATTAAGAAATGATTTAATTTAAAAATCCACCTGTAGATTATACTCATTATAATGAGTTTGAGTGGCCGCCAAATCTCTCTCCAGAGGTGTAAATTCAGGTTCAGTTGAACTCAGTGAAGAACCAGGCTGCTCATCACACTCCAAAATGACGGATGCAGGTATATTTGATGTTGATGCTGCCTGGACACATATCTTTTTTAAAAACAGCAAACTGGTGTACAGACCCCACTTTGGCTTATAAATGTCTGCTGCCCCTGCACCGCTGCATTTAGATTTACTTCCTTCAATTTTCCTCTGATTCTTCATGAATGTATCCTTGATTGTCTTGAATCTGGTGGATACATCATTACCTACAGAAGCAAGACTGTAAGTTAGGCACAAGAAAGATGGAAACAAACAATCTGGATTTACTGAGGTGATTTCATAATTAAGGAGAGGATGAAAGAAATTCTCGACTTACTTGAAAATTGCGAACCCATACATCTGGCTACCTCTTCCCAAACTTCGTCCTTCAAATCAGATCTCTTATAAATATCTGTTGTAGAGTCCCACAGTATTGGGCGTTTCGCGACTTCATGTGCCAGCATTACCTCCTGGTCAAAACTAAATTTTGCGTTCAGCCGCAAACGTGATTTTGTTGCACCGAGCATTATGACGGATACTGCTGACATTTGGATTTCAAACAAATGATCGTCGGTTTTCGCGCTGACATTTATTTCACATTTTGGCGTTTATTTCAAATCCAAATGTTAACCAATCCCACAACACCTGTCCCTACATTAGCCTGCCGCCACTCCTCTTCTTGTACTGTACCCATCGCTACATTCTCATTGTCCACATATTGAGGAGGCGAGTACATAGCACGACCCACAATATCAGTGCGAAGCCAATTGTGCAAAGCACAACTTGCAAGGATAATGGCTTTGGCATCTTGAGGGTCGTATCGCATTGGAGCTCTGAATATATGAAATCTAGTGACAAGAATACCAAATGCATTTTCTGAACATCTTCTAGCACGTGATAGTCTGAAAAATTTCAAAAATATTAAAATTGACAATCTTATTCTTTTTATAAATTAGTCAACACAAATAATAGGTACACTTACCTGTAGTTAAAGATTTTTCTGTCCATTCTCCCTGATAAAGATGCCTTTGGAAATGGTATCATGACTTTTTCGGATAAAGTGAATCCCTCATCACCCACAATAACATAAGGGAACATAACATTTGTGCCAGGAAGAGGTGCAAGGGGAAAATTACTATTTACAACATACTTTTTCATATCACTATTATTCCAGATTCCCCGATCACTGACTCTACCATTTGCTCCAGCATCAATAAAAACAAATCTCAATTGTGCATCCACAATGGCCAACAAAACAACACTGAAGATACCTTTGTAATTAAAATACATTGAGCCAGACTTGAGAGGATGCTCCAAAACGAAATGTTTGCCGTCCATTGCGCCTAAGCAATTAGGAAAATTCCAACGCTCATTAAAATCATGAGCGACAGCCTTCCACTCCTCTAGTGATGAAGGAAATTTTAAATATTCGTCTTTCAGCACTTTGTAAATGACCCTTACTGTTTCCTTTATAATTCCAGAAATAGTACTTTGTCCCATTCTGAAACTTAATGATAAAGATTCTTTGGATTCGCCTGAAAAATAATACATGTTACAATAAAGTAAGAGGTATTTCAATAACATATATTAGTCCTAAATATGACTTACCTGTGGCAAGGTGTCTCAGAGTGAGAGATAATCTTTCGGCTGGCGGAATACTCTTTCTTAAATGAGTATCTCTCTTTCGAATGAAAGGACTGACTTTAGCCAAAGGGTCCTCAAACATAGCAGTTGTCATGCGAAGGCACCTAATCTCCGAAATAGAAAAACACCGATAACAGTGAATTACGACGATGTGGTCACATTATCATTCAAAATGCGATTTAATAGTTTTTCTTACCTGCGGTATTTCATAGGATCTTCTAATTGAAGCTCTACAAAGAGGTTGTGATGAACACCTTGCTCTTTCCTACGTGCTATCCAATGTTTTACCCAGACACTACGTTCTGGGCATTGGGAATCATAAAATGCCAAGACCGTCATGAAAAAAGCAGTTGCCAATTTTCGTTTCCTCGCATTTTCTTCATAATATGACACAAGCAGTCTCTTTTGCATGTTCATCGCGAATATCAATAAAACGCCAAAAAGGGGAAATAAATGACAGCGCGAAAACCTTGCGCCGTGATTGACTGCAGCTGTCGCTGCGGCTTGGAAAAATAGCCCGTCGGCTATCCTAGCCGCAGCGTTGACTGCTTCACGTTGATTGGTCGGACGCTGGCCTCAGCGGCAGCGGCAGCCGCGAGCGATGGCCGCAGCAGCCGACGGGCTATTTTTTTCGCGTTGACATTTGAGATAGGTTAAAAATGTGTCAGCAGTATCCGTAATGTTCAGGCATCTTCTGCTGACTGCAACAACCGCCGCCTGTGTGTGAGTGGGAAACAGCCGGCTGCAGCGGCAGCGGCAGCCGCAGCAGCTAGTGTGATACGCGCATAAGCCGGCTCTCGGACGCTATTCGATCAATCGCTCAGTAGCCTCAGTGACTTTCGACGGAACAAAGAGTGCTTTGAAAACAAAAAATGTGCAGTACCAGTGCCGAAGGAAACGCTAAACGCATGAATTATTACGTTCCGATCGTGGAAGATTATTGCGTAGCTCAATGCGGGGACATTACAGTTGTTTGGTAAGGTTTAATTTTCACATCTCAAAATTTGTATTCCTAATACGAGCAGGCAATTTCATAGCTTTGATTGTTCTCATAGCTCTCGACGAACATCTCGTATCATGGTCAGAAGATACGCATTAACATCTATGGGCAGTAAGTAACTGGAATTGGAATCAGCGTACGGCCTATGATCGATGTAGAATTTGTTCTCGGCGACAATCGTGGGATGTATCTCATGTTATCATCGGATACATGGTATGCGCTATGCGGCAATCGTACAACCATCGAACCACGTGCACAATTACCTGAATCGCCTTCGATGCAGATTGCTCAATTAACGGTGGATTTTTATGAGATCTATAATTCTCCGATTGTAAAGATGACACTACATGATAAGCCGCTGTATTTCAAACCGGAGACAGTAACATTTTTATTAAATCTTGATCCATGTATAGACTATGTATATCCGCGGCTGTATCAAATTGTAGGAGATGTGCAGACGAAATTTAAAACTTTTGTTAACGTGCTACAGCAGAGCGATGTTGCCTGCGAAAAATTAGATACGTGTCGTGCTAAAATCATACGTGATATCAAACATTACTGTGGGGATTATTATATAGATTGTGAACTGTTAGCATGTGCACTCAATGATATATATTCTAGCTGATGCTCGTAGGAAAACATGTTAAATTATATTCTTTTAATTTTAAATAAATTTCCGAAACATATTATTTCTCCATTTCATTTATCCGTCTTCTTTCCTCACCGCATAATTTTAAGATTCAGCGTTTCTGATGACATCATCCTACACGGCTGCTTCAAAGGATTCAAGTTACACGCGCTCGCGCGATACGCTGCGACGTTAAGATTGAAAATCAATTTGAAAACAATTCGTAGCTTTAAAATAAAATGTGGCGGGGGGGGGGGGGGGGAGGGGAGCAATTTCACCTCTATTTAAGCCAGTTCCCGGACGCTATTCCATCAATCACTCAATAGCTTCAGTTTTCGACGGAACAAATAGTGCTCTGAAAAAAATGTATAGTACCATTGATGAAATACTCAGTATGTTATCCTCAGTATGTTATCCTATATGTTAACAGTCAGCTGTTATCCTCTGTCGAGCTCGGACGTGTTTGTTTACGCTTATCGCACTTTGAATCTGATCGTTGGGACTTATTGTCAGTGACGTTATCGTCACTTTGGACGTTTTCACCGCCTTCTTTGTGGCTCCCGCAAGCTTTGAGTGCTAATTCAAGCTCGCTGACCATCCGCAGCACTGTTTTCGTGTACTTTTGAGTTATCTGGTGTGTTTTCCGGTGTATTTTGCGTTATTCTATCGCTGGTCCCTGCAAGATATCGTATCTTTCTACCGGTCTTTCTCGACCATGTCTGTAAAGTGCAAAGGGTGTAAAACAGCGGTAGTGAATCCGCTTAGGTGTTCTGACTGTGGTGTTACGTCCCATCATGCGGACTCTTGCCTGATCCGCTCTGGTCATCCCTGGCACAAAGGTCAGTTACTGAATTGTAAATCACCTGTCATGCCATCTGTTACCTCGAACTTGCCGCTGTCGCCGAATAGCTCAGGAGTTTCTGCCTTACCTTCGCTAAACGACATCAGAGACCTCATCCGGATCGAATTTGCCAACCTACGAAGCGAGTTTTTGACAGAAATCAGAGCTGACAACAACGAGGTTCGGGATTCGATATCTGCTTTAACGGAGCGTATGCGTATTATGGAGGATCGCTTTTCATCCTCGGTCATCACGCCTTCTGACGTGGGCTCCAGTACTGACGACGTTGCATCGGAGCTAACTGAAAGAGAGAGGAGGTCCGTCAACCTAATGGTGTATGGGCTGACGGAGGACTCCAGTCAGCCGGTGCATCTAGCGGCTCCTAAGGATGCTGAGGCCGTTCGTGCGGTGCTCACCCAAATTCATCCCTCGGATTTTGGCGCTATCAAGGCTCGCAGGATTGGAAGACCCAATGGAGCGTCTCCTAGGCCGCTGTGCGTGACTCTGGGTTCAGCAGCTCTTGTCAAGGAAGTGTTGAGGAATATATCCTCCTACTCTGGTCCGCTAAAATTTGCCGACGATAAGACCCCTCGGCAACGATCGACTCTGAAGCGGCTCAGGGAAAATCTCAGCGAGCTTCACGCCAACGGTGACAAAAATAAGACTATCCGCTACGTCAACGGTGTCCCAAGGATTGTCTCGACCTCATCTTCGCGGCGTTCAAAAAACTAGCTTCCAACAATATTCCTAACTTTAGTGTTTACTATCAAAATGTGCGCGGTCTTCACACCAAGTTGAATGACCTGTCTCAGGCGGTGACTTGTGGTAGCTCCCAGTATGCCGTAATTATCCTAGTCGAGACGTGGTTAAATAGCAGTATTCTATCCGAGGAACTTGGTTTAACTGGCTACTCTATCTTCCGTTTTGACAGAAATTTGAGAACCAGTGATTGCTTCAGGGGCGGCGGAGTACTGATTGCTGTCAGGAAATCCCTCCAGTGCGCGCGTATCTATACATCTTGCGATCTCATTGAACAAGTCTTTGTCAGAGTCAGTGCATCGCCTCTGTCCGTTATTTTGGGAGCTGTTTACATTCCCCCTGGATCGAGACCTTTAAAGTACGCCGAGCACTGCGCCAGTGTCGACGAGGTGTTAAGGCAATTCCCGCTGACCAACACACTTCTTTTTGGCGATTACAACCTTCCCAGATGCGCTTGGAATATTTTATCCCCGTTATTAGCGCCTACGGGTAGACCGCGTGCGTTATCTGGCGAGGATTTGTCCGCGCACGAGCATATCAAGGAAATCTGTCATGTACATGGTCTTCGGCAGATCAACTCGTGTCCAAATTCTCGCGGTGATTTCCTTGATATTGTTTTATCTAATTTTAACGAAGTTTCGCTAGTAGTGGCTCCCGATCACCTCCTACCGCTTGACTCCTTTCATCCTGCTCTTCTCGCTAATCTCCAGCTCTGTGCCACTCATGCTGCCAGCCGTCCCGTGTCTAGCAGACTTAACTTCTCTAACGGGGACTACCCGCGTATCGTTCAGTATCTAAATGTGGTCGATTGGGACGGCTGCCTGAACAGTTTGTCTACTGAGCAATGTGTCGCATTTCTCTACGATCACATTTTCCACGCCATAAAATCCTTTGTACCTAAAACTAAAGCTTATTCCTCTAATTACCCGAGCTGGTTTTCCAAGGAGCTTATTTCGCGTATCAAGGCAAAAAAGGCAGCGCACCTCGTATACAAGAGAAGCAACGACTGGCGGGATTATCTAAATTTCTATCATCTGAGGTCCGAATGTAAATCGCTTTCCAGATCGTGTTACCAGGATTACGTTGCATCCACGGAAGCATCTATCCCTCTAAATATAAATTTTTTTTGGAAATTTATCAATTCTAAGCGCTCTGCCCAAGGTCTCCCGGGATCGATGTACCTTGATAACACGAACTCATCCGATAATTCAGAGATTGCTGATCTGTTTGCTAAATTTTTTGAGTCCGTATACTCGCCAATTCAGCCTAGTTATGCTGCACCCGTCAGCTCTAACTCGCCGCTAGACCTCGCTGGTCTCAGTATTAGCATAGCCGATGTATTGGAAGAGATTGATAATTTGAGTATTTATAAAGGACCCGGCGATGATGGTATCCCTCCGATTTTCCTGAAAAACTGTAGATTTATCTTATCTCGGCCGCTCTGGTTAATCTACAACCGATCTCTGTCCGATGGTCGCTTTCCCTCAGCCTGGAGATCCAGCATTATCACTCCGATCCACAAGGCTGGCGCTAAATCCGACATCTCTAACTATAGGCCCATCTCGATGTTAAATATTATGGGCAAGATGTTCGAGGCCATCGTCACCACGAAAATTAGTGCCCTGACTAGGAACTTTTTATCTGAAGAACAGCACGGTTTTTTGTCAGGCAGGTCTACCGTCACCAACTTGGCCGTCTTCTGCGGCTTCGTTGCCAAGGGTCTGGACAGGAAGTTGCAGGTCGATGTCATCTACACTGACTTCAGGAAGGCCTTCGACAGGGTAGGCCACTACCTACTCATCGACAAACTTTCGACCATCGGGTTTAGGGGTCAGCTACTAGCTTGGCTCTTCTCCTATTTGACCGGGCGGGTCCAGCGGGTTAGAGTCGGTGACGTTCTGTCTCGTAAGATTTTCGTCACTTCAGGAGTTCCCCAGGGATCCCATCTCGGACCTTTATTATTCTTACTTTTCATCGATGATATTCGCCACATTTTCTCATGCAGTGAGTTTCTGCTGTTCGCGGACGATCTCAAAATGTACAAATGCATCTCGTGTCCTTCAGACTCCTTAGGTCTCCAATCTGACCTTGATAGACTCTCAGAGTGGTGCTTGTTGAACCAAATGGAGCTTAATGTTGGCAAATGTCACATTTTGAGATTGTCTCGCTGCAGAAATCCGTCACTGCATCCATACCATATCGCTGGTGTCCAGCTTTCTACTGTTGATACTGCGCGTGACCTCGGAGTTCTTATCGATTCATCGTTCTCGTTCATACCGCATATTCAGCATGTAGTTGCGATCTCGAACAAAGCCTTAGGGTTTATATCCAGAAGTAGCGTTGACTTCGCTAGTCCTTCCACGCTGCGATACCTTTACATTACCCTAGTGCTGCCCCACCTCGAATACGCGTCGGTGATCTGGACGCCTCGCTGGGACAAATACAGAGCACAACTTGAGAGGGTTCAGCATAGGTTCTTGCGTTTACTAGCTTATAAAGCAGGCCAGCCTCTCGGCCGTTTCGACCACGACTACGGCCCCATTATGAGCAGAATGGGTATCCGGACTCTGGAGCACAGGAGGAGAGTCACGGACCTGTCCTTCCTGTTCAGGATACTGAATGGATTGGTTGATAACCCTCGCGTCCTGGCGCTGCTCAGCTTCAACGTGCCTGTACGTTGCACAAGGCAAACTCCTCTCTTTAGATCTTCGGGCTACTCCTCCTGGGCCGGGCACACGGATCCTCTGCACAGAATATGCGATCTTGCGAATAGGTATCAAGCCGACATTGATTTTTTTGCCAATTCCCTCTCCAGTTTTAAGATGATCGTCCAGAGAGCCCTGGCTCTTGATAGCATTACTTAGATTGACCCAGACCTGCGCGCCGAACTCGTACATACTCCCTCGCTGATACTTGTTTCCTTGTTCTTGGCTGATTCGTACACATTGTAAATAGTTGTTGTTTTGTCTGTGCAAATCATTGCACTATATATACTTGTTGTAATGGGCTTGTCCCGTAAATAAATATATTATTATTATTATTATATGTGCGAGTATTTTTTCGTTCCGATCGTGCGAGATGATGGCGTAGCTCTATGTGGAGAGAATATATATCATGACTAGTAAGGCGTAATTTTTCACATCTCAAAATTTTTATTCCTAATACGAGCGAGCAATTTCATAGCTTTGATTGTTCTCTTAGTCCGCACCGAGGATCGCGTATCATGGTTTGAAGATATGCATTAACATCCATGGGTAGTAAGTATCTGGAAATTGGAATCGATGTAGGACCTATGGACGATGTGGAAGTTCTTCTCGGTGACAATCATGGAAATCATCTCATATTACCATGGCATACTTGGACTGTGCTATTCGATATGCGTACAACCATCGAAGGACGTGCACGATTACCAGGATCACCTTAGATGCAGATTAGTGAATTAGCGATGGATTTTTGTCAGATCCTCGATTCACCGGTTGTAAGGATGACAATGGATATTAAGTCACTGTATGTCTCACCGGATACAGTAACATTTTTATTAAATCTTCAGCACTGTATAGAGTATATGTATCCGCGGCTGTATCAAACGGCGGAAGATGTGAGGATAAAATTAAAAACTTTTGACAACGTGCTACAGCAGAGTGATGTTGCCTGCGAAACAGTTCGTGCTGCTAAAATCATACGTGATAGCGAATATTACGTCGAAGATTATCATGTAGATTGCGCACTGGTAGCATGCGCCATCAATGATATTCTAGCTGATGCTCGTAGGAAAAAAAATGTTAAATTGTATTTTTAATTTTATATTCTTTTAAATTTAAATAAATTATCAGTTTAAACACATATCATTTTCCCAGTTATTTGCCCATCTTCCTCCTCACTGCCTAATTTTAAGATTCAGCGTTTCTGAAATGACGTCACCATGCACGGCTACTTCAGGCGAGTCAAGTTATGGCGGGATCTCCTACCTGCGACCGGTCGCAGCGACCAGCAGCGACCCCACTAGTGCAAGGGAGACGTATGCATCTGTTTCTCCGTTGCACTAGTGGGGTCGCTGCTGGTCGCTGCGACCGGTCGCAGGTAGGAGATCCCGCCTTTACACGCGATCACGTGAGACGCTGCGACACTTTAAAAATTGTTATCTATGGAATGCGTGGGACTGTACCACTAACGAGGGGAGGCCGCGAATGGCACGAGCGATTTTTTAACGAAACCGGGCAGAAAATGTTGAGGCCGATGTGTGTAAACAAAATCCAGAATATTAGCTGTGAATGGTCAGCCATTTTTATAAAAAATGGCTTTAAACATTAAAATTATGAAGTCGTCGGATCGATTTTATTCTTCATTAAATGGTAGATCTTGATGGAAGGAATAAAAAAGTCTTATGTGTTATTGCCATAGTGTCAATAATTTAACCAGAAAATGCATTTTTTGTCATATTATAGCCCGTTAACTATGTTTGTGGTGAAGTACAATTCAACAGCCGCTTTTATTTGCTGATATTGTCACGATAAAATTCGCAACGATTCCATACCACCAAAATGTATTTTAAATAAGCATGCTGTACGTTCAGTTCCAGAAATAGCAGTGTTGAACGGTTTCATGAAAGTGGCATCTTGCACGTCTGCCACGAGGGTGAGCAAGATGCAAGATGCATGTATCAATGTTTCGATACTCAGACAGCCAAATACACGATGAGATTTGTATCGCGACACTCATACTTGCAACATGTATCGATACAGATCTCAACGTGTATGGATTCCTTAAGTGTGAGTCACAGGAAACGTGAACGAATGGGAAAATTACATGACGCCCTCGAAGCAGCGGAACATCTAAATACCACTGATTTCGGGCGCCACCATTCGGGTAGATACAAGCAGGCGGCAGAGCAGTAGAGGCTCATACCTGTATGTGTAATTCTATACTACACAATCAAATCGTTGCGAAAACTTCAACAAGTTTTCCTAACCAAGCGGTTTGTTTCCACATATGAATCTTAATTTTCAATGTTATAAATAATTTGGTGGGTGATTTTTTTAACAAATATTCACCAATCCAGAGATATAAATTCACCTCTGCAAGCCACGACAAATGATTTCCTTATACCCTGTACATTGCGGGTTTATTTTCAAAGTAAACATTCAAGGTCTTCTGAATACTTCCGACACATTCCACAAAATATCAACGTAAAGACACACCAGAACCTTGTACAGAATGGAAATTCCTTGACATTAAAACACGCCGACGCCACTTAAAATGTTCAATAGGAGGATTAATCGATTGATTGAATTTCTTTATAGATGGAGGAGCTGGTGCGGGAGATGCAAGACCCTATGAACGGAGTACCCGTGCGCAGCCAAAAACAGTTTCTTACCTCAATCCCTTCAGCTTTCGTGGGTGAGTATCATTGGTACCTGTGTCCTGCAGTAAGCGTAATCGTCTTTTATGGTCGAGACACAACAATAAACTGCATGCATGTTTCAGGTTATGACCTTATCGAATGGCTAATGGAGCGGCTTTCCATCGAGGAATCAGGTACAATGTTCATAAGCATACCGAGCTGATGTTTGCCAATAGTTGTATAGCACCTCAATGATACGGCTCAAAGACTGAGCAACCAGGATTTACTTTTTATCGTTACGTTTATTCCATTTACATGTTTTCTAAAAAATGTTGTTTAATTTTACACACTTTCTTGGACTGTCAAGAAATATCGTTACCATTGCAAGCAGCTTCTTTTATTTTCAAAACACAACAATTTTGAATTTATATTATAATAACAAAGGATATCACTCTGATTGCATTTAACATTACATCTCATCCAGTTAATATGTGCCAATAAGTGATAATTATGAACTTACTGATGTTTATGGAATTTTAATATATTCAAATATGCAAACTATGCACTGGCGATGTATATGATATACCCATATATGTTATACATGTACTTTTAAACAAATGTTAATAATTTTCTTTGTGTTGTCTACTTTTCACTATATTTACTGTTTCTGTATTGCTAACCGTGAGTTGATGCTGCTCATCCGACAAAAATTAACCCTTTGAGAGGTGTCGGCGTGATTTCATGCGGAGGGATTTACACCCTGTGCATGGCTTTGGTGTTTTTTCACGTTCATGTTTTTTTGAAAGCATCGAAAGTATTGTTCGAGTTAAAGCTGTTCGAGTACTCGAATATTCGAGTAGCTCGAAATTCGAGTCGAGCCGGGACTCGGTTTCCGAACCGAGTCGAGCGTTCGATTAAAGCGAGCGGCTGGAAACAATTGTTTCGTTCGTCAATCGCTACCTTCATTGTGCAATCTACTCCAAATTTATAACCTGACGTTCCTGACGAGTGTCAAATAAGCTCGATTTTTGATCGACCCGCTCGCTTTTTGATCGAGCCGCTCGCTTTTTAATCGAGCCGCCCGATTCATTCGAGCCACTCGCTTTTTCCGAGCGCTCGTCTCGGATCGGTTATTCGAACCGAGTATATCCCGGCTCGCTTGTTCCGAGTACTCGAACAGCTCTAGTCCGAGTGTCCCCGAATGGTCACTCGAGCCGGGTTAAACAAAATATTATTGGCACTAGTACCTAATCATTTGGAAAGGGTCTGACCGATTTGGAGGGCAGATTTCAAAACCTTATGCTACGTAAAGCGTTAATTTATATGCACAGGAAGATGGTCCTATGTCATACAGCGTAATTGGAGCTTATCCAAATTTTTTTATTATACTGTTTCAATCCGTTTTGATTCTTCAATGGCTGCACCCTATAGAATATCTACTACAAATTTCTAGTAGGTATTCCATGAAGTTTCGGTTTTTTTTTCTGTAGTATACTACTTTTAAAGCCCATTCTATTCTTCCCCATGCAGCGGGTACATTTTATAGATTTTCATTAAAAAAATTCTGTTATTATTTATATTGTAACAGCATGTAACAGTGTCCAAAAATTAATTTGAAAAAATGCTAAGTAAGTGTTCAACAACACATTCGTTTCATAAAATCTCCATACCTTCGGTGCATCGTTTTCTGTGAATGATTCACCTACCAACGAAACTGGAAATAAATGAGTTGTTTATTATACACAATAGTAAATATGATGTGGTCAAATATCACTCAAGTAACGCATAATATACAGCTCTTTCTTTGATTACATGCAGATTAGGGTGGACCTTAGCTACTCTTGACGAAAATTATTTTGCGAGATTTTTTGGTCCCGTACGCTAGAAATGTGACACTTGTTAGCAACATGATCTGGAAAAAATTTCAGCTCGCTTGGACCACGGGAAAAGGACACGCATCGAATTTGAAAATTTTGAACTTTTTAAACCTTGACATAAATATACATTATGATACATCGTTGGATTTGTATTTTTTTCTGTTAAAGAATACATACACAACATATACGATTGTTAACAACAAAACATCCGTGACCTTGAAAACTCGAAAAAGTGACCTTGAAAAATTTTTTTTCCCATTATATTCGCCTCTGTATATACTAGAACTTTTGTCTGAAGAGTTTTTTCATATATCCATAAACGATGGAGATATTAAAGATTTTTTATTTTCATTATAACGCTCAATTATACAGAAGAAAAGCAGTTCTAAGACTGAAAATAAGTTATTATAGCTATTATGTAAATTACGATTAGAAATGTCATTAAAATATTGCGTCCCAGATTTGCTCGTGGACTCGTCAGTAGGGCCCAGCAGAACCTGTCTCAATTCCCGATACAAAGTCTTAATACGCTCACCTTGAATTTAAGCTATCCTGTAAATTTCTAAATTATGGATACCCTAAGCGTTTCGTCTCAGACCTGCTCGTTAGGCCGTCCCGAAAAAAATGAAAATGACTGTAGCGTTAGGCCTTAGTGCGGGAAAGTTGTGTCTTGGATCAATAACAACTGTGCAAAATTTCAGCCCTGTGAGTTAATATCTTCTGTTCCGGCAAGAGCCTTGAAATTTCGAAATTTGAGTAAAAAGTGTAAAAATTGCTTATAAGTCATTATCCGTATTGTTGTTAACTTCAGTGTCGTCAGTATTGAATGTAAAGTATTCTTCAAAGCCGTTTATACGATAAGAAAAGTTTTACAAAATTTATAATGTTGCGCGAAGTGCGATTGCGCAATAATAAGTGACTTTTATTACTTGTATCTACTGTCGTTTGCTGAGAAGATTGCGCCCGAGGGCGCGTCCCGTTCGGTTTCTTCGTCACGTGAGGCACGTGGTGCTACTTACCGATTCATAGATGTCGCGTCGGCTAATAGGGAAGAGAGCGAACGAGACACAAGCGGTGCGAGCCAATGCGACCGAAGTGCAAACGTCGACATCAGCCTGTCTGCTCGTTGGACACAATCTTCTCAGCAAACAACAGTACCTCCTTAACCGTGTCACTTGTCAGCGTAGTTCTTCCACCCTCAGCCCACGTCAGTCTTAGTCCTGCTTTTGTCTGGAGACGTTCTTGGGGTGCTGAATTGCGTCTGCCATCACAGCGTAAACAATGAGTCTCAACAAATCGTCAAAATTTACCTTCACGCGATCTGTAAATTGCCCCTTTTTTGGTCCTCCAACTGATTTCAGTTCTAAACGTGTCCTCCCAACATACAAGGATGTAATTTCTTGTTGTTTACACGAACGGTGGGTTATAGGTTTTGAATCAGGTGGTAATAGGGAACCACATTTCTCAGCTATTGTAGAGAGAGTTGCTACAAAGCTTGAACAGATCTATGAGGTAGCATCTATCCCCACCGTTTCTCGACAGCGTATTATTGCGATGATACAATCGTATCACAAAAAGTACATTAGTATTAAAGATGTGATTAAACGAGAGAATGAAAGTCAAACTGTAAAAGCTAGAATTGCAGTATTCAAACAAGAAGCTGAAAAATTGTTTGATGTCACAGCATGCAAATGCTTAGGTTTTAATGAACTTTGTCACTGTCCTAAAGAAAAAAGGTGCCTAAAATTGAGCAACAATTTCTTATTGATCAAAGAACTGAGAGAAAAATGGGCGTGGGCAGGGTAGATGCTGTTCAATCATTAAAACTTAATAAAAGACTAGAGCGTAAGTATAATAACGGATCTACTCTAAGTACTTCCGCGGGTACTCCTTCGTCATTTACCACTTCACAGATGGTTCAAGAAACCGATTGCAGTGATGACGATAATTTGACTTTTGACAAAGAGTATAAGCCAACCACATCTGCTTCTAATAGTAGTCAAATGAGATTGAAACTCACAAACGCTGTAATTGTTGCTCAGAGATACAATATTTCACACAGGGGAGCTGCGGCTTTCGGGTCATCTCTTCTTGAAGACATGGGCTTCATATCCGAAACAGACAGAACATGTATCATTGATAAGAACAAGATCTCCCGAGAAAAAACACGCACAGGAAAAGAACTTAAAGTAGCAGCTCAGAAAGATAATAATGGTCATCTAACAGGTTTGTATTTTGATGGCCGCCATGATAACACCTTGTTTAGAGAAAAGCACGGCGCCAAATACTATCAAAAAACTATAAAGGAAGATCATTCACTGGTCAAAGAACCAGGATCTAAATATCTCGGCCACGTATCGCCAAAGTCAGGCTGTAGTGCTGACATTTCAGAAAGTATTTATACTTACTTAGATGAAGAAGTTCCTGGTGGTGTAGCACATATTCGCGTCGTAGGTTGCGACGGAACTGTTGTAAATACAGGTATTCATGGAGGTGCCATCAGACTCCTAGAAGTTAAATTGGGCAGGTCACTTCAGTGGATTATTTGTTTATTACATTTCAATGAGCTGCCTTTCCGGCATCTTTTCTCTCATGTCGATGGGCACACTTCTGGACCAAGGGCCTATTGTGGTATCATCGGCCAAAATTTGAAAGGATGTGAGAACCTTCCAGTAATTTGCTTCAAAGCCATTGATTGTGAGCTTCCCGATATTGACCCATCCATTCTCAGTAAGGATCAAAAATATTTGTTGAGGATTGCTCCTGCCATTAAGGTTGGTGTGGTTCCCGAAGATCTTCTGAAGTCAGAACCAGGTGCACTTAATCTTTCACGATGGTTGACCACAGCCAATAGAATCTTGAGGCTTTACGTTTCCACCCGACAGCCCAGTGCACATTTGAAGTTGCTTGTTAACTTTATTCTCAAGGTTTATGCACCATCATGGTTCAGAATCAAAGGGGAACATTCTGTTAAGTATGGTGCTCGTCATGTATGGCAATTTATTCAATCCTCGCGTTACTTAGCCAAGAAATACAGGTCAATCATTGATAAGGTAATTTCAAATAATGCATACTTCGCTTTACCAGAAAACGTCCTTTTGGCTATGTTAACTGATGACAGAGACAACATCAGAAAACTTGCTATGCGTAGAGTGCTGGCAGCACGTGAGAAACCAAAGTCGGTAGAAATCCGAAAATGTTCTCCACCTTCGTTGAATTTCGATGCTACCGATTATGCCGACTTGATCAATTGGGACGAATGTGCAATAACTTCACCACCTGTACTGGACTCTGTTGAAACCATTTCCCTGAAAAAATGCTGGAGGAGGGAAAGATCCCCAAATCCTGGGACTTTGAGGCATACCCTTGCCACACTCAGGCTGTGGAGCGTATGGTAAAGCTCGTAACAGAGGCATCCAACAAAGTCATTGGAGTCGACGCAAGGGATGGCTTCATTCGAGCCACACTTGAGTCGCGCAGTCATATGCCCGCCTTTGAGTACAAATCCCATTTTTCCACTACATCAAGTCTATAAATTCCGTCTTCTAGTCCACAAGGTAGGGTGGTTGGGTGGGCTAGGGAGGAACTCGACATGCAGCCACCTTCGCGTGGTGAGTTCTGAGTCACTCTCTTGTCATAGGGTGGGCGAAAAGCTGCATATACCTCTCGCACAAGCATGTTACATTCTCTATTTTCTGAATCTTAATCTAAGAATGCTGTATAATAAAGTGTGATTCACTATCAAATCATTTTTATACTTTTTGATCAAATTTCGAAATTTCAAGGCTCTTGCCGGAACAGAAGATATTAACTCACAGGGCTGAAATTTTGCACAGTTGTTATTGATCCCAAGACACAACTTTCCCGCACTAAGGCCTAATGCTGCAGTCATTTTCATTTTTTTTCGGGACGGCCTACTGCTCGTGGACGTTCGATAAGACCGAGCAGATCTTGCCCTAGACGCGACTGTGTTAACAAACACAGTCTTAACCATTTAGCGCCAAACGTATCATATATGATACATTCCTTTTTTTTGCCGTTTCGCCGTTTGCATTCGCATTTTGCTGTTTGCAACAGTTTAAGTGATACATGTTTAGTGTAGTTTTATTCACTGTAGAAAGTCGGACCTATCTGAACCCTGTATTCTTCGGATCTATGCATTTTGACCTCTGAAAAAAATAAATTTAAAAAAAAAAAAAAAAAAAATTTTGTATAAAAATATATAAATTCAGACCATTTTTAACGATAAAAACAAAACGGGATATTTTTCTTTCAACGGGATCTAGGTGTGGGCGCTAAAGGGTTAAATACGTCTCAAAAATTCAAATAGCCACGGAGGTATTTATTAGGGGTTCCTTTATATTAAAAACGCTTTAAAAATCCATTGAAAAATTCTCTTTTATGAGGTCAGGATACTGTTTTCTATATTCCATCACATTCTGCAGTATAAATTGTTTCTCTTCTTCATTTTGTGATAATATTTTGTTATATTCTTCCATAAGTTTAACGCGACATTCAGCGGTGTCATTTACCACTTTTAATCCTTTCACGATGTTTCGCCCAATTTGGAATGTCTTGTCATTATCCCATGTAGAAGGGTCTTTTTAAAAAAATGTGGTAGGTATTAAAAACCTTTCAAAGAATCTTTTGGAATCAGGATTAAATAAAATGTTCAATTTTTTTGTTGACGAATTGTTCCATATCCTTTGGAAGGATTTTATACTTTTTAATGCATTCGTTGTCGTCACTGCTTACACTGGCATTTATTGCCTCTATCATTTTTATTGTAGTGTCATTCCCAATGGCACTATCGAAAAATGATAATGCGGCAGTTTCTGGTGCCAAATATCACAAATGATTGATCATTTTGTTTATTGCAGTGCGGCTTATTGTATCGTCAATTTGACGATAAGCGAATAAATTGTTTACAAATACCAAATCTTGTCGCGGGGCTTCTGTTACGACTGAAGCTTGTGTCCACGCTTTTAAATATAAATTGACGAGGAAAATACAAATGTCGCGAATTCCAGTGGCCTTTTCGCTAGTCAAGATAAATTCTTTTCGGAATAAATATATTTTTATACAATATATCGCCTTGACCATCCATCGAGCGTGATGAAAAGCTCCTGGAACTTGAAATGTATCATTTCCGCCTAAGAAAAGTGCTGTAAGCTCCAAGAATTCCCTATAATTTTCTCGTGGTTGGTTGATGTTTTTCAAGGTTTGCATTGCAAACTCCAGCACTTCTGTACTATTTATAATTGTAGATTGGTAAAACGTACTCGTCTTCAATTCCTGCCACAAAATTCGATTTATTGATCTGGGGCCAAGCCTGCTGAAATTGTCTAAAAAGTGGAATATTTGGACCTGATGATTTCTCGAGCTTTGCATCAAAAACACTCCGTAAAATAATTTCATATATGTGATGCCGGCAAGGAAAATATAGCAAATCGCTTTCAAATTTTTGTTCGAGAAGGATACATGCGCCTTGGAAATTTCTCCATTTCTCTATTTCTCTATTTCTCCACTAAATCGTATACCGCAGAAGCTTGTTTGTCTCCAGTACCCGATAGAATTACAGGGATTCCAAGCAGCTGCTCAATACCTCTGCAAGTTATTAGTACAGGTAAACGATCAATTTTCTCATTGCCTATTAAAGCTGGCAACAGCTTTCCGTCCCAATGTAGTGTAATAGCACCAAGCTTACAGTCTTTGAACGCTACACGATATTTATCTGCAAGCTGTGCTCGAAGATCCGTGCGATGACGCCGTATAGACGTTCGATTGATAATTATGTCGTCTAGGTCATGACCAAGAGCTTGAGCTGTTGCTGTTATTATACGAACAGCATCACGATCGCTTACTTTGCTCTTGTCAAGGGTTGCAACAAGTTTTGGCGTAATTATATCAAATTGAGCACGTTTCTTTTTAGGGTTGCTTGGACCAGCTTCATCCACGGCACTAATAAATTCAATATTTTCACCCACACTTGATAGGCGACCATCTTCTTCGCTGGATGATGCTACTTTGTCCATTGTTTGGTCTTGATTTAAACGATATACAAGTGTCAGTAAAGACCAATATATCTTATATTATATATCCAAGATAACGATCAATATTTTGAGTTTTAAAAATGAATTGCATAAAGAATATTTACCTTGCACAGCTTCTACTTCACACTGCCTCTGCCTTGATTTGTCTTGCTCCTTCCGAAACGTTTTTTTCTTCTGTTCTTTCCGGTATAATATATAATCTCTTCCAATCATAGAACCAGGACGTCCTTTTTTTCGTTGATTTAATAGAAAAAGTTTGTCTTCCTATACTTTAATAGTTTTTAACGCATCGGCGGGTGCAATATCAAAAAGGTTATCTAGCTTATCTACACACTCTTTCTCTCGATTTTTTTGGGTGTCAGTACTGCGGTTGCAACTTTTATGCACAGCCGCCCATTCCTGATACAATGCATCTAGCTTGTCAATGCATTGCTGTGGTCTTTACGTTGGAATCCGCGCTTTCTCCCATAATATTTCAACTTCCTTAATAACTAAAGAAGCACCAGACTTAAGATTCAATTTCACATTCCGCATATTGTGAAATAGGACTCTTGAGAATTGCCTGTTGGATGGCAATTTTGCACCGATAATTTGACTTTCGTCATGATCGAGTAAATATAATTTTTTCCTTATACCTTCCATTTCACTTTCACTTTCACTATGATATTTCACTGTTACCTCGCTGAACGCTCAGAACATAATGGCCCAATTATGATTTTCGGACCTTCTGTCCCATCCCTTCCTGCGCTGGTAGAATTCTAACGGTTTCTCAGGAGTAAAAACTGATTACCTGACGCAGCTGTAGCTGCATTTCGAAGGCTTTCAAATACCCGCATTTCAATACATGTACGAATTAAATATTTAAGAAACTGTAGTATTGTCAAAAATGCAACTATTTCACATGAAATTTAAAATGTTCCTTTATATACCATTGTCTACCTTTTTTCTACAATCTATATGGGCGTTTATATGAGAATGTTTAACATCTCCATCATTTATGGATATATGAAAAAATTCTTCAAACAAAAGTTCTAGTATATAAAGAGGCGAGTATAATGGGGAAAATTTTTTTTTCCATGGTCACTCTCGAGTTTTCAAGGTCACGGACGTTTTTTTGTGAAGAATTGTATATGCTGTGTATGTATTCTTAAACAGAAAAAAAAATACAAATCCAAGGATGTATCATAATGTATATTTATGTCAAGGTTTAAAAAGTTCAAAAATTTCAAATTCGATGCGCGTCCTTTTCCCGTGGTCCAATCGAGCTGAAATTTTTTCCAGATCATTTTCCCAACAAGTGTCACATTTCTAGCGTACGGGACCAAAAAAATCTGATGGTCAAAAAAAAGGTCCACCCTATTGTACACTAGACACTTACTCATGTTTGTACCAAAGGGTAGTACCGTATATAAAGAAACAAACAAACAAATAAATAAGTAAATAAATAATTTACTATTCTGAATTTGATATTTATTAGCTAGTAACTATATATACTTGGTTTGGCTTCATTTCATTTCGCATTATCGATAATCATACTCTACATTTATACCAAGATATTCTTTAAGGGGTTAAACCACTGTAGAATTTTCAAAAAAATAATTTTTTTTTTTATTTAAAAGGTGTTGTAGGGTCTTAAAAATAATAGACCAAAAGATGGAAGGCGGCAAAAATGTCTAAATGTCCAAATTTTCAATTCTACCGCAACGCTCTCGTGTATGCCCCGAGCGGCTGTTACCATTGCGCGTCTGTGTAGCGACAAACAGTTTGGGCGATTATCAACACCAACAACCTATGCACAAAGAAGTTTTCGAAGCTATAAAGCCAGTGTACGAAGAATTGAGTAAGGAGGATCTTCTCACTCGTTGCATCGGCGGATATACACAAAACAGCAACGAGAGTTTCAACTCGACCGTATGGGGGATGGCTCCAAAATCAATATCTAGTGGAAAATTAATATTAGATATTGCCACAAATATTGCTACTTGCGTGTTCAATGACGGATTTTCCTCAATTTTGCACGTAATCCACACTATGGTCATGACAATTGGCCGAAACAGCTATAATCTATGCATAGAAGTGGACGCGGAGCGCATCAAAAGAGCAGAACGATCCTTAAGTAAAGGTACAAGAGAGGCTCGAATCGCCTTGAAAACCTTAAGAAAGGAAAAAGAGGAGGAAGATGTGAATCTAGAAGGCCAATTGTATGGTACAGGCATCGCAGATTAAAGGTATATAAGAATATAATATGATTTTACAGTACTTAAAACTTGAAACGCGTTTTTCTCGAAATCACTTTTTTTTAACTGGCCGGAAACATAACTGGAACAAATATTCACCGATCGATCTGAAAATTTAACAGTATATTCAAAATTCCTTTCTCCAGCGACGTACGTAGGATTTTTTTTTTATATTGCATACTTTTTTTTTTATAAACACTTTTCTGACGATTTTTTCATGAAATTTTGAACTTTTTTTTCAAACATGCACCATTTCGCGTAAAATCAATATATCGAAAAAATCCTACGTACGTCTCTTGCCGTTGTTTTATAGAATCGAAAAAACTTTGGTTTTTTGTTCCAGGTCAAAAATTGCGGGAGTTAGGTTTCCGGCCGTGGACCCTTTAAAAAAACAGGCACCGACGGAGAAATGCTGTGCAGCCACCATTTTGTTATGAACGAAGTTGAAAAAAATATTTTTTGTACTTCATTACTAGAATTATAAATCCCATTTTACAGAATTTCGATTGTTCTCTTTATTGCGCATAAAAAAATTCCCGAAATATGCCTATTTTTTCGTGCCCTACAGTGGTTTAACCCCTTAAGGGGTTAGGCCACCTTGGACGGAGCAAAATTGCAGTCATTTTCGGCATTTTTTTTAGGAAGATAATGAAATAAACAAGAAGTTTAATATGTACTCTGTTATTATACAACTCTCGCCAGAAAAAATCATATTTTTTATTCTTACAAAATGGCGGCGGTAGAGTCGTGATACGCAAGATATTGAGAAGCGACGTTTTAAACGGTGTTCAATCTCACGGCTATACCGTTTGACCTAGAACACAAAACCAAAGAGATTTATATTCTGCATGCCTAAACCTATGGAAGTACGTAGGAAAATCCAGAAACATTAATTTGTCTCGAAATGGCGACCATGGGGAGAAAAAAATGCATTTTTTTTTTTTATAAAATTGTCAATTGCCAAGAACATATTCAAGATATCGCAAAACTCCTACGTACTTCCATAGATTATTCATAAGAGAAGAGTGTCTCCAAATTTCAAATCAATTGGATGAAAATTGTGGAAGTTATGCGAAACACCGTTTTGAAAATGTCATTTCGAGAAAAACGCGTTGAAAGTTTTACTTCACATTTTTTACGAATAAAGTGAAAAAATGCAACTTTATCTTTACTCGGCGATTCCTGCGCCATATAACTGCCCTTCCAAATTGACGTCAGCCTGTTCAGACTCTTTTCTAAAAGATTTTGAACTTTTTCGAGCCTCTTTTGTCGCGTCCGACATAGCGCGCTCAGCAGCCTTGATGCGACTCGCGTCTGCCTCCATGCAAAAATTGTAGCAATTTGCTCCAACTGTCATTTGCAATATCTCCATAATTTCCATTAAACTTATGAAGCCATCATTAAATGTGCAAACTGCTATATCTGCTGCAACATCGACCAGTAGTTTGCCGCTAGAAGTAGTTTTGGGTGCTATCGACCACACGACTGAGTTGAACGATTCGTTGTTGTTTTGAGTATAGCCTCCTAAACAACGATGCAATAAATCGTTTCTGCTCAGTTCTTCATATACTGGCTTTATATGATCGAAAACCATTTTACTCATTGGCGGTTTATGCACATATGTGGCTAGTTTATTAGAAGCTTTTGCTTTCTGCCACGTACACCACGAAGTCTCGCCAACCGGGCATCTGTCGTGCTGCGGATTTGCATCCGTTGAAATTTTGTGGTAAACAGTGACCCATATTGGGCCCAAACATGGGTTTTCCAAAACTTGCATACCTCATTGAGTACCCTCATAAAATGAGAAAAAAATTTGGCCCAGATCTCCAGTATTGGCTGCCCTAATAAAATTTACAACCCTGTTCCTACTATGCCTCGACGGTAATGGTATGGCATTTAATAGCTGCCATGGTCCAAACTATTGTTACTACCTTCTATATTTATACACTGAAACTTTTATTCGTCAGGTAAAGCCGCTTTTCATTCCTGACGAAGTCAGGCGGCCGCGGTAGCGCAAGCCGCGTCAACGAGCCCGGGCGCGCTTCGATAAACCGGCTCTAAACTCATTTTAAAACTTCAATTTCGTATTGAAACTAATTGTATCTTATTCTTAAGACTATAAAGGATAATTTAAGACGAAAAAAAAATTCTATTTTTTCGAATTTCCAAGGTGGCCTAACCCCTTAAGTTCACCTAACTCTTTCATTTTAAACTTTTCTGATAGAGCTCTTTTAATGCTTTGAATTTCCTTTTTGCTTCTACCAGAAATCAACAAATCATCAACATATATTAATAGATAGATTGCCTCTATTTCTTTTCCATAAATATATAGACAATAATCAACATTACTTCTTCTAAATCCTAAACCTGTTAAATACTCATCAAGGCAGTTGTACCATGCTCTTGGACTTTCTCGTAATCCGTATAATGCTTTTAACAATTTACAGATTCTATTTGTTCCGTCATTGTAATCTTTAGGTTGACTGACATATACCTCTGAGCTGATTCTACCGTTAAGAAATGCTGTATCTACATCTATTTGTTCTATAATAAAGCCAGACTGACAACAAAAGGACAACATGATTTTTACAGTCTGGATTTTTGCTACAGGGGAATATATGTCGTCAATTACATTTATCTGTTGAAATCCTCTTACAATTGAGGGCTCGGATGCAATAAGGGGACGAGCGCTCGAAAATGGGAAAAATTATTGTCCAAACGCTAAGAAATATTGGAAAATTAAATGTTGTTAAACTGTATTTTAAAAAATATAGTGTTTTACAGCTCGTCCCGACACACATTTTTTCTATTTACAGTTCGTTTATCGAATCATTACTATTCGAGCTAAAAATTATAAACAAAAAATTTCTCATCGTCCAATATCATTATTTCTTTAAACATAAATTGCGATAAGTTGAGTAAATATTAAGGGATCTTTATGAGACTTAAAACATAAAACTCAGAAAATTCTAGCGAAGCCGTAAAATGTTTGCACAAAACCCTTATGTTAAAAAATGTAATAATATTTAATTAAAAAGTAATACTGGATATAACCCACGTTTTACAACGTTCGCCGTTAAAAAGTATCGAGGCCATTTTGAGGTACATATAACTTGCAGCGACAAAGTTTTTCCTTAATATACAAGGAAGATCTTCACTAATTTTCACATTCATTAATAAATAATTGTAAATATATATGATGCTTCGCCGTTTATTTAATAAGGTTTAACCAACTTTAATAATAATAACCAAATTTTATGAATTACACAGTACAACAGCCATCTGGACTTGTAACATTCAATAGTCGTTTCTTATAGGTTTTCGTGCCCTGAAATCAAATCCGCATCCCGTTTGTCGCCAACACCTTCAGTTTTTGAGAAAATCGATTTTGCAAAAACTGCAAATTTTCAAATTTGAACATTTTTTGTGTCGAAACGGTAATAGTTATTCGATTGTTCGTTGCGTCAAATTATTCTATGAACCCTCCCGAATACAACGATATAAGTTATAATTGAATTATGAACATTTAAATATGTTTAAACAACGATAAAAGGGAAAAGGACACCCGAAATGCACCAATTTTTACGGATTTCTTTCAATTTATTTCCAAAACTAAGGGTCTGAGACGAAATTTGACATCTCACGCGATGCAGCAGACATTTTTCCCTTGGAAAGCATCGACAGAAGTGGTAAGTCTCGTTTCGATTTCAATACAGAAGCGAAATAGTTTGGCAAAACGCGCGGAGCCGATAGAGGTAGTCACGCGCATTAAGCGATTGTGTCACGCTGAGCAGCAGTGACTCGTGCGCCGCAGTTGACTACCACTGTCGGCTCCGCGCGTTTTGCCAAACTATTTCGCTTCTGTATTGAAAACGAAAGGAGACTTACCACTTCTGTCGATGCTTTCCAAAGGAAAAATGTCTGCTGCATTGCGTGGGATGGTCAAATTTCGTCTTAGACCCTTAGTTTTGGAAATAAATTGAAAGATATCCGTAAAAATTGGTGCATTTCGGGTGTCCTTTTCCCTTTTATCGTTGTTTAAACATATTTAAATGTTCATAATGCAATAATAACTTATATCGTTGTATTCGGTAGGGTTCATAGAATAATTTGACGCAACGAACAATCGAATAACTATTACCGTTTCGACACAAAAAATGTTCAAATTTGAAAATTTGCAGTTTTTTCAAAATCGATTTTCTCAAAAACTGAGGGTGATGGCGACAAACGGGGTGCGGATTCGTTTTCAGGGCACGAAAACCTATAAGAAACTGCTATTGAATGTTACAAGTCCGAAAAAAAGTCAAAATTTGTTGTGCTGTGTTATCGTTCGCTATATCATATTTATATTTGTGACGTCCCACAAATTTTCGCGCGCGGTTAAAACAACATTCACTCATAAACCACTCCACAATTCCACTCAAATCTCCCCAAACCTCAACTCTTACCCCTTTACCATTGGCCACCTTGGCGATGTACCTTAGCGTACATATACCTACTCATATCGAATCTAAACCAGTCCCTCGCCCCAAAAATCACATAAATCGAGACTACGTCTCACACCCTCTAAATGACCAAAGAAGTCGAAGCCACTACCACCAGCTCTGTGAAAATAGCACCCCCAAATTCGATTTTTTAAAAAAACTCAACGACATTCGTTTGTCCATCGTTTGCCCACCAAAAATTTTCGTTTACCCACCCTCCAAAAAAAAGCTATGAACAAATTAAAAAAATTGTCTTCAGCACCCTCCATTTACACATTTGAACTTTTTAAAAATAGGAGACGATTGTCCACGAACTGGCCACGTTTGCCCACCCAAAGATTTCGTTTGCCCACCCTTCAGAATCGAATTAAAAAATAAAAACCGCGGAAACAAGGGTACCGGAGGACGCGACCACGTTAAAGTTCGAATATTTCCGAAAATATTATCAAAATCGTTGGTTCAACGATGCAGTCCTTTAGTTTAGATGTAGAAGAGATTTGCCCACCGAATAATTTCGTTTGCCCACTCTCCAGAATCGGATTAAAAAATAAAAACCACGGAAACAAGGGTACCGGAGGACGCGACCACGTTAAAGTTCGAATATTTCCGAAAATATTATCAAAATCGTTGGTTCAACGATGCAGTCCTTTAGTTTAGATGTAGAAGAGATTTGCCCACCGAATAATTGCGTTTGCCCACCCTCCAGAATCGAATTAAAAAATAAAAACCGCGGAAGGAATGGTACCGGAGGACGCGACCACGTACTTACCGTAAGGGTTTAAGGTGTTTGGTGGTATATAATCCAAAATTTTTGCACACACTTCTTCCCGTCACTTTATTCGGACGACACATCGATTTGTAGCTCTCATCGAATGTTTTACACTTTTCACACATCTGCTTCATGTGCAGAATGACACCAGAGTCTATCAATGCTTTTGTAGGCACTTTTCACTAATCACCACATAAAAATCGCAAAACGGAAAATAATAGAATATTCTCACAGTTACTTCACAAGCCGTAAATGAACGCACGATCTTGCAAGAGCTGCGGTCGAACTCTGTAGACTAACTGAGTTTCGTGTGTAGTTGGAAAGACTTCGAGATTATCGCAGACATCTGATTACGTTTCATCAATGGCTCTTGACGCCGCGACCCTTTGGGGCGTCAGCGTTGCGTGCCGTCAGCGAAAGAAAGTAACTACGCATTTATAAACATTTCTAATAAGTTGTCACCAAATATGCTAATCTCTTACGTTAAAAACAATCGGTGGAATTTGCTAACAAATTTGAAAAACTTTTTCAAAATTCCAGTGCAAGAAGAAGAAGAAAAAGAAATAGTGGATAGCATTAAAGTTTCTAATAAAAGTAATACTAGAATGTGATAACTCTAGCCTTACAATAATCCGAATAAAATAAATAATATACTGCCGCAATTATATTTTGATATCACATTATCTGAGGAGCAATGGATAAATATTAATTAGAGACAATGACCACCTTTAAGTGGAATTTTGATCAAAATCTTTGTCCACCTTTAAACAAATACTTGGAGAATGAATGCTTTACATTAATTACTGATTACATTTTGAAAGAAATTTGATGTTCCACTATTCGTCCACAAGTATCGACGAAATTTTTTTTTATTGTGTATCCTGTTCGTGCCGACAGGAAATGCACAACTAGCTGGTTCGAAATACTAGCCGGAATAATCGGAAAGGCTGTTTCGCCACGGTCGTCGTTTATGGTGTACTTTATGGCAACGATAAACGCGCGTAGGGTTGGTTACCGACTGATTTATAAGTCCCTGAAAAAATGGCACGATGGCAATTGTGCCCTATTCGACATCTGGCAGGCAAATGTTCCCCCACGAATGCTTCGGAAGTAAGTTTTGCCCGATTGTAAACGAATAAATGCATCTTCGCCTTGTTCCGAGACCGTCTTTGTTCTGTAAAGGCGCGTATCGACTTTTGCGAGGATTCTTTCGGATTGACTTCCAAAGCAGCCTTCTGTGGCAAGCTCCCGCGGCAGCCTCGCGAGGAATCCTTGCAAAGTCGATACGCACCTTAAGGGGAGGTTCTGGTCTAAATGTCGATTTTTTTTATTTCATTTTTCAAATGTTCAATCTTTTAGGAAAACGTGTTTAAAAGAATATGTTGAAATTCGTAAAATTCCCGAAGTTATAGGCATTTAAATAGCGGCAAATGCATGGATAACACCCGGCGACTCGGCACTTACGTAAAACTTCAAACGCGTTTTCCTCGAAACAGCGTTCTCAAATCGGTGGGACCTGTATCTCCAAAAGTTATTATCCGATTCGACTGAAACTTTTTTTATTTTGAAGAATATTCTTCTGCCAAGGGGGGAACTAAAAACAAATACAAAAAGATGAAAATTTATCATTTTCAAAGGCGATGAAAGGACGAAAAATACAGGGAAAAGTGATTTCAAACTTGAAGTGCCGTTATTTTTTAAGAAAAATGTCATTTTTGTAATTTTTTTTAGTCCCCCCCCCCCTAACCAAAAGAATAATCTTCGAAATAAAAAAGGTTTCAGCGGAATCGGATAATAACTTTTGGAGATACAGGTCCCACCGATTTGGTTCAATTTTTTGACGCCTTGACTTTAACGATTCCCCAGGGCTGTTTGCAATGATTAATTATAAAACAAAAAATATATTTCTATAATTTAAGACATCCTTAATTCAATGCAAAAGGTCCCATTAAATTATATATAGTAGTTTTCCTTTAATTAATTCCTAAATATCACCTATTTTTTTGGGCTCTAGACCAGAACCTCCCCTTAAGACAGAACATATCCCGCATTAAAGGTTATGACCAAAATTGAAAATTTGATATCAACGCTCCAGAGATTAAACCAAATGAATGTAAAAGGAGCGTTTATAAAAGGAAGTTCCAAGTTCGTAGTATCTGCAATATCTTATTTTTGCATAATTTTATACATATGTGTATACTGAACAATTGGGCAACAAACTTAAAAAAAAATTTGTTTAAAATCTTGGCTTGTGTCGTATTATTAACCCCCTGAGTACGAGACATCGAGTCCTGTGTCTGATAAAATCTGTTAGAAAAAATGTTCTTAAATGTTCGTTACACGATTCCTGTTGCCCACTTGAAACCAGTGGATGAAAACCAGACCACGGTGGGAAAAGGTCACGGGTGGAGACAACTCGACTTTCCCCAAACGTGTATTCGGCAACACTCAAGGTCAAGTCCCTTCTAACATCGGCGAAAATTCGGGCCTAACTCGGAGTTGTAAACATCTGCAACACAGACGACCGGGTTAGGCCTCAAGCATTGCCTGTCGTAATATATTGTACAGTCCTGTCGCTGTTACAGGGTGTACACAAATATTAAAAAATGGTCGAGTTATTTGTGGTCCCGGGAAGTTCCTCCGCGTGATCGATGTATCAAATATCTCCAAAACTAATTGTCCGATTTATTTCAAACCTGGTACACATATTCTTAATGGTATTATCTAAAACGTAGCACATCATTTTTTTATGCGATAACCCATTCGTATATAATAAATGTCTTAAGTCTGCCTTATTATGTAAACAATGAATAGTGATATTCACCTTGCTCTCATTTGTACAATAAATTTTTTTCTTCTCAAATCCGTATGCTACCATGTAGATATTTTATTAATGAACACTAGAATCGTGGTCTTTTTCATGTTAGATAAACCTGGGCGTCATAATTGTATACATCGTTCACGCGCGCAACGGCGGAGGAGCTTCGCGGGAGAAAAAACAACTCGGCCATAGTTAATTATTTTTGTATTTTATTTATACAACATATGCGTTAATACATGCTCTACACATAAGAAGTAAAGAAATAGTTTTGAATCTTACAGTATCTGTAAAAAAAAACGTCCGAGTTTCGAACGTCTCAGGATGGCGTAATCCTTTCATAAAGGGTGTTGCCCGTTAATGGATAAATAAGTATAAATGAATAAATCAGGGGTGTGCGGGTACCCGACTTTTCGGGCTCGGGGCGGACCGGAAACTTTCGGGCGAGATCGGGCGGGATCCCGATACTTTCGTATTGCTCGAGACACCCCTGCTATCATCTATTTCTTTTTCTTCTTCTTCTTGCACTGGAATTTTGAAAAGTTTTTCAAATTTGTTACCAAATTCCACCGATTGTTTTTAACGTAAGGGACATTCCACGCGAACTCGGACACTTTTTGGAGTAACATTTCGGAAGTGGCTCAAATTTGAATATGTAGTAGTCTTTAGGGATGTATAAACATGTGTAGAAGGATTTTTGAAAATTTTGAAAAATATAGATTTTACAGCTGTTTGAAGGTAAGTGCTAACTTTTTTTCAATAAATTATAACTATGGAAGTAGTAAACGGATGGAGATGAGCTTCACGGGGATTTGTAGAGGGGACATTCCACGCGAACTCGGACACTTTTTGGAGTAACATTTCGGAAGTGGCTCAAATTTGAATATGTTGTAGTCTTTAGGGATGCATAAACATGTGTAGAAGGATTTTTGAAAATTTTGAAAAATATAGATTTTACAGCTGTTTGAAGGTAAGTGCTAACTTTTTTTCAATAAATTATAACTATGGAAGTAGTAAACGGATGGAGATGAACTTTACGGGGATTTGTAGAGAAGACATTGAAGTTTTAAGGAAAATTTATTTTAATTTAAAAAAAAAAAATTTGAACCATTTCTGTGCAATTATTATAAACAAATGCATTTTTTTAACATGGGGCGCGATTTTAAAAATCTGAAAAAAAATCAGGATAGGGCTATATTCTGATTTTTTTTCAGATTTTTAAAATCGCGCCCCATGTTAAAAAAATGCATTTGTTTATAATAATTGCACAGAAATGGTTCAAATTTTTTTTTTTAAAATTGAAATAAATTTTCCTTAAAACTTCAATGTCTTCTTTACAAATCCCCGTAAAGTTCATCTCCATCCGTTTACTACTTCCATAGTTATAATTTATTGAAAAAAAGTTAGCACTTACCTTCAAACAGCTGTAAAATCTATATTTTTCAAAATTTTCAAAAATCCTTCTACACATGTTTATGCATCCCTAAAGACTACAACATATTCAAATTTGAGCCACTTCCGAAATGTTACTCCAAAAAGTGTCCGAGTTCGCTTGGAATGTCCCGTAAGAGATTAGCATATTTGGTGACAACTTATTAGAAATGTTTTTAAATGCGTAGTTACTTTCTTTCGCTGACGGCACGCAACGCTGACGCCCTAAAGCAGGCATGCCCAGATGGGCGTTCCGGTATTTCGAGCATTCAGCGCTTTGTCCAAAGCTCGCGTGGAAGGGGGTGCTCGGAACCAATGACGTTGCGAGCATATCACGGATGGGGCAGACTCTAGTAGTGTGCGTGTAGGCTCGTACCCGTAGGTTTATGTAATTGGGGCTCCTGGAGCCCCAGTGTTCTACATTTTAGAAATTGGTAAAATAAACAGGAATTGACTAATGATTAAACAATAATATTATATAATTGGGCGGAATAGACTTGAACAGTCCCACTTAGACCTCTGATTAACAAAAAGTTTCTTATTAAACGATTTTTATTCAGCTTCAATCAAGTTTAGTTAAAATCTAGAAACTCAATTTTAACCCCCTTCCAACTATCCAATAGACTTGAAACTTTGCAGGCATACGTAATTTGGATGACAATACAAAATTATGAAGAAAAAGAAACCGCCCCCGGGGTTTAAAAAATTACCTAGACATCAATAAATATAACCCATAACCACAAATCCAAACGACTTGAAATCAGCCTACAACCACAAATCATATAAATTTAATCGCAATGAAATCAGCATGTAACCACAAAGGGTCTAGCAGGATAAGCATGGGCAAACGGCCCCCATGTCGATTCTTGGAGTTGTTATTTTTTAAACAATGCTCCTTGCCTGAAACACCATTATGTAAAGTTTTAGATCGCTAGCCCCCTGTTTAAGGGTAATACGGGGGTAAACGCCCTTAACGTTATTATTTTTTTTCTCGGTTACTACTTAAGATATTTGAATGAAAAAAATACGAAAAATAGCTACGTACTAACTTTACTTCACATATTTTTCTCAAAATTTTAACTCTATTATTAAGGGTAGAAAAAAATAATTAATTTTTTAGGGGTGGTTTTTCGAAACAACCCTTTGAGTGACCACCTCCAAAAAAATCGAGAATAATGCTCCATTATCGAGCAATTATATATAAAAACCTGAAGATGGTCGAGATGGTGGAATATAGTTAAATAATTTGAAGAAGATCATTATATTATAAATATGTGGGGTTTTGTGACGAGAAAGAGTATTTGTCGCGAGCTTGAGTACGTGTCATTCAAATGCAAATAGAAGAAACGATTGCGATTCGTTGGGGAGATCGAAGTGTGAATGAAGAGTGTTTGGGATTTATTGTGTATGTATAGTGTCAGGCAAAGAAGCGAGTCGTGAAGCGTGCCGTGAGAGTAATCAGTAGGAGTTCGAAAATCATAGGTAATAACGAGAAAGGTAGATACCATTATTGATTATTATTTATTAATCCTCCTCGCTATTTACGTCAATAACTGTCGTTGTGTCAGTTCCATCAAATATATTTGTTAATATTTCGGACGGTTTAACTATTTTGGATAAAAAAAGCCCGTGTGATAATTAATAAATAATCGCAGCGACGTGCGAACAGCAAACCACTGTCCTGTTGCCATTCGCACAATCGCACGTATATCGCTGTATTGCCGTGTATATGATAGAATTTGGTATATATTCGATATAACATTTGTATGTTTTGCGATTGATATGTCGCGAGCGGACCTGCATCCTTATAATGTTAGTGGTTTCCTTTAAGTACTCCACGGTCAAACAATCTTCATTATTCATGAGTTCAGCAAGATAACACACTGCCTGTGATAATTGGTATGTGCCTGTCTCGTTTGGGAGATGGAGTGTGAAGGCGAATGTAACTGCGGAACAACGCGCATGCGCTAAATACGAATATTTCCCAGATATTAATATATCTGAGAAATATTCGAATTTAGCGCATGAACTTGCTGAACTCATGAATAATGAAGATTGTTTGACCGTGGAGTACTTAAAGGAAACCACTAACATTATAAGGATGCAGGTCCGCTCGCGACATATCAATCGCAAAACATACAAATGTTATATCGAATATATACCAAATTCTATCAGCTACACGGCAATACAGCGATATACGTGCGATTGTGCGAATGGCAACAGGACAGTGGTTTGCTGTTCGCACGTCGCTGCGATTATTTATTAATTATCACACGGGCGTTTGTTTATCCAAAATAGTTAAACCGTCCGAAATATTAACAAATATATTTGATGGAACTGACACAACGACAGTTATTGACGTAAATAGCGAGGAGGATTAATAAATAATAATCAATAATGGTATCTACCTTTCTCGTTATTACCTATGATTTTCGAACTCCCACTGATTACTCTCACGGCACGCTTCACGACTCGCTTCTTTGCCTGACACTATACATAAACAATAAATCCCAAAGACTCTTCATTCACACTTCGATCTCCCCAACGAACCGCAATCGTTTCTTCTATTTGCATTTGAATGACACGTACTCAAGCTCGCGACAAATACTCTTTCTCGTCACAAAACCCCACATATTTATAATATAATGATCTTCTTCAAATTATTTAACTATGTTCCACCATCTCGACCATCTTCAGGTTTTTATATATAATAAGGAGCTTGGAAGTTGACTTTGGTCTCTCCGATATTCAAGGCGGGCGATCGCTCTGATGTAAGGAACTATCGTCCGATTTGTAAATTATCTGTTATGCCTAAGATCTTCGAGGAAATTACGGAGCACTTAACACCCTGTCTCGCAAATGTAATCTGCGATGAGCAGCATGGATTTGTTCCTGGGAGGTCAACGACATCTAATTTGGCGGTTCACCATAGCTTCGTTTCATCCGCTTTGGATTCGGGGTTGCAAGTTGATACTGTATATACTGATTTCCGGAAGGCTTTTGATTCGGTTGATCATTATATTTTGTATAATAAGTTAGTTTCAATCGGGATCAATGGTTCGCTCCTTGCCTGGATTGGTAGCTACTTGAATGGTCGTGTTCAAATTATTAGGGTGCATGATCAGTGGTCTGATCCTGTCAAAGTAACGTCAGGAGTGCCTCAGGGCTCGCATCTAGGTCCTCTCCTGTTCCTTCTTTTCATAAATGATCTCAACAAAGTTTTCCTTCATAGTAAGTTCCTTATGTATGCGTGTTGTGCTAAGGCGCCTGAGACCGAGATTCTGGTAGCGAATCTCAGGGGTGCTCCGGGCGTCCTTCGCTGTTGCTGTCCACGGGCTCCGAAGGTTCGGATAGAGGTGCCGTGGCAGAAAGATTCAGAGGGAATCCGAAGGGTATGGGGATCGTAGCAGGTTGAAGAATAGGAATTCACCGCGAGGTTTTAAACAAGGTTTTATTCTGTCCCGATCTGGGTGACAGGTACCGCGTACTATAACGTCGGTCTTTCGATTACAAAGAGAGCCACTCGTGGCTTGTACATGGTCCTTATACTCTAATCGGGGTGAAGTGGGGACCATCGGGGTCTCCATCTTTGACCCGCTTTGGGTATTTCGCCATATGCTGATGATTCTCGATGCGCTTCCGAGAGTCCTGACGCAGCTGTGGCGGTTTTCGGCTGCTCGGTTGCGGCAATCGGAATGTACGCGGTGTCATTGCCCTTAGGCGTTGGTTGGGTCACAACATGCGGATGATTTGAAGATCTTCCGTACTATTAGTGCGCCTGCCGATGTTAAATTGTTGCAGATGGATCTGGCGAGATTTGATGAGTGGTGTTTAGCTAATAAGTTGTATCTTAACGCCGGTAAATGTATGGTTGCCAGGACTCATAGGGCTACCAGTGGCATCCAATCGTACTATATGCTTTGTGACACCCCATTGACAATTGTGACTGAGGTCTCTGACCTTGGTGTAACATTTACTTCTGGTTTGGACTTTCGGAATCATTATGGCAATATCACTCGTAGGGCGATGAAAACCCTTGGGTTTATCGCCCGTTTTGGCAAACATTTCAGACAAATCAGGACACTTAAATTATTATATGTTGCACTTGTTAGGCCTTTGATAGAATACGCGTCAGTTATCTGGTGCCCTAGGCATAAGCAATATGTCACATTAATAGAAAGGGTGCAACAGAAGTTCCTTAGACTTGCCATGAGACTCATTGGGAGCCCTATGAGGTTTGATGATCATGATTATGGGCCTGCCTTACGTAAGACTGGTCATGCGAGTCTTAGCGATCGACGTGTCTGCATCGACCTGTTATTCCTTTATAAAATAATTAATGGTCTGATTAACTGTCGAGATCTTGTTGCAATGATTTCATTTCACATCCCACAGTGATCGTTGCGGCCGAGACCTCTTTTTGTAACGTGTGTCCCTGATTATCACTATTATACTGTCGACCCCATAAATCCCAGTGTCCTGAGGAGATAGATTTATTCGCTGTCTCTCTAGCTTCGTTTAGAAATCTATTGTTTAAGAGAATGTTACCTCGGTAAATTGCTTTATAATAAAAATAATAATATTCTCACTTTGAAAGTGTGTTCAGAATGCTTTGTTATTTTTGCTGTGTTATGTTATCTTGTCTTTTTTGTTTGTATTTTCTTTTATATATTTATGTATCTTCTCTTATTTTTGTTTTCTTTTGGTTAATTATCTTTTTTGTATTTATATCTCTTTATTCTAAAGGGTCTTCCCGTTAATATAATAAATAATAATAATAATAATAATAATTGCTCGATAATGGAGCATTATTCTCGATTTTTTTGGAGGTGGTCACTCAAAGGGTTGTTTCGGAAAACCACCCCTAAAAAATTAATTATTTTTTCTACCCTTAATAATAGAGTTAAAATTTTGAGAAAAATATGTGAAGTAAAGTTAGTACGTAGCTATTTTTCGTATTTTTTTTCATTCAAATATCTTAAGTAGTAACCGAGAAAAAAAATAATAACGTTAAGGGCGTTTACCCCCGTATTACCCTTAAACAGGGGGGTAGCGATCTAAAACTTTACATAATGGTGTTTCAGGCAAGGAGCATTGTTTAAAAAATAACAACTCCAAGAATCGACATGGGGGCCGTTTGCCCATGCTTATCCTGCTAGACCCTTTCAACTAGACAATAAAAAGTAAATAAAGAGAAGAATTATTTTTTAGTTTTTAGCATGGACCTATGGTTTTTAGTGCATTTTAAATAAAATCATTTAACAGTTTAACGTAAAATTTGTTTTATATGTTATTTGATTCGATTGATTTGTACAAAATGAAAAACTATAAAACAAATTTTACGTTAAACTGTTAAATGATTTTATTTAAAATGCACTAAAAACTAAAAAATAATTCTTTTCTTTATTTACTTTTTATTGTCTAGTTGAAATTTGTGGTTACATGCTGATTTCATTGCGATTAAATTTATATGATTTGTGGTTGTAGGCTGATTTCAAGTCGTTTGGATTTGTGGTTATGGGTTATATTTATTGATGACTAAGGTCGGTATCAAATATATTGGCCGGTGAATTTGGTTTCGCGAGCAGCGATCGAGGAGAAATCAGCCACAACCATCTGACGATCGCTGATTTGTCAGTTGGAGTTGCGTGGCCCTCGCAGGGTATGGTGGGGTGAAATGAACGCTGCTCCGCTCCGCCTGAACCTAGCCGGTTGGCTGTTATTTATCCTTAACGTAATAGTTGTGTGCGTTGTGAAGCTATGCGTAGACCAATGCGAGATGAAGCTATCGAGAACGAATCAATGTTCTAACCAATAAAGTTCCTGAATTTGTTCTGACTCGGTTTCCGAACCGAGCCGAGTACCCGTAAAAACCGAGTAGCTCGAAAGAACCGAGCGGCTCGATAAAACCGAGTAGCCCGAATATTTTCGAGCGGCTCGAAAGAAACGAGCGGCCCGAAAGAACCGAGAAGCTCGAATATACTTCGAGCAGATCGAAATTATCGAGCAGCTTGAAGCTTGAAGCTTGAACGTTTCGGGCAATACGAATGTTTTGTATATTTTAGGTTACGTTTATCTACTGGAATGTAAATAATGGTTCTCAATAAGTAATGTAAATAATTAAAATGTAAGCTGTAAATGGAAATATTCTGTAACTTTTGAAAATAAATACTAAATTCAAATCTTTCCTTTTTCTTCATTTTTTCGTTTATCTATGAACGTATTCATACACTTCTCTTTATGTTATCTTTCTTTTCTTCTTACTTTTTCTTTTTTCCTACTTTTTTACCTTCATCGTATGAGTTTTAACATTGTTAACACAGGGCGTTACCCGCTCATAAATAAATAAATAATTAAATAAAAATAAATAAGCGTAATTACAAAGAATCGTTAAGCACTTGTAAACATTTAAATATGTGTGGGATCAGGAACCCCGATACCATAAGCAGGGCACGGAATAGCGACGATCGTGGGGAGTCGGCGGTAGCCGAGGTGGCTAAGGCGGCTGGCCAGCGCGCAAAACTAGAGATCGCGGGTTCGAATCCCGGTGAGGCGACTTCCCTTTTTTCCGTGACCCTCCATATGTAAACCTTGCATTATTAATTTTTAAAATTCTTAGTTTTTATTTAATTAATGTAAGATCACAATAGAAATCTGCTTGAATGGGGATGGTAAATATTTATAAAAGAACGTATGAAATCACGGCAGATTATAAGTATAGACTAATTATGTTTTAATAATAATATATATACTATTTACATTATCTTGGCACCCGTTGCCAAACAATTTTTGGGGATACCTGCGACACAACCCTACAGTGAGTGGCTGTTCCCACTTGCGGGAAATATAATCAATGAAAAAAGAGCGTCTCTGTTATCGGAGAAAGTTGAACAAATTTGTTTTTATGCGCAAATGTAGGAAAATAAAATGGTGTTATATTTAGTAATATGTGTATAGTACGTTGTGTAGTTCTCTAAAAGTCCACTGTTTAAAATAACGTAAATAGTATATATATTACTATTAAAACATAATTAGTCTATGCTTATTATCTGCCGTGATTTCATACGTTCTTTTATAAATATTTAACATCCCCATTCAAGCAGATTTCTATTGTGATCTTACATTAATTAAATAAAAACTAAGAATTTTAAAAATTAATAATGCAAGGTTTACATATTTAAATGTTTACAAGTACTTAACGATTCTTTGTAATTACGCTTATTTATATTTATTTAATTATTTATTTATTTATGAGCGGGTAACGCCCTGTGTTAACAATGTTAAAACTCATACGATGAAGGTAAAAAAGTAGGAAAAAGTAAGAAGAAAAGAAAGATAACATAAAGAGAAGTGTATGAATACGTTCATAGATAAACGAAAAAATGAAGAAGAAGGAAAGATTTGAATTTAGTAATAATAATACTTTATTGTTTCCCCGTGGGGTTTACAATTCTTATTCCCTATAACTCACATCTAACCTTAAATCTATGCGCCTTACAAACTACCCTCTCTAGTCTCGCCCGCACGCTTGCTCCCCCGCTTGCTCTCCCGCTCGCTCCCCCGCTCTCCCGCTCGCTCCCCCGCTCGCTCGCACGCTCGCCCGCTCGCTCCCCCGCTCTCCTTCCCTCTCTCCCGCTCTCCCCCCCCCGCCACGTACGCCCCTCTTTCCCCCACCATCCCTAACCTCTGACCCCGCTTCCGCTCGCTTCCAGCCTCTCCCAATCCTTGCTCTTCCATTCTTCCATTTTCACCCCTCTCTTTTCTTCTATCCTCCTTAGCCATTCCTCTCCACTTCCCTCATCACACAGTACCTCCTTTACCACATCCTGCCATCCCCTTTCCTTCCCCCATTCTGAGCATACCTCCCACACGTGCTCCCACGTCTCCTCCCCCCATCCACACACCCTACATTTCCTCTCCTCCTCCTCCCTCCAATACCTCCCTCCTCTCATCTCATTCCCTAACCTATACCTTGCCATTCTTCTCCACCTATTCTCCTCCCACCCCTTCTTCAAATATCCCGGCACCCCCACTCCCTTTATCCTCCCGTACCACCCATTATATTTCGACATATTTATCTTTTCCCATCTATCTACCTCCTCTAACCTCCTTCCCCTGCACACCAGCTCCTCTCCCCTCAATTCTCCCCTCCCCTTGACCTTTTCTACTCCCTCCACCGTCCATCCTCTCTCCTCAAAGAATCCCTTTCTTTCCTCCTCCCATCCCCCCAACACCTTTCCCCTTCTTGCCCTACCTTTTAGCTCCTCCCAGCATTCCCTCGCCAACTCCCCCCCTGCCCCTCCTCTAACTTCCTCTCATATGTCCACGCCCTCATCCCCGCCCTTCCCTTCATCATACCCCTCTGTAGCTCCTCCCTCACCAAATAACCCGGAGTGCACCAATCCACCCCCAGTAACCATCTCAAATACCTCTCCTGCAACCTCTCCACCCCTCTCCTCTCTTTCCACCCCCATATCTCCACCCCATACCCCATCGTGGCCCACACCAGTCTATCGAAAAGCCATACCCTTTTCCCCCAATCCTTCCCAAACTTCCTCTTCCCAATACCCCATACCGGCCCCATCACCGCCGCTGCTTTCTTCACCCTATCCCTCACCTGTGCATCCTGCCCCCCATTCGCCATCAATGTGTATCCCAGATAGGTGAACTCTTTCACCTCCTCCACCTCCTTTCCCTTCCATATCCATACCACCTTTTTCCACCTCCCTCCCCCCTTCCTACATCGCATCACCTTTGACTTACCCACATTGAGTTGTAGCCCCTTCCCATCCATATACCTCTCCAGCCTCGCCATCATCCCCTTCATCCCCTCTTCATCCTCTGCCACCACCGCCACATCATCTGCATACGCAAGGGTGTAAACCTTTTTACCCCCTAGCCTCACCCCTCCCCATCCACCCTTTTCCATTTCCTCATCCAAATCCGCCAGTAGCAATGTGAACAGGCTAGGGCTCAGTGGGCAGCCCTGCCTTACTCCTCTAGCTGTCCAAAAAGCCCTCCCCATCTCGTCCCCTACCTTTACCCTACATACCGTTTCCTTCAGCACCTCCTCACATCTCTCTACTATCCCCTCCCTCACACCTCTCCTCCTCATTGTCCTTATTAACACCTCCCTGTCCACCGAGTCAAAGGCCGCCTTCAGGTCAAGGAAGAATATGACCATCCTTCTTTCTTTTCTGGTCACTTGCCTGTTGATAAAAAAATTCAACACATAGATGTTGTCTATGCAACCCCTTCCTCTCCTAAAGCCGGCCTGACTCGGTGGCAGCAACTTCTTCCCCTCCACCTCCTCTCTTAACCTTTCTGCCAATACAGACGCGTACACTTTGTACGCCGTCTGCGTCAGCGTCACCCCCCTGTAGTCTTCTACCCTCTTTCCAGCCCCTCTCTTAACCACCGGTACCACTACCCCTTCCCTCCATTCCTCCACCCATCCTTCCCCCTTCCACACCCTATTACAAATATCCCAAAGCCATTCCTCTACCTCTACCCCACCATACTTCCACACCTCATTTGCTATCCCATCCCCCCCCCCTGCCTTTCCATCCTTCAGATTTCTTATCACCCTCCTCACTTCCTCCTTACTTAACTCTCCCTCCTCATTCTCCTCCCTCCTTCTTTCCCCCCCTTTTCTCACCCTCCACTCTACTCCTCCTAGTAGCCCTCTAAAATAGTCCTCCCATTCCTCCATTCTAATCCCCTCCTCTACCCTCCTTCTTCTCCCCCTCTCACTATTTACTACTTTCCATACCTGCCCCTCTGTCTTCACCCCCTCGATCTCCTTCTCCCACCTTTCTAACTCCTTCTTCTTTTTCCCCTCACACATAATCTTATATTCCCTTTTCTTTTTCCTATATTCTTTCCCGTCTCCTCCCTCCCTTCTCCATCTCCTCAACTCTTTTCTTACCTTCCATTTCTCCTCCTTACATTCTTTATCCCACCATCCTCGCCGTCCCACCCTCTCCCCTCCTTGCCCCACCTTCTTTATCACCCCTTTTATCCTGTCCCTCAACTCCCTCCATTCTTCCTGTATTCCTCCCCCCCCCTCCCTCCCTCTTACCAAATGCCCTTATGCATTCCTCTCTTCCCTTATCCGTCCAGTTTCCCCTTGCTACCCCTCTTCCCTCCCCCGTTTTCCCCCCTACTACCCCCCCCCCTACCCTCCCCCCTCAACCAAACCACCACTGGGTGATGGTCTGACTCCACCCTTTCTGCCACCTCCATTCTCACCACTCTCTCCCTCGTACCCTCGTTTCCTAACACGTAATCTATCACTGTATTCCCTCTTCCCCCCGTGTATGTCCATTCCCCCTCTTCATCCCCTTCTACGTTTCCATTCAATATCCCCCACCCCCTCTCCTCCATAAAGCTACATAGCCTCCTCCCCTCATTATTCACCTCTCTGTCCTTCGACCTCCTACTTTCCCGTCCTATCTCTTCCTCATCCCCCCCCCAAATCTCCCCCCCCCTTCCCCCCCGTCCTTGCGTTAAAATCTCCCCCTATCACTACTCTCACTCCCTCCTCTCTCCCCTCCATCCATTCCTCTAGTTCCTCCAGTTTCCTCTGCAGATCCTTATTCACATACACCCCCACCACCACCCACCACTCCCCACCCATCCTCACCCTCTTCACCATTATGCCCTCCTCTCCCCCCCTTCCCCTTCCCTTGTTTCCAACCCCTTCCTGACCCCCATTATCATTCCCCCCCTTGCCCTTCCTTTCTTATTCTCCCTTCTTGCCCACTGCTTCTCCCATACATACCCCTTTGGCAACTTACCCCTCACCCTTTCCCAGTCTCTTTCCTCTATCCACGTCTCACACAGTACCATTACCTCCCACTCCTCCAAACCCTTCCAGAACTCTATGTCCTTATTTTTCACCCCTGCCACGTTCCAAAAGGCCACCTTATAACTTCCTTTCCCCCCTATATCCTCTCCCTCCCTCAACCTCCCCCCCTCCTTTCCCCCCCTTCTCGTTTCCCTGATCCTCCATCCATTTCTCTCCTATTTCATCCCACCTCCTCATCCTCCCATTTACCCACATTTTCATATACCCCACCTGTACATTCATCCCCTTCCTCCTCTCCTCCTCTGCCTTTCTTTCTATTTTCCACTTCCCTCTTCTCTCCTCCTCCGTGAGGTCATCCTCAATCCACTCCTTCCCGACCTTCAACTTTTTCCTTGCCTCCATAACTTTCCTTTTTTCTTCCTTTCCCGCCAATTTCACTAGTACCATTCCTCTTCCATCCCCTCCCACTTTTCCTATCCTTGTCACATCCTTCATACCCACCCCCTCCAGCCCCATCCTCTCCCAGATCTTCTTCACCCCCACCTCCACCTCCCCTCCCTTCCATCCCAATCTCCTTATTATTACATTGTTCCTCCTTCCCTCTCTATCCTTCCTATCCTGCATTACCTCTAGTCTTCTCATCCTTATTTTCCATTCCTCCACCTGTCCTTCTTCCACCCCTTCCTTACTCGGCCCTCCTCCTTTCTCCCAGCTCTCCACCTTCTCTATCACTTCCAACATCCTTCTGTCCCTTCCCTCCAACTTTTCCAACTTTTTCTCCATTCCTTCTCTCCTCGCCTTCTCTTCCCTCATCCACTCTTCCCACTTCCTTCTTTCCCCTCTCCATTCCTCTTCCATCCTTCTTCTTTCCTCCCTATCCTTCCTCATCTCCTCCTTCATCTCCCTTATCTCCCTTATTAACTCTGTCACCACCCCCTCTATTCCCCCTCTCCCCGGCTCCTCTCCGTCCTCTCTCCCTTTTACTGGTGACCTTCCTGTTTTACCACTCTTTTTAAACTCTCTCCATTCTTCTCTTTCTGAATTCCCCACCTCCTCCTCTCTTCCTCTCTTTTTTCCCATTCCACTCTCCAAGCTCCCTATACTGCTCCCTACACTACTTCCACTGTCCTTCCTATTCCTTTCCTTTATCTCTTCCCTCCCCTTGACCTTCCCCCCTCCTTTCCACCCCTCTCCCCCTGACTGTCCTTCTCCCCCAGACTCCCCAGCCCCAATCCCACCTAAATTCCCTTTCAGCATTCTCCACTATCCTTTTCCCTCTTTTAAAAATTCCCGCCTTCTCTGCCGACACCTCTATCTCCTTTCCTCTCCGACAGGTGTCACTCCTTGCACTTATCCTTGCTCTTTCCCGCCACACTTCCCTCACCACTATCCCTAACCTCCAAACCTTCTCTTCTCCCTTCTATATCTTTGCCACTGTTGCTCCTAGCCCTTTCCCTCTTATCCCTATCCTTTCTCCCCCTCTCCCTTCGCCTCTACACTTGCACTCCACTCCCCTTTTCACCTTCTCTCCACTCTTTCTCTCCCTCACACACGCCACTCGCTTCCAGCACACCTTTCACTCCTCGCGACCGGAAACGGAAGTCCGATTTGAATTTAGTATTTATTTTCAAAAGTTACAGAATATTTCCATTTACAGCTTACATTTTAATTATTTACATTACTTATTAAGAACCCTTATTTACATTCCAGTAGATAAACGTAACCTAAAATATACGAAACATTTGTATTGCCCGAAACGTTCAAGCATCAAGCTTCAAGCCGCTCGATAATTTCGATCTGCTCGAAGTATATTCGAGCTTCTCGGTTCTTTCGGACCGCTCGTTTCTTTCGAGCCGCTCGAAAATATTCGAGCTACTCGGTTTTATCGAGCTTCTCGGTTCTTTCGGGCCGCTCGCTTCTTTCAAGCCGCTCGAAAATATTCGAGCTACTCGGTTTTATCGAGCCGCTCGGTTCTTTCGAGCCACTCGGTTTTTACGAGTACTCGGCAGGGCTCGGCTCGAAAAACCGAGTCTGACTCGGCTCGCTTTTTCCGAGTTCTCGAACAGCCTCACTACACAGACGTTACTGACACAACCATCTGCTCGTCACCGTCGATTGTTTCGCAGCCGACGATACAATGTATAGGGATACGGTGACAGAAACTGGACGCAAGCCATGTGGGACTGTTGTTGAGGCCTTTGCTCTTTTGTCAGGTACTTAGTTTCGATATTTATTACTATGGCTTTATTATCAACTTACGATATTACTCTTGAAGGACGTTGGAATTGAAAGATTAGTAAGCGAAGTGCTGTTCTCTCGAGAGACTTGCATCGAATGGTGCAAATCTGTTGGGCTATTGCCCAAAAGAAGAAAATGCCCAAAGAATGGGAAAGAACTAATGATTTTGGAGGCGTCTTCTCGAGTTTATCGCGGGTCCTCAGTTTGTATCGGTATGCGATGGATGTGTCGCAAGCATCGCATTGAGCGTACGCTTGCAGAGAATAGTTGGTTTGAGCGACACAATATTTCTATGGAAGATGTTCTTCGCTTAACTTATTATTTCAGTCGAGGCTTCAAGGCTGTTGATATCGTTAATGAAATTATGGTTCCTGGTCGGGAAATTATATCGGAAAGTACTATAATGGATATTTGGTCCTACTGTCGGGAGGTTTGCATGGTCCGGCTTGATTCGTATTTTGAGGAATCGGGTCAAATTGGGGGCCCGGGAAAAATCATTGAAATTGACGAAATGAAATTCGGCCGTTGCAAATACGAGCGTGGTCGTGTCATTCAGGGCACATGGATTTTCGGTGCTCTTGATATCGAGACAAATGAGCTTCGTCTTGAGATTTGCCCTCTCAATAAACGTGATAAGGCGACCTTAATTCCTATTATTAAAAAGCATATAGCATCTGGAAGCAAAATTTTTTCAGATTGTTGGAAAGCTTATGATGTTCTTGGTGATGAAGGATATGAGCACCTGACGTGTAACCACTCAATTGAATTTATAAACAATGAAACAGGAGCTAATACTCATGCCATAGAATCTCAATGGCGTCCTTTACGGCTGAAATTGCAACGAGGAGGCGTGAAAAGTGCAGTTCTCGATTATCACCTTTGTGAGTATTTGTGGCGGATGATGATTCGTTTACGGGAGCTTGACTCATTCGCAGAAATTATTAAGGCAATCCGGATTGTTTATACTGGCATTGGATATTAAAAGTGAAAGCAAGGATGAACATTTGCTATTCCACGGTTTTAAACTATGTTGTTGAAAATATATTTTAGATAAACACATTTTGGTTTGTTTGAATAAACAAATGTATGTTAATCAAAACGTGTCGATCATTTCCAACGTCTGTCAGATTTCCTTTTCAGTGAGGTTTTAAGTACCATCTGAGATCTTATTGCTGATGACTTATTTCGACACAACGCATTCTACTTTCCAGCTTCTCCTGGGTATTAGTGTTGGTTGGGCTAGATGGGGGGGGGGGGGGCGAAGTCGCTCGCTTGCGGGCGCGTAAACCATGGTACCGAACCGATGTGAGTTTGGGAATACTAAAAACTGATGCAGTTACAAGCATCGCGCGATGAGGTCAATATCGTACATCAGCGCTGTTCAAGGTCGCTCCCGCGGGAGATTGGGGTTCTCCCACTCTCGTCCGCGTTGTCAGGGATACCGCGTGACGCCAACCGCGAAGAGGCTAGCCCGTCACGGCAGCCTTCTTAGCGTCAAGCGGTCTCTCTGACAACGGAAGGCACGCTGTGCGAGAGAAAGATTGGAAGGGGAAGCCGGCGCGTGAGGGGCCCCTACGCTGGACAGCGCTGTCGTACATTGTATCGTCGACTGCGGAACAATCGACGGCGACGAGAAGATATTTGTGTTAGTAACGTCTGTATAGATAGATTTGAATGTATTTTGCCGAAAGTTTTTTATTAATATCTCGAAAACTAACAAATACCCGCAGCTGAAATTTTATATTAGATGTTCTCTCCCCCTCCCGCCCAGCCCCTCAAAATTTCAGTTCATTCCGTTGGTTGGGTCATACCGTAGTATATCCGATTTTAACTAAACTTGATTGAAGCTGAATAAAAATCGTTTAATAAGAAACTTTTTGTTAATCGGAGGTGTAAGTGGGACTGTTCAAGTCTATTCCGCCCAATTATATAATATTATTGTTTAATCATTAGTCAATTCTTGTTTATTTTGCCAATTTCTAAACTGTAGAACACTGGGGCTCCAGGAGCCCCAATTACATAAACCTACAGGTACGAGCCTACACGCACACTACTAGAGTCTGCCCCATCCGTATTATGCCCGCAACGTCATTGGTTCCGAGCACCCCCTTCCACGAGAGCTTTGGAAAACGCGATGAATGCTCGAAATACCGGAACGCCCATCTGGGCATGCCTGCCCTAAAGGGTCGCGGCGTCAAGAGCCATTGATGAAACGTAATCAGATGTCTGCGATACTCTCGAAGTCTTTCCAACTACACACGAAACTCAGTTAGTCTACAGAGTTCGACCGCAGCTCTTGCAAGATCGTGCGTTCATTTACGGCTTGTGAAGTAACTGTGAGAATATTCTATTATTTTCCGTTTTGCGATTTTTATGTGGTGATTAGTGAAAAGTGCCTACAAAAGCATTGATAGACTCTGGTGTCATTCTGCACATGAAGCAGATGTGTGAAAAGTGTAAAACATTCGATGAGAGCTACAAATCGATGTGTCGTCCGAATAAAGTGACGGGAAGAAGTGTGTGCAAAAATTTTGGATTATATACCACCAAACACCTTAAACCCTTACGGTAAGAACGTGGTTGCGTCCTCCGGTACCATTCTTTCCGCGGTTTTTATTTTTTAATTCGATTCTGGAGGGTGGGCAAACGAAATTAATCGGTGGGCAAATCTCTTCTACATCTAAACTAAAGGACTGCATCGTTGAACCAACGATTTTGATAATATTTTCGGAAATATTCGAACTTTAACGTGGTCGCGTCCTCCGGTACCCTTGTTTCCGCGGTGTTTATTTTTTAATTCGATTCTGGAGGGTGGGCAAACGAAATTATTCGGTGGGAAAATCTCATCTACATCTAATTTAAAGGACTGCATCGTTGAAAGAACGATTTTGATAATATTTGCGGAAATATTCGAACTTTAACGTGGTCGCGTCTTCCGGTACCCTTGTTTCCGCGGTTCTTATTTTTTAATTCAGTTCTGGAGGGTGGGCAAACGAAATTATTCGGTGGGCAAATCTCTTCTACATCTAAGCTAAAGGACTGCATAGTTGAAAGAACGATTTTGATAATATTTTCGGAAATATTCGAACTTCAACGTGGTCGCGTCCTTCGGTACCCTTGTTTCCGCGGTTTTTATTTTTTAATTCGATTCTGGAGGGTGGGCAAACGAAATCTTTGGGTGGGCAAACGTGGCCAGATCGTGGACAATCGTCTCCTATTTTTAAAAAGTTCAAATGTGTAAATGAAGGGTGCCGAAGACAATTTTTTTAATTTGTTCATAACTTTTTTTGGAGGGTGGGCAAACGAAAATTTTTGTTGGGCAAACGTGGGCAAACGATGGACAAACGAATGCCGTTGAGTTTTTTTAAAAAATCGTATTTGGGGGTGCTATCTTCACAGAGCTACTACCACCCCTTTCCTATCAAAACACCCAAAATTCATTCGAGGAGTTGAGCACTTCAAATTCACATGCATAAAAACCCCGAAAGCATAATCGCGAAGAATATTTGGTATACGTGCCGAAAATTCGAGTCTAATTATTGACTAGATTTTGTACTTATAAAAACCCGGAAGCGTTACTGCGACACATATTTCATAAATAGGTCAAGGTAAATACCGCGCGCACACTTCATGCCGAAAATCTCGAAAGTAGTATAAATACGAGGAACCGCGAGAGCTCCTTCTTGTGCTACGGAAATCAATCAGCAAAGCAACCACGTATAATTGTATAGAATCAGTGTTACAATTAAACCTCATTAAATTCAGTGTTCAACGGCAACTACCGTAAGAAATTTACATTACCATTTATTATACTGCGTATCATCTTCATACATATTATTTTGTATTAACAACGCTCTTGATTTCATTATTATCTTGTGTTAATTGCATCTTATATTACTATTTCTCCTTTATAACGCTCATTATTCATATAATTTGCTTGTGCCAATACTTATGGCTCATATTACTTAATTGCATTCATGCTTATTGTATTAAACATTATCGCCTTATAAAGGGCTCCTTATATCTAACATATTACCATTGACTTATTTTTGTGTATTTCATGTTCATATTCATATGTTAATCTTAAGTATCATTTATATAAATGTCATGTGCTAATGCTCAACGTCTAACGTATTGTCCTGTAAATCAAGCTGTTATCGACAGTGCATATATTCTTGCCTAAACTAATAAACCGCATTGTTCTAAATCACGCTTCGAGTTAATGTATTAATCCTTCGGCTACGAAGATCCCTAAATCAAAACAGGCTGCCGCAATAGCTGATCGCGGGCCGCGAACGCGGAGAGTATATTACAGTGTTTACAAACGTACTTTTGCATAGCTAGCGTACAACCGTATGACTAACAGATTTCGCGGAATCATTACGAGTGTCTTTTACCTCGATGCAACGGTAAATCCGATTATCGAGCCACACCACAACAAATGCTCTAACGGATGTCTCCCCGGAAAGTACCAGTTATTAAACCTTCCCTGGTCGATTAGAGTGCAGGATTACAGATCCTTGCCTAAAAATCCATCTCCGATTAGAGTGCAGGATTACAGATCCTCGCCTAAAATCCTTCCTACCCTCAGCGTGCAGGATTCAAGATCCTCGCCTGAACCCCTCTTACCCTCAGTGTGCAGGATTTAAGATCCTCGCCTGAGCTCCATTTAAAAACTCCATGTCATTGTCCCCTAAAGGTGGAGTCTCTATGGCGCGGCCGGCGGCCAAATCTTAAGGGGGTAGACACGGGTAATGCAGCGCGCTGTATACCGACACAATCTGGCCCAAAACATGGGTTTAGTAGGATACGTTTAACGTCATTATATGAGCGAATTTTGGGCTGGGCGAGGTCTTATTCGAAAGAGGAAGGTTCAGTACAACATGCTCTGGCCATGGTTCGACGAGATTTTGTTGATATGTAATAATATGAGTGACCAAAGTAGAGAAAAAATGGACGAAATACACTCGCAGATTCCAAGTATTTTTAGGTCACTATAAGAGTTTTGTGACTCAAACGATGTCCAGAGCGTGTTGCATTGAACCTTCCTCTTTCGAATGAGACCTCGCCCAGCCCAAAATTCGCTCATATGAAGACGTTAATCGTCTTTAACGATTATCGTTAATCGTTAAACGTTAATCGTCTTTAACGATTATCGTTAATCGTTAAACGTTAATCGTTTTGAATCGAGTCTTTTAAACTTTGATGATATAAAAGACACAAATTTTTTGGGAACCGAAATGAGTAGTATCGTTTTTGGTAAGCAATAACAAAGAATTAATTACATACTCTTCTTTTCCATAAGAAATCCATAGAAGAAATATTAGCAATTTTATATTAGCAAGCGTCTTTTTAGTTACCCTCCGGGAATTTCCTAGCAAATTTCATTTTTGTTTTATAATCAACATATATTTGGCTTTGCAACTGCGAAAATGAGATTTGGCAATATTTACCAATAATGGAGTAATTACCTGTATTCTATGTCGCACAGTGAGGCTGAATCCCAAGAAATACGAACAAAATTCAACAGCATCAGATTTTTCGCACTGAAACTGTCGAATATAATTAAGGAAGTTCGTAAAAAAAGTATTAATATACAACTCATACGGATGATTGCCGTTATTTAGAAAAATTAAGTCAATTATTCCCAAAAAACTAGAACAATTTGATAAATATGTCTATATACTATGGAAAGTGCAGAAATATTTGCAAACCTGTATCCATGTTATCCTATATACCAAATACTGTTCATAAAGTGTTAATACATTAATACGTAATTATACAATATTTGTCCAACCTTTCAATCGCCTAATTTTGTGACGGGACCCAAGATGCCAGAAATAAAGGTTTTACAAGTGAAGGAAAGATTGTACGCTCAAAATTTTGTCATTGCAATACAAATGAAGATGTTTTAAACTTTTCATCGATTTCTTCAGATCCAGGAATAGTGTTTTATAAAGTAGCTTCATAAGATTCGACATTTTGATTAGAAAAAGTGGCTTGTTGAATTTTTTCTCTATTCTTCAGATTGACGCCCACTGCGTTGGGGCAAAAGCGAAATCGGAGCCAAGCGGGAATTCATTCGTTGTTTTTGACCGATAATCCCAAGAACGTTTCGACAACATCTGTTTGCCAGCATTTCTAAAGGGCAGTCAAGAACGTTATGCCGTCTGTAATAATTTTAAGCATTCTTCAGTCTCACAATGGGTTAATCCGTATATTGGTCTCTCGGTGGGTAGTACGTACGATGGCTTTGTACTTGGATGTAGGTACTGCTATTAACCGCCGCGCGGGACAATATGGTTATAAACAACAACTGTGGCGAGGCACTCTGGCCGATCAGCCACAATAATTTTTGGCAACCAAATGCGAGGTTTTCACCCTCGATTTCTTCAAGAGGGAGAAGGTTTCTCCTCCGTCACCGAATTCACAGGGGGCAAGTCCCCTATCTATAAGGAAGGGTTATTCCAATGTGTGTATCATAATTAAATTACAACAACAATTAATTTCATATTACTTTCTCTTTTTTAAATATTAAAATAGAAAATATAAAATAGTTTAAAGAAGGAACATTGTACTGCATGAACTCCGGGTGGTATCGGTACCTATAGGTAGGGGAGACCGGGGCAAATCGGCCACTGGGGTAAATCGGCCACATGAAGTTTTACCAAGTGGAAGTTAAAATAAAAACTCGTGTTTGCTTTTGTAAACGTCTCTCTATGTGTCTACAGTACTAACGGAATTTGATAGCATTTGAGATTATGTTGCACTTTGTAGAAGGCAAAATACGTTTTCGGCAGTGATAAAAAAATTTCGTGACTTGTGGAAAAGTTGTCTTTATTCTGTAATATTGGTATTCTGAAGTTTGAGGTGAATATGTACTGATTAAAATAGCGGTACCGATTACGATTCCGATGATAGTTTGAGTTATTTTGGAAAATCTCTTTGTGTTTAAGTGATTGAAGTTAGAGTTTACGTCTGGGGCAAAACGGCCACGTAACACCCGGGGCAAATCGGCCACTCACTGATGATGCCGAACCATAGTAAATAAGTAGTTTTATTAACTTTTGTGGTAAAAATATTCTTCGATGCAGCCCCGTCAGTGGATCCGACGCTCAACAATGGAAAACAGTTGACGGTTTCGAGACGGGGAAAGGATTTGTGTGGCCTGGACGGAAGCACGGCTACGCAGTGCAGTTCGATCTTTGGAAAAAGAAAGTTACATATATCCATGCGTTTAAATATTGATTCAAGCGATTGTAGCTTGAATAGTTACGAGGAGAAATAAATATCGTCTACATTTTTCAACAACATGGTCCGTAATTACAATCGCAAGAAACCTCCAATCGTCGTCCAAGAAAAGCTGTTACAACCACCAATGTGGAATTGGAATCTCAGCCTTTGACGAAGACAGGGTGTTCAATTGGACGTACGTTGCGTAAACGCAGGTGCTAAAAGAAGCAACTGGAGAAACTAAACCTCGGAAACTGAAGATGACTGAAAAATGCAACAATATTTAAACCCCAGTATGTCTGCGTTAAAAACGTGAAATTCTCAACTTTTCGAACAGTTTTTTGTCTCTATTGTAATTTGTAATTGAGAAATAAACGACTCATTTTCATTTATGACTAAAAATTCATCAACATCCAGTCCGAATAGAAGGGGTCCGTTTTGCCCCGAAGGAGTGGCCGATTTACCCCGGCATTTTTCGAAACGGCGATTTTACATTATATTACAAATTCTCTGGAATGACTTTAGAAAAGGGGATTAATGAAAATATGTTGTAGCAATTATGTACTATAGGGATTACTCTTTGGGATAGTATAATTCACATAATTGAAAAATTAAAGATTGTTTGTTAAATTTATCATTGAAAAAAAAGTGGCCGATTTGCCCCGGTCTCCCCTACATTAGAAATCGGATTGTGAGATTGGGGGAAAATCATCAAATTTGCAAGCGCAATATCTCGAAAACCAGTTGAAATAAGGTGTATACATTATAGGTTATTGAATTTGGCTTGGACCGCATTATCAAGTGATCTCTAAAAAAATAATTTCATTTAAAAACCCGAACTCGTTAATCGTTTCTGTTAAAATAATAATTGACGAAAAATATTTCCATAAAGACATCATAAAGACATAATCAATCGGGTACAAGAAAAGGAATGTCTAGATACATATTTACTGGTTTCGTCCCACATGCGTACACAATTTTATAAATTCTGCTCAAAATCGCAAATTATCGCAGCTGGAGTTTGGATTTTCTAAAACTAGAATGTTTAGTGATTATATGGGTATACAAAATTTTCTGAACAATTTTGGACATTTTTTTAAATCGACAAAAACAATTTTTTGGCCGGTCGAAAAACATAAATAAAATCATTAAATTTGGGGTTTTTGTTATGAACAACTTCTTTACAGTCAACCCCAATGTGTTGTATGATTGTAGATTTTTTTTTCATTGCATTAATACTAATTATTTACATTCATATGACAGCCGTCTCCAAAAGTGAACATATTTACTGTTAAAAAGTCGTGATTTAAAATGTTTAAAAAGTTTCTTTTTTCATAATTTCTTATCCATTAGTACTCAAGGATAATGCCCATATAATTATATCAATAAAATAAGATACTTCATATTTTTGCCAATGTCCGGGAAATTGTACGTGTCTTCCCACTGTGCACCGGTCGCTAGACTGCTCCCGAAGGGAGTCTAGCGACCAGTCGCACTGCGACCCATTGCCACAGTGGGACAGAATCCCAAGAAATATGGAAAGAAGTCAGAATCCAGGACTTCCGTTTCCGGGCGAGAGAGTGTAAGGCGTATGTAGACAGTGTGTGTGGTGGATATAGTGAGTGTGAAGGGATCTGGAGAAGTAGAGAGGCGGGAGTGGAAGAGGAAGGTAGAGAAGGGTGCGTAGGCTGAAGGGAGATACAGGGGGTGTATGAGGCAAAAGGTAGAAGGGAGAGTGGGAGGGAGAAAGGAAGGGTTTGGAGGTTAGGTGTGAGAGAGGTGTTATTTGAGCGGGAAGATAGTAGAGATATAACAGGTGGAGAGCTCTGTGGGTAAACAGACGAACGAGAGGGACTGACAGGTTGGCGGGAGATTTGAAAAATAGAGGCAGAAAAGTGTATATAAGTGAAGGTGCTGGGATAGGGACCGGGACAGTGTTGGGGAGAAAGGAAAGGAGGATAGTAAGAGGGAAGTGTGTGGAAAGTTATAAAGAGGTGGCAAGAGGTTGAAAGGCGACATGGAGAGGGGCAAGGAGGAGGAAAAAGGAAAAGGGGTAGGAGGGATACGGGGGTATGACTATCCCAGAAGGGATAGTGTAAGCAGTGTAGGGAGCAGTGTGGGTAGTATGGAGGGTCAAGGGGGGAAAAAGAGGAAGGATAGGGAGGAGGAAGAGGGTAAGGAGGAGGAGGGTGTGTGTACAGGATTCAAGAAATGTGGGAAGACGGCGAGGTCGCCGACGGGTAGTGACAAGGAGAGGAAAGGGAGGGGCGAAAAGGAAGAGACAGGAGGCATGGAGGGTCTAATTAGGGAATTGATGTCGGAGCTAAGGGGGGTGAAAGAGGAATTAGAGAAGGAAAGGGAGGAGTTGAGAGAGGTGAAAGAGGAAATGAGGAAAGAAAGGGAGGATAGAAGGAGAGTGGAAAAGGAATGGAGGGAAGAGAGGAGGAGATGGGTGGTGGTACCGGTGCTCAAGAAAGGTTCTGGGGACAAGGTAGAGGACTACAGGGGAATCACGCTGACACAGACTGCGTATAAAATATACGCGTCAGTGTTAGCGGAAAGGCTGAGGGAGGAGGTGGAGGGGAAGAAGCTACTGCCACCGAGACAGACTGGCTTTAGAAGGGGGTTGGGGTGCATGGACAATATTTACGTCCTGAACTATTTGATGAATAGGCAGGTGGGGAGGAAGGCGAAGAGGATGGTGATATTGTTCATGGACCTAAAGGCAGCGTTTGACTCGGTGGACAGGGGGCTACTTGTGCAGGCAATGAGGAGGAGGGGGGTGAGGGAAGGGCTGGTCAGGAGATGCGAGGAGATATTAGAGGAGACAGTGAGCAAGGTAAGGGTAGGGGAAGAGGAGGGGAGGAGATTTTGGACTGCGAGGGGGGTGAGGCAGGGATGCCCACTGAGCCCTAGCCTTTTCACCTTGTTGATGGCAGACATGGATGAGGTGTTGGAGAAAGGTGGCTGGGGGGGGGGGGGGGTGAAGTTGGGTGGCAGGAGGGTATACACGTTGGCGTATGCCGACGATGTTGCGGTGCTGGCGGAGGATGAGGAGGGAATGAGAGGGATGATAGCGAGACTGGAAAGGTATCTTGATGGAAAGGGATTGGAAGTAAATGTTGAAAAGACTAAGATGATGAGATGTAGGAAGGGGGGTGGGAGATGGAAAAAGGTATCGTGGAGGTGGAAAGGTAAGAAGATAGAGGAGGTAGGGAAGTTTACCTACCTGGGTTACACCCTGATGAGGAGTGGTGGGCAGGAGGCGCACATAGAGGAGAGGGTGAGGAAGGGAGCTGCGGCGATGGGGAGGGTGTGGGGCATAGGGAAGAGAAAGTTTGGGAAGGACTGGGAAAAGAGGGTATGGTTATTTGATAAGTTGGTATGGGCAGTAATAGAATACGGGGTGGAGGTGTGGGGGTGGAGGGCAAGGGAGAGGGTGGAGGCAATACACGAGAGGTACCTGAGGTGGGTACTGGGAGTAGATAGGTACACTCCTGGGTACTTGGTGAGAGAGGAATTACAGAGGGACATGTTGAAGGGAAGGGCGGGGATGAGGGCTTGGGGGTTTGAGAAGAAACTAGAGGAGGGAAGAGGGGGGGAATTGGCAAGGATGTGTTGGGCGGAGATGAAAGAGAGGGCGAGAAGGGGTAAGGTATTGGAAGGGTGGGAGGAAGAAAGGAAACAATTTTTTGAGGGGTTGGGGTGGACGGTGGAGGAGGTGGAAAGACAGAGGGAAAGAGGGGAAATGAGGGGGGAGGAGATAGTGGGGAGGGATAGAAGGATGCAGAAGGAGCAGAGGTGGACGAGGATTAGAGAATCGGGTTACAACAGGTGGTATGGGTCGGTGAAGGGGGAGGGATTGCCCGGGTATCTAAAAAAGGGGTGGGGTGAGAGTAGATGGAGGAGGTTGGCCAGATACAGGTTAGGGAACGAGATGAGGGGGGGGGGGAGGTATTGGGAGAAGGAGGAAGGAAGGAAGTGTAGAAGATGTGGGTGGGGGATGGAGTCGTGGGAGCATGTGTGGGAGGTGTGTGGGGGGTGGGAGGTGTGTGGGGGGTGGGGGGTGGACATAGGTTCGCAGGAAATGGTGGGTGAGGTGCTAGGAGATGATGGGCAGGGAGAAGGGTGGCTAAGGAAGATTGACGAGTGGAGAGGGGGGGAAGGTGTATGTGTGCAAGGAGTGGATGGAGGGGTGGACGAGAAAAGGGAAGTGGAAGGGAAAGCGAACGGAAGCGGAGGTCCGGAGATAGGGTAGGAGGGAGGAGGAGTAGGCGCGCGTGCGGGCGAGCGTGCGGTGCGAAGGGACAGGCGAGCGTGCGGGGCGTTGGAAGATTAGTTGTAAGAAAGTAGTTTAAGATGATAGGTTAAGATAGAATAAGAATTAGAGTTTAAGGTGGAGTAAGGCGGTATTAGGAGTAAGAAAGTAGTTTAAGACATAGGTTAAATTAGAATAAGAATCAGATGTGAAGGTGGTGTAAGGCCGAAGGAGGATAGAGACGGTTGGAGATTGTAACCCTTAGGGGAACAATAAAGAGATATATAAGTCAGAATCCAAAAGATATGGGAGTATGTATTTTTATATGTTACCTGTAGACAACTAATATGAGCTCCTAAAAAAGGTAAAAATAATACGACGCCTACTTCTGGTCTGTGTGTAAGTACGTGTTATGTTTGTATGTTTTTTTCGTGCAGAATTTTAAATCGAGTCGTTTAATTTTTGGTGATATAGAAGAAAAAATTTTTGAGGCCCCAAATGAGTAGTATTGATTCTGCTGAGTAATAGCAAATAATTAGTTACATACCATTTTTTCCGTAAGAAACCATTTGAAAAATTTTCAGCTATCATCGACTTTTTAATTGCCTTCCGGTACTTTCCGAGCAAACGTTTTGATTGTTTTATAATCAACATAATCTTGTCCTTGCTACTGCGGAATAAGCATTGGCGAATATTTAGCAGTTATGGATTACATACGTGTATTTTATGTCGCACAGTGGGGGTGAATCCCAGAAAATAGGGTAAAAAGCAACATCCTGTATTTCGCATTTAAAAATGCCGAATATTATTAAGGGGGGACGCCTACCTAGAGCGGGCGAAACAATGCGCTTTTTGGGATTTTTTTCTAGAAAAACCGTTACACTTTTATTAATAACTATTAGTCTATTGTTAAGAGTACATCTAAAGGACAGTTCAGTATTTTTTGCGTCAAATAATATTAAAAGATTTGGGAGTTATAGGCGATGACCGGGATGTTTTTCTTTTTTTAAGCGTTTTGCGGTGACCATCCTAGCTCGTAGCAGAATCAACTGAAATGAAAAATTCGAATAGTTTTAGATAGAGCATGAAATTATATAGGCGTTATCGGGCCCGATTTTGGAAAAAGTACTTTGAGACAAAATGGCGGCGCTGCAAAGTCGAACCATCGATTTTCGACAAAAAGTCGTTCCTTTCTTGGCGTGTAAAAAGAAACATAAGAAGAATAAAAAGAAATCCCTCTGATAGCGCCTAGATAATTTCATACTTTATCTAAAACTATTCGAATTTTTAATTTGAGATGATTCTATTACGAGCTACGATGGTCACCGCAAAACGCTTAAAAAAAGGGACATCCCGGTCATCACCTATAACTTTCAAATCTTTTAATATTCTTTAACGCAAAAATACTAAACTGTCCTTTAGATGTACTCTTAACAATAGACGAATAGTTATTAATAAAAGTGTAACGGTTTTTCTAGAAAAAAATCCCAAAGAAGCGCAATGTTCCTACCGCTCTAGGTAGGCCTCCCCCATTAATAATGTGATCGGTACAGCTGCTATCTAGTAGCCACTCTATTTCATAGTTTCGTAACCCGTTTATTTCACTGCTCTGCGCCGCGTGCACTGTTGCTATCCATTCGCTCACGCCAGATCCGCTCTGCTTGCCCATGTTTGCTCCTTGCCGACTACGGAAGTTACCGCGCCCCCTGCCATAGCTGCTTCTTCTGGCTCTGCCTCGGCTGCGACCACGTGTTGGGCCTCGCCATGTTCCACCGTTATGTGCTGTTTAGCCGCCACCTTGACACTCACGTGCAAAGTGTCCGGGTCTTCCACATTTGAAACAGCTTCCTTTATGATCCTTTTTTGCAGCGTACATATTCGATATTGCTTCACCATGATCATTTTTATTTTTCACTTCAGCAATCTGAATTTTATTTTTTATATATGCTGCTGTTTGATCCTCTTCTTTTAACGTGTCTATTAAATCGCCAATGTAACTGTACTAGCTCGGCAACGTATTCAGCATGTAATTTAATTTTTCCTTTTCACTTACAGTGAGTGTAAAAAGTATTCGTACAGCGAGGAATTCCAAACGAAACTTTGTATAACTCGGTTTATTTATAAACTTTCTTAATACAAATATTTATACTTATTCCTATAAATGTTTAGAATAAATTTCATAAAAAAAGAACCCAAATATTCGCATAGTATTTGAAAATATTCAAGTAACTTCCACATTTGGCAGAAATAACCGCGTAAAAAGTATTCGTACAGTTTTTGTGTAGGGCTATAGTGTATACTGTAAACAAAAAACGATCACGATTAAACATTCTGCAACAATGTCGGTATATTCGAAACCAGCATCACGATCAGCAGCGTTAAAAATCAAACAGTATTACTAACTGTAAAAGTATAATGCGTCGAAAAAGCGTAAAAACTACCATAGAAGAGTGTTGTGTGCGTGCGTCCTGAGCGCTATCTGGCGGACCGACGGGGGCAGGGAGATCGGTTCGGGCAGAGAGCACGGCAGACGGGCACGACGCCTCGTGTTATCGTAACCAAAACCCTTCTTATTCACTCCTTTCCCACGTACCACAACATGGTGCTAAGTGTAAAACAGCGATAAATAAAGGAAGTTAAAGTAGTGATGCCGGGGGGAGATGAGCGAAAACCCGCAGGCGTAGTGCCGATTAACTCGCCAAAGGAATTCGACTTTTCCAAGCCAGAACTGTGGACGGCATGGCTGAAACGATTTGAAAGATATTTATCAGTGTCGCAGGCCGACAAGAAAAGCGAAAAAGAACGGATCGATATGCTGTGCTATATGATGGGAGAAAAAGCAAAAGAGATCCTATCACAGGTAATGCCGACCATCAATGATACGACTACTTACGAGACGGTGAAAGGAAAGTTCACAAGCTATTTTGCACCAAAGAAGAACGTCGTTTTTGAAAGATATAAGTTTAACTTAAGATCACAGCAACTCGAAGAAACAGTGGATTCGTTCGTGACCAGTTTGTACACGTTAGCAGAGACATGTGACTTTGGCAACCTGAAGGACGAGCTCATTCGGGATCGTATAGTGATTGAGATCCGCAACGCGCGAACCTCCGAGCGATTACAGCTGATGTCGGATTTGACCGTGAGTAAAGCACTCGAGGTAGCACGTCAATCCGAAGTGCAGGCGATCGAAGGAAAGAAAATCAGGGAAGAGATGACGCAATATGCGGAAGTAAATAGAATAGCTGAGTTTAGACGGAAGCAAAATAGCATAGGGGAAAAAGGGAGAGAACAAAACACATGTAGCAGATGCGGTTTCGCTAAACACGCGACAACACAAAAATGCCCCGCTTCGAGTTCAAGATGTCGAAAGTGTGGAAACATCGGCCATTGGGAACGCACGTGTAGAACCAAATCAGGCTACAAGGTAAACCGAGTAGAAGAAGAGGGAGAAGAGGCAGGAGACGAAGCAGCAGCCTTCCTAGGAGCGGTCAGTGAAGGCCAAGAAGACGACGACTTTGTGTTTACATTACGCGCGCGAGAGTTCACGAGAGAGCTGACGTTTGTTGTCGATTCTGGCGCGGATGTAACGTGCGTTTCTCCGGACGATTTGCCGCGTACCTTTAGGAATAACATCAAGTGAAGCTGTAAAATTATTGTCGGGCCGGATGGAAAAAAGCTTTCGGTGCTGGGGTATGTCGAAGTTCATTTATATAATAAACGTAAAACGTCCAGGGCGCGTTTATACGCGATAGAAAATTTGAAGCGCTGTCTCTTAGGTAAACCAGAAATAAAAGCATTTGATTTGATTAAAATAGTAAACAATTTGAGTCAAAGTAATGGAGAAAGGGTCCACGAATTTACTCAACGTTATCCGAAAGTGTTTGAGGGAATTGGTCAATTCGATCGACCGTTAAAGATTCAAGTAAAGAGGGACGCAATCCCTTATTTTCAATCGGTGCCAAGAGCAGTCGCCGTCGCTCATAACGATAAACTCAAAGAAGAATTGACGCGCTTAGAATCTAGTGGAATCATAGTATCGGTTGATTTTCTGACAGACTGGTGTAGCCCTATTGTAGTTATTCCTAAGAAAGATGGAGAGGAAGTTCGGGTATGCGGCGACTATACCAAGTTAAACAAAAGCGTGAAACGCGCAAACTTTCCGGTCACGAAGGTAGATGTCACTTTAGCTAGCCTCGAAGGTAGTAAATACTTCACGAAGTTGGATGCAAAAAAAGGATTCTATCAAATAAAACTCGATCCCGATAGTAAAAGATTAACCACTTTTATCACCCCGTTTGGACGTTTTATGTTTACACGCTTACCGTTCGGAATCAACTGCGCTCCAGATTATTTCTCGGCTTGGTTCGCGGAGATATTTAAGGATATAGAAAAGGTAATCGTTCACATCGACGATGTATTGATTCACACGAAAACTCGAGAAGAACACGAAGCACTGTTGACAACAGTATTTGATAGACTAGAGAAATCGGGTTTAACATTGAATAAGGAAAAATGTAGAATATGTGTTACAGAGATAGAGTTTCTAGGGCACGTGATATCCGAAAAAGGCATCAAAATGAACGAAAAACGCGCGTCAGCTATCGCGGAATGTGAGTCTCCTAAGGACAAGAGTTCACTTATGCACTTTTTGGGGATAGTTAACTATGTGGGTAAATTCATTCCGAACAAATCAGATGTACTTGAGCCCCTTAATTCACTGCTAAAGGGAGACACACAGTTTGTGTGGACTGACGTTCAAGAACGAGCTTTCCAAGAAATTAAAAGACTAATTTCGAACGCACCTATTCTAGCTCATTACGACTACAGGAAAACAATTATTGTTCAGGCGGATGCATCGGGATACGGGTTAGGGGCAGCTTTATTACAAGAGAGTGAGGAAAAGGTACGGGAAGTGGTAGCCTACACGTCTAAAACCCTTACCGATTGCGAAAAAAGGTACAGTCAAATCGAAAAGGAAGCTTTAGCGCTTGCCTTCGCATGCGAACATTTTAAAGAATTTATAATTGGTATAGATATTAAGTTGGAAACGGATCATAAACCGTTAATCCAAATTTTGCAAACAAAACCGCTCGACGATCTTACGCCGAGATTACAAAGAATAAGAATGCGTCTCATGAGATACAATTATAGCGTTGAGTTCGTACCTGGAAAACAGCTGATCCTAGCTGACGGGCTATCTAGACTACCTTCCAATAATAAAACGGGGTATGATGACGATCTTCCAAAAGAAATTTATAGTTACGTTAGATACGTAGTGGCCGGGTTGCCAGCTACGAGCACAATGCTGGATAGAATAAAAGACGAACAACAACAAGACTATATTTGTAGTACGTTGATTAGATATTCTCAAAATGGATGGCCAATGAAAAGTAATTTGGATGAAGGTCTATTGCCTTATTTAGCCTCCAAAGATTATATATCGTATGCCAGCGAGTACCTACTGTATAAAGCCCGATTAATTATACCGTCATCTTTACAATTAGAAATGCTTAATAAAATTCACAGCGGCCATCTCGGCCTTAACAAATGCAGAGCACGCGCGCGGCAATCAGTTTGGTGGATCGGCTTGTGCTCACAGTTGAAAAATGTTGTTGAATTTTGTCCGAAGTGTATCGAGCACAGAGCAAACCACAAAGAGCCATTCCTCCGGGAAGAATTCCCATGCAGACCTTGGCAGAAGATAGGCCTAGACTTGTTCAAATGAGAAAAATGGTATCTTATAATTACTGACTACTATAGTAGATATATTGAAGTATATGAGCTTAGTTGTTTAACTCAAAAAGAAGTCATTAAAAAGTGTCAAGAAAGCTTCGCTCGTTTCGGCATTCCGGAAATTGTGCGATCAGACTGTGGTACGCAGTTTGAGTCGGGATTCAAACAGTTTGCCCGGAGATACGATTTTTCCCACGTGACAAGTTCGCCGAAATACCAACAAAGTAATGGGGCAGCGGAAGCGGCGGTAAAGATAATAAAAAATATCATCAAAAAATGCGAAGACCTGAACGAAGGGCTTCTAGCATATAGAACGACTCCATTGGAGAATGGGTACAGTCCATCTGAACTTATGTTTTCGAGAAAAATCCGTTCCATTCTTCCAATGTGGCCAGATAGCTTAGGATCATTCAAACACCACAAAGAGGTAATTAAGTTAGAAGAAAAAAGGAAAGATAAACAATCTATATATTACAATAAGCGCCACCGCACTGGAAATCTGTCAGAATTAGATAGGAATGATACATGTTGGATAATCGATCTTCGCGTGTATGGTAGAATTGTAAAACGACTAAACACTCCAAATTCCTATCTGATTCGGACGGAGAGAGGGAGCTTGATTAAGAGAAATAGATGGCATCTTGTGCACGCGCCACATAAACGCGATGATCTGGTAATACAAGACGATATAGCACCGGTAGATATTGACGAAAATGCTCCTGTACGAAACGACGATGCAGTCAATGACAACCACAATAATGGTAATGCTCATATTCCGGTAGACGTAAACGAACACCAGGAGAATAGGCCCAGAAGAAATTGCGGGCCACCAGCCTTTTACGGCGACATTGTAACGCATTAATCAGCCAATAAAGAAAAGAGGATGTTGTGTGCGTGCGTCCTGAGCGCTATCTGGCGGACCGACGGGGGCAGGGAGATCGGTTCGGGCAGAGAGCACGGCAGACGGGCACGACGCCTCATGTTATCGTAACCAAAACCCTTCTTATTCACTCCTTTCCCGCGTACCACAACAAAGAGAGGAAAATAATTATAAATTTACATAATCAGTGTAAAAACCTTTCAGAAATTTCTCGAATCGTCAGTAGACCGCGATATACAATTCAAGGCATAATTGATCGGTATGGATCACGTAAAACAGTGCAAAATAATAGTAGGAGGGGACGTCCGTGAAGACTTAATCAATACAACGATCGCATTGTTGTACGCTTGATTAAAAAAAAAAGGTTACCTTTAACTCATCGACATTCATTTCACCGACATTGTTTTCATCGACACGATTTCACCGACACCGAGTTCACCGACAATGTTTATTTACCGACACCTTGAATTCACCGACACTCAGTTCATCGACATCAACCCCGACTTCTGTTGTTGTTTATAAGGCTTATCGTTCTTTCAGTCAGTATACGCTTCGCTTTCTTAAGGCTCGTATAGACTGGGCGATAATCGCCGGCAACTTTGTCGCCAGCGACCCCAGCGGGTCGCCTGGCGACTCGCTGGGATGCATCGGCTTGTCTCCAGCGACTTTTACCGAGCGGCTGGTATCCAGCGACTTGTGTCTGGCGACTCGGCAACTTGTGTCCCCCACCTTATGACCAAGACCCTTCGGCATCCATTCCAAACTCTATTTAGTAGCCATGGATCCGTCAATAGCTAAAATATCTGGTTGCCAGATTTTCAAAGGGCAATTAAGATCGTACCTTCGCAGTCTTTAAGAATTTATAGATTATTCGCTGTGAAAAAAATGCGACTTTTCGTTAATGCGCAGGTATCCACGGGAACAGTAAATAGCTGGATGGTTCCCAACGTATTGGAAATACAAAAAATTGTTTATATTCAACTGCATGCTTCGGGGGGGGGGGGGGGGGGATAAAATTATTAGCGCATACGATACTTTTCTTCGATTATTATTTTAACAGATAGGATGGTCAAGTTCGGGTTTTTAAATGGAACTATTTTCTTTTTAGAGATCACTTGATAATAAGTTTCTAAACAAATTCAATAACCTATAATGTGTACATTTCATTTTAACTGATTTTCGAGATATTGCGCTTGCAAATTTACTGATTTCCACTGGAAGAAAACTGCTCGAATAGAAAACACCGGGCGTGGTCGTGTTTGCGCCACGGGTGGCTCGCAGTAGCCACTGCCTCTTGAAACAGATACCTACCAATGGTTTACGCCAGCAGTTGCAGCCTCAAACGCTGGATAATTATTACCGTCACAAATGCTACGTACATCAGCGGTATCGAGAAGCGTACCGTTTATGACCGTATTGTCCCGTGAGTCAGTGGTTGACAACGCTACCTGCGCGTCCGAATTCAGTTATATTTTACAGCTGGCAATTTAGTAATTTTGAAGCGAAATTTCTTCATTTCTTTACGACTAGGCAATAGCTTGTTCTCGAAGTGTTCGTTGGGAAACATTTGTCTACCAGATGTCGATAATGGGTGGTATACATGGTGACTTCGGACGCGCAGGTAGCGTTGTCAACCGCTGACTCACTAAGTTCAAATTCGTTGTTAGCAGTCAGCAAAACCCATGGAAGTAATTATCTAAATTATCCGAATGACATAAAAGTCCATACATCGAAGCGTATGGGCTGACGCGTTAATGAATTTTCACTTCTTTCACCTCCCATATCTCACAAACTAATTGTTACCTCAATTTGAAAATTTGTTGTGATTTATGTCTCATCATAAACTATCATTTGGCACAAAATTCAGTTCGAAAATAAAAAAGACTAAAAAAGGCCTCACTTTCGGGTCACTCTTTATTCGATATGTTTGATATTGTAGCAAAAATAATATGGAAAGAACAATTCAGAATCAAATCTATTTATTATCATTTCTATAACAGTATTTTATTTAAATGTCCCAGTGTTCCTTTTGTAGACGTAGTAAAAGTAATAGTTTGTTGAATCGTTTACCGTCCAATCCATTTCTTTGCTGGAGGTTAAACGATTGAGCAAACTATTACTGTTACTATGCCTACAGAAAGAACCCTGGGATATTTAAATAAAATACTGGTATTGTAATGATAATAAATGAGTATTATTCTAAATTATTCTTTTCGGTTTTTTATTTTATTTCACTACTTATGGCCTGTTAATTAATTCAAAACGCAGAAGTATTCGATGTTAAAGAAAACATCGATGCGTAGTTGCGATGCATTACATCGAGAAAAAGTTAGTGAAATTGTACAGATTAAGAACAATACGGGGCGTGTTAAAGAAAAACAAGAAGAAATTGATAATTAACTGTAAAGTATTGAAGTACATCGTATAGTAAATTTTTAACGTATACATCTACTATATGATGTAGAGTAATTCCGGGTGAGATGGCTCGATCACGCTCCTTTTGCAAATATATTTTTGTCCTTTATAAAACCACTAAATTTACGGTGTGCTGATTTTTTAAAAAAGTGGGCCATCTCTCCCCGACTTACCCTATATACATATATATGTGTGGTGTGTTGCCACAGAGTCGGCGATGTTTCCCATTCGGAACGGGAAACAGAATACAGGCACTAGACACTCGGGCGATGTTGCTCACCGACCACTTGAATACAGTTTTTCGGGAACATGTGGCCAACAGTCATTTCTAGAAGGCCGTTTAAGGCAAGGGTCGAGTTGCTGTATCCCACAGCGATTGTTGCAAGTCGACGGCAACTTGTATCCGGCGACTTTCCCAGGTATATTCGTATCTCTTAACCTTTAAAGGACGAGTCGCCAGACACAACTTGTCGGACACAAGTCACCGAATAAAAGTCGCCGGAGACAAGTCGCTGGAGACAAGTCGGTTATCCCACCGACTCGCCAGCGACTCCGGCGACAAAGTCGCCGGCGATTATCGCCCAGTCTATACGAGCCTTTACGTGCAGTAGTTGTTTAATAATTTTGGCATAATTTTTATCATTCACCCCTTTATTTTTTTATGCGTAAAAATAAATGTGTAGATAAGTTGCATTTACAACGATAACAAATGACGGTAAGTGTAATAATTTTCGGCCAAAATCGATGTCGATGAACTGACAATGTGTGTCGGTGATTTCAAGGTGTCGGTAAATAAACATTGTCGGTGAACTCTGTGTCGGTGAAATCGTGTCGATGAAAACAATGTCGGTGAAATGAATGTCGATGAGTTAAAGGTAACGCCACCGTAGCATGCTGCGTCAGACTTGACGCACCGCATCGCCGGAGACGTTTCAGAACACGTTTAGTCTTGTGCCCGCTGTCACACTACGCAGTTTTGCCGCAACGTTCTGTTGAATTTATTGAGAAAGAAAATCACCATGTTTGATATCGATAAATTTATTGAATGTGTCCACGAAAAGGTGGCACTTTGGGACAAAAGTACGAAAGACTATAGTGACAAATCCTGGAACGAAATTGGCGAGACATTTTACGATAATTGGTTGGAATTAGATACAAGCGGAAAGTACGAAAAAGGTATATGACAAATCGTATGTCTTGCAGATTTTTTTTGACATTCGATAATATTGTTGCGAGCACCCTATGGATGGAATCCATGGCCCGCTGGTGCTCGCAGCAAAAGACAAAAAGTGACAGCAAGAAGAAGGCGATCTGATCGATCGCCTGTCAAGCTGTCACTTGAGATCCGGAAGCCATTGTGTGCAGACGAATCTAAACCAATACTATAGCCCTATTAGAACTTATATCTGTTACTGTTGTCTTGTTCTTGTTAATGTTTTATTGTGCTTGTACATTAAAGCTGAATTATGTTGAACGGAAAACGTAACAATATTGAAAAAACTTGTCATCAAAATTGCGGATGTTTGTAAAAAACCTTTGAAATCGATTACTAGATTCTTGCTCCGAAAAATATGGATGAATCCAATAATTACGCACTAGCGGATCACGTAACAATCCTTCTGCTTCCATTGCACAAATTATTTTCAAAAATTTCTTCGTGCTCATGTTGACGCATTGGTTGTTCAAGCAAGACTGATTGCGTTGAAACCGCAGCAGTGTGTCGCGTAGTAGCCTTCCGGTTAAATCGCGTCCGTTTTCGCCGCAGCGGCCTAATGCTCCGTTCCTACGTATGGAACGTATATTTCTAGCGATCTTCGCCAGTTTAGACAGTCTTGTGGCTCGCGACTGCTAGAGATTGAAGGACAAAGAGTATTTAGAGTAGTGCAGACGAAAGGTTTGCCTTCCATATGAGACCGAGGAAGGGACCTTCCGAAAAAAAATAATACAATTTCTGCGTTGAAAAATACGATTTTATCGATTTCTTGTATGAAAAATATTTTTTATCTTTTTTTTTTTAAAAATTGATCTCGAAATTCTGCTGCCGACACATATTAGGCAATGGTTTTCTGCCAAATTTTTATCCAAATTTAGATAAAATTTTCATCCAAATCGTTGGAGCGGTTTTCGAGATTTTATGTACGCCAACGCCGTTCAGGAGTTGCCCGATAGAGCAACAGTCAGACAGTCTGGGGCAAACACTTGCTGGCGGCGGGCAAGACACGCCCCCTGGGCATTACGGTACAGATGCCAGAATGAACAAGAAGCGTCGTACTCATGTCCGCTTACGCATCTATAAGCCTGTACTTTTGCCACATCGAGTACACAACGTAACGATAGCTGACGTCACTGCCCGGAGCTTTGCCCACAGCGTTTGCCCTGGGCAATTGCGGCTGCCCTTGTCCTGAAAACGGTAGCCTGACCGGCGCTGATGTATACCATCAAACGGTGTACCGAGTACACGCCTTTACGTTTTTACTCACAACTTTTATGTACATAGAGATATTTAAACTTTTCCTTTTTTGTGTTAAAGCTCATAGAATAACGACTAAAACTAGAAGAATCCGTTGTCTCTATTGTTATGTATCACTTTACAATTTGCGTTTGAAAAAAGGCCTGTTTTACGGCTGTCGAGGGTGACCTACCCCCTTAACACTAAACGTACCGGTACTTTACACATCATTTGAGCCCTTATGAAATAAACGTTGATTTTTAGAATGAAGTTACTAATTTATTAAAGGAAATAATTCGCAACATATCTTCTGATTTCGAATAAAATAATCAAACATATATTTTTATCTTTATAAATGAAATAATCAATTAATTACACTTTTTACATACCTATGACTTGTTTCTCCTTCATGCATTTTCGACAGACAAATTTTTTGCAAATGATGCAAGTTTGAGTGGTTTTATTACCCGTGCACAATCTTATTTGCCATTTTCTTCGTGATTGGGAATTATTGCTTGAGCAGCTTGATGTCCCTTCTTGTAGGTTTTCCTTTTCTTCTTCAAGAAATTCGTGATACTCTGTAATGAGTCCATCTGCTAATTGTAACAGGAAACGCTGTCTTCATATCTTTATTCCAGTTGTTGCCTGATAGAGTATCCATGCAATGATTTTAGCGAAATCCAGGATATTGAAAAATACGTGTACAGACCATCTATTGCATTTTGATTTGATGCTATATTTTCGCGCCATTTGGCCTATTATATCGACGCCAAATTTATTGTTATTATAATAACTAATTGCTTGGGGTGTTCGCTTTCTATTGTTTTTGGTTTTGACGCATTTATGTTTTGAACTTAGTATCGTAACTTTTTTTGTTGATTGTGATTTATAAATTGTCAGCGTACAGTCAGTTGATTGATATACTAATGTCGAAAAAAGTTTCAAATTATCTTTCTTCGTTTTTGCAAGTGTGGGCAATTCCCTTCGGTTCGCACGTATCGTTCCAACTAGTGTCGTCCGTTTTGCCAACAATTTTGTAGCCAGGGATGCAGTGATGAAAAAATTGTCTGTTGCCATGTACCTCCCAGAGTTAGTCGGTCAGTTTCAGAACAACAAATTCACACAGTGGTATTGGCGCCGTTCTTGTTTCATCCCGTCCTAAATATGGCAATCCGTTTACAACATATTTGGTGTTGACGTCAGACACTAATCAAAATTTTATTCCAAATTTGTCGGGTTTATTTGGTATCTACTGTGTAAATTTGCATCTCGTTTTTTGTGGGAAACAGTTGCTCGTCAATGCTCACATTTCTGCCTGGCTTGTAACAACTTTGGCTATTTTCGATGAACATTTTTTCAGCTTCAACCGTTAAGGGCTTAACCTTTTTATTTTCTTTCAGTCTGAGTACTCAGTGATACTGTAAAATATCTTTGTTTGTTGAGAAAACGAGGTTGTCGTGACACCTGCTTACGGGGACTCGGAACCCGATAAGATGGTGGGGGGTACGCGAGACACGGAAGACGAGACTTGCCTCGTGGAGCGGACAGTTTGTGTAAAGCCGGAAGTGAATTAAAGAGTTTTTTTAAACAGTTTAAACCTAGAAGGATTTCCTTCCCCTATCCTCGAATCTTCTAACAAAATCTGGCGACCGTGACAGGACACTAGGGAAGAAAATTTTGGTCAAAAACGTGTACAACAGGTGTCTGTGAGTACAGTCTCAGGACGGTGTTTCCTACGCCGGTAGATCAACGGTGATGGTGCGTAGCTCCTGCGAGATTGCGAAGCAAGGACTCGACGGGCTAAAGGATGGAGCCGGTCAAGAGACAAAGAAAAGCACAGCGAACGGCCTTTTCGAAGGCGCTTACAGTATTCCAGGCTACAATGGCGGATACCAGTTCGCACGAGGAAAAGGTGATCGCGTTTCAAATTCTAGAAGACAAGATGGCGGAATTGGACGTGACACACGTGGCTTACAAGCAGGCTCTTTTCCAGTCCCCCTTGGAGGAGGAGGTCATTGATAAGGAACTTGAGTCCGAGGATGGGTATAAGACGAGTTTCTTGAAGGCTCGACTGAGCATGACCGACGTACTAAGTCCGCCTACCTCACCGGCAAACGTGTCGTTTCGGAACGAGAGGAAGCAACTGAAGCTCCCAAAAATTAAGCTTCCGAAATTCAATGGCAACATAAAGGAGTGACTCCCCTTTTGGAGTCAGTTTAAGAAGATTCACGAAGACAGGGGGATTAGCAAAGAAGATAAATTCCAATACCTTCTGCAGGCAGCAGTACCGGAGTCGAAGGCCAGCGAGCTTGTGGGTAGTTTTCCGCCGACAGCAGAAAATTACGAGATGGCAGTCACGTGCCTGAAGAATCGTTTTGGCCGAGATGACATTGTGGTGGAATTTTACGTGCGCGGACTCCTAGGTCTTGTGCTTCAAAACGCGGTAAAAGGAAACAAAGGGGCGTCGCTCTCGAGCCTATACGATAAAGTAGAGTCATACATACGGGCTCTCGAAAGGCTGGGCGTAACCACAGACAAGTGCGCAGCTATGCTGTATCCGTTAGTCGAGTCGTCACTTCCGGAAGAGGTTCTGCGAGCATGGCAACGAAGCGGGCAGCGAGGGGCGACGGACACAAGCGGCCAAGAAGAAACAAGGGATCGGCTAGCGAGACTTCTGAAGTTCCTACAGCTCCAGGTGGAGAACGAGCAACGCATCGACATGACTTTGACAGGTTTCGGAATCTCGACGGAACCGGAGGGAAGGAAGAAGCAGAGGGACAAGACTGAGGCTACAGGGAATACAGCTAGTGCGAGCGTCCTACTTGTATCTAGAAACGAGAAAGCGTCCGTTTGCATCTTTTGTAAGTCACACCACGAAAGTAATGATTGTAATTCAGCGCGGAGAATGAAATTAGAAGCTCTTAGGGACATAGTAAAAAGAAAGAGGGGTTGTTTCAGTTGCCTGACGCGGGGTCACACTGCAAAGAAATGTAGAGTCAAAGTAAAATGTGATTGGTGCACGAAACACCATGTTCTCTTAATGTGTCCGGGGTTTAATAGCGGTGAAGACGTGGATTGTCGCGAAGGCGAAAAGAAACCCGTTGTCGCTACCGAAGGTGTCCCAGTTAGCGGGAACAATTTAGCCACGGTTCGCGAAAATAACTTAGCCACGTTCTCCGGGCTGCTCACGATTTGCTTGCAGACGCTTCGCGTCAAAGTGTATTCGCCGAAACGTGAGAAAGTAGTACGGGCGATCATAGATACAACGTCGCAGCGATCGTATATTCGCGCCACAGTCGCGAAAGAATTAGGTTATGTTCCGGTTGGGCGACAAGAAGTAGTACATTCTCTCTTCGGCGGTATCAAATCTGAATGCGAAACCCATGAAATGTTCTTGATTCGAATGAAGAGCTTAGATAACTCGTACGCCTGTAATTTTCAAGCACTCAATCAGAACACTATTTGCGATACAATTCCGGTTATAAAACCAGACTCGTGGGTGCGGCAACTGCTGGAGTGGAGCATTGTTTTGAGAGATATCGATAACGAGAACAGTTCTATAGAGGTCCTTAAAGCCGCGGATGTAGCTGGAAAACTAATGACCGGTAAAAGGGTTGAGTTAAGGAACGGTTTGACGGCGTTTGAGACCCATCTGGGATGGACAGTAATGGGTAAGTTGCCGGAGAGGGAGACGAAAGCGGGTATCGCGACAGAGATCGCGGGGATGCTAGAGCGCGAGGCCAATCCATCCGACCTGTGGCGACTGGACGTTCTCGGGATTACCGACCCCATAGAAAAATCGCAGAAGGCAGCAAGAGATAGCCGGACGCTCGATTTTTTGTTGGCAACCGATAGATTCACAGCCAAAGGCCGATACGAGGTCAGACTACCGTGGGTAGAGAATCATGCGCCTATCTCTTATAATTATAGCATTGCTCGTTACAGACTTTTAAAAGGTATTAAAAAGCTCAAAAAACAAAAGCTGTATGAGGCTTACGATAAGGTTTTGCATGAATGGCTGGCAATGGGATTTATTGAAAAGGATTCCAGTAGAGAAGGGTACGACTCAGGCCACTATTTGCCGCATCGGCCACTAATTAAGATGCATAGCACAACAAAGATAAGACCTGTGTTTGATGCCTCCGCGTGCGTTAAGGGATTTCCGTCATTAAATCAGTGTCTCGAAAAAGGGCCGAACTCAACAGAACTCATCCCATCGTCGATGAATAAATTTCGAGAAAGGGAATGCGGGGTGCAAATATCAGTTAACGAAAGTGATCGCGAGTATCTGCGTTTTCTTTGTACGACAGAACACTGGCTGGTCCGAACTGGACAGTGAACAAGTTGAAGGGTTCCTTTTACGTCAATAATTGCATCGCAAGCGTAAATACGGCGGACGAATTAGAACGTTTTGTTAATGAAGCCACTGCGCTCATGGCTCTGGGCGGTTTCGAGCTTCGCGGATGGGAAAGGTCTGTGAAGTTGGCACCCCCAAATTCGAAATTTTAAAAAAACTCGACGGCATTCGTTTGTCCATCGTTTGTCCACGTTTGTCCACCGCATAATTTCGTTTGTCCACCCTCCAGAATCGAATTAATAATAATAATAGCCAAGATATACGATACGGTTGAAGCGATCGCGTATAAGTTCCATTTTTCATTAATTAAACATCTTGGCTATTATTATTAATAATTCGATTCTGGAGGGTGGACAAACGAAATTATGCGGTGGACAAACGTCTTCTACATCTACACTTACTAAATGAATTGTTGGACAAACGATTTCACCGTTTAATTAATGAAAAATCGAACTTATACGCGATCGCTTCAACCGTATCGTACATCTTGGCTATTATTATTAATAATTCAATTCTGGAGGGTGGACAAACGAAAATTTTTGTTGGACAAACGTGGACAAACGATGGACAATTATTTCCCCCCATCAAATTATTAAAAAGTTTTCATGGGGGTGCTGGTGAAAATTTTTATTTTGTTCATAACTTTTTTTTGAAGGGTGGACAAACGAAAATTTTTGTTGGACAAACCTGGACAAACGATGGACAAACGAATGCCGTCGAGTTTTTTTAAAACTTCGAATTTGGGGGTGCCAACTTCACAGACCTGGATGGGCAAGTTCGGGCGATAGCAAAGACAACGCATCAACTCTAGTCTTGGGACTTTCGTGGAACAAGAGAACGGATACCCTATCGGTCAACCCGATGATCTTAAACGTCAGTACGAACGAGACTGTTACAAAAAGAGTTATATTGTCCGCGACGCACCGAGTTTTCGATCCGATTGGTTTTACGTGTCCAGTATCTCTTCATCCTAAGTTATTGTTACAAGAGTTGTGGGAAGAAAAATTCAATTGGGATACGGAAATCAGCGGTAAACGAAGGGAGGATTTTTTGCATTGGATAAGTGACCTTCCGTCATTAAAGCGAATAGAAATGCCAAGAAAGCTTGGCAAAGGGGACTTGGCGTTACATGCATTCGGGGACGAGTTATTCCACGTCAAAACGGATAGAGGGAAAATTTAGTTTCACCGATTCTCTTCAAAATTACAGTATGTGTCGATAACCTTGCAAAAATAAAGTATACTGAATTATAGAGGCCTATGTCAAATAGTTTTCGAAATATTTAATGTTAAATTCTTAAAAATTGGAACAAACTCGGCTGCCGCGTCATCACTTAAACTGTAATATCTCGGTCATTTTTACAGATAATGTCTCCGTCATGGGCTCATTTTAAAGCTGAAGGAATGTTTTCTCAACCCGTATATAGAATATTTTATTTATTGTTAATAATCTTGACAGTAATTGATGTTAAAGTTTCAAATCCCGATTTGACGTCGTTTCCACCCATGTTGCGGCTGGAAAAAAATACCATTCGATTCGTTGAGCCTTCAGCTAATAAATGCGTTTTTCAAAAAAGTGGAGAGATTTTGGGAACAGTTAACAAAAAAATAAAACTTACGATAGTGCACACCGCTTAGAACTGCACAGATCCCATGGCCAGTCCGCACGCACGCGCTTTCAAAACAATCGCCTAGCGTAGGAAAGTATTTATATACGATGCGACAAAACAAACTTTTCGTTCAGTGTTTCCGGTATTCTCGAGAAAAATAATAGGAATATCTGCTTACCATACAAAAGATTAGCAATAGTAGGTAGCTTTTAGTGATTCTTCCTTTTCTTTTTTTACCAGTTGTCACTGAACAAAAAGTTTGTTTTGTCGCATCGTATATAAATACTTTCCTACGCTAGGCGATTGCTTTGAAAGCGCGTGTGTTAGTAATTTAAGCGGGTGAGCACGCTGGAAAGTGAGGTTAGGGACAACGGTGGGAAAGTGAAGCACTGAACAGCAAAATTAAGTCAATGATGACTAAGTCAATTTATAAAAGATATAAGAAAGTCACAGTGAGCACAATATTGTTTCTAACTGAGCAAATACATTTTATTTTTATCCTCCATAAATAAAAAGTGCTCGAAAAGCATTTAACTTTCAAAATTATAAATTTTTTTACTTTTTTTGGTTTGTCGGATTTTCTTCGAAAACTGTTTGTCGCACGAGAAAAAGTAATAGAATATGAAAGATCTCTAGTATCATTTGTTGTTGGCATACAGTTGGGCCAAGCATATAATATTAGTTGGCCAACAGTTAGATTTGGCACTTTTGTCAGGTTAGGCCAACAACGGATGGCCAAGGTAGGTTTTCCTACTGTTGCCCAATTATTTATGCCCACTCAAGGTTTCTTTTCAAAAGACTTCTTAAAGACCAGAAGACGTCTTAAAGAACTTCAAAAGACGTTGTGAACACGTATTTTTCAGGTCTGGTTTAGGAAAAAAAAATCGCAGTGAGGAGAATCGAACCCAAACTTTCCGCTTACGAAGTAACCGCTGTTCGCACTTATGCAACACATTTCCTTGTAAACACTTCTAATTTCTAGTTACATAACTAAGATCGATTTCATATATATTGGCCGGTGAGTTTCGTGAGGGGTATTCTCCCACCACACCGTTTGTTTGCCTCGGTGCTCCTTTTCTCAACGTTTTCTGCCTCGCTCTCGTTCCATCTCGTTCTCGCATTCGCAGAACAAGAGTGAGCCAGAAGTGGTGGGGATAGTGCCAAGATTCTGACGTGTAGGCTAAACCGACTTGTCAGCGTAGAAATGCACACATCAGAATAGGTGTGCGTTAGCATCGAAAAAATTCAGGAACTTTATTGGTTAGAACATTGATTCGTTCTCGATAGCTTCATCTCGCATTGGTCTACGCATAGCTTCGTAACGCACACAACTATTACGTTAAGGATAAATAACAGTCAACCGGCTAGGTTCAGGCAGAGCCGAGCAGCATTCCCTTTACCCCACCATACCCTGCGAGGGCCACGTAACTCCAACTGACAAATCAGCGATCGTCAGATGGTGGTGACTGATTTCTCCTCGATCGCTGCTCGCGAAACCGAATTCACCGGCCAATATATTTGATACCGACCTTAATTAATTGTTTATAAAAATTCTGCAGTGACGTGAAATATTCTGCAAAATATCATCATTCGACCTTTATACTCATTCCTTAAAATTTCACATTCGTCTCAAGACAGACGTCCTCATTACGTATTTATAAATAAGAAAAGAAAAATCACAACTTGGGATATAATAACAGGTTTTTGGATGTAGCCAATTGTAACGGTCGTTACTCCGGGGAAGGGATTTAGGAGGATGCACTCAGTCGATATGCCAGGGTTTGATGAAATCCTCTTGATTACTATTTACTTCCTTTATTTCCAACTCTATATGTAGCCCATGTACAGAATATTCTACGTCTGGGCGATAAAAGGGGGGGGGGGGGGGTCGCCGTGGTTCGGTTCAATTTGACTTTGCTTCGCGAAACGGTGGTCTCTGTTTCGGGACGGTAGGAGAAAAGAGACCGGGCAACGTCCAGGCGTCTCTGTTTCGGAACGGTAGGAGGAAAGAGACCGGGCAACTTCCAGGCGTCTCTGTTTCGGAACGGTAGGAGGAAAGAGACCGGGCAACTTCCAGGCGTCTCTGTTTCGGAACGGTAGGAGGAAAGAGACCGGGCAACATCCAGACGTCTCGGTAGGCGGGTTTGGTAGCGGGAGACTTGGTTCCACCTCGAGCTTGTCTACCTCATTCGCATCGGGGTTTATATTCCCATACGTGGTAATTTTCAGCTGCGAGAAATCGAACACGCGATCTAGCGGCGCAGCTTGGAGTGAGGATTAACTAATTGTTTCGTCGTGAGACCGGTGTGATCCGGTGTGATTCGGCTGTGCTTGGCCGCGGTTGCCCGGATGCTCGCCTTCTCATTTACTCCTGGTCGCGTTGCCGCGCGTTCGACTTCTCGCGCTGGGACGCTACGTCACACAATTTTATGACGTATACAGGGTGTCCCAGAATTGATGTACATCCCGGAACATGCAATATCCTGATGGAAAAAGACATCGAAAAGTCCTTAACCGTTTTGGGATCCGGGGTTTCGTTTTCGAGATATTAAGAAAAAACCCCGACCAATCAGAGCGCGAGCTTTCCGCTGGAGCTCCCGCGCTAGCGTGGCCGCGCGCCGGGCCGCGCTGCGACTACGAACAAGCAAGGCGGCATGCATCGCAGGAAATTGCGTAGAATGGCAAATGAAAAAGACGTAACAAAAAAATCTAACCTTTTGCCATGGTTGGTTTGCCATTTAAAGTGAATAATGAATGAAGGATGAATGGATGAAAATCATATGTAACGTAAAAGGACAAATACACAGTTGTTTTTTTTTTTTTTTTTTAGAAGAATCGAAAATACTAATTATTTGGAGTGAGAGGATAAAGAACATGTAAATTTCCTTTTCTAATAACGTACACACGAAAAGGTAAGGCAACAGGGAACGAGTGAAAAGTGATCGTAGTTCGTTATTGTGACAAAAATCCGTAGTTCAATAACGGCCAACACTGGTTGTTGATAATGAATAAGTCCGTTTAAAAACTGGGAAGAAAAATTTGCGTACGGAAATTTGGAGAGTTATCGCCGGAAATAAACCATAGCCTGCGTTAAATTTAAAAAATATTAGTCGCCAATAATGTAATTAAAACTCACCCGTTCGGAAATTCACCTGCAGCTTGAAAACCTGTGTCATTAGGTCACTGAACCGATCCTGGTCATCGACAGACGCGCCGAGTGTACAGCTGATTTCAGGTACACGACACCATCCATTGTTAAGGGTCGAAACGTCAAGTGCGTCCGGGCCGCACATGTACCGAAGTCACTTCACTGTACGCCTACTAACACTGATCACTTAATGTATTATTAGAACGTGTTCTTTCTACGTTATAAAAATTGATGGAAATGAATTTTTACTTGGCGTTCGGAGCCGTGAGTATTCCCGCGCACATTCTCACGCTGCAGCACTTGCGTCCCCGTTGTTCGGGGGGTACACCCAGAACATCGCGTAATACTCTCGAGCAGTGAACATTTCTGCGACGTGATTGCTTTCTGACTGACAAGATTTTTTCCAAGCGACTTCTTCTACCCCCAAATAGTTTCTCTCGTTCCATTATGAGTTGAACCCCACCAGGCCAAGAGGCTTCAGGTAGAAAGAAGCCAGCACATTTTCGAAACACATGTGCTGGGCAGAAGTGCGACGAACGGGCTATCGTGCTCTTTTACAAAGGTCCGCGTTCCGTCCTTTTACTGCCAATGTGCCCATTGCTTCGAGGTAGGCAGTAGACACCACGTGTTTTGGTTCGAAAGGGTCCGAAGAGAAGAGAAACAGAAAGTCTTCGAGTTGCTATAAAGAAGAAAATCCTGTTTCCTGTTTCCCTTTTCCGATACCCTGAGTTCACGTCTGCTACGAAGCGGAACCAACTAAACCATAAATTACCCAAAACTGTAGGAAACCGTTGTCTACCGCGACCATAGCGAAATGCTCTGGCCGAACAGCCTGATTAATTTTTGGGAACTAGCAATTAAAAAGTATTATTTAACATCAATACGGCTCGCGAAGAGACACAGGAAGAAAGAAAGCATGTAGTTCGCTGACTGCACGTAGTCCGGCCTGCTTTGTCCTACCTTCCAATTAAAGACGGATCCCTTATCTCTCGAGTATAAACACGCGCTCGATTTTCAAAACAAAAGCACGCGTCGACGTATTCCGTGCGAGAGACAGTGGCCTTGAAGTCCGATTGGCCCTAATCTAACCAATCTGCCCTGCATCCCTCCCAAACGGCCACTGTTCTGAAGAGGCCCTCTTCACAGTAATATCTCCTCCCCAAGGCCCACCTTCTCTCGCACGGAATACGTCGACGCGTGCTTTTGTTTTGAAATTCGAGCGCGTGTTTAGAGACGAGAGATAAGCAGGCCCGATTGGTTAGTTTGGGGCCAATCGGACCTCAAGGCCCACCATCTCTCGCACGGAATACGTCGACGCGTGCTTTTGTTTTGAAATTCGAGCGCGTGTTTAGACACGAGAGATAAGCAGGCCCGATTGGTTAGTTCGGGACCAATCGGACCTCAAGGCCCACCATCTCTCGCACGGAATACGTCGACGCGTGCTTTTGTTTTGAAATTCGAGCGCGTGTTTAGAGACGAGAGATAAGCAGGCCCGATTGGTTAGTTTGGGGCCAATCGGACCTCAAGGCCCACCATCTCTCGCACGGAATACGTCATCGCGTATTCACCCTGAATTGAGGGAGTTCGAGGTCGCGATTGTAAAAATCCGAAAAATTACTACCACTGTCGCTGATATGTTTTCTGTAAATTAAACTTATTTCTAGAGTAACGCAGCTGATATTAACGTCGCAGTCAGCTGTTAAATACAATGGTGCGCCTCGTCTCAGGTAAAGCAACCGCGCGCGATTACAGTCAGCTGACCGTACCGCTACCACCCATATTTCTTCAGTAAGGTAAAAAACAGGTCGACAGAAGAATTGGAGGAGATTTTTACTAACCCACTCTTGGCCAATGAAACTGTTTTTTAGAATAATCAGATTTGTAAGTTCCAGCTTGTCCTTATCGTGATTATCTGTTGAAACATGTCATTGCCCAATGGAAACCACGAGAAGGTGGTGGGCTTTTTCCATCAGGAGAGGTTAAGGATGGGTCAGGAGGATGGCCTGGATAAGAATCAAATGACGGGGTTATCGGTTGGAAGTAAGAAAGCAGTTGAAAGTACTTACACATTGTGTTTCAATTTCCATAAAATTCGAGTCATGGAGAGAAAGCAGTGATTGATTTACCGTGGAATTTTCTTAATGTATGTTACTCACTTCACTAAAAACAAGCACTCACTCACTAGCGTTATTAATGTATACACTCTATTGCACTACACTGCTCAATTTTTCACTCACTGGCATTATTAATGTATACACTCTATTGCACTACACTGCTCAATTTCTCACTCACTCACTCACTCACTCACTCACTCACTGGCATTATCAATGTACACTCTGTTGCACTGCACTACTCACAATAAATGTTCAAACAGGTCTCCATCTGTCTCTACGCACTTGTGAAGCCTTTTGATGGAGGAATTGCGAACATTCTCGCACAACCCTTGTTCTTTAATAAATTCAAAAGCCTCGATTATCCGTTGCCGTAATGTTTCTACGGTATCAATTTCAATAGAGTAGACTTTTTGTTTGACATACCCCCAGAGGAAGAAGTCCAAGGGAGTAAGATCTGGAGATCGTGGTGGCCAAGCTATTGAACCGTCACGGCCTATCCAACGACCCGCGTAGGCATTATTTAAAAAGTCCTTCACAATATTCGCATAGTGTGGTCCAGCTCCATCTTGCTGGTACCACATGTTCTGGCGCACATTGATTCCAACATCTTCCAAAAGAATCGGCAGATCGTTTTCCAAAAAATGTAAATACGCTGCACCTGTCAATCTTGCTGGTAGAAAAAAAGGGCCCAAAATGTGGTCACCAATTATCCCAGCCCAAACGTTGAGGGTCCACTGAGTTTGATAATTTCTGATGGTGGTTGCGTGTGGATTTTCATAACTCCACACATGTGAATTTCTTGTGTTAAAAACACCTTCTCGCGTGAACGTACTTTCGTCTGTCCACAGAATCCTTTTTAAGAAGTCTGGATCTTCTTCATACTCGGTCAAGAGCCATTGACAAAACGTCAATCGAACTGGCATGTCGCGAGGCAGTAATGCTTGTACCCGGCGCAGGTGATATGGATAAAATCCTTCGTCTTGTAAAATTCGATGTGCCGTCGATTTCGATATTCCTGATCTTCTTTCAATGTCACGCACACTTATGGTTGGATTTTCTTCCACGAAATCAATCACTGCTTCCTCATTTTCCACAGACTCGTTGCTTCTTGTTCTTCCCCTCGTACTGTTATTAGGACGAAGTTGACCATTCGTTCTTATGTTCCATATCAACCCCGTCATTATTCTTCTGGTTATGGGACGGCGATTGGGAAACTTCTCATTGTATGCGCGTACAGCAGCGACGATGTTGGTGTCACAGCTCCCGTATACCACGAACATATCGTAATACTCTTCGTTGGTATACATTTCCTGCCAAATGTATGATGATAGCTCTGTTATAATCCGTTCGCTTTCGCTCCAGAAACAGTTCTGACTGTCTCAGGTCAGATATTAGCAGGCATGCCCCCACAACGTCCTCCAAGGTAGGCACATTATTGGTCATTTCAATATTTCGAAAACATAAAGAGAATGGTTGTGGAAGGGATAGACAGGCGAAGGAACGGTATCGGTTAGGCGAAAACGTTATGAACATTTCGTTATAAAATTTATTATGGGGCTAAGTCTAGAAACGTAGCACGGGGGTGCTATTGACAATGCGTTTCATTTCTATCCTCTCCGTCGTTCGTTTCGTTCGTAAAACTCATTTGGCTTACTGAGGGGTTAATCGGTATACTGCTTCATTACGGTGTGGGACAACATGGTGATCGGGGCGCACCATAAACGCGGGGCGCGTCATAAACCGGGACCTTCTTTAGACTACGTTGACGATTAACGCAGTTAGTTTTCACGATTGGTCAGAAACAATGCCGAATAAGTAATACAGAAACGTAGGAAGTCTGGCAATCGACAGAATTAAGGTACATGGCCGCCCACTGGTGTCTACAGGGTGATTGGCTCGAAACGCCTGATCCGCCTGGCAACCGTGACGAGGTCAACCCAAACCCCCCTGGTGACTCTCCGAAGGCTTTTGACCCTCGGAAGGGTTGGAGTACCTATTAGGAAGTGAGAAATCTTCGAATTCCTCATTTCTCATCAGATCTGTGCGAAAGTGACGCCAATGAATTCCTGGCGTTCCGCCGATTAAAATCATACCAAACATCATGCAAATCGGACTACTTTGACACAAGCTATTTGTGTTCCTTATGTAAAAGTAGTCCGATTTGCACGACATTTGGCATGATTTTCATCGGAAAACCACAAGGAATCCATCGGCGACACTTCCATATCCATACGATAAAGAGTAAAGAATTATTTTATTTCTGAAACAGAAACAGGGTCATTCTGCATTTACGCCAGTCACCCCGTGGAAGGAGCGACAACACCCCGCAGTGCCCATCGAATTTTATGGCTTTCGACCCTCGAAGGGTTTGGAATATCAATAAGAATTGAGAAATGTTCAGGATTTCAAATGTTTCTTTGAAACCAATGGATTCCCTATGTTTTTCTGTTGAAAATCATCCAAAATATCATGCAAATCGGACAACTTTTACACAGGGAATACAAATAGCTTGTGTCAAAGTAGTCCGATTTGCATGATGTTTGGTATGATTTTAATCGACGGAACGCCCGGAATCCATTGACGTCACTTCCCTTTCGATGTGATGAAGAAAATAATTTCTTAATACGCTGTAATGGGTATGTCACCCCTTGACTGCGAGGCGCCGACCTCGATTTGCCGCGGTCGGCCGAGGATTCATACCTTTTTCCGAAAAAAGCCATAAAATTCGATGGGCACTGCGGGGTGTTGTCGCTCCTTCCACGGGGTGACTGGCGTAAATGCAGAATGACCCTGTTTCTGTTTCAGAAATAAAATAATTCTTTACTCTTTATCGTATGGATATGGAAGTGTCGCCGATGGATTCCTTGTGGTTTTCCGATGAAAATCATGCCAAATGTCGTGCAAATCGGACTACTTTTACATAAGGAACACAAATAGCTTGTGTCAAAGTAGTCCGATTTGCATGATGTTTGGTATGATTTTAATCGGCGGAACGCCAGGAATTCATTGGCGTCACTTTCGCACAGATCTGATGAGAAATGAGGAATTCGAAGATTTCTCACTTCCTAATAGGTACTCCAACCCTTCCGAGGGTCAAAAGCCTTCGGAGAATCACCAGGGGGGTTTGGGTTGACCTCGTCACGGTTGCCAGGCGGATCAGGCGTTTCGAGCCAATCACCCTGTAGACACCAGTGGGCGGCCATGTACCTTAATTCTGTCGATTGCCAGACTTCCTACGTTTCTGTATTACTTATTCGGCATTGTTTCTGACCAATCGTGAAAACTAACTGCGTTAATCGTCAACGTAGTCTAAAGAAGGTCCCGGTTTATGACGCGCCCCGCGTTTATGGTGCGCCCCGATCACCATGTTGTCCCACACCGTAATGAAGCAGTATACCGATTAACCCCTCAGTAAGCCAAATGAGTTTTACGAACGAAACGAACGACGGAGAGGATAGAAATGAAACGCATTGTTAATAGCACCCCCGTGCTACGTTTCTAGACTTAGCCCCATAATAAATTTTATAACGAAATGTTCATAACGTTTTCGCCTAACCGATACCGTTCCTTCGCCTGTCTATCCCTTCCACAACCATTCTCTTTATGTTTTCGAAATATTGAAATGACCAATAATGTGCCTACCTTGGAGGACGTTGTGGGGGCATGCCTGCTAATATCTGACCTGAGACAGTCAGAACTGTTTCTGGAGCGAAAGCGAACGGATTATAACAGAGCTATCATCATACATTTGGCAGGAAATGTATACCAACGAAGAGTATTACGATATGTTCGTGGTATACGGGAGCTGTGACACCAACATCGTCGCTGCTGTACGCGCATACAATGAGAAGTTTCCCAATCGCCGTCCCATAACCAGAAGAATAATGACGGGGTTGATATGGAACATAAGAACGAATGGTCAACTTCGTCCTAATAACAGTACGAGGGGAAGAACAAGAAGCAACGAGTCTGTGGAAAATGAGGAAGCAGTGATTGATTTCGTGGAAGAAAATCCAACCATAAGTGTGCGTGACATTGAAAGAAGATCAGGAATATCGAAATCGACGGCACATCGAATTTTACAAGACGAAGGATTTTATCCATATCACCTGCGCCGGGTACAAGCATTACTGCCTCGCGACATGCCAGTTCGATTGACGTTTTGTCAATGGCTCTTGACCGAGTATGAAGAAGATCCAGACTTCTTAAAAAGGATTCTGTGGACAGACGAAAGTACGTTCACGCGAGAAGGTGTTTTTAACACAAGAAATTCACATGTGTGGAGTTATGAAAATCCACACGCAACCACCATCAGAAATTATCAAACTCAGTGGACCCTCAACGTTTGGGCTGGGATAATTGGTGACCACATTTTGGGCCCTTTTTTTCTACCAGCAAGATTGACAGGTGCAGCGTATTTACATTTTTTGGAAAACGATCTGCCGATTCTTTTGGAAGATGTTGGAATCAATGTGCGCCAGAACATGTGGTACCAGCAAGATGGAGCTGGACCACACTATGCGAATATTGTGAAGGACTTTTTAAATAATGCCTACGCGGGTCGTTGGATAGGCCGTGACGGTTCAATAGCTTGGCCACCACGATCTCCAGATCTTACTCCCTTGGACTTCTTCCTCTGGGGGTATGTCAAACAAAAAGTCTACTCTATTGAAATTGATACCGTAGAAACATTACGGCAACGGATAATCGAGGCTTTTGAATTTATTAAAGAACAAGGGTTGTGCGAGAATGTTCGCAATTCCTCCATCAAAAGGCTTCACAAGTGCGTAGAGACAGATGGAGACCTGTTTGAACATTTATTGTGAGTAGTGTAGTGCAACAGAGTGTACATTAATAATGCCAGTGAGTGAGTGAGTGAGTGAGTGAGTGAGTGAGAAATTGAGCAGTGTAGTGCAATAGAGTGTATACATTAATAATGCCAGTGAGTGAAAAATTGAGCAGTGTAGTGCAATAGAGTGTATACATTAATAACGCTAGTGAGTGAGTGCTTGTTTTTAGTGAAGTGAGTAACATACATTAAGAAAATTCCACGGTAAATCAATCACTGCTTTCTCTCCATGACTCGAATTTTATGGAAATTGAAACACAATGTGTAAGTACTTTCAACTGCTTTCTTACTTCCAACCGATAACCCCGTCATTTGATTCTTATCCAGGCCATCCTCCTGACCCATCCTTAACCTCTCCTGATGGAAAAAGCCCACCACCTTCTCGTGGTTTCCATTGAGCAATGACATGTTTCAACAGATAATCACGATAAGGACAAGCTGGAACTTACAAATCTGATTATTCTAAAAAACAGTTTCATTGGCCAAGAGTGGGTTAGTAAAAATCTCCTCCAATTCTTCTGTCGACCTGTTTTTTACCTTACTGAAGAAATATGGGTGGTAGCGGTACGGTCAGCTGACTGTAATCGCGCGCGGTTGCTTTACCTGAGACGAGGCGCACCATTGTATTTAACAGCTGACTGCGACGTTAATATCAGCTGCGTTACTCTAGAAATAAGTTTAATTTACAGAAAACATATCAGCGACAGTGGTAGTAATTTTTCGGATTTTTACAATCGCGACCTCGAACTCCCTCAATTCAGGGTGAATACGCGATGACGTATTCCGTGCGAGAGATGGTGGGCCTTGAGGTCCGATTGGCCCCAAACTAACCAATCGGGCCTGCTTATCTCTCGTCTCTAAACACGCGCTCGAATTTCAAAACAAAAGCACGCGTCGACGTATTCCGTGCGAGAGATGGTGGGCCTTGAGGTCCGATTGGTCCCGAACTAACCAATCGGGCCTGCTTATCTCTCGTGTCTAAACACGCGCTCGAATTTCAAAACAAAAGCACGCGTCGACGTATTCCGTGCGAGAGATGGTGGGCCTTGAGGTCCGATTGGCCCCAAACTAACCAATCGGGCCTGCTTATCTCTCGTCTCTAAACACGCGCTCGAATTTCAAAACAAAAGCACGCGTCGACGTATTCCGTGCGAGAGAAGGTGGGCCTTGGGGAGGAGATATTACTGTGAAGAGGGCCTCTTCAGAACAGTGGCCGTTTGGGAGGGATGCAGGGCAGATTGGTTAGATTAGGGCCAATCGGACTTCAAGGCCACTGTCTCTCGCACGGAATACGTCGACGCGTGCTTTTGTTTTGAAAATCGAGCGCGTGTTTATACTCGAGAGATAAGGGATCCGTCTTTAATTGGAAGGTAGGACAAAGCAGGCCGGACTACGTGCAGTCAGCGAACTACATGCTTTCTTTCTTCCTGTGTCTCTTCGCGAGCCGTATTGATGTTAAATAATACTTTTTAATTGCTAGTTCCCAAAAATTAATCAGGCTGTTCGGCCAGAGCATTTCGCTAGGGTCGCGGTAGACAACGGTTTCCTACAGTTTTGGGTAATTTATGGTTTAGTTGGTTCCGCTTCGTAGCAGACGTGAACTCAGGGTATCGGAAAAGGGAAACAGGAAACAGGATTTTCTTCTTTATAGCAACTCGAAGACTTTCTGTTTCTCTTCTCTTCGGACCCTTTCGAACCAAAACACGTGGTGTCTACTGCCTACCTCGAAGCAATGGGCACATTGGCAGTAAAAGGACGGAACGCGGACCTTTGTAAAAGAGCACGATAGCCCGTTCGTCGCACTTCTGCCCAGCACATGTGTTTCGAAAATGTGCTGGCTTCTTTCTACCTGAAGCCTCTTGGCCTGGTGGGGTTCAACTCATAATGGAACGAGAGAAACTATTTGGGGGTAGAAGAAGTCGCTTGGAAAAAATCTTGTCAGTCAGAAAGCAATCACGTCGCAGAAATGTTCACTGCTCGAGAGTATTACGCGATGTTCTGGGTGCACCCCCCGAACAACGGGGACGCAAGTGCTGCAGCGTGAGAATGTGCGCGGGAATACTCACGGCTCCGAACGCCAAGTAAAAATTCATTTCCATCAATTTTTATAACGTAGAAAGAACACGTTCTAATAATACATTAAGTGATCAGTGTTAGTAGGCGTACAGTGAAGTGACTTCGGTACATGTGCGGCCCGGACGCACTTGACGTTTCGACCCTTAACAATGGATGGTGTCGTGTACCTGAAATCAGCTGTACACTCGGCGCGTCTGTCGATGACCAGGATCGGTTCAGTGACCTAATGACACAGGTTTTCAAGCTGCAGGTGAATTTCCGAACGGGTGAGTTTTAATTACATTATTGGCGACTAATATTTTTTAAATTTAACGCAGGCTATGGTTTATTTCCGGCGATAACTCTCCAAATTTCCGTACGCAAATTTTTCTTCCCAGTTTTTAAACGGACTTATTCATTATCAACAACCAGTGTTGGCCGTTATTGAACTACGGATTTTTGTCACAATAACGAACTACGATCACTTTTCACTCGTTCCCTGTTGCCTTACCTTTTCGTGTGTACGTTATTAGAAAAGGAAATTTACATGTTCTTTATCCTCTCACTCCAAATAATTAGTATTTTCGATTCTTCTAAAAAAAAAAAAAAAAACAACTGTGTATTTGTCCTTTTACGTTACATATGATTTTCATCCATTCATCCTTCATTCATTATTCACTTTAAATGGCAAACCAACCATGGCAAAAGGTTAGATTTTTTTGTTACGTCTTTTTCATTTGCCATTCTACGCAATTTCCTGCGATGCATGCCGCCTTGCTTGTTCGTAGTCGCAGCGCGGCCCGGCGCGCGGCCACGCTAGCGCGGGAGCTCCAGCGGAAAGCTCGCGCTCTGATTGGTCGGGGTTTTTTCTTAATATCTCGAAAACGAAACCCCGGATCCCAAAACGGTTAAGGACTTTTCGATGTCTTTTTCCATCAGGATATTGCATGTTCCGGGATGTACATCAATTCTGGGACACCCTGTATAAGACGACATTTAATCATTGCTGTAAATTTTTTGTTAATTCACCAACCATAGCAATTGTAGACCCAACATTGAATATTCGTAGGCAAATTGTCGTACCTTTTTGTTAATATTCCAACCATAATAATTGTAGACCCAACATTGAATGTTCGTTGGTACACCGTCGTAACTTTTTTGCCGTAGGCTCTATGTTGGGAATTTGTAGGCAGAAACACTAACTATATCCCAATTAATTACAAACTGTTGGCTACCCTTGGCCAACCAGAAATACTAGCCGTAGAAATACATACATCAGAACAGGTATGCATTCGATCCCAAAAAATTCAGGAGCTTTATTGGTTAGAACATTGATTCTTTCTCGATAGCTTCATCTCGTATTGGTCTACGCATAGCTTCGTAACGCATACAACTATTATGCTAAGAATACATAATAGCCACACGGCTACGTTCGGGCGGAGCCGAGTAGAGTTCCTGTTACCTGACAATATCCTTCGGGAGCCACGCAAACGAAGGGAGGATTTTTTGCATTGGATAAGTGACCTTCCGTCATTAAAGCGAATAGAAATGCCAAGAAAGCTTGGCAAAGGGGACTTGGCGTTACATGCATTCGGGGACGAGTTATTCCACGTCAAAACGGATAGAGGGAAAATTTAGTTTCACCGATTCTCTTCAAAATTACAGTATGTGTCGATAACCTTGCAAAAATAAAGTATACTGAATTATAGAGGCCTATGTCAAATAGTTTTCGAAATATTTAATGTTAAATTCTTAAAAATTGGAACAAACTCGGCTGCCGCGTCATCACTTAAACTGTAATATCTCGGTCATTTTTACAGATAATGTCTCCGTCATGGGCTCATTTTAAAGCTGAAGGAATGTTTTCTCAACCCGTATATAGAATATTTTATTTATTGTTAATAATCTTGACAGTAATTGATGTTAAAGTTTCAAATCCCGATTTGACGTCGTTTCCACCCATGTTGCGGCTGGAAAAAAATACCATTCGATTCGTTGAGCCTTCAGCTAATAAATGCGTTTTTCAAAAAAGTGGAGAGATTTTGGGAACAGTTAACAAAAAAATAAAACTTACGATAGTGCACACCGCTTAGAACTGCACAGATCCCATGGCCAGTCCGCACGCACGCGCTTTCAAAACAATCGCCTAGCGTAGGAAAGTATTTATATACGATGCGACAAAACAAACTTTTCGTTCAGTGTTTCCGGTATTCTCGAGAAAAATAATAGGAATATCTGCTTACCATACAAAAGATTAGCAATAGTAGGTAGCTTTTAGTGATTCTTCCTTTTCTTTTTTTACATGTTGTCACTGAACAAAAAGTTTGTTTTGTCGCATCGTATATAAATACTTTCCTACGCTAGGCGATTGCTTTGTTCGTTGGTACACCGTCGTAACTTTTTTGCCGTAGGCTCTATGTTGGGAATTTGTAGGCAGAAACACTAACTATATCCCAATTAATTACAAACTGTTGGCTACCCTTGGCCAACCAGAAATACTAGCCGTAGAAATACATACATCAGAATAGGTATGCATTCGATCCCAAAAAATTCAGGAGCTTTATTGGTTAGAACATTGATTCTTTCTCAATAGCTTCATCTCGTATTGGTCTACGCATAGCTTCGTAACGCATACAACTATTATGCTAAGAATACATAATAGCCACACGGCTACGTTCGGGCGGAGCCGAGCAGAGTTCCTGTTACCTGACAATATCCTTCGGGAGCCACGCAACTCCAATTGACAAATCCACGATGGTCAGATAGTGGTGGCTGATTTCTCCTCGATCGCTGTTCGCGAAAACGAATCGAGCGGCCAATATATCTGAATCCGACCTTAGTACCCTTAATCCTATTTCTTAGTCTAACGGCGACTTACTGGTTATGTCGGTTATGTACAAGCGACTCGTTGGCGTAGCCGAGCGGCGTACGATCGTATTATCGCGGCTGGGCGGCTGGCATGGGCGGTTCGTGGGAAAGAGATTAGTTTCGTGGCGGGCGAACAAAATCTCGGCCCGCTCAGGCCATATGGGTAACCATGGGTTGGGCCAGCTTGAAAGGAGCGTGACGTATACCCCGGTCCTATAGCCCAGCTAGAGGTTGCCCCGTCCGCTGCACACAGTCATCCATTAAAGTTGCAACCCGCTCACGCGCGAACCGTGAGGGCTGCAACACTGCCTCATTGACGCATTCTACTATAATCATACTGTAGGCTGTTGACGACGGGGTCACTGATACGTGCACCCGTCCAAAGACCGATTGCGGATTATGAGCAAGCCTACTCTGGTCAGGTTGCAGATCCACTTGTGGGCGAATAAACGACTCGGATTGGTAACAAAATATGGTTTACTAACCTTAACAATGCAGGTACAAAGGAAACATACTTTCTAAGATGTATATGGTACGGCATGTGACGCCAGAGTAATGGCGTTTGGCGGCTTCCTCCTCACGCGATGGTTCTTCGCAATTCCGTGACGCTTGCAGCGCCAGTCCCTACAATACGTCGATGCTTCCGCCATCCATGAGTCGATATTGAAAGTGTACGGTTTTTAGATGCCAGTAGAGAGCGCAGGGTGTATTTGGCTTTGGCCAGAGGATATTAAATTTGACGTAGCAAACGAGGAAGAAAACAGTAGCCATTTTAAGAGTGTGATCGCTCCGATCCCGTTTCGCGTGAAAATATTTACCTATGCCACGGTCCATCTGTGTTAGACCACGCTGACGCGTTAGTGGCCGAGTTTGAAGTATTTGGGGCCTGCTTCGTATAACTTTTGAATTATAAAAGATATCGGAATGCAATTTGCGCCGGAAAATGGGGAAAAATTATCCCCTCTTAATGATGGGTAATTTAACATATTTTACGTTTACTCAATTTTGCTTCTTTCCATTTTCTAACCGTAATTGTTGTGACAAGCATTTGCAAACTGTTTAGTTGAAACTTTATTTAATGCTTTTTTTTAAAAATCCTGGCGTTTATCAACAATAGGCTTATTATTTATGTATCATTGCTTTCAGAAATTCAGAAATTAAATTTTTATGCAATTATACATTAGTTCTGCACGCCTCAGAATCTAATGTTGTGGTTTTCATTTTTATGATTTTATTCTTAATGCAATGCATGCATAGATCGGACATAAGGGTTAATGAGAGGTGTCATTCTTTGTAGCGGTCTTTGAATTTTTTACACATGTGTATAGCGCCGCGGTCAACCCTATCGTAGCTAAAATTTTCGAAATTAAGACCACTACGAAACCAGTTGACATTGTTTTCAAACCTCATTACAGTAATCTAGGGTGCGAGTGGTAAACGGATCATAAAACCGGAGCGCGCGGCTCGCTTACCTGGGCCGAGAAATTCCGCACAACTCTTTGCGATGTTAATTTGAAAGAGACCATCCTAAAATTTTCGGAGTTCAGACATCACTGCTGTCCAGCGGTCGCTGGCAGCCTTCCGAACACCGGGCCGGTGAATGGTTGAATTGGAATGCGTCCGCGAGGCGGTTTTACCCTTCTCGTTTGTATGCGCGAGCGTAGGTTGCAATTTTTATGGATTCCTCTGTATGTAAGAAACGAGAAAAAACGGGGTCGCACAGGGGACTATAAAACCCGCGGTTTTAGTTACTTGTATTGTGGTACTTTATTCTGATACCTTCGGACCGCGCCGTGATATGTGTGACTCTTTTCCGATTATACGGAAAAGTGAGCTGTGGTCGCCCGCTTCGTTTTGTTTTTCGCGGGATCCTAGGCCCACGTGCCCATCCGCCAGAGCAAGCCCTCCTCGTACTAGGAAAATTCACGAGATCTTCTTTACACTCGTGTTTGGTTATGCTCTCAGCCTTATTTATTCGGTCGGGATCTTACACATATAAACATTTTTAAACAAGTGTAATGTGAAAAATTGTGGAGTACATCAAATAAGTCCCCATATATATTGTTGCGAATCCATGAAAATCCAACACACCTACAGGTATATTGGTTGATAGCCTATAGTTTACAGGTTGTAAATACTTATTATCCCTACTATTTTTCCATAAGTTAAACTACACTGCATTTCATATAACAGCGGACTAACGCCGATTGGTCGTAGCACTTTCGCGATTGGTCGTAGCACTTTCCCTGCCGGTTTTCTATCAATCTATACTGTATACCTGCGCGAAACTATTCCGCTCCAAAGTGGAATGCAACGTATAATGGACCTTTAGTGTCAGAAATCAAGCGAAAAGTATTCATAAGTAAATGTTAAAGCATTTTATTAACACCTCCCTCCCTTTATATGAAGGTTAACATTACTCAAATACAAATTTTAACCAGAAAACCAAATTCTGCAGCCTAAAAAAAACCCTTTCAACCGTTCCTACAACGAATAGTCGTGTGTTGGTAACGTTAACATTTTTTGGGGGCGTTTCTGAGATTCGTATGTTGAGTATATCTGTGCTCTAGAACAGGCACGTCTCAACTCTACGTGTAAGACAAACTCTTCCACGTAACAGGAGCCTTCAGTTATTGCGGGCAACCGCGATAGGAACGCCATGAGCGACATCTGTAAAAGATTGGGGATAGGGGTATAGTCTGACTGATTAGAGATAGAAAGGATCGCCGGTTTCTACATTCACAAGATTGCCCCACCATACGACATTTGCTGTTGGGGACCGGAGATCCGGTCCCTCCAAGAGCGAAGAGCAACTCGCAGCTGCTTGTGCAAGCAAATGCTTAGATGTTCTTGCTCTTGAGCCGAGATTTTACTGAGTCCATTGAAATTCACTGGCTGCAAATTCTGAGTCGCACACATTCGAAGTGTTGCTTGCACGATGATTTATGGATTAATGAAAAATAAAGCCATTGTATTCTTCATTATATTTTTATAAGAATTACAGGTTGGAATGGCTAAAGTTGTACTGATGAAAGTGAAACTCAAATACGACCTTATTCTGACTATTTTTAACGAGGATTGAGAGGACTAATTTTTATATTCTGTAAATTAATTTTGAACCTTGTATCATTCAAAACAGCCCGAATAACGTACTGTGTTAATTCATTTTCCTCGGGAAACATGTTAAACATTGGTGCCACTTTGATGAAATTGCAATAAAAAATAGAAAACATGGAAATTTCAGTGGGGCATGACTCATTTCAAGCGATAAGCCTTGCTGTCTGTTCGCGGGTGTTGAGAGTCCAGGGATGGTGGCGTGGGATGGATCTCTGCCCTACGTAAATGAAAAATATGAAAGACTCTTATCACGGTAGCAAGAGCAAGCCCTTAAACATACAATACTCCATTTGTTTTGAATCTTATTTGCGTATATATATATTTTAATCTAGTTATATATAATTTCTTGATGTTTGTGGAACACAACAATTTTCTGAGATATGAAAATGAATTATGTTGACAGTAGAAGCGGTCCATATTGCGAATCAACTCTGCCAGTATGGCTACTTCTTCCCAGTGAATGACTCCAAGACGCTCACCGTAAAGGATGATAGTTCTTTGTATAGATTTCAGGTACTGTATATTACATTTTATTGTATACAACCTTCGTGTGACTGTCAAACTTGTATCTGAACATAGTTCCGCATAACAAACGTATTCGGGACTTGCCTTGAAGTATTCAACTTTCGTTAGCGTGAACGGAAAGAAGCATTTCAACACTTTGTTTTCTATTTCAATTAATTATCGATCTAAACGTTCCTTGGCACTGTTACCAGGGAAATGGCTAATAGTATAAGCATAAACGTGCTCACGGAATTAAATGCCTTCTTTAACTGTTTTGATAAATCTAGTTCTATTTATGTACTATAAACAAAGCCACGCGGATTTTCTACACAGAATACATAATTTGTATTCGACACTGTAGAATATGAACGACAGCACAAAACGAAGTGCTTTTCTCAATATCTCACAATTTAAAATATATACAGTTGATTTAAATGTACAGTGAGTCACAACAATATTCGGACGGCGAAGTCTAGATTGCGTATTAGAACTTTACCTCCGAACGGCCAGTGACAATAACTAGGCCGAGCGTGCGAGAGAGTCTGACCGCCGCGCCGGCGTTCTTTTAATTCATTTCGCAAAACATGTGATCGCATACGGACGAGTATCATGCAAAGTAAGAGGTTACCGTGATACTCATGTGTACGCGATCGTATGTTTTTCGATTAAAATTAAAAGAACGCTGACGGTCGGACTCTCTCACACGCACGCCTGACTTACGGCCTACTGTGGCCTACTCAGTCGCCGCTCGGAGACAAAGTTATAATGTGTGATCTGTACAGCGTGCGGAGCAATTATGCTTCACAATGGAGGGGGCAAACACCGACAGGAGGTAGTGGTAATGTGTGCGTGAAGTGACGCCAGCGCCAAGCTAGCCGAATGGCCCGCACGAAGCACTCATTACCACTACCCCATGTCGATGTTATCCCCTCCATTATAAGCATAATTGCTCCGCACGCTGGATCTGTACGAATCACTTTGACGCTATATATATTTTTAAAATTTTGGTGGGAATGAGATCGAAATTATTTTTTCCAATACGTTATTTATTGTGGTTTGCATATACTGGGTGTTCGGTGTCACGTGGGAATAGAGGACAATGTTAAGTCCCAGAGGGGATAACTGACATACGAGCCAGCAGCGATTGCTATACATTATTGGCAACATCTCGCCAAGACGATTCAACTGATACCATTTTTCACTTCGAAAGCAGATGGGATCACCTCGAAAAATGCCTTCAAATTTCGAGATTTTGCGATTTTGAACAAAAGAAACCGGCAGTAAAATCCCAACTGACCCAAAGGACCTCGAGTAGGCACCTGAGGAAAAACTCTAGCAGACTGAGGCGGCAAATGTGCCTCATGACCTTTATTTCAGGCCCGTGTTGTGGCTGCATTTGCCCCATGGATCCCGTTCCTAATGCCCAGTACGAAGTCGTCAATAGATTAGGGGTACGTATTATCGATTAGAAATCATAAAATCGGTTATGAAATATAGTATTCGGTTTTCCCTCACAAGTAAACATTCACTTATAAGGAGTGAAGTTTCCCGATTTAGAATATATATCTTTAAAGTACTTACAGTAACTAAGAAATCCTGAAAATTATATCTGCAATGGACCTATTTTACTAATGTTATCAATAACATTCAATGTAGCCTCAAGGCGTATGCGAAAAACGGCAAAATCCTCTTATTTAAGAATAATTGGCTAAAACCTAGCATCTGCATGTTTTTTGTGGTGTTGAATCCGAATATGACATTATTGTTTGCGCAAAACAAAATTCTAAGGTAGTTCTCTTAATAAAAAATCTTTTTTTTGGAGATAACTCAAAAAGGAAAGGCTGGGGAATTTTTTAAATAGACGACTTCTAAGTTAACATGGTGAAACATGATGAAAATAATTACAATTTTATTCCAACACGATAGAGCAGTCAATGTGAAGATCATGGAACAATGTATGTATATAAGCAAGAAAAGAAAGAAAGAAAACAGGGAAACCCAAAGGCGAGGTTCAGTCACAGACTGTTTTTCAACCTAACCTAAACTGGTTATGAATTGGTATCTTGCCCTATGGGCCCAGATGTAGCCGCTGGGAGTTAAAAACTGGTTAAAATGGATTTTGAAGTAAATTGGTACGAGTAATCCGAATAAAATATTTAAAAAATTCTCCGGCCTTTCCTTTTTGAATTATCTCCAAAAAAACGATTTTTTATTAAGAGAACTACCTTAGGATTTTGTTTTGCACAAACAATAACGTCATATTCGAATTCAGCACCACAAAAAACATACAGATGCCAGGTTTTAGCCAATTATTCTTAAATAAGAGGATTTTGCAGTTTTTCGCATACGCCTTGAGGCTATATTGAATGTTATTGATAACATGAGTAAAATAGGTCCATTACAGATATAATTTTCAGGATTTCTTAGTTACTATAAGTACTTTAAACATATATGTTCCAAATCGGGAAACTCCATTCCTTATAAGTGAATGTTTACTTGTCAGTTGCCTACCCAAAGTCCCTCAGGCCGGATAGGATTTTGCTACCGGTTTCTTTTGTTCAAAACCGCAAAATCTCGACCTATGAGGCCATTTTTCGAGATGACCTCATCTGATTTCGAAGTTAAAAATTATATCAATCGATTCGTCTTGACGAAATCTTTCCAATGGTGTATAGCAATCACTGCACGTTCGTAGGTCAGTAATCCCCTCTGGGACTTTGTCTTTTAAGGGGTGATTCTAGACACCAAATTAAGACGAAAATAAAAAATAGCGAAATTGCGGTTGAAGACTCGTTTGTTAAATATAAGCGTTTAAAGATCTACCTAAAAGCAGAAAACACGCGTGCAGCAATGCACGCGGGGCAACTCAGGCGAGGGTTCGAGCAGTGATATTCAAAGCCACTGTTGCACAGGGTCACTAACATTAGAGACGCTTTGGCGAAATTTCTCTCCCCTTCTTCATCGCTTTGTCAAAAATTGATGGGTATCGTTGAATTACACCAGACCTGCCTAATCGTTAAAATCCATTGTTCCCATTATATCCACTGTAGTTGATTGCGTTATCGAGACCTACACGCCTAGAAATCACACAAGACAAAGGTCACACCAGACAATACAAAAAATATCAGATCTCGCACTACGACGTGTGTAAAAAAGCTAAGAAGAACACAAATTTATCGCACTAAACGCGCGCAAAAAAACAGATTTATGCCCACCTAGATAACTGAAACTGATAACTCTTAATTATTTTGTACTTCGCGATATCGTGGGGGCGGACGGGGGGAGGGGGTTATGTGAGACTCGATCCCACTAAAACCTCCAAGGCGGTCTGCCTCGTGCGCGGAGTTGCGCGCTCTGTGGGGGGGGGGGGGGCGAGGTCAAACTAGCGACACTTTCGCTAACCTCCCCCTCTGCGCGTGCAAACAACTCCGAGCGTTGCTCCCTGTGAAGGGATCTTCCCTGGGGGAGTGAAACCTCCCCCAGCTTTGTCTTCCAGGGAAGGCGGCGCGCGACGTACCACGCGTCCGCGCCGCCTCTTCCGGGGCCGCTGCTGCTAGGACGCGAAGTGCCCTCCAGCACCCGCACCCCGCGATCCCGCGATCGCGCTACTACCCGGCCGCGACGATGATGACAGCTGTCGCGACTGGGCGGGGACGCTGGCGGCCCTGAGGGCCGCCCAGGTCGCCTCTCCCGAAATAGTGAACAAACAGTATCTGACAACGGTGTTTATAGTGAATATTAGACAACCCAGAATAGAATGACGAATGATAAGTCACTGGAAAGCGCAAGTGCGAATCAGAAGATGCAAGTGTTGCAAATTCGATGTCCGATATTGTAACAAGCAATACCTCGCAGATAGAGAAGCTCGAAGGAATTTCCAACTATAATGACTGGAAATTTTCGATGATAATGAGCCTGATCTTCGATGGGTTGTGGATTTGCATCTCAGGAAGTGTAAGTGACCACACGAAAGATCAAAAAGCATTGGCAAAATTATGCCTCTCAGTAAGAAGGGACGTTTTCGTGCATGTGAGGTATGTAAAAACTTCTCGAGAAGCATAGGAAAATCTTGAAAAAGCCTACGAAGATAAAGACCTTGGATGTCGGTTAAGGTTATTAATGCAAATTTAAGTCAAAAGCTAACCAATTTCTCATCAATGAACCAGTAAATTGCAGAGATAATGTCTATAGCTCATCAACTCGTGGACGTGAAGAAACATATGGACGATGAACTTTTAGCAGCAGTCATGCTCAATGGACTGCTCACCGAATATGGGCCCATGATAATGGCGTTCGAAAGTATGAACGTCGAGCTGACCAGTGGACTGGTTAAGTAGTCTCCTGCAGAGTGATTTGAGGTACGTCAACGTAGTAAACGTGTCGGCACTCATGACTGGGCAAAAAGGTCGAGCCAGGAAGCTGCACACACACATAACACTGCTAACAGGCTGAATAACATCGTCTGTTGTCACTGTAAAGAGCTTGGACACATTAAACACGATTGCCCTAAGCTGCGGAGAAAGGGAAAATTCACTGTCCGTGGTGACAAACAGACTACTACATCGCATACGACAGAAAAAAGTAAGAGATGCTTTCTAACGATGACATTTGGCACGGGCGAATTTGAAGCACACGAGTGATACATTGACTCATACTCAAGTTCTCATATGTGTACTCAAGAACATTGACTGGAGAACGTGAAATTGGCGAACAATGACATAGTAGTAGCAAATAAACAATATGTAAAGAGTAGTACGAAACTTGGAGACGTGCCCGTGACGCTCAAGGGCAATGCTGAATATACGGGTGTCGAGCTTACAATAAAGACAAATGTATAATTACAGGTCACGTGCAGTTCACAGGAACAAAAGCAAATGGAATATATAGATTGCACCTCGCTGAACAATCGAAACCAATGGATATCGCGTTGTTGTCTGCGGAGACAACTAATAACTTATGGCACAGAAGACTAGGATACCTCTCCAAAAGGGCCATGAACGAGCTGAGTGATGCTATGGCAACAGGATTGCGTTTTCCTACACCAGAAAATATCCCACAATGGATAGAGTGCCTTGAAGGTAAGCAACACCAAGAATCATTTAATAAAACAGATCCTTCTCTGAGAGGGAAAAAAATTAGACATAATTCACTCGGACGTTTGTGGACCAATGAGCAAGACAGGGTCAACAGGTGAGAGGTATCTACCCACGTTCGTGGACGATTACACGACGAAGTGCTTTGGGTTCCTAAGTAAAATCAAGGACGAGGTACCGTAAAATTTATGGAATTCATGACAAGAGTAGGATGGGAAACCAGAAAGCGGATCAAAGCTCTTAGGACCGATAACAGAGGTGTTTAATCGAAGGCCTTAGGAAGGTGGGGTGGATTGCCACTGGTAAAGGCCAGAGAAGGTATGCGCTCCACAGGTGTGAATAAGTCCACCAATTGTTGGGACGGCACGTTTATTTAGTCGGCTGTGGGCGTCGTTACAAAGGGACGAGCACTCCACGGACTTACAGATCGACTCACTCGACGCACAAACACGCAATTACACCAAACAGAAATATGTACAAGCTATGTACAGGGGCGCAGAGCGCCAAGGCTCGAAGGGCCGTTTTAAAAGGTTCCGTAAAACGTTGCTCGTGAGTCGCAGGGCGACAAAAGCCGTTATTATTATTATTATTATTATTTTGTACGGGAAAACCCTTTAGATTACAAGAAAACATAAACAAAATTACAGAGTAATAAAAGTCTAGTGATTGAAACCAATCGCATAGGCACAGCGTGATATCTATCAGGGGACAGGTTATTTCGACGAATTGTTAAGACAATATAGTACACTTTTACGGAACGAGTCGCGCGATGTGGAGAACAAATCAATGCTCGTCAGGTATTGGTTAGCTGTTTCCATAGCTCTATAAATAGATTCCATAGTTATAAATTGTGCATGCGGGAGCGTGTTATTGTCGAACGTGTTCTTAGAAACGACTAACGAATTCCTGCAAGAGCGCGCACCGCTCGAATCCATGCGAAAACGTGTGACGTATGTCACCGTCTTACCGGACGGTGTGTCACCAGTGTTGACACGCTCTCGCACGCACGTTTAAATCCGCGCGACAGCTGATCGGCGGATTTCGGCTGCAACAAAAGGGGAATATGTCAATAACGAGCTGAACAATATCCGGAAGACAAACGGTATACAGCATGTTACAACTGTCAGATATATACCTGAGATGCATACCACAAGATGCAAAACTAGACAGGAGGTTTTAGGGGGAAGCTGTACGGACAGCGATTTATTTAAAAAACAGAACCCCGACGAAGGCTGTCAAAAGCATGACGCCAGAGGAGGCATGGACGGGAAAGAAAACTGACCTGGCGCACTTGAGATTTTTCGGCTGCTCATGTGCTGTCGTACCGAAAGAACTTAGGAAGAAGTTCGATCCAAAATCAAAACCTCACATCATGTTAGGCTGTAGTGAAGGAGTCAACACTTATCGGCTGTATGACCCAGAAACAAACAAAGTCATAACAGCTTGCGACGTAGTATTCATAGAGGATGCCAAAATTAATCCATGTGAAACTGTTGCAGATGTAGAGCCTAATATCAATCAGACAGACTTTAGCCTGGAACTCAATGTCTCGTTACTGACACCAGACTTTCAGAAAACAGGAACCGTCACCAACGGTAATATAGGAAGAGAAGAATGAGAAGGAATACAATACGGACAAGACATCAGAAGCAGAAGATAGTTCGACGTGTAGGTACCCTGATAGGGTGCGAGAGGCACCAATAAAATATCCAGGAACACTCTCATGGTACGCACGGAATGAGGATAAAATATCTGATGAAAAACCACCAGACAGAAACATAGTTGATTGCAAATGGGTGTTCAGGGCAAAGAAAGACACACATGGAATCATAACAACCGATAAGGCGAGACCCGTGGCAAAAGGATTCTCACAAGAATTCGGAATAAACTACCATGAAACGTTTTCGCCGGCTGTGAGACATTCAACGATTGAGAATGTTGCTAGTACTTGCAGTCGAAAGAAATTTAAATATCCACTATTGGTATGTGACGGGAGCATTCCTTCAAGGAAACTTAAAGGAAGAAGTTTAACTGAAAGAACCTGACGGCCTTGTCGGAAAAGGACAACAGTTGAAGGTCTGCCTTTTGCGAAAACCCATCTACGGGTTCAAACAAGCAGCGAAAGTTTCAAAGGACGAAATGCACCACACAATGATATAAAGATCAGTTTCCAGCAAGAACAAATCGTGCTTGTACTATATCAGGACTGAAAAAAACACTTATAATTTACGCCTTATACGTTGATGATATCATAATATTCTTCAAAAATACGTAGAAGAAAGACAGGGTGAAGAAAATACTGTTCAAGAAGTACAAAATGAAAGACCATGGCAAATTGTCGCAATGTTTTGGACTAAAAATAGATCAGAATGGACAGACGATAACAGTAAGCCAGAAACACCCAATAGAAGAGATTTTAAAGAGGTTTGGATCCCCAAAAGAAACTGAGAAGACCAGGAGAAGACGAAGAAATTAACTCGCCAGAATGTCCATATCAGCAACTGATATGGACATTCTCCCTAGTACCTCGTATACCTTGCCGCCAGGACATGACCACACATCCCCCATATTCCCAGTGTACTAGGACAATATAATTCCTGTTACACAGAAAAGCACTGGGCAGATGTATGACGTCTCACTATTTTTCGCGTGGTATTATTTACAATCTCCCTCGTAAATTACGCCAAAATCCCAAAATTCAAATCTTACCCCCTTTTCTCCAATCATCGGGCCATCTAGACCAGCGCTGACCAGCGCTGGGGGCCCTCACGTGCCTGCTACACCTTCCAATCTTTCTCTCGCACAGCGTGCCTTCCGTCGTCAAGGAGACCGCACGACGCTAAGAAGGCTACCATGTCGGGCTAGCCGGGCTAGCGTCTTCGTGGTTAGGGGGGGGGGGGGCTGGAGCGCTACACACGACGTATTTATGTGTTAGTGCCGCGTCCGGCGAGCCGTTTGTCACTTGGATACGGGTCATTTCAGGTTAATTCGTTGACTTTCGTACCTATGTGTCAGGCTTGTTTATAATATGTCTAGTTTCAGAATTGTTTGAAAAGTACAGGTCACCAAGACTGACAAGTTATACCGGAAAGTAGTAGCATTGGCTGGCTGCGACGCCGCGTGTCACTAATCACTCGTCGCATCGGGCGTCCGAGCTCGCTCGGCGACGGACACGCTGGTCTATCATGGTCGCCTCTTTAGCGTCGCGCGGCATACCTGACAACGCGGACGAGAGTGGGAGAACCCCAATCTCCCGCGGGAGCGACCTTGAACAGCGTTGATTTAGATGATGTACCTTAGCGGTCCCCATCTCGAGATGGTCAACTACGAAATCCCCTTCCCCTCTTCGCCCTACGAGGCATGATCTCCTCCCTCATATCTAATTTTAAACAAGTTCCTCGTCCCAAAAACCCTCTTAATTTGAGACCACGCCTCGCCCCCTCTCTACGACCCACCAAGTCAAAGCTACACTCACCCCTTTCCAATCGTACCACCAAAATCCTTCAAATGGGTTGAGTACTCCCTTTTCAGAGGCCCAAATAAAAACCCCGGAAGCCCTATTGTAACACATATTTCGCGCATGAGTCATCAACACGTTCTAATTATAGATGCATATTTCGAACATGAGCATACCGCGCATACCCCGTATACCTCACACTCCTGTAAATCATATAAATACAAGTGCCCGAGACACTGGAGTCCTCTTCTACGGAAATACTCCCGCGAAGGCTCATCTATATACTTTGTATTACTATAAGTTAGACTCACAAGGAACACTATTCAACTGATGATGGAATCGCGCAGATTTTTTATATAGATTGAGGGTATACAGGGTCATCGTTTAATCCTGCAACCCGCGCGCGCACCAACTTATAAAATGGCAACACCGCCTCACGGACGCATTCCACTACAACCATGCACCGTCCCTGCGTTCGGAGAGGTTGCCAGCGACCGCTGGACAAGAGTGATGCCCGAGCTTCGAGAATTTTGGGCTGGTCTCTTTCAAATTAACGTTGCAAAGTGTTTGAGGTTTAGGTATTGTAGAGTCTTTTGTTCGGATTGGATTATTTAGAATAATTAATCAGTTATACTTTTGGATTAGTTGGATACAATAGACGTGCGCCTGTCACGTGACTTGTTGCGTTGCGTTGAGAGACGAAGCCGGAAGTTCACACTTGAACTATAATACATAGAACTATAATGCATACATTGTACACCTGTGGCCGACTCGTGTCTGACCGCGTAATTCAAATAAGGATCCCGCCTTTACAAACGCTTCTTAAAATCTAGGCAGTACTAAGAACGAGGACTAAATTTTCTTATCACAACACAAAGAACTATTCAGAATGTCCCGGCCCGGGTTGAGAAATTTGGGGCCTGTTTCGTATAACTTTTGAAGTATAAGAAATATCGGAATGCAATTAACGCCGAAAAATGAGGAAATATTACCCCTCTTAATGATGGATAATTTAACATATTTTACGTTTACTTAATTTTTCTTTTATCAATTTTTTAACCATAATTGTTTAAAAAGCTTTTGCAAACTGTTTATTTGATCATGTATTTAACACTGATTTTAAAACTCGTTGTGTTGATAAACAATAGGCTAGTTGTTTCTGTATCATTACTTTCATAAATTGAGAAATTAAATTTTTATTCAATTATGTGTTAATTCTGCAAACATCAGAATCTATTCTTCTGGTTCTTTTTTTTATGATTTTATCCTTAATGCGGTGTATACTTAGATCAGACGTAACGGGTAACTAATGGGGCATGTCTTTGATTGTAGCGGTGTTTGAATTTTTTTTCTAGAATTTTTGTGCTTCAATGTTTTAGCTACTCAATGCCACGCCTATACCGGCTTCCGTTAATGTCGTTTTTTGGAACGATGCGCCATTATTGTGGCTTTTACAAGCAGATGGCGAAAAATCTCTCCGTACAAGGGTATAGCGCCGCGGTCAACCCTGTCGTTGATAAAATTTTTTAAATTGAAACGAGTACGAGATCAGTTGACATTATTTTCAAACCTCATTATAGTAATCTGGGGTGCGAGTGGTAAACCGATCATAAAAGCGGAGCGCGCGGCTCGATTACCTGGGCCGGGAAATTCCCAATACCTAGCTCTTTGCGACGTTAAATTTTCGAAGCTCGAGCGTTACTCTTGTCCAGCGGTCACTGACAACTGTCCGCTGGGCCGGTGCATGGTTGTAGTGGAATGCGTCCGTGAGGCGGTGTTGCCATTTTACAGGTTCGCGGGCGCGCGTGTTGCAGTATTAAACGATGACCCTGTATGTTACAGAGGTCACAAAAATGTAAATTAAAGATGCTCCCAAAAGCTGGTCTGACCTTGAAAAATCAACAAAGGTGGAACAGGGGAATGAAGGGAAATGAGAGAAAGAGAATGACAAAACCGTACGTTGAAATTTATTTATCTCTATTATATGAAAATACATTATAGTAAACGAATGATAGTAGATTAATGATAGATAACAATTTTTTTTAACCTTCTTGTCCACAAAATTATCATAAATGTAATGGTTAATTACCCACTTTTGTGATTTCAATAGTATTATCATTAATTTCATTTATTGCCATTAATTTTTTCTAATTGGTATGTATCATTAATCTATTATCATTCGTTTACTATAATGTATTTTCATATAATAGAGATAATTCGATTTCAACAAACGATTATGTCATTCTCTTTCTCTCATTTTTCTTCTTTCCCCTGTTCCAACTTTGTTGATTTTTCAAGGTCAGACCAGCTTTTCGGAGCATCTTTAATTTGCATTTTTGTGACCTCTGTAATATATACCTTCGATCTATATAAAAATATCTGCGCGATTCCATCATCAGTTGAATAGTGTTTCTTGTCAGTGATCAACGAGTTATTTATCTACGGCAACAACCGTAAGCAATTATTACTAACTATTGTTATACGGCATATTGTCACGTCCCGGGAGGAGGTCTTTGAGGATAATGACAATGTGGGGTATGATGGAGGCCAGGCTCGAATGTGAAATTCTGCACACTGAGGGTTGACGGAGGTGAGGCGAGAATGTGAAATTCAGGACATTAAGGGTTGACGGTGGTTAGGCGAGAATGTGAAATTCAGCACACTGAGAGTTGGTGGAGGTTAGGCGAGAATGTGAAATTTAGCACACTGAGAGTTGGTGGAGGTTAGGCGAGAATGCGTAATTCTGCACACTGAGCGACCAAGGAAGGTTTAATAGGCGAGAGCGCACCTGGGGGACACCCATTTGATCACTTTTGGGTTTTTGTTTAGGTTCAGTGGTTGGACTTACCGTTATATTAATATAAGAAAGCCGCACGTAATGTTTCCGCAAAATACGTCTAGCCATATGGCTGTACAAGAGCTATGCGAAAGTACGTTTGTAAACACTGTAAGAACACTTGCGTTCGCGAACCGAGATTAGCTGTTGCGGCAGCCTGTTTTGGTTTGGGATCTTCGTAGGCGAAAGATTGACACAATAATTCGAAGAGTTATTTATAGTAAACACTGTTTATTCAGTTAGAAGCACGATATAGGTTGTGCACTGTTAATGTGGTAGCGAGGTTAACAGTATAATGCGTGGGACGTTAAGCATTAGCACATAACATTTATATATAGTTGCTATAGAATAATTCGTAGAGCACTGAATGTAATGGTCGGTATAAGAAGGATTTAATCAAAACGTGGTCCTTCGCGGGAATGTTTCCGTGGAAGAGTACCCCTGTTGCGCGAGCCCTCGTATTTATACTCTTTTCAGTTTTAGGTATGAAGGGTGTGCGCGGGCTGCACCGAGACTTCCGGGGTTTTTATAGGCGCTTGTACGGAATATGCGCAGCTATTGGGTTTCGGGGCTTCTGATAAGGAATACTCAACCCATTTGATGGATTTTAGGAGGCTTGATTGGAAAGGGGTGAGAGTGGCTTTGACTTGGAGGGTCATAGAGAGGGGGTGAGACGTGGTCTCGATTTAAGAGCGTATTTAGGACCAGGGACTTGTTTAGATTTAAATAGGAGGGAGGAGATTTTGCCTCATAGGGCGAAGAGGGGAAGGGGATATAATGGTTGACCGTCTGGAGATGGAGACCGCTAAGGTACATCGTCAAGGTGATCAGTGATCGGGGAAAAGGGGTAAGAGTTGAGGTTTGGGGAATTTTAGTGGAGTTGTAGAGTGGTTTATGAGGGAGACTTGAAATAATACCGCGCGAAAAATAGTGGGACGTCACAATCATCTCCATTTATATATAATTTTGTATTGTTAACGTTTATTGATTCATATTATTATTTTTGGCAATGTTTATTGCTTTATATTATTACTTTTGCTAATGCTTATTGCTTCATATTATTACTTTTGCTAATGCTTATTGCTTCATATTATTATTTTTGCTAATGCTTATTGCTTTATATTGCTTGTTATTATTGTTAATTGCATATCGCGTACACTTTAATTCTCTATTGCTAATATTCCTGTGTTTCATGTTCATACATATACTTTATTATTCTAACGAGTTATTACGGTGGGATGCAAATCTTCCCCCTACCACTCGCGCCTGGCGCGGCCCGCCACTACCGTGCGCGGCCGCGATATGGCCGTGCGCCGAGCGGCGCTCCCGCTCACGAAGTTGTCGCCGCGCCGCTTATAGACCAGCGCTGCGGACCCATCAGGCAGATTCTGCCACGAGCGATACGAGCGAACGGTCAGAACTCTCCCAGTAATCTCTTGTATAACCAAGCTGTATTACTGCGTATTTTTGGATTCCCGAAACTCCGCGGCTTCTAGAGGAACGCGAGTCTGCGGACCTCTAGACGGAAGTCGATATCCCCAGACAATCTTAGGGTCGGACTTTGTCTGTCACACAGGACATTCTACAGTACCTGTTTCTTCCGCGGGTTTAACCCACTGGGCGAGAGCGGCCACAAGACTCCCCGGTCCGGGCCATTGGTGGAGCTAAGAGGCAAGGCTCCAGAACGACCACTGCCCTCACTCCTCTCTCTACCGCCGAAACGCACCGCGAACGCGACCGCGGCCCGCCGTCCGCGCTCCGTCACTGAATAGGGCCCTTTACACGGACGTTCCCGGCGTGCGTTCCGGTGCGCGGTACGCAAAAGTACATAGACCCCGGAGCGAGGCTCCTTCGTGCACGCCAGAAGGTTATACTCGCTACTACTTGGAGACAGCGAGTTCGGCATCATATTTCTACGTCGACTCCATGCACATGTTTATTCCACGATCCATCGCAGTGGTGTATTGCGTACTACCTGTTCGATGTATGTTCGATCTGCGAAACGATCGATGATATACCTAGATATACCTGGCTTATAGAGGATATCATAAATGCTATTACTGTAGGGTACACTGAAACATCTGTTCTTATGAAGCTACATTTGGATGACCTCGAGGTGCTACAAATTATGGAAATGGTTTATGACTCAGTTATAACGACTGTAAAATTTTACAAGGGTACATTAAAAAATGTCCAAATGTTTCCCCGGCAATGCGATGGCAAATGAAATTGCAGTTAACACATTTACTGTTGTGACAATCATAATTATTACTATTGACGGCAATAATTACTATGGCATTGCTTGTTTTAATATAAAAACTAATATTGATAGACAATAAATACAGATACGTATGCAAGTGATGTTATATTTAAGATAAATGATGAAGAGGTGTAATGTGCAAGATGTTTTGAAGAAAGGCGGTAGTCTTCTGATTGCTCGTGATGCAGGTAAACTTTTTCACTCACGCTCTTGCATGGTGCGTTCGAAAACGTGTGGCGTGCCAGAAAGCAACACGGTCCTGCCCGCGTTCCAACCTCGACTCCAGAAGAGTTTACATAAGAGACAGAAAAGGTAGTTGTAAAAGGAAAACGGCACTTGAAAGCAAGGGCCCGGTACGTGCAACAAGATTTCCGCCGGTGCGGAAATCCTAGAGTGCGTGCCGAGCCAGGCAGCCAAGCCTCTGCGCGAGCCGCTAAAAGTGGTAGGAAGTGAACGCGAATTTTTTAAAACCAAACAATTAAATATATTTACTTCCAGCTTTGTGGCTTCATTTGTCAAGCTTTAGGGAATATGAAAAAACATTGTATGCAAAAATAGTGCATACAATTATAATACAAATATCCGAAGTTATACAGCTTAAAATGGAGCGCCTTACAAAACTCACATACGCACTGATAGCATAAAATCAGCGGTTGTAGTTGTCTAAAATAGAAAATTTAAAAATTTGTGTAATCTGTATGAGTGTGGCAACCGCCCGACACCATTTGTCACGTCCATATCGATACGATAAGAAAGTGCGTTTAAGAAATGCCTACTCCTTTTATAATTTGTATTGTTTGTGTAAAAGTAGTCCGATTTGCATGATATTTGTGATAATTTTAATTGGGAGAACGCCAAGAATCCATTAGTATTACTTTTATATCGATACGATGAAGAATAAAGAATTTCTTAATACGCTGTAATGAATATTTCACCCTCGACTGTGGGTCGCTGACCGCGATTCGCTGCGGCCAGCCAAGGATTCATACCTGTTTCAGAAAAACTGTATACTTTATTCTTTATCGTATCGATATGGAAGTGATACGGATGGATTTCTCATGATTTTCAAATGAAAATTATGCCTACCATAGATGTAGACTTGGAGTGATTTGTGAATGAAAGTGTCAGAGTTAATGAGGGCACTAGACTCGACTGTACATGACATCTCATAACTTTTTATGGGTAAAGAGACAAGAGACTCGAGACCATTTTTTACATGAAATGTTTTTGATGGGATTTCACTTTTTTTTGTAAGTGATTCTTCTTTTCTTCGGTCGCAGCCGCGTTCGCGCCTCTCGTGAGAGGATTGAGCAATTTTTGCGGAGTGGGGGGCTTCGCGCTGTGACTACGTTACGGCGTCATAGTCAGGATCGAAACATGCGTCGCGCGCGCAGGTGATACACTTACATGTACGGTTTTTCGGTAATAGGATTGGTAGACTTTTTTAAAATTTATTAGCAGCACCAGGGGGCTAAGAGGCACGTGCCTATAAAATTTCATGGTTATGAGTTCAGTGGTTTCAGAGATATCGAATTTCTTTCATAAATTGTTAGTGAAGAGAATTTTTCCAGATTTTTTAATTTTTCCTCTCATTGTATCCCAAACACTACCTTTCTGCCAAAGTACACGTTTCTACGGCTGCTAGAAGTACGACTGAATTTTGATGATCGGTCAGTGTCGAAATTGCGAAACATTGAGTTCAAATATCTTATCAACTATAAAAGATAGAAACTTGAAATTTGGAGGTTTTATTCCGTTTGCATAGTACTAGGTTTCAGTAAAGTTTCAAGTTTCTGGGTATCTCCAGCACAAAGATATGGGAGGGTCAAAAGTACGCTGAGTTGCTTCCAAAAAAGAGTGCTTACGGCAAGCGCCCGACTCGACTCGGCGGGGGCACTGCCGTGCCCCCAGATCTTATGCAGAAAGCAGTTATGAACAGACATTATATATAAAATTGCGTTGGATGTTGAATTGGGCCAGTGAAAATGCTCAGGCTGGATGGGCGTGATTATTATGCGCGTATCACACTAGCTGCTGCGGCTGCCGCTGCCACTGCCGCTGCCGCTGCAGCCGGCTGTTTCCCACTCACACACAGGCGGCGGTTGTTGCAGCCAGCAGAAGATGCCTGAACATTACGGATACTGCTGACACATTTTTAACCTATCTCAAATGTCAACGCGAAAAAAAATAGCCCGTCGGCTGCTGCGGCCATCGCTCGCGGCTGCCGCTGCCGCTGAGGCCAGCGTCCGACCAATCAACGTGAAGCAGTCGACGCTGCGGCTAGGATAGCCGACGGGCTATTTTTCCAAGCCGCAGCGACAGCTGCAGTCAATCACGGCGCAAGGTTTTCGCGCTGTCATTTATTTCCCCTTTTTGGCGTTTTATTGATATTCGCGATGAACATGCAAAAGAGACTGCTTGTGTCATATTATAAAGAAAATGCGAGGAAACGAAAATTGGCAACTGCTTTTTTCATGACGGTCTTGGCATTTTATGATTCCCAATGCCCAGAACGTAGTGTCTGGGTAAAACATTGGATAGCACGTAGGAAAGAGCAAGGTGTTCATCACAACCTCTTTGTAGAGCTTCAATTAGAAGATCCTATGAAATACCGCAGGTAAGAAAAACTATTAAATCGCATTTTGAATGATAATGTGACCACATCGTCGTAATTCACTGTTATCGGTGTTTTTCTATTTCGGAGATTAGGTGCCTTCGCATGACAACTGCTATGTTTGAGGACCTTTTGGCTAAAGTCAGTCCTTTCATTCGAAAGAGAGATACTCATTTAAGAAAGAGTATTCCGCCTGCCAAAAGATTATCTCTCACTCTGAGACACCTTGCCACAGGTAAGTCATATTTAGGACTAATATATGTTATTGAAATACCTCTTACTTTATTGTAACATGTATTATTTTTCAGGCGAATCCCAAGAATCTTTATCATTAAGTTTCAGAATGGGACAAAGTACTATTTCTGGAATTATAAAGGAAACAGTAAGGGCCATTTACAAAGTGCTGAAGGACGAATATTTAAAATTCCCTTCATCACTAGAGGAGTGGAAGGCTGTCGCTCATGATTTTAATGAGCGTTGGAATTTTCCTAATTGCTTAGGCGCAATGGACGGCAAACATTTCGTTTTGGAGCATCCTCTCAAGTCTCGCTCAATGTATTTTAATTACAAAGGTACCTTCAGTGTTGTTTTGTTGGCCATTGTGGATGCACAATTGAGATTTGTTTTTATTGATGCTGGAGCAAATGGTAGAGTCAGTGATCGGGGAATCTGGAATAATAGTGATATGAAAAAGTATGTTGTAAATAGTAATTTTCCCCTTGAACCTCTTCCTGGCACAAATGTTATGTTCCCTTATGTTATTGTGGGTGATGAGGGATTCACTTTATCCGAAAAAGTCATGATACCATTTCCAAAGGCATCTTTATCAGGGAGAATGGACAGAAAAATCTTTAACTACAGGTAAGTGTACCTATTATTTGTGTTGACTAATTTATAAAAAGAATAAGATTGTCAATTTTAATATTTTTGAAATTTTTCAGGCTATCACGTGCTAGAAGATGTTCAGAAAATGCATTTGGTATTCTTGTCACTAGATTTCATATATTCAGAGCTCCAATGCGATACGACCCTCAAGATGCCAAAGCCATTATCCTTGCAAGTTGTGCTTTGCACAATTGGCTTCGCACTGATATTGTGGGTCGTGCTATGTACTCGCCTCCTCAATATGTGGACAATGAGGATGTAGCGATGGGTACAGTACAAGAAGGGGAGTGGCGGCAGGCTAATGTAGGGACAGGTGTTGTGGGATTGGTTAACCAAGGGGGTAACCGTCATCCAGTTGGTGCACTTGAGCTCAGAGACTGTTTGTGTACATATGTTAATGGTGTTGGAGCTGTCCCCTGACAAAACAGAATGATCAGGGTTCCACAACAAAATTGAAATTTATCTTTCACCTATACAAGATAAATAAATAAATAAATAAATTCATTCCGATGTTTCATTTTTAACTTATTATTATTATTATCATTAATACTGCAAGAGAACTGACAATATAGCATTCTCGCATTCTTTTCTCTTCTCTGCATCCATGTTGCGCAGTCGAGACGCTATAAATGTTGAAAAAATTTCCTCATGATCAGGGGGAGCAGCAAGAGGAGGGGCAGTAGGCTGTCTTGAAATATCCCTCATAACGTTCACAGCCTCTTCCATTAAATAAGCGTTTGCCCTTTTAGTTTTCCCTCTTTTACGATAGAGCTGACCAACCTCTTCCTGAGCTGGTCGCTTGCTAATTGGGGTTGAGGCTGCAACTGGGCGCGATGGCACAAGCAGATTTGGGGATGTTGGGCCTGATCTAGATTCCCACAAACTGCTGTCCTCAAACTGCGAACCAAATTTATGTTAAGACATAAACCCAAATAGATAGTAATTAAGAAATGATTTAATTTAAAAATCCACCTGTAGATTATACTCATTACAATGAGCTTGAGTGGCCGCCAAATCTCTCTCCAGAGGTGTAAATTCAGGTTCAGTTGAACTCAGCGAAGAACCAGGCTGCTCATCACACTCCAAAATGACGGATGCAGGTATATTTGATGTTGATGCTGCCTGGACACATATCTTTTTTAAAAACAGCAAACTGGTGTACAGACCCCACTTTGGCTTATAAATGTCTGCTGCCCCTGCACCGCTGCATTTAGATTTACTTCCTTCAATTTTCCTCTGATTCTTCATGAATGTATCCTTGATTGTCTTGAATCTGGTGGATACATCATTACCTACAGAAGCAAGACTGTAAGTTAGGCACAAGAAAGATGAAAACAAACAATCTGGATTTACTGAGGTGATTTCATAATTAAGGAGAGGATGAAAGAAATTCTCGACTTACTTGAAAATTGCGAACCCATACATCTGGCTACCTCTTCCCAAACTTCGTCCTTCAAATCAGATCTCTTATAAATATCTGTTGTAGAGTCCCACAGTATTGGGCGTTTCGCGACTTCATGTGCCAGCATTACCTCCTGGTCAAAACTAAATTTTGCGTTCAGCCGCAAACGTGATTTTGTTGCACCGAGCATTATGACGGATACTGCTGACATTTGGATTTCAAACAAATGATCGTCGGTTTTCGCGCTGACATTTACTTCACATTTTGGCGTTTATTTGACGATCATTTGTTCCAGCTCCAACACCATTAACATATGTACACAAACAGTCTCTGAGCTCAAGTGCACCAACTGGATGACGGTTACCCCCTTGGTTAACCAATCCCACAACACCTGTCCCTACATTAGCCTGCCGCCACTCCCCTTCTTGTACTGTACCCATCGCTACATTCTCATTGTCCACATATTGAGGAGGCGAGTACATAGTGCTGGAGATACCCAGAAACTTGAAACTTTACTGAAACCTAGTACTATGCAAACGGAATAAAACCTCCAAGCGCCTACGATGCACGCGTATTTAGGTGAAATTCAAAGTCAATTTCCTCGAAAACGAAGCGTTTACCGCAATGTCGTCACTCTTGATTTTCGTCTTATTTTCGCCGGTATAATCATCCCTTAGAGTATTGACCACAGGTAGAGAAACACCCTGTATGCCTAAAATGCATACAGGGTGTTACTCTACCTATAGTCAATACTTTGGGGGGGGGGGGGGGGGTGATTCTACAGGCATATATAAGTCGAAAATCAAGAGTGACGAAATTGCGGTAAATGCTTCGTTTATTAATTATCGATGGTTAATGATTGGCGTCTGGATCGCCTGAATCAGCCTGAATGACGGCAACTCGACGGACAGCGGGCCACGCGAGGCAGGCCAGCCAAGGGGCGTGCAGGGGCGGCGGATGCGTGACGGATTTGCCATGTAGAGCGCATAGTTACTTACCTACCTCGCCGAAACTGTGACATACGATACTTGCGATAATTTATGAAAAGACGCAAACGTTGTTCGGCATTAAACCTGCCTACTCGTAAAAATCCACAAGGGCATATCAAAACCCGCCCAACGGGATTCTCAAGTAGAGAGGGTGAATGCCATTGCCTTTGAAAATATTGCCCTCAAAAATCACCCACACGGCCATCCAAAGCACCGCGATTGTCCCGTCCGCGATTGTTCACTTAATTACACACACGCACCACGATTAATTTTCTGGCGAGTGTAAAGGATGCTGACATCGTTAATGAAATGATGCTTCCTGGTCGGGAAATTATATCCGAAAGTACTATAATGGATATTTGGCCCTACTGTCGGGAGGTTTGCATGGTTCGGCTTGATGCGTTTTTTTGCAGAATCAGGTCAAATCGGGGGTCCGGGCAAAATCGTCGAAATTGACGAAATGAAATTCGGCCGTCGCAAATACGAGCGTGGTGGTGTCATTGGGGCAGATGGATTTTCGGTGCTCTTGATATCGAGACAAATGAGCTCCGTCTTGAGATTTACCCTGTCAATAAACGTGATAAGGCGCCCTTAATTCCTATTATCTAAAAGCATAGCACTCAATTGAATTTATAAACAATGAAACAGGAGCTAATACTCAGGCCATTGAGTCTCAATGGCGTCCTTTACGGCTGAGATTGCAACGAGGAAACGTGACAAGTGCAGCTCTCGATTATCCTTTGTGAGTATTTATGGCGGAGGATGATTCGGTTGAGGGAGCTTGACCCATTCACAGAAATTATTAAAGCATCCGGATTGTTTATCCTGGCATTGGATTTTAAAAGTGAAAGCGAGGGTGAATATTGGGGCGGACCTTTGCTACTCTCGACGAAAATTATTTTGCGAGATTTTTTGCCCCCCCCCCTCCCCCCCCCCCACCACCGAAATGTGACACTTCTTGGGAAAATGATCTGGAAAAAATTTCAGCCCGATTGGAACACGGAAAACGGACGCGCCACGAATTTGAAAATTTTGAACAATCCCAGAGAGCACCGAACACTTAGAGCATATATACATGGAGGTATCATTGCCTTAGAGTGACTGTCTCGAAACTGTCGGGCAACATCACGCGACAGAGAAAAAGAGAAGTATATGTCCTATTCGACCGATATGCGCATGCGCCGATATCGTGCGAGAGAGAAAGACATGTGCGATCGAGAGAAGTATAGGAGAACAATCGGCCGTAATATACTTCTCTCGCTCGCAAGATGTGTTTCTCTCTCGCACGATATCGACGCTTGCGCATTACGGTCGAATAGGACACATACTTCTCTCGCTCGCACGTCTTTCTCTCTTGCACCATGTTGGGGACAGTTTCAAGCTTTCAATGAGACCTCCATAGTATATGCTCTAATACCGTACATCCCAAGGACGTTCGTTTCATGTCCAGTTTATATCCGAACGCCCTACGTCCATTTTGAACATACCTAGGATGTTCTTAGGACTTAAATTTCGGATGTTTTTGGAACGTCCGTTTTTTACGTCCTACAAATGTGCTTAGGACTTAAATTTCGAATGTTCTAGAAACGTCCGTTTCTTATGTCCTACGCATGTTCTTAGGACTTAAATTTCGTATGTTCTTGGAACATCCGTTTCTTAAATCCTACGGATGTTCCCAAGACCTAAATTTCGTACATACAGGGTGTCCCAGGGAAGAGTGGACAGCGGGATATCTCCTAAAGTATTGGGGATAAAAAAATGAAAAAAATATGGGATTGCATGGTTCGAGGGGGTCGATTTATTAGCGCGGACGATTTTTTTTTCGATTATTATTGTAAAAGATACGATGGTCAAGTTCGGTTTTTTAAATGGAACTATTTTTTCTGAAGAGCTGAGTTGATAGTGCGTTCCAAGACAAATTCAATGAGCATTAATGTATACACTTGATTTCCACTGGTTTTTGAGATATTGTGCTTGCAAATTCACTGATTTTCACTAGAAGAAAACCCGCCGGAATAGGAAGGACAGTGGACAGTCTTGCTGACGCCACGGGTTGCCTTGACTGTTGAAACCGATACCTACCTGCTAAAGGTCTACGCCAGAAATGGCAGGCCCAAAGGCTGGACAATTCTTTTCCGCCAGAAATGCTACTTAGGTAGGTACATCTGCGGTATCGAGAAGCGCACCGTTACTTTTATTTCGCACTTGCTTCTACGCTCGGATGGCCGGTTCTTTTTGGAGGGATGCAAGCTCGATTGGTTAGGTTAGGAGGTGTGAAAGTTGCTTGACTAAATTTCAACTATAGGGAACAGATTGTATTAGAACCAATCGGATTTGCATCCCTCACAAACGGCTGCTCTCTTGAAGAGGCCCTCTTCACAGCAATACCTCCTCCCCAATGCCCACCTTCTCTCGCATGGAATACGTCAACGCATGCTTTTGTTTTAATATTGAAGCTCGTGTTTATACTCGAGAGGACCACGCGTCGACAGCGGGCTACCCCTTTTCTTCCTGTGTCTCTCCACGAGGAGTATCGACGGTGGATTGTAGGAGCGTAGATGTCGGGATGCCAGTTATTGAATTCAAGAGACGATAGAAACACTTTATTACAAAACACACATGTGCTATAATAAATGATCGAACTTGCGCCCCACTTCGCGCAGACCGATTACAGGGTGATTGGCTCGGTACGCCTAATCCGCCTCGCAACCGTGACGAGGTCAAGCCAAAAGGTATGAATCCTGGGTCCTTTTTCCGAAGAAAGCCATAAAATTCGATGGGCACTGGCGGAAAAGAATTGTCCAACCTTTGGGCCTGCCATTTCTGGCGTAGACCTTTAGCAGGTAGGTATCGGTTTCAACAGTCAAGGCAACCCGTGGCGTCAGCAAGACTGTCCACTGTCCTTCCTATTCCGGCGGGTTTTCTTCTAGTGAAAATCAGTGAATTTGCAAGCGCAATATCTCAAAAACCAGTGGAAATCAAGTGTATACATTAATGCTTATTTGTCTTGGAACGCACTAACAACTAAGCTCTTCAGAATATATAGTTCCATTTAAAAAACCGAACTTGACCATCGTATCTTTTACAATAATAATCGAAAAAAAAATCGTCCGCGCTAATAAATCGACCCCCTCGAACCATGCAATCCCATATTTTTTTCATTTTTTTATCCCCAATACTTTAGGAGATATCCCGCTGTCCACTCTTCCCTGGGACACCCTGTATAAGTTCTAGGAACGTCATTTTCTTAAGTCTTACGAATGTTCTTAGGATTTAAATTTCCGATGTTCTAGAAACATAAAACAATCTTGTAAGTCACGTGATTGTTTTGTACGACTACATTTCGAATGTTGCGAGAACCTTCGTCTCGTAAGTCTTGTGAAAGTTTAGAAGCACTGAATTTCAGATGTTCGAAGAACAACCGTCTTGTAGGTTTTACAGATAATTGAGGTTAGGTTGCAAAACAGTCTTATGATTGAATCTCGCCTTTGCGTTATTTTTTGTGCAATGTAGTCGCTGAAATGTTGAAATGTTCCCAGATAGCACACGACGTCTTAAGACAGACACCTTTAATTCTTACACACACGACGTCTTAAGGGGTTATGTCTAGTCAGCTTTCGAAAAAGAACGCTATTTTCGGGAATTTTTTGTGGAATATCTATTGTATATTTATTTACAACTATTCTCTTATTTTAAAAGTATATATGTGGAGAAACTTTCAGTAATTTTATTATAGAAAAACATTACAAAATAAACGAATAACAACTGTTCTCGCGGAAGCTGTGTTGATAAAGGCGTTGTGCGGTGAGCAAGTTTTCTCTGAGCTGGATCATCTAAAATTAAAAATTCAAAAACATTTCATTAATAAATAGTACAATTCATTAGATGAACGAAGGGTTTTTCAAAAATTTGATTTTTTACAAAATGGCGGCCGTTTAACTAAAAAACACGCTTTTTCGTTGCCTGAATTGTTCGTTTTTCGTTAATTAAAAATAGAGTTTTTGTTAAAATAAAAAACCCTTAAGACGTCGTTAAAACATCTGTCTTGAAACGAATGTGAAATTTTAAGCAATGAGTCAAGATGTCGAATGATGATATTCTGTAGAATGTTTCGTGTCAATGCGTATTATTTGTAAACAATTAAAAATAGTTATATAGGGTAAACGATACAGTAGTTGACCACCCAAGAGCTTCAATTTAGGTAAACGCTATGGAATAAGTAACTTGAATTTGATAAATAAAGTTTTGTTATACCAGTCGGATTACTAATAAACACCGAATACAGTCGGATACCTAATGGATTCTTGGCGTTCTCCCAATTAAAATTATCACAAATATCATGCAAATCGGACTACTTTTACACAAACAATACAAATTATAAAAGGAGTAGGCATTTCTTAAACGCACTTTCTTATCGTATCGATATGGACGTGACAAATGGTGTCGGGCGGTTGCCACACTCATACAGATTACACAAATTTTTAAATTTTCTATTTTAGACAACTACAACCGCTGATTTTATGCTATCAGTGCGTATGTGAGTTTTGTAAGGCGCTCCATTTTAAGCTGTATAACTTCGGATATTTGTATTATAATTGTATGCACTATTTTTGCATACAATGTTTTTTCATATTCCCTAAAGCTTGACAAATGAAGCCACAAAGCTGGAAGTAAATATATTTAATTGTTTGGTTTTAAAAAATTCGCGTTCACTTCCTACCACTTTTAGCGGCTCGCGCAGAGGCTTGGCTGCCTGGCTCGGCACGCACTCTAGGATTTCCGCACCGGCGGAAATCTTGTTGCACGTACCGGGCCCTTGCTTTCAAGTGCCGTTTTCCTTTTACAACTACCTTTTCTGTCTCTTATGTAAACTCTTCTGGAGTCGAGGTTGGAACGCGGGCAGGACCGTGTTGCTTTCTGGCACGCCACACGTTTTCGAACGCACCATGCAAGAGCGTGAGTGAAAAAGTTTACCTGCATCACGAGCAATCAGAAGACTACCGCCTTTCTTCAAAACATCTTGCACATTACACCTCTTCATCATTTATCTTAAATATAACATCACTTGCATACGTATCTGTATTTATTGTCTATCAATATTAGTTTTTATATTAAAACAAGCAATGCCATAGTAATTATTGCCGTCAATAGTAATAATTATGATTGTCACAACAGTAAATGTGTTAACTGCAATTTCATTTGCCATCGCATTGCCGGGGAAACATTTGGACATTTTTTAATGTGCCCTTGTAAAATTCTACAGTCGTTATAACTTAGTCATAAACCATTTCCATCGGAACCAACCAAATGTTTATTATTTATTAAAAATAAATATAAGGAAAGTAACATGCGTGCGCGGTACGTGATGTCTGAGAGCTCCGTGAATTTTCGCCGGTTAAAAAGGAAAGACTAGACAGAGTTAGAGATAGCGAATAAAAGAAAAAAAAAACAGAGATAAACATACAGAGAGGGTGAAAAGAAAGCGTGGAATAAGAAAACTGTCCCCCGGTTCGCAAAGGCCTGGTCGCCAAATGTTCCTGACTCTGACCAGGCCTGTGCGAACCCTTAAAATTAAGTAGGTAGATGGAAGCAGAAACGGCAGGAAGAGGTAGGTACATATAAAGGAGTAAAAGTGAAAGTTAGAAATAGCTGCAGAAACAGAAAAAAGAAATGTGGCAAATACGTAGTTTAATATGAAAGTTGCATTTTTGCGTATCCATCACTCTATTCTTATAGCTAATGGACAAAGTATGTAACCATGCAAACAAATATGTCGTATTCGTGCTAATTAAAAAAAATTGATCTGAAGTTGACCTTTCATATTCGAACGGGAATCGTGCCAATTTTCAAACCATAATGTCGATCTTTTTCAGAAAATCTGTACATATGTATAATTTTGTATATCATATATTTCGAATGTGTATAGTCTAAGCTTATTTATGACATAAATACTTTTAAATAACATGTCACTGTTTGAGATTAATAAAGAAAGCTCCACGTTCATTCAAGTTGTAGATGCGTAGAACTATTTCAAAGCAGATAGCATCTACTAACAGCCCTTTAAACATAGGCTACTATTTTTTGGTACTTTACCTGTTATTCATACACAATCCAGGAGCGTGCAGTGCATGTGATTTCACAGAAATTCATAGCTTCGGCATTTCTCGCTATTTTTGCATACTTTCTATTTTATATTAAAAATTAAACAAATTTATAGGCATAATTTCATGTCATCTAAATGGTTCGCACTTATTTACTAATAGTTATATAACATTCCTCTTTGTTCCTCTTACATCGAAGTTTCCATTCGGGAAAAATTGTTGTGTGCTTACCAAAAAAGATGCCACCAATATTGCAATTAAAAACCATTATCCACAATCAAAATGCCTCGCGGAGACAAGACACAGGAAGAGAAAAGGTAGACCGCTGACCGCGCGGGAATTTTTTAATGTAACTCGCTGTTTAAGAAATGCCTATTCCTATTATAATTTGTATTGTTTGTGTAAAAGTAGTCCGATTTGCATGATATTTGTGATAATTTTAATTGGGAGAACGCCAGGAATCCATTAGTGTTACTTTCATATCGATACGATGAAGAATAAAGAACCAAAAAACATGACTCATGTATGAAAGAAGCTAATTCCCTTTAATTCACGAAAAAGGTCCCACGCAAAGATTGTGAAATCTTTGCTAATTCCAATCACGAAAAAAGTTCTCACGCAAAGATTGCGAAATCATCTTTGCTAATTCCAATCACGAAAAAAGTTCTCACGCAAAGATTATGAAATCATCTTTGCTAATTCCAATTGTATTCTCGTTCTCCGTTCGAACACTGATTCCTCTGTCACTTTTTATACTTGACATTCCTTTATTGGCCACAAATCAATTCAGTGCTCAGATTTTCAGCTTCGGTTTTAAGGAATTAGCGGGCGAGAGGCTTATAAGAAAGAAACTATGAAGTCGACTTAAAACAAAATGTTTTTCATATTCTCCGCATCTCTCTTACAACGTATTCGGACTCAGCGCGCACTAGTGCAGGTTGCCGAATGTGCTATTAATCTATTACCGATTTTGATTCGTTTAAATTAGTCTCTACCAATTTTTTTACCAATCATTTTTATTATTTTCCATCGTAAAACGATTTTCATACGACATTTTTAACAGAAGATATCCCTCTTATAAAAGTTTTTGTGTCAGCTACAGGCCTCTCGCCCGCTAATTCCTTAAAACCGAAGCTGAAAATCTGAGCACTGAATTGATTTGTGGCCAATAAAGGAATGTCAAGTATAAAAAGTGACAGAGGAATCAGTGTTCGAACGGAGAACGAGAATACAATTGGAATTAGCAAAGATGATTTCATAATCTTTGCGTGAGAACTTTTTTCGTGATTGGAATTAGCAAAGATGATTTCGCAATCTTTGCGTGAGAACTTTTTTCGTGATTGGAATTAGCAAAGATTTCACAATCTTTGCGTGGGACCTTTTTCGTGAATTAAAGGGAATTAGCTTCTTTCATACATGAGTCATGTTTTTTGGGGGGGGGGGGAGGGGATTTCATCACTTTTTTCATAATTTATTATAAATTAATAAGTGCCCTATTTCATAATTATAAATAAATGTAAAGGTCACTTACCAAATATAATAATTGTGCTATTTCAATGAAAATAATGGAATATCCTTCCAAGGGACTTGATACTAAAAGGATACACATTTCAATAAAGATACAGGTTAATAAAAATCTGCGCAGACTATTATTTGACTGCACATAAATCTGTTCTATTCATTGAAAAAAAATATGTTCGTTTCATTATAATTAAGATAATAATGAAGCACACTTACATGTAAGAAAATAACGAAGAATTTTCGAATGCCAATCTGTCAATCTGCCAATTCGAAAATGAAGCGAGCCCTGGTCGCCCGCTTCGTTTTGTGTTTCGCGCGACAGAGCGAGCCCTGCTCGTATCAAGCCAGGGTGCATTCCGAATCACGCAGTGAGTGCAGAGATCGCAGCGTAGTCGCGGCGCGTATTCATATCGTTCCGCGGGATTACTGCGGTTCATGCGTTCTTGAAATTTGAAAATACTACTATGGAGAAAGAAACGTCGTTTACAATAACCTCGATATTATTAAATAATACTGATGAAAGCGAAAATGATGATGATTGGAAATAGAGAAATTCAAATAATCAAAGATTGTAAACAAACACGCATGCGCGCTGCGCAGTGACTGCTTCACCTTTGAAATTTCTGCGTTTGCTGCACGCTCGCTGGCATTGTATTGGTGGAAAGTGAGAGAAATTCTAGGGAATCACACGATGCCACCAATAAGATTCCACCAATTTCATGCACTCACCGCGGTAAATCGGAACGCACCCCAAATGTGCCGCCGCCATCGCGTGAGATCTTCTTTATTCTTTACCATTTAATGAAGAATAAAATCATAAAATCACTTCATAATTTTAATGTTTAAAGCTATTTTTTATAAAAATGGCCGGCCATTCACAGCTAATATTCTCACCATAAAGCGTGTTCTATGAAACTCATTATTTATACATTAAAATAACATATTTCTCAAATCTTTTTCCACATACATAAAAAAAAACATATTTTCCAAGAACATAACGATAAAAACTTAGGCAGATTAAAAGAAATGTGTTAATTATTCACATTTTTGCACAACGCCATGCCATTTCCCATACAAAATGTATGTGCATACCCGGGTATGCTGCTGTTGACATATGTATAATTTTGGTACTGTTGACATAAAGGTTAATTAATCCATACTCTAATGTAGAGAAATACATGTATTTACGTAAATATGGTGTACCTATATACCAATTTATTTTTTCTTCTCTAATTTATACATTTTTTTCATATTTATACTAAAATTTGATTTTATACATACATATTTCTTAATTAAACATGAAAATGTGCTTCTTGCATGTGGTCGTGCAGCGGGGTTATTTTTTCTAAATCTCTTCTGCTTCCATTATCTGTAAATATATAAAAGCCACATTTTAGTTACAACTTAACGTAGAACTTCTACAAAAAGAGTGAATTTGTGCTATGTGTAGAAACTACATAATGTGTCCAAAGAAGATGACAGCGTATCGCAGAAGGTCCTGTTACAGGAAATTTAAATGCTAATAGTAATTCAGCAAAAATGAACGAAGAGATCCAATATACTGTTAACGCACAATGGCTATACTACCCTGTGTAGTTAAAATGTCCTAGATATGACAGTTTAACTAAGGAGGGCAGTATAATAAAATTAATAATATTAATAAAATTAATTTAGTACGTTTATTGGTGTATTAAAATAAATATATTGTTAATGGGAAACTAATAAAATTAATGGCTAGCGTGGGAACTACTATGGATTTTAAAGTATTACAAATGTCTTTCACAAAAGATTGAAAAGTATCAAGGGAAATATGTTTTCAGTGTACTTTCTTCAATAATGTGACTGATAATGTGTTGTCGATTTACCTTATTTGACAAATTTCTAGAAACTTGCACGTAACAAGATGCTTCTCTGTCGAATCTTCTCCGAAACAAGTTCCAAGTCTGTACGTCTCCTCTGTCGAACCTCCTCCGGACAAGTTCCAAGTTGAACATCTCCTTCGTTTCTATCTATATAATTTGGGTTCTATAAGCTATACATAAAAATTCTATTAAAAAATTTACCGACTTACCTTGTTAATTAAGGCAATAATTCAGTGTCCTATATGGTCGAAAAACTCGTGATATTTCAACAATTTTTACTATCACTTGGCAGGTTATAATCGACTGACAGCTAGGTGACATTTATTTACTAGATACCCGACACAGCGACTTTTTGTATTTTCCGTCAACTGCGCAACCGCATTTTCAGCAAAACCATTCCTGATTGGTTGGAATAAATTCTGCTTTCGAACAGTGACATCTACTGGTGTCAATTCTAGAAGTAAAACGAGAATGGCGACATCTACTGGCATTAAGTGTAGAAGTAAAACATGACGTCACGAAACGTCTGACTGAAAAAAGTATCATTTTGATAACTATTAATTCAGAATAAATCTTGTATCTTTTAGAAAAACAGCTTGATACATTAAGTAAAACGACAAATGGGTTCGAAAAAAAAAAATTATTCGTTTAATCGTGTAAAAACACCGGGACTATGTCATAAAATAAGATAATAAGACTAAAATAGCTCCGACGACCTGTCAATTTCGCTATCTTTCGCGTATAGAGACGTGGTCGCTCAGTGTGCCATGGGTAGAGGGGGAAGGGGAATTAGCTTCCAGACGCGACCGCGTCTGTTGATTTCTTAATACGCTGTAATGAATATTTTTCACCCTCGACTGTGGGTCCTTCCGTATAACATTGCGTGTAGACAGTTTTCGACGTTCAGATTTACGTCTTACGCCTGAGCAACACCACCGTAACATGTTTTGGGAAGAAAAGGGACTTTTCTTTAAGACAAGATATTTATAATTTCTCCACAAACAATTGTTTAATTAAACATTTAAATTAATATTTTTTCATAACAAAACACAATAGTAATATAATGGTAACGTAATATTGAACAATACCTTTTTAATAATAGTATTCGGTATGAAAAATTTCAAAACAAGGAGATACACATAACCCAACATCGCAGGACTTACATTCGTATCGCGATACACGTCTTTTGTCATTTTTTGCACATACCACACATTTTCTTAATGGATTTTTTCTTTTCGCACTGTGATTTACATACACTGATGGAAAGTGTCTTGCAGTAAGACGCGTTTGATGAATAAGACCAGATTTAGTACATTTGTTAGCGATTTCCGGTTGTTGATAATGTTTCAAAATTTGTCGGATTAACTCGAAATGGAATTTTGCCATCGATATTTGTTTACCAGTTTTTACCTTATATAAGCAATAAGCATTCCATACGCATATGTCCAATAGATGATAGAAATATTTCTTATACCACTTCAGATTTTTTTTTGGGGAATGAATGGTGCTTATGACAATGTCTGTTTTGTCCACGGCCCCCATCAAACGATTATAATCCACGACACACTTTGGTTTTGTGATCATTTCTTTTGTACGATAATGAATTTTCGTATTAACAAATTCTTCGGTGTGAAATGTAGACAACATATGTACCTCCCTTTTATCATACCATTTCATGGCTAGCAAATTTTTCGACGAGCGGAAACTCGCTTCGCCTCTTTTCAATTTATTATCTATTTTTGGCATCCCTCTGCGTCTTCTTTGTACTCTTCCACAAGCGTTGGTACCATATTCTTGTAAAAAAGTAAACAGAGCTGGACTCGTGTACCAGTTGTCGACGTATAGTGTATGGCCATTGTCTAAATAAGGTCTTAATAACTCTACAACAATATTCCCAGATATTCCAATATTTCGAATATATCCAATATTTGCAACTTTTGATAGCGATCCATCGTAAATAATGAAGTCCTGAAGAAATCCTGATTTAGAATCACATAAAATAAAGGATTTAATTCCAACTCTGTTTCTTTTTGATGGAATATATTGTTTAAAAGGCAATCTGCCTTTATATAAAAGCAAACTTTCGTCGATGCATAAATCTTGGAATGGATAGAATGTATCCATAAAACTTTGTCTAAGCATATCACAGATTTCGCGTATTTTATATAATCTGTCACTACCTACATATCATTTGTATTGAAATGTAACATTTTCAGTAAATATAAAAATCGATCCCTAGACATTATTTCGCCAAAAATTTTGCTTCTCAAAAATTCGTCATTTGATGAGACCAATATTCATAATGCGATAATTTTTTTGTTTCGCGACATCAATAACTTTATAGCAAGGAAACAATACATTTCCGCAAGAGAAGTGCCTCGTGAATCTCTCAGAGTGTTTTCATTTTCTACGCGGTGCTGATAACTATTTGTCGTTCCAACAATGAAGTTGACAAAGTTCTCAGAAAAGAATAATTGAAAATAATCTAAAATTGATGCAGAATAATTTATTGTTATTTTTATCCCAGAATGTCGTCTGGAAAATTTATGAATTGTTGGTTGAGCCGGTTCGGAAGTCCATTTAATATCCGATACATTTTTCTCCGAGGTAATTGAATTTTGTTCTTCGGCTTCAGAGAACGTTCGGAGAATGTTGACGCAGCACGTCCTCAGGACGTTCTACTTTGTAAATAGGACCTTCCTACGACATTTAATGAACTTTACGGGGACGTACAGGGGACATCCTCCGAACGTACAGTACGTCCGGAACGGACGTTCTTCGGATGTACATGAGACGTCTGTGTGCTATCTGGGTTATGATATATCGTTGAATTTGTATTTTTCTTCTGTTTAAGAATACATACACAGCATATACTATTGTTAACAAAAACGTCCGTGACCTTGAAAACTAGAAAGAGTGACCTTGAAAAAATTTTCCCCATTATATTTGCCTCTTTATATACTAGAACTTTTGTCTGAAGAGTTTTTCATATATCCATAAACAATGGAGATATTAAACATTTTTGTCAGAAAATGTTTTCTGAAGCCGATCAACAACGCGTAAGATAATCAACAATATCACGCTGAGTATATTTTACATAAATATAAGTCGTAGGCGTACAAAAAGAGCGCGGAGGGCTTCTGCAATAGCGACCAGTGTGTCCCGAAGACCGTACAAGAGTGACCGTGTCCTGGTGGCCCGTGCGTAGCGTCCTTTCCGAGACGCTTCCGTTGGACCTGGGTTTTTCCCAGTATTTCCGCGCGAACGGTGTCAGCCGATGTATTTGGGCTTCCGGACGGTAGGCCGCGCTTCCGGGGAGGGCTATTTGAATGACCGTTCATCGGATTTTCGTACATTCGGCCAATCCTGACAATAAGTCTGTCCGCAGACGTGTGATCTGTAATGCGAACAGTGTTAGTTGTTTGGGAGACAAGCTATTAACAAGCAGATTTCATGTTTAGAGAAGGGTACTTATCCTGCGTGGCGTGATGGACAAGCTAGTTTCGATTAGATTATTTAATCTGTTACATCGAAACCGTAGTTGTCTGTTTGTTTTGTTGTGCCGCACGCTGTTTTGTGCGACGTGTGTGTGGCTTGTTGAGGGACAAGCATTTACATGCTTGCCAGTGGCTCCTGTGTTGCTGGTTTAGCGCCGCTCAGCGCTACTGTATTCTGTAGTGGAGGCACCATCGTGCCCGTTTATTGTCCGTAGGTTGGGCGCCCCTGCGCTTGCTGATGACACGCTACCGCTGCGTCCGCTGCTACAAAATGCCATCCGCTGACGGAGAAGCGCTACTGCGCTCGTGGAAGGAGGAACATCCTTTGTGTCTCGTCTGCATGTTGTTTGCTGTCTTCAGTTGTTTCGACCTAACGCCTAGCGTCAGTCAAAATCAACCATCCCCGACTGTCTCAACATAACACCATATTGTGTCTGTTTCGATCAATCGTCTCCCGTTGATCCGGCGTAATACCCAGTATTACCCAGAGATCAACTTGATCCAGGGTACCCAGTACCCAAACCTGATCTAGAGTACCCGGTACTCATCCTTGACCACTACGCCACGACCTAGGGCACCCAGTGCTCTTTCGGTCGTTTCTGTTATTGATGCGTGATGGTGTCGAGTGACGTTCGACGGTGTTGTCTCGTACGTCGTCTGCTACTGTTGGACATCCCTGATGTCTTATTGCACTGCCCGCAATGTACTTCGCCGCTCACGAACGTATTCGTGCGGCCGCTCGTTGCTGTTTTCTAATGATTCAGCATCGATCTCTCTTTCTGTACTCGTGGTTTCGTGCAGTCCCGCGCGTAATGTCCTGCCGTTCCGCAGTTGTAGCACTTGACCTGCGAGCTGTCCTTCTCGGTGGTCCCTCTTTGCCGCGTCTGCAGCCCCTTTACCTGTCTTTGACTGGTTGATGCCGTTGACGAAGATGGCTGCTTCCTTCTTGAGAGCTCCGGCGTTGTCCTCCGTCGGCCATTTTGCATCGGCATGTCGCCCATGCGTCGCATGAACAGATATAGTTCATCAACGTCCTTCATTTTAGCGGACCGTATATCGCGGGCTATACTAGTATCGGCTATACCACCGATCACCACATCGATTAAATCTTCATCTGAGAATGAATATTCTAGCTTCCGCAGCTTTTCTAATTTCCGGAAGCAATAGTCTCCCAGCTTTTGCCCCGGTCTCGCTTTGTATGCACAAACATCTTCTAACCGTTGATTGAAGGATCTCGTGACGCGGAACTGTTTTTTTAGGGCATCCTGGGTTTCACGCCAGGTAGCAGCAACGTCCTGTCGCGCATCATACCACCTCCGAGCGTGGCCCTTCAACCGCGTTACGATTAAACGCATAATCGTGTCGTCACTCCAATGATATCTTTGTGCCAACACGTCCACTTGTCTGGTCCATCGCTCGATTGTCGGATCGTTTTCCTCCGGGTCGTATGCGGGAATCATCAACTCGTCCCCTGCTCTAGCGTGGAATGATGTTCGCGACCGTGAACGAGAGCGTCGGCGACTTATTCTTTCTATCATCCGCTCCAATCGGTCCAACCGATCCATAACGGTTTTTGATCCGCATAATGGTGGAGTATACGATGATGAAATCGAACGCGAGCGCGGTCGCGCACGTGAACACGAGGGAGAACGCGAGCGTAGGCGCACAGGAGAACGCGAGCGTGAACGCGATCTGCGGTTCAAACTCCTTTCAATCAATTCCTCCAAGCGGCTAAGTCGCGCGTTCTGCTCCCTTACGCTCTCCTCCATGGTGGTATCAGAAGCGGAGTCATGCTGGCTCCCCTTTGGCTTCTCGATGGCGGCGTCTTGGCTCCGATGGGAATTACGGCTCATGTCGTCAGTTTTCTTAATCACTAAACTGTACACGGTACTAGAAGCTACTATATATACACTCCACTAAACACTATCTATTTAAAATATATACACTTCTCGTAGCACAATGGCGTCTCTATCGCGTCACTACGAGGAAAATGTTCAGCAACCGTTTCAGAGAAACTCCGCGAACACGTCACAGCACGTGGCTATATCCCACTTCTGTTTTGTCAGAAAATGTTTTCTGAAGCCGATCAACAACGCGTAAGATAATCAACAATATCACGCTGAGTATATTTTACATAAATATAAGTCGTAGGCGTACAAAAAGAGCGCGGAGGGCTTCTGCAGTAGCGACCAGTGTGTCCCGAAGACCGTACAAGAGTGACCGTGTCCTGGTGGCCCGTGCGTAGCGTCCTTTCCGAGACGCTTCCGTTGGACCTGGGTTTTTCCCAGTATTTCCGCGCGAACGGTGTCAGCCGATGTATTTGGGCTTCCGGACGGTAGGCCGCGCTTCCGGGGAGGGCTATTTGAATGACCGTTCATCGGATTTTCTTACATTTTTGATTTTCATTATAACGCTCCATTATACAGAACAAAAGCAGTTCTAAGACAGAAAATAAGTTATTATAGCTATTATGTTAATTACGAATAGAAATATCATTAAAGTATTGCGTCCCAGATTTGCTCGTGGGCTCGTCAGCAGAGATGGGAAAATTTTTTATTTAAATAAAAAATTGTGTTCGAATAAAAGTAGAAAATTTATTCGAAACTCAGCAAATAAAAATTTCTAGAATTATTTATTATTTGAAGCGTCATAAATAATATTTTCAATCGACGGGAATTCATCCGTAGGTCCATAAATAAAATTTTCAGCGACGAGAATTCATCCGTAGGTCCATAAATAAAATTCTCAATCGACGAGAATTCATTCGTAGGTCCATAAATAAAATTCTCAATCGACGAGAATTCATCCGTAGCTTTGGCCAATTTTCTCACTTTCATTTTTATTTATAGCGGAGAAGCTTAAATAGTTCTAGGCCTGGCTTCGGAGGCCCTCGGGCCTCAAGCGCCTTTGCTCGAAGCCGCCGGGAACTCGAGGCGAGCGACATTGTATAGTTCACCCGTCTAATCTGCAGCACGGAGGTGTTCGGCGACGAGTCATCGATTGTACAGAAACTGAATTTCTATATTTTTCATCGTATCAATATGAAAGGGACACCAATGGATTCCTTGTATTCTCCCGATTAAATGGATAAAAAAATATTTAAATCGGGCCAGTTTTAACGAAACGGGCTTTTAATCCTGTTAAAACGGGCTTTTAAACAGTCCTGGCGTCATGCGATGGCTGACGACCGTTTTGAGTCTTCCAACTATCGGGTGTCGAAGGATTGCTTGTTTTAATGATGAGATGGTTTAGATATGGCAAGCGGCTTGACGCCGTATTGCCAAAGAATAGGGACTCTGTTTCTGGAGGATCTGGCCACGTGAATGGGGAAGGCTATGCCCTTTGGTAAGAGAACTGTGATAGACCGCTGAGTGATAACCGCGGTCGGCGCGGCGGCGGCGGCGCGGCGGCTGGTGGCGGTCCCTCATTGGTATAACAAACAAACATTTATATTAACGAACACTTCATATTACAAAATAATTGTATACGTATGTACAAATGTGTACATACCTAATATATATTTACTTACTTATTTATAATAATTTTTAAACAATTTGGTTATACACAGTAGTGTACAGGGTGTCCCAAAAATGTTGCGTTTCCATAAAGGGGGTGATTCTGGGGGTGATTTCAAACAACTTTTTCCTTTGCGAAAATGCTCTCCGATGTTTCGTTAACGAGATATTAATAAAAAGCACCGACCAATCACAGCGCGAGTCTGACGGCCGAGTTCCCGCGGTAGCGTGGCTACGAGCCGCGCTGCGACTGCGACGAGCAAGCAACTCGGCATGCATCGAAGAAACTTGCGTAGAATGGCAAATGAAAAAGACGTAACAAATAAAATCGAACATGTTGTCATGGTTTGTTCATCATTTAAAGTGAATAATGAATAAAGGATAAATGGATGAAAATCACGTGTAACGTAAAAAGACGAATACGCAGTTTTTTTTTAGAAGATTCGAAAATAATAATTATTTGAAGTGGGAGGATAAGGAATACGTAAATTTGCTTGTGTTAATAACGTAGCCACGAAAAGGTAATGTAACAGGAAATTAACGAAAGGTGATAGGCGTTAGTAACTAAAACTCACCCTTGTTTGAAATTCACCTGCAGCTTGAAAATCTGTGTCACAGGGTCACCGAACCGATCCTGGTCATCGATGGACGTGTTCCGTGCACAGCTGGTCCCAGGTATCCTTACATTCCCACTACCCAAAGTTAAGGGTCGCAATGTCAGGTGCGTCCAGGTCAACGTACCGAATATTCACTTCACTGCACGGCTACTAACACTGATCACTTTATTTATCCTGAAGTATTCTTGGGCCTTGTACATTTCTGCGACGCGATTGCTAGCTGACTGACAGGATTTTTTCCAAGCAACTTCCGCTACCCCCAAGTAGCTTCTCTGGTTCCATTATGAGTTAACTCCCACCAGGGCAAGAGGCTTTAGGTAAAAAGAAGCCAACACATTTTCGGAACACGTGTTTTGCAGAAGTGCAACGAACACTTTCACAAAAGCCCGCGCTCCGTCCTTCTACTGCCAATGTACCCATTGCTTCGAGATAGAAAACAGACACCACGTGTATCGGTTCGAAAGGGTCCGAAGAGAAGAGACAGTCTTCGAGTTACTATAAAGAAGAAAATGCATACCATTCCTGTTTCCCCTTTCCGACACCCTGAGTTCACGACTGCTACGAGGCGGAACCAATTAAGTCATAAATTATCCGCAACTGTAGGAAACCGTTCTCTACCGCCGACTCGCCGGACAATAAACCGCGACCCTGGCGAAATGCCCTGGCTGATCAGCCTGATTAATTTTGAAGAACTAGAAATTACAGAGTATTATCCAACATCAATACGCCTCGCGGAAAGACACAGGAAGAGAAGAGGTAGTCCGCTGACTGCGCGTAGTCCCGCCTGCTTCGTCCTACCTTCAGGACAGTGGCCGTTTGGGAGGGCTGCAGGGCAGATTGGTTAGTTTGGAACCAATCGGACCTCAAGGCCCACCATCTCTAGCACGGAATACGTCGACGCGTGCTTTTGTTTTGAAATTCGAGCGCGTGTTTATACTCGAGAGATAAGGGATCCGTCTTTAATTTGAAGGTAGGACGAAGCAGGCGGGACTACGCGCAGTCAGCGGACTACCTCTTTGTAATTTCTAGTTCTTCAATATTAATCAGGCTGATCAGCCAGGGCATTTCGCCAGGGTCGCGGTTTATTGTCCGGCGAGTCGGCGGTAGAGAACGGTTTCCTACAGTTGCGGATAATTTATGACTTAATTGGTTCCGCCTCGTAGCAGTCGTGAACTCAGGGTGTCGGAAAGGGGAAACAGGAATGGTATGCATTTTCTTCTTTATAGTAACTCGAAGACTGTCTCTTCTCTTCGGACCCTTTCGAACCGATACACGTGGTGTCTGTTTTCTATCTCGAAGCAATGGGTACATTGGCAGTAGAAGGACGGAGCGCGGGCTTTTGTGAAAGTGTTCGTTGCACTTCTGCAAAACACGTGTTCCGAAAATGTGTTGGCTTCTTTTTACCTAAAGCCTCTTGCCCTGGTGGGAGTTAACTCATAATGGAACCAGAGAAGCTACTTGGGGGTAGCGGAAGTTGCTTGGAAAAAATCCTGTCAGTCAGCTAGCAATCGCGTCGCAGAAATGTACAAGGCCCAAGAATACTTCAGGATAAATAAAGTGATCAGTGTTAGTAGCCGTGCAGTGAAGTGAATATTCGGTACGTTGACCTGGACGCACCTGACATTGCGACCCTTAACTTTGGGTAGTGGGAATGTAAGGATACCTGGGACCAGCTGTGCACGGAACACGTCCATCGATGACCAGGATCGGTTCGGTGACCCTGTGACACAGATTTTCAAGCTGCAGGTGAATTTCAAACAAGGGTGAGTTTTAGTTACTAACGCCTATCACCTTTCGTTAATTTCCTGTTACATTACCTTTTCGTGGCTACGTTATTAACACAAGCAAATTTACGTATTCCTTATCCTCCCACTTCAAATAATTATTATTTTCGAATCTTCTAAAAAAAAACTGCGTATTCGTCTTTTTACGTTACACGTGATTTTCATCCATTTATCCTTTATTCATTATTCACTTTAAATGACGAACAAACCATGACAACATGTTCGATTTTATTTGTTACGTCTTTTTCATTTGCCATTCTACGCAAGTTTCTTCGATGCATGCCGAGTTGCTTGCTCGTCGCAGTCGCAGCGCGGCTCGTAGCCACGCTACCGCGGGAACTCGGCCGTCAGACTCGCGCTGTGATTGGTCGGTGCTTTTTATTAATATCTCGTTAACGAAACATCGGAGAGCATTTTCGCAAAGGAAAAAGTTGTTTGAAATCACCCCCAGAATCACCCCCTTTAAGGAAACGCAACATTTTTGGGACACCCTGTATAGTTTGGAACTTATATAGAACCCAAAAAATAAAAGTAATAGAACTATATAGAAACCGTAACTTAAACTTATATAGTCTGATATTTAGGTTTTTTATAACGGTTATTCAGAATAAAGGTTCTTCATAACTCTTTCAAGAATTTACATCTTTATAATAACGGTTTCAAGCCCTGCGTAAGAAGGGAGCGCTTGACAGCCAAGAACTATAGGACTATAAAAGACAAGGATAGTAGTGATTTTACTAGGAATTATGTAAGAAAGGAAAACTCTTAAATCCCGCATTTGTCATTGGATCTGTACGAAAGTAACACCTTGTGTTTTCCCGATGTAAGTGATACCACACCTGACAAAATTTTAACTATAATTGAACCAGTAAAAGCGGCAACGGATCAACTCACATTAAAAAAAATTTTTCGCCTATTTTATATGATTAGTAGCGCCTATAAGAATACGTTATTACTATTAACTCAATTTCGAAAAGATTGTGGGTTAGTGCGTTGTTTGCTCTCACTACCTCAATTAACGATATTAGGCATAAAATTAATTTGCAGGATTGAAAGCCCGTTTCGTTAAAACTGGCCCGATTTAAATATTTTTTTATCCATTTAATCGGGAGAATACAAGGAATCCATTGGTGTCCCTTTCATATTGATACGATGAAAAATATAGAAATTCAGTTTCTGTACAATCGATGACTCGTCGCGGAACACCTCCGCGCTGCAGATTAGACGGGTGAACTATACAATGTCGCTCGCCTCGAGTTCCCGGCGGCTTCGAGCAAAGGCGCTTGAGGCCCGAGGGCCTCCGAAGCCACGCCTAGAACTATTTAAGCTTCTCCGCTATAAATAAAAATGAAAGTGAGAAAATTGGCCAAAGATACGGATGAATTCTCGTCGATTGAGAATTTTATTTATGGACCTACGGATGAATTCTCGTCGATTGAAAATTTTATTTATGGACCTACGGATGAATTCCCGTCGATTGAAAATATTATTTATGGCGCTTCAAATAATAAATAACTCTGGGAATTTTTATTTATGACATATACAGATAAAGTCTCCTTTATTTAAAAAGTTATTTAAATAATTTTTTATTTAAATAATGCCCATCTCTGCTCGTCAGTAGGGCCCATCAGAACCTGTCTCAATTCCCGATACGTCTTAATACGCTCACCTTGAATTTAAGCTATCATGTAAATTTCTAAATTATGGATACCCTAAGCGTTTCGTCCCAGACCTACTCGTGGACGTTCGATAAGACCGAGCAGATCTTGCCCCAGACGCGACTGTGTTAACAGTGTTAAATACGTCTCAAAAATGTAAATAGCCACGGAGGTATCCCAAATAGCACAAAGACATCTTATATACGTCCCAAGAACGTCCGTTCCGGACGTACTGTACGTTCGAAGGATGTCCCGAGAAGGTCCATATGTGCCTTGTACGTCCTCGTTAATTTCTTTAAATGTCCTCGGAAGGTAATATTTACAAAGTGGGAAGTCCTCAGGACGTGCTGTGCCGACATTCTCTTTTTTTTTCTGAATGTCCGAAAGTAAAATTAAATACGTCCAAAAGGCGTCTTGAAAACATTTTGCAGATGTCGTAAAAATGTCTTAATGATGTCTTCATAAGGCTCGGGTTACGATAGTATGAAAAAAAAGAAAAAAATTTAGCGGTGACGAGAATCGAACCCCAGGACTCCCAACTTACGAAACATCCGGTTTTCGCAACTACCCAAGACAATTCTTTGAAAATACTCCTAATTTCTAAGTATATAACTGTATTTAATTATTTTTAGAAAATGCGCATTGATGCGAAATATTCTACAGAATATCATCATTCGACCTCTTGACACATTGCTCAAAATTTCACATCCGTTTCAAGACAGATGTTTTAACGACATCTTAAGACATCGTGTCTTTAAAGGTGGGATCTCCTAGCTGCGACAGGTCGCTGCGACTTGACCTAGCGACTGGCCCTAGGCTGAATCTCCTTGCTTGCGACAGGGTGCTGGCTACAGGGTAAGCCTGGAGCCACTGGACTCAAAGAGATGCCGCCTGGCACCCCGTGGCCGAGGTGAACCCTCGGTCGCGAAGAAAAGCGCCCGCAGTGCCGCCCCGAATTTTAGGGCTTTCGATCTCCGAAGGGGTCCGAGAGCCTATTAATAAGTGAGAAATCTTCGACTTGCTCATTTCTCATCAGATCTTTGCGAAAAGGACGCCAATTGATTGCTTATGTTTCGCCGATGAAACTGACACCAAGAATGACGTAATTCGGACCATAATTGAGGAAATTTCATGAAAAATAAATTTCCATAATTGCAAGCTAATTTCGTTAATAATAGTCCGATTTACACGAAGTTTGGTATGGTTTTCATCGGAAAAAGATACGAAATCCATTGGTGTCACTTCCATATCGATACGATAAAGAATAAAGAATTAGTCTTTTCTAAAACGGGTATGAATCCTCGGCCGACCGCAGCGATTCGAGGTCGGCGCCCCGCAGTCAAGGGGTGAAAATGTGAAATATCCATTTCAGCTCATTAAGAAATTCTTTATTCTTTGTCGTATCGATATGGAAGCGGTACCAATGGATTCCTTGTGTTTTTCTGATGAAAATCATACCAAATATCATGCAAATCGAACTACTTTGACATAAGGAATACAAATTGCATTACCGGGCCCAGCCATTTTATTGATCTCGGCAGTCAACGGGAGGTCTACCTGAGACCGAAGGCCCTGACTCGCACCGAGGAAGCAAAACTGTGGGGTGGTAGGTCTTTCCCGATGATCAGGGGAAAAAAGCATGTTAATAATCCGGGGACCACTGTAATTCCTCTACGTTTGGCAGGCAATAAACCGTCTTTTGCTACAGTTTCCCGGCCCGAGCCGCGCTCCCCTTTTATGACAGGATTACCACTCGTACCTCATTTACTGTAATGATGTTTGAAAACAATGTCGACTGCTTTCGTACCCGTAGTAATCAAAAAAAGCTGCGACAGGGTTGACCGTACGGTGCCGCGAGCCGGTTGTGGACAACGGTACGTGCCGGTCCCAAGTCCTCGTGTAGCGCCCGGTGACAGAGCAATTACCGGATTAACTCAGTGCGAAGAAAGTTTAAACCCCGTGCAAAAATCGGCACGGTGTCGATTGTCCCTGATCGACATCAGGTACACAAATGCTTCCCGACGGACGCTTTGAAAACAAGCAATTGCCTACCGTAAACGAATGAAGAAATTTCGCTTCTAAAAATTCTAAATTACCGGCTGTAAAAGATAATTGGAATTTTCGCCTCGCTCAAAGCCCGTATTTAAAATTCTGCAGGAAAAATACATACAAACATGAACACGTGTTTACACATACCTAGATCACAAGTAAGCGTCATGATATTTTTACCTTTTTTAGGTACTCATATTAGTAGTCTACAGGTATCATATAAAAATCTTTTGAATTCTAACTTCTGACCTTATTTCTTGGGATTATATCCCACTGTGGACAATGGATCGCAGTGCGACTCACAGTCGGACTACGCGTACAAATTCCCAGACATTGGCGAAAATATGAAGTACCTTTTTTTATTGATATAATTATATGAGCATTATCCTTGAGCACTAATGGATACGAAATTATGAAAATATAAACTTTTTAAATCCCGAATTTTTAACAGTAAATACGTTCACTTCTGGAGACGGCTGTAATATGAATGTAAATAATTAGTATTAGAATAATGAAAAAAAAATTTACCATGATACTACACATTGGGGTTGATTGTTAAGAAGTTGTTTATGTGAAAAAAACCCAATTATTTTATTTGTTTTCAACTTGTCAAAAAAAATTTGTTTTTGTCGATTTAAAAAAATGTCGAAAATTGTCCAAAAAACATTTTATACCCATATAATCACTAAACATTGTTGTTTTAGAAAATCCAAACACCAGCTGCGTCAACTTGCGATCTTGAGCAGAATTAATAAAATTGTGTACGCATGTGGGACGAAATGAGTAAATATGTATCTAGACATTCCTTTTCTTGTATCCGATTGATTATGTCTTTATGATGTCTTTATGGAAATGAATATAAATATGATATAGTGAACTATAATTCATAAAATAAGGTTATTATTATTAAAGTTAGTTGGACCTTAATAAATAAACGACACAAGCATCGCATCGTTTTCTTATTTTCTTAAAAAGAAATAGATTTGGGGAGTCGAAATTATGATCAAACGTAATATTTATATAAATACTATGCATAAATTGAGACAACAAAACACACTTTTCAATATCTGTAGTAATTTCCGTGTCAAATACTGGTTCTATGTACCTAGATCCTTTTGAAGACTTGCCGGTTTCACTGTCCGTGTCTACATCACATTCTGGTGTGTTCTGCATGTCCATTAATTCTTCTAAATTTTCTTCACTGACTTCATTATTTAATAACAAAAGTACTTAGGGGAACATTAATTACTTTATCTTTTGTCTGCAATGTGTGATCTAATATTTGAAATCAGAGGGTCCGATGAAATTAAGAGATTGTGGAAAATATCCTCATATGCGCGTTTTCTGTTTATTTTTTGACCGGTTATTAGTTCAAGATCAACAAAAAATCACAAAAACAAAATGGTTTATGTGTGTAATATTTATGCCACTTTTGACAAAGATATGATAGATCACATACAAGAAGTTTGAATGTCCAGCAATTTATACGTCTCGTCTGACTGTCTATTTACCTTCCTTTCTCATATACATTTTTGCAGAAAATAATAGTTCATCTCCTGAAGCCCTTTATATTTGCACCGAAAACCAGATAAAACTATTTTTAAATTTGCTAAATTTTCAAAGTCTCACAACTTTGCTAAAATTCATCCAAAGTTGATGAAACAAAACCATTTTAAAGTTTGAACTTTCTACTTTTCGACTCGTTGAATCACATTTATCGAAATGAGTGTCCAGGGGGTAAAATCCGCCCTCAAAGAAGAGTGTGCCAAGCTGCAAAAATTTGTTGATGTTTGTCAAAAGCTAAAGTGCAAACAATATTTATTGCTATTTTTATGTTCACTGTCGAAAAGTATGATCATTTGCCTTTAAAATAAGTTAAACCTCATCAAAATAGGGTGTTTTTTTTACCAAAGATACGGCCATGTCCAGAGATGTCTACATTTCGTCCCACTGTGTGACTGGTCGCTGAACTCCTTCGGGAGGAGTCTAGCGACCGGTGGTCGCAGTGCCAGCCTGCGACTAGGTATAATGGGAAACAGACCCTAATCGCATTGTGTTGCACCACGAGTAGCCTAGGCTGGTACTCAAACAGACTCGCGTCAGGCTCCTATGTCTGGCGCATTCCCGACGATCGCAGTCGCATGTAGGAGAACAGATGCATGCTTTCCCCATTGCACCAGTACCTGCGACCTGTCACAGCTAGGAGCTCCCACCTTAAGACGTCGTGTGTGTAAGAATTAAAGATTTCTGTCTTAAGACGTTGTGTGCTATCTGGGAATATTTCAACATTTCAGCGACTACATTGCACAAAAAAATAACACAAAGGCGAGATTCAATCATAAGACTGGTTTGCAATCTATCTTTAATTATCTGTAAAACCTACAAGACGGTTGTTCTTCGAACATCTGAAATTCAGTGCTTCTAAACTTTCACAAGACTTACGAGACGAAGGTTCTCGCAACATTCGAAATGTAGTCGTACAAAACAATCACGTGACTTACAAGATTGTTTTATGTTTCTAGAACATCGGAAATTTAAATCCTAAGAACATTCGTAAGACTTAAGAAAATGACGTTCCTAGAACATATATGTACGAAATTTAGATCTTCGGTACATCCGTAGGACTTAAGAAATGGACGTTCCAAGAACATACGAAATGTAAGTCTTGGGAACATTCGTAAGACATAAGAAACGGACGTTCCTAAAACATACGAAATTTAAGTCCTAAGAACGTCCGTAGGACTTAAGAAACGAAAGTACCTAGAATATCCGAAATTTATGTCCTAAGAACAGCGTTCGGATATAAACTGCAGATGAAACGGACGTTCTTGGGATGTACGATGCTATCTGGGATGTATTAGAGGGGTTCCTTTATATTAAAAACGCTTTAAAAATCATTTGATAAATTCTCTTTTGTGACGCCAGGATACTGCTTTCTATATTCCATCACATTCTGCAGTATAAATTGTTTTTCTTCCTCACTTTTTGATAATAGTTTGTTATATTCTTCTATAAGTTTAACGCCACGTTCAGCGGTGTCATTTATCACTTTTAATCCTTTCACGATGTTTCGCACAATTTGGAATGCCTCGTCATCATGTAGAAGGGTCTTTTTAAAAAAAATGTGGTAGGTATTGAAAACCTTTCAAAGAATCTTTTGGAATCAAGAGAAATAAAATGTTCCATTTTTTTGTTGACGAATTGTTCCACATCCTTTGGAAGGATTTTATATTTTTTAAGGCATTCGTTGTCGTCACTGCTCACACTGGCATTTAGGCCCGATTCACACTATCGGTCCGATCAGGGTCCGGTCTCGATCAAAATCACATCCGTGAGCGTCCACACTATCAAACCGGGCGAGTGTGAACGCTCAGGGATGTGAATTTGATCGAGACCGGACCGTGACCGAACCGATAGTGTGTTTCTAGCCTTATTGTCTCTATCATCTTTATTTTAGTGTCATTCCCAATGGCACTATCGGAAAATGATAATGCGGCAGTTTCTGGTGCCAAATACCACAAATGATTGATCATTTTGTTTATTGCAGTGCTTCTTATTGTATCGTCAATTTGACGATAAGCGAATAAATTGTTTACAAATTCCAAATCTTGTCGCGGGGCTTCTGTTGTGACTGGAGCTTGTATCCATGCTTTTAAATATAAATTGGCGAGGAAAATACAAAAGTCGCGAATTCGAGTGGCCTTTTCGCTAGTCAAGATAAATTCTTTTCGGAATAAGTATATTTTTATACAATATATCGCCTTGGCCATCCATCGAGCGTGATGTAAAGCTCCTGGAACTCGAAATATATCATTTGTTCTAGGAGTACCGCCTACGAAAAAAACTGTAAGCTCCAAGAATTCTGTGTAATCTTCTCGTGGTTGTTTGATATTTTTCAAGGTTTGCATTGCAAACTCCAGCACTTCAGTACTATTTATAATTGTAGATTGGTGGACGTACTCGTCTTCATTTCCTTCCACAAAATTAGATTTTTTGATCTGGGGCCAAGCCTGCTGAAATTGTTTAAAGAGTGGAATATTTGGACCCGATGATTTCTCTAACTTTACCTACATCAAAAACACTCCGTAAAATAATTTCATATATATATATGTGATGTCGACAAGGAAAATATAGCAAATCTCTTCCAAATTTTTGTTCGAGAAGGATACATGCGCCATGGAAACGTCCCATGTTCGATGACGTTGTGTCACAGCAAAGTGCTTGACTTTGCCACCTAAATCCCATTTCTGCAGTAAATCGTAAACCGCAGAAGCTTGTTTGTCTGCAGTACCCGATAGAATTGCAGGGATTCCAATCAGCTGCTCAGTACCTCTGCATGTTATTAGTACAGGTAAACGATCAATTTTTTCATTGCCTATTAAAACTGGCGACACCTTTCCGTCCCAATGTAGTGTAATAGCACCAAGCTCACAGTCTTTGAACGCTAAACGATATTTATCTGCAAGTTGTGCTCGATGATCCGTGCGATGACGCCGTATAGACGTTCGATTTATAATTAAGACGCCTAGGTTATGACCAAGAGCTTGAGCTGTTGCTGTTATTATACGAACAGCATCACGATCGCTTACTTTGCACTTGTCAAGGGTTGCAACAAGTTTGGCGTAATTATATCAATTTGAGAATCTCTTTTTTAGGGTTGCTTGGACCACTTTCATCCACGGGAATAATAAATTCAATATTTTCACCCCCACTTGATATGTGACCATCTTCTTCGCTGGATGATGCTACTTTGTCCATTGTTTGGTCTTGATTTAAACGATATACAAGTGTCAGTAAAGACCAATATATCTTATTGTTAGAAATTTAACCGGGTGAGCACGCTGGAAAGTTAGGTTAGGAATCGACGGTGGGAAAGTACGAAGCAGTGCACTTAGTTCTTAGTCAAAATTGACTGAGTCACTTTATTATAAAGTCAATGTAGTCAAGGTGAGCACAATGTTCATGAGCTGAGCAGAATCGCGCACAGAACAATTGCTAATGCACAAACACGCGGTCACGCGAGACACGATGCGCACACGTGTTGAGCAAAAATCGCAATAATAATATTCGTGTGAGCAAATATACTGCACTGAGCAGAGTATTATGCACAAGAAATGAGCAAAGCACTGAAAAGTACTGATTTGAGAATTCGTACGTTGCGCAATAAAACAAGTAAAAAGAAACACGTCTATCGCGACAAGCGGTATGAACAAGAGTGAACAAAGAGAACGCAGAAAACCGTTGAGCGTCTTCTCGAACAATCCTCGAGAATCGACCAAGAAAGTACGCTCTCTGATTGGGCAGCCAGTTTCACGTGGTGAACGGCGATTGGCTGAGCAGGGGACTAGGAGAATCGATCACCGGATCGATCGTCGATCAGCGGTGTGTTCCGCTGCCCAGGAGGTGCTGCGACGAGCATTGGCACGGCGGAACGCTGAACTAATGGAATCTCAAACATTCTCCCGCCATCAACAGCTGTTGGAAGATGTTGATGTACAATCTGAAACAGGCAACACTGCCAATTTTGCAATTGGCCTGATTAAAGTCGTAGTGGCAGTCTTGAGTGTTACCACTCTGGTGAGCCCATCCTTTCCTGGATGAAGAGTGACGACTCGAGCAAGTGGCCACTTGCTCGGTGGAAACCGTTCATCAGTGATGAGCACTAAAGATCCGATCTTGATCTCGTTTGATGGGTGATGCCACTTCGAGATGGAGAGTTGACGTTGGAGATAATGTGATGACCATTGAGTCCAGAAACGTTGCGCTCGTTGTTGAATGAGTCGCCACCTCGCGGATGGTGAGATGTTTTCATGCACTACAGATGGTTCTGGTAGCGTTGTAAGAGGCTGCCCGATGAGGAAGTGAGCAGGTGTGAGGGTTGAGATGTCTTCAGGGTCATCACTGAGAGGCTCGAGCGGTCGTGAGTTGAGCATAGCTTCTACCTGGGTAAGAAGTGTGCAAAATTCTTCATAGGTGAGTACTGTCTCACCTACTGCTCGTCGAAGATGGTGCTTCATCGACTTCACGACTGCTTCCCATTTGCCCCCCATATGAGGAGCTGCTGGTGGGTTGAAGGACCAGCCAGTGTTGTCATTGACAAACAACTGACTGAGCTGCTGATGATCTTGTGAGCCCTGAATGAACATACTCTTGAGCACGGCGTCAGCTCCGATGAAGTTGGTACCACAATCGGAGTAGAGCTTAGATGGGATTCCTCTTCTTGCTGAGAACCGTCTGTAGGCAGCGATGAAGCCTTCGGTTGAGTAATCTGTGACGACATCCAGATGTACAGCTGAGGTCGTGAAACAGACGAAGACACAGATCCAGCCCTTCTGAGTCTTTGCGCCTCGCCCTTTCCACGTCTTAAGAGTGATGGGACCCGCGTAGTCGATGCCAGTGTGTGCAAATGGTCGTGAGGGTGCAACTCTCGAAAGAGGTAGTTGGCCCATCAATTGATGAGCACGGATCCCCCTTTGTCGAGCACACACAACACACCGTAGCACATGAGTCTTGACTGGCGCTCGCCCTCCGATGATCCAGTAATTGCTTCTGATGTGAGCGAGGGTGAGCTGGGTCCCTCCATGCAGAGTTTTGCGATGTGCATGGTCTATGATCAGAGCAGACAGACGTGAATGGCGAGGTAAAATTGCAGGATGCTTACTCTCGTACACCATGTGAGCATTATTGAGTCGGCCTCCAACTCGAATAATGCCTTGATCATCGATGAAGGCTGTAAGTCGATTGAACACATGGGATGTCGGCATCGAAGAGCCTGAGCTGAGCACCTTGAGCTCGGTTGAGAAGTAGATTGCCTGTGTGGCTTTAATCCAGAAGTTCCTGGCCCATTCCAAGTCCTCTGGCAAAAGTGAGATGATTGGCAGGGACATTGGCAACTTCTTCATTCTCGTGAGGAGTCTGAAACAAACTGAAGTGATGCGGTAAAGTTTGTTAAGAGATGAGTATTTGTAAATGAGGTCCCAGTGGTATTTGATCTCATGTATGTTGAGCAGATTTGAAATTCCTGGACGAGCTTCGAGTGCACTCGCGTCGTCCTTCAAAACTGGTTGAGGTGGCCATGTGTTACTGGGTTGTATGAGCCATGATGGTCCCGTCCACCACAGCTCGTGCTGTTCAAGCTGAGCAGTTGTTAAGCCTCTTGATGCGCAATCAGCTGGGTTTGACTTCCCTGGAACATGTCTCCAGTGTGCATCTTGGGTGAGCTCATGGATTTGGGAGACACGATTCCGGACATAGTCCTTCCAACGTGATGCGTGAGCTTTGATCCAGATTAGTGTCACTTGTGAATCCGTCCACAGATGTGTAGTAGCTATGTTGAGCTGAAGGGTTGCTTGAACATATTTCATGAGCTTCGCAAGCATCAATGCTGCTGTAAGCTCGAGCTTCGGGATAGTGAGCTTCTTAAGGGGTGCTACCTTTGTTTTGGAGCACACTAGTGTCGACACTTTGTGGTTTGTGGACGGTGATGTCACGGTAAGATAAATTACCGCTGCCATGGCGAGCTGAGAAGCGTCAGAGAAACCATGTAGTTCCACTGTTGAGCATCTGAGGGTGTGAAACCACCTTGGTATTGAGAGCCTGGCCAGGCTTGTGAGGTCTTCTCTGATGATGAGCCAATTGGATGTGACTTGGGATGGCAGTGGGTCATCCCAGCTGAGCTTGTGCAGCCATAACTCTTGCAAAAGTGTCTTTGCTCGAATGATGACTGGTGACAGGAATCCAAGGGGATCAAATATCTTAGCTACTTCTGAGAGGATGAGGCGTTTAGAAAGAGCAGAAGTTGTGCTTGCTTTTGACGAGAATGAAAAGTTGTCATGGAAAACATTCCAATGTAGCCCGAGTATTTTGGTAGTGCAGTCGTCTAGTGATATGATTGAGCCATGAGCTCGTGTGGTCCTTGAAATTGATTCAAGCAACGGAGGGAAGGTTGAATGCCATTTGGCAAGTGGAAAACCTCCCGCGTTGCACAGGTCTTTTAATTGTTGAGCAATTGTGATGAGTGACTCACCTGTGTCAGCGCCACCAAATATGTCGTCAACGTATCTGGCGTGGGTGATACATGGCACTGCCAGTGGGAAGCGATGACCTTCGTCTTCCACCAATTGCAGGAGAGCTCTGACAGCCAGAAATGGAGCAGCCTTCGTTCCATATGTGACTGTGGTGAGCTTGTAAGGCACCTCCTTTGAATTTTCGTCTATCCAGAGCACCCTCTGGAGATCTTGATCCTCTTCATGCACCTTGACTTGACGATACATCTTTGTCACATCTGTGGCAAAGATGAACTTGTGCTGACGGATCCACAATAGCACATCCGTGATGTTGAGCAGAAGATTTGCGCCAGTGTGCATGAGGTCATTGATCGAGTGCCCAGATGTAGTCTGGCTTGATCCATTGAAGACGACCCTCAACTTTGTCGTCTCACTGTCGAGTTTCATCACTCCATGGTGTGGTAGATAGAAAACAGAATAAGTGTTAGGTGATATGGATGGTGCTCTTACCATATGTTGAAGCTCCTCGTATTCCTTCATGAATGCTTGGTACAGATTGCAGTACTCGTTGTTTCTGTTGAGCTTGTTAAGCGTGCGCTTCAAGCAAGCATGTGCAGTCAGATAGGAATTACCAAGTAGCTTTGGAGATGAGCGGAGTGGGATGCGCACAATGTAACGTCCTGTAGAATCACGAGTGTGTGTCGCTCGAAAGTGATCCTCACACTCTTGTTCTTCAGGGGTGAGAAGAGTTGGTGTGTCCATTGGGAGTTCTTCTTGAATCCAAAACTTGGTCAGTAAATCTTGAAGATCGTTGTCCTTGTGCTGCACAGTGGCAGAGTGATGCAAGGAGCTGAGTTGATTGGAATCAACGGTGATTGGTCCAAGAACGAGCCACCCAAATATTGACAACTGAGCAATTGGCATTGAAGGATCGCCCTTCCTAATATTGGGCTTGATGATCTGCCCATAGGTATCTGCGCCGATGACAATATCTATGGGTCGTGACGTCAGGAAATCAGAATCTGCCAATTGAAGACCGTTGATATGTGGCCATTCTAGATGAGGTGGTTCCATCGATGGCAAATTTGACGTCAGGGCCCTGAGTATGTGCGCTTGAATGTGCACAGTTGCTGAGCAGTGGTTGGAGCGGAGCGTAATCAGCACGACTCCTCGAGTCTGAGTAGCTTTGTTGCCTCCAATGCCAAATACTGAAGTTGTAGAATGAATGCGTTGAAGCTTGAGCTGAGTAACAAGCTCCTCCTTGATGAAGGTCAGTTCAGAGCCTGTGTCGATGAGCATTCTAACTGGTAGTGATGTCACCGATGAGATGAGCTGAGCGTTGGCAGTTGCCAACAGTGTGGTGGTAAATCTTGATATGTTCTTGGCTGCGGAATGAACAAATATTGACGAACCTGTTGAGCTGAGCTGTGTGGGACCTGTTGAGCTGAGCAGAGTGGGTCTTCTTGAGCTGAGCAGAGTGGGACTTGTTGAGCACGGGGTAGATGCGACGACTGCACCGACACTTCATTGTGTTGTGTCCTGAGCAGAATGTGAATGTGCACTGTGGTTGGCCTGAGCAGACGGCTGCCTAGAGGGCAGATGCAACATGGTGTGGTGCCGAGCGCCACACGACTTGCATTGAGTGGCCGACTTGCAAGTCTCGGTGTGGTGGCGACCACAGCAATTACGACAAAGATTGTTAGTCGTAATTATCTTGCGCCGGGCTTCCACAGTCATGCCCCTGAACTGCGGGCACACGACCATGAAATGGTCGCCCTTGCACACGTCGCAAGGGTACACTGTGGACCTTGACCGTTGAGCAGTGGGTTGAGCAGGTTGTGCATCAGGCTGTGCTTGCGCTGTGTGCATGACAGCCTTCTTTTGAGCAGAGCGTGCTGGGACTGATGCGCTGGCTGTGGACTTCTTCGGTGTACCCTCCATCTGCTCCAGCGCTGAGCTTTTAGCCTCGATGAAGGCCAGGAGTTTCTCATATTTGGGAAACTCGCTGTTGGTTGTCAGCGAGGTTTCCCAAGCCTCTCGCGTCACCTTATCGAGGGCCTTGGTGACGGTGTGCACAAGCATGCAGTTGTGCATGTCCTCATGAGCATTGAGGGCCACCAAGGACTTGTTCACTTCGTTGGCCGTTGATGCCAAGTCCTTGAGGGCCATCGCTGTTCGGTTCGCGACTGGAGGAAGAGTGAGCAGCTTCTCCAGCTGCTCTTGAATGAGTAACCGTTTGTTTTCGTACCTCGAAGTGAGCAGGTCCCAGCACGCCTGGAATGAGGATCCTCTGAATGGGAACCCATTCACTCTTTTTGCTGGCTCTCCAGTCAGGCTTGTGCGCAGATAGTGGAGCCTGTTAATATCGGTGAGCTGAGCATTTTGTATGATCAGAGATGAGAAGAGCTCACTGAAAGTTGGCCAGTCAGTGTAGCTGCCTGAAAACTTCGGCAGCTCAATCTCGGGCAGCTTCGTTGCTTGTGCAGGTGCTGTAGGAGCAGTGGTCTTTTTCAGGTCATTGATCACCTGCACATCAAGCTTGAGGCGATGCAGATGGAGTTTCATCTCCCAAGCCAGCTGACGCTCCCTCCCCTCCACCTTTGTGGTGTAATATTCGTGGTCGGTGAACTTGAGGGGCCAATTGAGCTCGAAGTTTTCGTGCTCACGGTGGAAGGCCTGATGGATCTCCTCGACCTGAGCAGTGAACAATTGAATCTCTTCCAACGAGGTAGAATGAGCATGTGACGGCAACTGAGTCTTCAGCATGGTGAGAAACTCTAGTCGACCCATCTGAGTTTTCGCCTTTAGGATGAGCTGAGATGAGAGTGTAGTCGGTGATGCTGCTCGGGCACGAACCTTGCCTTCTGTCGCACTGGCTGATGGATGTTCGGTGGGGACAGTGAGCGTGGCTGCCACTGCCACTAGCTGCTCACCCATGTCCTCCTTGTCCTCCTTGGCCTCCTTGGCCTCCTTGGCCTCCTTGGACACCTTGGCCTCCTTGGGCACCTTGGTCTCCTTGGACACCTTGGACTTGGGGATTTCCTGATCAGCCATCGTTGAGATGAGCACTGATAATTCACTAACACACTAATTGCACTTTCACCGTCGATCCGGCTCGAAGGACCAAAAATGTTAGAAATTTAACCGGGTGAGCACGCTGGAAAGTTAGGTTAGGAATCGACGGTGGGAAAGTACGAAGCAGTGCACTTAGTTCTTAGTCAAAATTGACTGAGTCACTTTATTATAAAGTCAATGTAGTCAAGGTGAGCACAATGTTCATGAGCTGAGCAGAATCGCGCACAGAACAATTGCTAATGCACAAACACGCGGTCACGCGAGACACGATGCGCACACGTGTTGAGCAAAAATCGCAATAATAATATTCGTGTGAGCAAATATACTGCACTGAGCAGAGTATTATGCACAAGAAATGAGCAAAGCACTGAAAAGTACTGATTTGAGAATTCGTACGTTGCGCAATAAAACAAGTAAAAAGAAACACGTCTATCGCGACAAGCGGTATGAACAAGAGTGAACAAAGAGAACGCAGAAAACCGTTGAGCGTCTTCTCGAACAATCCTCGAGAATCGACCAAGAAAGTACGCTCTCTGATTGGGCAGCCAGTTTCACGTGGTGAACGGCGATTGGCTGAGCAGGGGACTAGGAGAATCGATCACCGGATCGATCGTCGATCAGCGGTGTGTTCCGCTGCCCAGGAGGTGCTGCGACGAGCATTGGCACGGCGGAACGCTGAACTTCATTGACTGTAAAATTATATATCCAAAATAACGATCAATATTTTGTGTTTTAAAAATGAATTGCATAAAGAATATTTACCTTGCACAGCTTCTATTTCACAGTGCGTCTACCTTGATTCTTCTTGCTTCTTCCGAAACGTTTTTTTCTGTTCTTTCCGGTATAATATATGATCACTTCCAATTATAGAACCAGGACGTCCTTTTTTTCGTTGATTTAATAGAAAAAGTTTGTCTTCCTCTATTATAATAGTTTTTAACGCATCGGCGCACAGTGGTCTGGAATTAAGAATTTGGTGACATTTGTCTATAGCTTTTGAACTATAAAAGATATCGAAATGAAATTTGCGCCAAAAAATAGGAAAAAATTATCCCCTTCTAATGATGCATAACTTATTACTTTTTTTATTTATTTATTCTTTTTTCAAGTTAATTGTTATAGAAAAAGTTTGATAGCTGTTTAATTGATACTTTATTTAATACTCTTTTCAGTGGTTTAAGTCGCAAGTTGATAAAACTTTTCGTTTCCAAGTTATAAGGAAATTCAAATAGTAGAGGAAAGTTGTGAAAATCGCTTGTTTTTAAATTAAAGAGCAGTCTTGTGCGACAAAATGCCATCCTTTATTAGTAATTAATGTAAATAATCCATTAAAAAAATAATGCTGAAGGCAGCATTGTAAATTTTCGAAATTCTTTACTTTAAGAGAGGATATCTTTAAAGACCCAAAAAGTCCCACATTCTACCAAAGTGAAATATTTTCAGCAAATCTTCCTGTATGTAATCACGTAAGAATCATTTCCAAGTTCGTCCAACTTCTCAAATTATTACAGTTTAAAGCCGTCAGTGTTACGTCGCGTTTTTCGTATCACGTCCTATTATTTGGCGCAAATTTCATTTGGATATCTTTTATAGTTCAAAAGCTATAGACAAATGTCACCAAATTCTTAATTCCAGACCACTTTGCGGCGGGTGCAATATCAAAAAGGTTATCTAGCTTGTCTACAAACTTCTTCTCCCGATTTATTCGGGTTTCAGTACTGCGGTTGCAACTTTTATGCAAAGCCGCCCATTCCTGATACAATGCATCTATCTTGTCAATGCAATGCTGTGGTCTTTTCGTTGGAATCCGCGCTTTCTCCCAAAATATTTGAACGTCCTTAATAACTAAAGAAGCACTAGAATTAAGATTCAATTTCGAATTCCGCATGTTGTGAAATAGGACTCTGTTTGAGATTCCATTAGTTCAGCGTTCCGCCGTGCCAATGCTCGTCGCAGCACCTCCTGGGCAGCGGAACACACCGCTGATCGACGATCGATCCGGTGATCGATTCTCCTAGTCCCCTGCTCAGCCAATCGCCGTTCACCACGTGAAACTGGCGGCCCAATCAGAGAGCGTACTTTCTTGGTCGATTCTCGAGGATTGTTCGAGAAGACGCTCAACGGCTTTCGGCGTTCTCTTTGTTCACTCTTGTTCATACCGCTTGTCGCGATAGACGTGTTTCTTTTTACTTGTTTTATTGCGCAACGTACGAATTTTCATCAATCAGTACTTCTCAGTACTCTGCTCAGCTCCAGTGCATAATTCATTAATTTGTGCTTTTAGAATTGCTCACGCGTTTATTTTTTACTGTTTGCTCAACACGTGAGTTCATCGTGTGTCGCGTGACCGCGTGGCTTGTGCACCAGTGAAAATACCCTGTTTGTGATTCTGCTCATCTCAGAGCCGTATTGTGCGCACAGTGACGAAAACAATTTATAATAAATTGACTTAGTCATCCTTGACTCAACTTTTCGTGTTCAGTGCTTCACTTTCCCACCGTCGCTCCCTAACCTCACTTTCCAGCGTGCTCACCCGCTTAGATTACTAACAGACTCTTAAGACTTGCCCGTTGGATGGCAATTTTGCACCGAGAATTTGACTTTCGTCATGATCGAGTAAATATAATTTTTTCCTTATACCTTCCATTTCACTTTCACTTTCACTACAATATTTCACTGTTACCTCGCTGAACGTTCAGAACATAATGGCCCAACTATGAGTGTTCGGACATTCTGTCCCATCCCTTCCTGCGCAGGTAGAACTTTAACGGTTTCTGAGGGGTACAAACTGATTACCTGACTCAGTTGTAGCTGCATTTCAAAGGCTTTCAAAACTCCGCAATTCAATACATGTACGAATTAAATATTTAACCCTCTAACTCCCAGAGTTGCACCAGTGCAACACTCATTTTAAAAGTGCGTAAAGTTCTGTCACCTGTTTATATTTAATTTTTGTTAGCAACTATCCGTAGTTTTCCTGGTAGTAAAGTAGATTTCAATGCTTTCGGTTGAGGAAATCAAACATTTTCTTCAAAAATTTATTGTCAATTATTACTTCAGGCTGCCATCTCGTGTTTCCTTATATTCCTCAAATAAATCAGTGAAAAATAGAGGTATGTTCTTCTTTTTGCATTAAAATTTGCATCGTTATATTTAATGGAAAGGTAAATTATGTGCACAAAAGTGTTCTGAAGTTATTTGAAGTCTTATACAGGGTGTCCCAAAAATGTTGCGTTTCCTTAAAGGGAGTGATTCTGGGGGTGATTTCAAACAACTTTTTCCTTTGCGAAAATGCTCTCCGATGTTTCGTTAACGAGATATTAATAAAAAGCACCGACCAATCACAGCGCGAGTCTGACGGCCGAGTTCCCGCGGTAGCGTGGCTACGAGCCGCGCTGCGACTGCGACGAGCAAGGAACTCGGCATGCATCGAAGAAACTTGCGTAGAATGGCAAATGAAGAAGACGTAACAAATAAAATCGAACATGTTGTCATGGTTTGTTCGTCATTTAAAGTGAATAATGAATAAAGGATAAATGGATGAAAATCACGTGTAACGTAAAAAGACGAATACGCAGTTTTTTTTAGAAGATTCGAAAATAATAATTATTTGAAGTGGGAGGATAAGGAATACGTAAATTTCCTTGTGTTAATAACGTAGCCACGAAAAGGTAATGTAACAGGAAATTAACGAAAGGTGATAGGCGTTAGTAACTAAAACTCACCCTTGTTTGAAATTCACCTGCAGCTTGAAAATCTGTGTCACAGGGTCACCGAACCGATCCTGGTCATCGATGGACGTGTTCCGTGCACAGCTGGTCCCAGGTATCCTTACATTCCCACTACCCAAAGTTAAGAGTCGCAATGTCAGGTGCGTCCAGGTCAACGTACCGAATATTCACTTCACTGCACGGCTACTAACACTGATCACTTTATTTATCCTGAAGTATTCTTGGGCCGTGTACATTTCTGCGACGCGATTGCTAGCTGACTGACAGGATTTTTTCCAAGCAACTTCCGCTACCCCCAAGTAGCTTCTCTGGTTCCATTATGAGTTAACTCCCACCAGGGCAAGAGGCTTTAGGTAAAAAGAAGCCAACACATTTTCGGAACACGTGTTTTGCAGAAGTGCAACGAACACTTTCACAAAAGCCCGCGCTCCGTCCTTCTACTGCCAATGTACCCATTGCTTCGAGATAGAAAACAGACACCACGTGTATCGGTTCGAAAGAGTCCGAAGAGAAGAGACAGTCTTCGAGTTACTATAAAGAAGAAAATGCATACCATTCCTGTTTCCCCTTTCCGACACCCTGAGTTCACGACTGCTACGAGGCGGAACCAATTAAGTCATAAATTATCCGAAACTGTAGGAAACCGTTCTCTACCGCCGACTCGCCGGACAATAAACCGCGACCCTGGCGAAATGCTCTGACTGATCAGCCTGATTAATTTTGAAGAACTAGAAATTACAAAGAGGTAGTCCGCTGACTGCGCGTAGTCCCGCCTGCTTCGTCCTACCTTCAAATTAAAGACGGATCCCTTATCTCTCGAGTATAAACACGCGCTCGAATTTCAAAACAAAAGCACGCGTCGACGTATTCCGTGCTAGAGATGGTGGGCCTTGAGGTCCGATTGGTCCCAAACTAACCAATCTGCCCTGCAGCCCTCCCAAACGGCCACTGTCCTGAAGAGGCCCTCTTCACAGCAGTATCTCCTCCCCAAAGTTCACCATCGCTCGCACGGAATACGTCGCTTGCTTATCTTAAGTGTCTAAGCACGCGCTCGAATTTCAAAACAAAAGCACGCGTCGACGTATTCCGTGCGAGCGATGGTGGACCTTGGGGAGGAGATACTGCTGTGAAGAGGGCCTCTTCAGGACAGTGGCCGTTTGGGAGGGCTGCAGGGCAGATTGGTTAGTTTGGGACCAATCGGACCTCAAGGCCCACTATCTCTAGCACGGAATACGTCGACGCGTGCTTTTGTTTTGAAATTCGAGCGCGTGTTTATACTCGAGAGATAAGGGATCCGTCTTTAATTTGAAGGTAGGACGAAGCAGGCGGGACTACGCGCAGTCAGCGGACTACCTCTTTGTAATTTCTAGTTCTTCAAAATTAATCAGGCTGATCAGTCAGAGCATTTCGCCAGGGTCGCGGTTTATTGTCCGGCGAGTCGGCGGTAGAGAACGGTTTCCTACAGTTTCGGATAATTTATGACTTAATTGGTTCCGCCTCGTAGCAGTCGTGAACTCAGGGTGTCGGAAAGGGGAAACAGGAATGGTATGCATTTTCTTCTTTATAGTAACTCGAAGACTGTCTCTTCTCTTCGGACCCTTTCGAACCGATACACGTGGTGTCTGTTTTCTATCTCGAAGCAATGGGTACATTGGCAGTAGAAGGACGGAGCGCGGGCTTTTGTGAAAGTGTTCGTTGCACTTCTGCAAAACACGTGTTCCGAAAATGTGTTGGCTTCTTTTTACCTAAAGCCTCTTGCCCTGGTGGGAGTTAACTCATAATGGAACCAGAGAAGCTACTTGGGGGTAGCGGAAGTTGCTTGGAAAAAATCCTGTCAGTCAGCTAGCAATCGCGTCGCAGAAATGTACACGGCCCAAGAATACTTCAGGATAAATAAAGTGATCAGTGTTAGTAGCCGTGCAGTGAAGTGAATATTCGGTACGTTGACCTGGACGCACCTGACATTGCGACCCTTAATTTTGGGTAGTGGGAATGTAAGGATACCTGGGACCAGCTGTGCACGGAACACGTCCATCGATGACCAGGATCGGTTCGGTGACCCTGTGACACAGATTTTCAAGCTGCAGGTGAATTTCAAACAAGGGTGAGTTTTAGTTACTAACGCCTATCACCTTTCGTTAATTTCCTGTTACATTACCTTTTCGTGGCTACGTTATTAACACAAGCAAATTTACGTATTCCTTATCCTCCCACTTCAAATAATTATTATTTTCGAATCTTCTAAAAAAAAAACTGCGTATTCGTCTTTTTACGTTACACGTGATTTTCATCCATTTATCCTTTATTCATTATTCACTTTAAATGACGAACAAACCATGACAACATGTTCGATTTTATTTGTTACGTCTTTTTCATTTGCCATTCTACGCAAGTTTCTTCGATGCATGCCGAGTTGCTTGCTCGTCGCAGTCGCAGCGCGGCTCGTAGCCACGCTACCGCGGGAACTCGGCCGTCAGACTCGCGCTGTGATTGGTCGGTGCTTTTTATTAATATCTCGTTAACGAAACATCGGAGAGCATTTTCGCAAAGGAAAAAGTTGTTTGAAATCACCCCCAGAATCATCCCCTTTAAGGAAACGCAACATTTTTGGGACACCCTGTATATGTGAATATTTTATATTTGAAAATGCATGTTGCACCGGTGCAACACTGAGCGGTAGTAGTCAAACAAAGTATTTAGTTATGTTGTACAATTAATTATTTTTCCATTAGCAAAAATGCTTATACGTGCAAAGAAGAATTCGTATCAAGCCGCGAAACCACCAACAGACAAATATCTCGTAAAAATATTTAGAATGCGTGTAGCTGACGATCTAATTCAATTGGGCAGAAAAAAAAGACGCCGTGGTCTTACATGTATTACTTGTATATAATGTAGTGTCTGATTATGTTTTACAAGCAGTAAAAACTGTTTTCGTGATTACCATCAGAAGAATGAACTGTAATAATAATTATTTTTAATTTCAAAATATTATTTTTACAGTAAAAACTAACAATGAAACTCCTGAAAGTTTCTTTTATTTTCTTCCCCTTGACGTTTAATGTTGCATCTATGCAACATGAGTTCAAACGGCGAGTATCCTATAAATAGGATTGAAATCGGTATTTTCCATTTGAAAATAACAAGATACAACATATATATCAGTCCCAAAATTTTGAAATAGCGGTTCAAGAGTTTGGGCGTTAGAGGGTTAAAATTAAATGAATACAATTTAACATTCTTTCCTACGCGCATCAGCTAAAATATCATTGATGGCACATGCTACCAGTTCGCAATCTATATAATAATCCTCACAGTAATGTTCGCTATCGCGTATGATTTTAGCAACATGACGTGTATCTAATTTTTCGCAGGCAACATCGCTCTGCTGTAGCACGTTAACAAAAGTTTCAAATTTCGTCTGCACATCTCCTACAATTTGACACAGCCGCAGATATACATAGTCTATACATGGCTCAAGATTTAATAAAAATGTTACTGTCTCCGGTTTGAAATACAGCGGTTTATCATGTAACGTCATCTTTACAATCGAAGAATTATAGATCTCACAAAAATCCATCGTTAATTGATCCATCTTCATCGAAGGTGATCCTGGTAATCGTGAACGTTCTTCGAAACTGTAGTATTGTCAAAAATGCAACTATTTCACATGAAATTTAAAATGTTGCTTTATATACCATTGTCTACCTTTCCTCTACAAGCTATGTGGGCGTTTAAATGAGAATGTTTAATATCTCCATCTTTTACGGATATATGAAAAAACTCTTCAGACAAAAAATTCTGGTATATAAAGAGGCGAATATAATAGGAGGAAATTTTTTTCAAGGTCACTCTTTCGAGTTTTCAAGGTCACGGACGTTTTTTTGTTAACAATCGTATATGCTGTGTATGTATTCTTAAACAGAAAAAAAACAATACAAATTCAACGATGTATCATAAGGTATATTTATGTCAAGATTTAAAATGTTCAAAATTTTCAAATTTATGGCGCGTCCTTTTCCCATGGTCCAATCGAGCTGAAATTTTTTCCAGATCATTTTCCCAACGAGTGTCACATTTCTGGGGGCGGGACCAAAAAAATCTGATGGTCGAAAAATAAGGTCCACCCTAGTGAACATTCATTATTCAATGAGTTTAAAATATGTTGTAGAACAACAAATTTTGGTTTGTTTGAATAAATAAATATATGTTAATCAAAACGTGTCGATCATTTCCAACATCTGTCAGATTTACTTTTCTGTTAGGTTTTGCGTACGAACTCATACATTATTGCTGTTGACTTAAGGGGGTAGACACGGGTAATGCAGTGCGCTGTATACCGACACAATCGGGCCCGAAACATGGGTTTGCGCCCTGACGCTTTTTGCCCTTATATGAGCAAATTTTGGGATGGGTGAGGTCTCATTCGAAAGATGAAGGTTCAATGCAGCCCGCTCTGGTCATAGTTCAAAGAGATTGTGTTGATATGTAATAATATGAGTGTCCAAAGTAGAGAAAAAATAGACAAAATACACTCGCAGATTCCAAGTATTTGTAGGTCACTAAAAGAGTTTTGTGACTCAAACGATGGCCAGAGCGGGTTGCATTGAACCTTTCTCTTTCGAATGAGACCTCACCCAGCCCAAAATCTGTTCATACAAGGACGAAAAGCGTCAGCGCGTAAACCCATGTTTCGGGCCTGATTGTGTCGGTATGCAGCGCGCTGCATTACCCGTGTCACGTGGCGTGTTTACCTACTTAAGTATGTTTAGGTCACTAAAAGAGTTTTGTGACTCAAACGGTGAGTAGAGCACTCCGCATTGAACTGTTACGTGCCGGCTATATTTTTTCATTTCTAAATCGTTAATTCACAGATGTTGTCAGTTGATCCAACCGCTCAGCGTGTTATGGGAATTTCCCTCGATCAATAGTCAATTATCTGTGAATATTCTTAATAATTAATTCTGCTTGAAGCCTGTCACGCCATGGCATATTCTCATGAAAGATTATTGTCAACAATCTTTCTACGCCGTCGACGTTCTTGGAATGCGCGCTGTGATAAGTCTTCCGAGTCATTGTAGTAGACTACCTTATATTCTTTTCTTCTTTCCTTACTTGGCTATACTTCCGAAAACCGGTCAAACCCGATTGGGCTGAAATTTTGCAAATAGGTTCATTTTGCATAAAAATAACGTTTGCGAGAAGGATTTTTGGCGACTCGAAAATTTTTTTTTACCATTTCAATGTCATTCCCTACCTTACCGACAGAGGGGAGAATCGGATACAACAGTTATTCAATGCATTCTCCTTATTAATCTCCTAAAATCTATAAAACAGAGATCAACTTAGAAAGAGATATCAGCTTGATACTCGGTATTAGTATTGGTTTGGGTTAGAATGGGGTGGGGGGCGCGCGCCCGCTCGCGGGCGCGTAAAGCATGGTAGCGAACTGATGTGAATTTGCACGGGGCCAAGCCCCGTGCGTAAGGCGTCTAGCTAGTAGAGAGAGCAGTTTAATTTGACTTAAATTTTGCGTACAGCTTTTTTTTACACATGTACGAATCGAAGGTCCTGGATCAGGATAAGAAGGCGCTGTTTTATTTTTTATCACACCTATCTTGTGAGTGTTGACAGTCGCGGTCGCTGGGCCCGTGACTCGTGCGCCTATTCCAGAGATAGAAACAATGTTGCGAGAAACAGTTTTAGCCGGTCGCTGGGCCCGTGACTCGTGCGCCTATTCCAGAGATAGAAACAATGTTGCAAGAAACATTTTTAGCCATTTAAGTTAGGATCCAAAATTCAGTTAAAACTGTGCCTTCAGAGCATTCGGAACGTATCTGGAAGTGTTATAGTAGTCTAAATTTTAAGTGCCATGAATCTATTTTCTTTATCAAAAAAATTAAATACCCGAGAGGACACGATTCAATGGCTTAGGGAAATTGAATTGATTCCTACTCGAAAGTTTTGTGACAAACACAAAAGAGAAATGGATTATATTGAAGAACCGGAAGGTTTAGGCCGTTTCCGATGCCGCAAGCATCAGAAATACAATCACAGTATTTCTGCAGCGCATAATACATGGTTCTTCTTTTTCTTCTTCTTCTTATTATTATTATCATCATCATCTAGTTTATATTGTATTATACCTTGTTGTTTATTTTATGTGAAAATAGGTTCGAATTTTGTCATGTCAGCCTTGAGACGTGCATAATAATCACTTACGCTTTTGCAAGGCGATTTACATTTGAGCAAGTACGGCATGAATGCAGTATTGTTGAGGGTCAAACAGTTTCCTCAGAAACTGTAGCAGACCGATTTTCTTTCTGCAGAGAGGTGTGTACTCTGGCTCTCGACAGAGATTATATTGCAGATGGGTTAATTGGGGGCCCTGATACTATTGTCGAAATCGACGAGTGCAAAATTGGTAGAAGAAAATTTGAAAGAGGGCGTTTAAGAGAAGGCAAATGGATTCTAGGTATGATAGATATATGTTACAGTTACTTTATACATTTTTTAGGTAGTTATGTAGTTTAGGGGGTTTTTGGAAATTTCGCTATTAATTTTTATCCTTCAAAAGGGATGATAGAGCGTGACGGAGGCAAGTACCGCTTGGAAATATGTCCAGGAAATAAGCGAGATGCAAATACGCTTATTTCACTTATACAAAAACATGTAACGGCGGGAACAAAAATTATCACAGATTGCTGGAAGGGGTATACGAATTTAGAAAAATATGGATATGTTCATGAGACAGTGAATCACTCCACAAATTTTGTGGATCCAGACAGCGGAGCATATACCCAAACTATTGAAGCGTCGTGGCGGGCTTTGCGGGCTCGTTTGAGTAGGGGCGGAATTAAGGATGACACCATGATTGATCACATCTGTGAATATTTATGGCGGTATGAAGTGAAGAAGTCAGGCAGAGACCCATTCGAAGCACTATTAAACGATATAAAATATGTATATACAGGAGAATAATAAAGAGAATGCATTGAATAACTGTTGTATCCTATTCTCGACTCTGTCGGTAAGGTAGGAAACGACATTGAAATGGTAAAAAAAAAAATTTGAGTCGCCAAAAATCCTTCTCGCAAACGTTATTTTTATGCAAAATAAAGCTATTTGCAAAATTTCAGCCCAATCGGGTTTGACCGGTTTTCGGAAGTTTCGCCTCCATAAGAACCCTTTCATTAGCATCGACGTTCTTGGAACGCCCGGATGCGATAATATTCAAAAACCTAAGCAGTGCGAGGCTGGGAACGGTCCGGAGCGACGACGGTTGGGCCCGTGTGTACGAAATGCATGCTCAGCAATTTGACTCTCTTTGTTCAAAGTCCCAAGTGCTCGGGCCTGCCCTGCGAACGCTCGGTGCAGTCGGCTGTTAAGTCGCATAGTGCGTGGTCGATCTGTCCGAGGGACATCGCTATTTGTTTAAAATAGTCTTGAGCCGGAGTTCCCGTCTATCTTGTAGTGCGTGGAAGGACTCAGTCCCCGTAGAGACTTATATATATATATATATATGCATTTTCACCATTTTAAAACCTCATTCATTTTAAACGTTTCATTTAATTAAATCTTAATACTCTCGCGTGTAACTATAAAATATTGTGAACTTTTTTTCCGACATTCGTGTGTTGTGCGAGGCTCCTGCGCTTCACCATCTCGCGGGACCCTCCAAGTCGTACAGAGAGAGAGAGAGAGAGAGAGAGAGAGAGAGAGAGAGAGAGAGAGAGAGAGAGGTCGTACAGACAGAGCCAGAGAGAGAGAGAGAGAGAGAGAGAGACAGAGCTTGAAAATAAGCCATAGTACAATTAACAACCTCTTGTACAGAGTCGGTGAGCGATTCCATCTATCCATGATATTGTACGGAAGCAGCAGCTGATTCAACCACCTAGTAGGTTATGGGTTTTCCCTCAATTTAGTGATGGCGATACAGCCCCACATGTATCGATATTTCGTATCGATACGTATTGACAGTCCAAGTATCGATACAACTGATATATCGGAGACGAAGTATCGATATATCCAATATCGATACATACCTATCGGCTCATATATTCCTACCCCCCTTTCATGACCTTTTTTCACACAGCATGCACAATATTAATTAATATAATTCAATGTCTAGGATACTCATGAAATCAATACGAGTAGTCATTCTAATCCAGGCCTGGGATTTAAGTGAACGCCGCGGCCGATTTTCAGAGGCAACGCCTCCTTTCTCCCGCCTCGCGTCTTGGCCCCCGCGGCGGCCCAGCAGCTAGGAGCGCCTCAGGCCCGTAACACGTGAACCGCGCGTGGTGTATTAGGGTGACATTGTATCAATAGGCTTCCATATCGTCCCAGAGAGCACGATTGTCGGTGCGTTTTTGTTTTGTCAACGCTCCACGCGCGCTTCATATGGTACGGGCCTGAGGCACTCCTAGCTGCTGGGCCACCGCGGGGGCCAAGACGCGAGGCGGGAGAAAGGAGGCGTTGCCTCTGAAAATCGGCCGCTGCGTTCACTTAAATCCCAGGCCTGTTCTAATCGATGCATATGGTGTCGATGCAACTGACATATTATTTTTGACATTGCTAATTAAATTAGAAATGGAATCCAAAAATGAAAATATTAATATACAAAAAAATAATTTATTCATTTATACATTTGCATTGAAATTCCAATCTTCGTAGGATAGTGAGCCCAGAAACAATAAATGTTGCAAGTGCGCACTATTTAACCGATTCCTTGCTTCGGTCATAATCCTACCCGCTTTAGAAAATAATCGTTCCGACGGAACGGACGTCGCAATCACTGATACATATTTCTTGGCTAATTTGCTGAGCAGTGAATCTGTTTGATTCCAAAATTTAATTGGCGAATCGTCTATTTTAGTTGGTGCCTGACTTAGATAACATCGTAAATCTTCAGTCCGCGTTTGTGCTGCGGTGCAGTTGTATCGATATTCATGGGTTAAGTATCGATACAGCAATATATCGTTACATTAAGTATCGATACAAAATATCGATGTATTGGTTGCAAAGTATCGATATTCCGATATATCGATATTGTATCGCCATCACTACCTCAATTAGCTGTTACCTTCCCTTCGGCGTGTGACGCGTTTTAAAAATTGTCTTGTTTCGAGTAATATAAATTGCGACCAAACTAATTATTCAAATACCTCGAGCGAATGTACGAATTTAACAAAAAAAGCGATTATTGATCCAACCACTTAGTGGGTTGTGGGTTTTCCCTCGATCAATTATTGTTGACCTGAATTATTGTTGCGACTGAATCAAATCCTTCTAAACGAGTCTAGGATTTTACATAATTGGACTTCTATATATAATTAGGCATAACACAAATCCATGTAATTTTCCCCAATTTGTACCACCTTTCAAAAACTCCTATATATATATTTTTTTCTTTTTGTAATACATGGTATATTATTCCTTAACTTGTCTAATTTTGTTTCGAACCAGTCTCCTCTAAAGTACCACATCCTGATTGGACAACCTGTATGGGTTGTAGACGAAAGCCGCGCACAGTGGTTCGAGTATACTACATGCTAGCCGGACAAAATTATTTTTTCGCGGGTTTGTGTTCACATGGGGTCCAAATTGTTAGCAAACATACCTGATTTGTATTACAGTTTATTATTTCACTAAAAATATCAATAAATTAAAAATATGACTAATTCAATAAAGGAAAAAGGACAAAACGACAGTATTGTACATTAAATATAATTAACAGTTATAACATTATGTCTATTCCTGTAATTTCTGAGTTTTTAAGTTATAAAACCCGGTTTTTGAAATCAGTTTTCTCTGCATCGCTATTAAAATAGTGTTTTACTATAGGTATGTTCCACGTCGCACAGTGGAACGAGAATGCCCTATTTATTTGGACATCGGCCAAAATTTGAAGTGTCAAAATTCTGTTCTATAGCTTCATTAAATCTTTATTAAGTGTTCGTAGCATTAGAAAACACAAAGAAATAAACTTTATATTCACATTAAGTTTGATTTAATTGTATATGAATCTGACCTATATGAAAATTTCAATCTTTTTGTCTTTCAGTTGCACCACTTTAAACCATTATTGCCTACATCCTATTACTTCATAAGTTCTCAATAATTTACATATTACTGAGTATCTTATTATTAATGATTTTGTACAAAAAACATTCGGAATTAACTTGGATTTCATCAATAAACAACTGTATTAAATAAAAGTGTATTGCACTCGGTACTATAATAATTCAACTAGTGATTTAAAGTTTTGCTCAAAGTCGCCCAAGGTCTAAAATACCTTAATTTAATCCTTTAATAGTAAGGTTTTGAACTGTAGTAAAATTACCTGCTACTAGCTGCGATTAATAAAATAAATCTAATGTAAACATTTCAGTTCATACGTATTTAACCTCAGCTAGCAGAAATGCTCGATCGTCGCGACACGCGTATATCGACGAACGCATGATCCATTAATATCATCTCTCCGACCTCCATTAGTTAAAACTACAAAACAAGCATTACTTCAGGAAGCAATAGAACTTTTAGCCCAAACAGATGTTGATGTAAATGTAGAAGAAGAGGAATCTCTAATGAACATTAATACATAATTAATATTTAAATGTATATTTTTCTGTTGATATTTTTAATAAAATTGTTATATTTAATAATGAATCGTCACTATAAGTTATACGTAATAATTCATTCAAGGGGGGGGGGGGGGGAATTAACCACCGAAAATTTGGCTATTTTTCGATTTTGTGTTATTCTACTTAATATGAATTGAATGTGTGCAAATTTTTACAATGAAAATCCAAACCGTTTGGAAGTAATTGCCATGTCCAGTTATTGTCCTTACGTCGTTCCACTGTGCGTCGATCCACGTGACAAGGGTTGAATGTACGGAAAGTAGAGACATTCTAGGTTATTTTAATCAATCGGTCGATCTGCAAAAATTTGCAAAACTATATTTTTTATTAATTGTTTTCGAGCGCGACGCTCTGTACCACCAGTCAGTGGATTCAAATAGTATTTTGGTATATGTTCCACGTCGATCCACGCGACAAGGGTTGAATCTACGGAAAGTGGAGACTTTCTAGTTTATTTTAATCAATCGATCGAGCTGCAAAAATTTGCAAAACTATATTTTTTTTATTGTTTTCGAGTGCGACGCTCTGTAGCACCACTCAGTGGATTCGAATAGTGTTTTACTATATGTTCCACGTCGATCCACGCGACAAGGGTGGAATCTACGGAAAGTGGAGACTTTCTAGTTTATTTTAATCAATCGGTCGATGTGCAAAAATTTGCAAAACTATATTTTTTTATTGTTTTCGAGCGCGACGCTCGACAGGAGAGATAGCACAGTTGTTATACTTTTTGACGGCATTGAGTTTATACGGGGTTCAAATTTTTAGAAAACAAACCTGATTCATATCATATTTGTAAACATAATTAACGACTTGTAACCTAGTAGTAAGTTTTTCTTAATTCTTATGTTTGGAATAATATATTTAAAGTGTTATACCCGTTAATGATAATAAGAATAATATCATTATTATTAGTGACAAAATAAAATGTGATACGAATCAGGTTTGTTTTCTAAAAATTTGAACCCCGTATAAACTCAATACCGCGAAAAAAATATAACAACTGTGCTATCTCTCCTGCTGAGCGTCTCGCTCGAAAACAATAAAAAAATATAGTTTTGCACATTTTTGCAGATCGACCGATTAATTAAAATAAACTAGAAAGCCTCCACTTTCCGTAGATTCAACCCTTGTCGCGTGGATCAACGTGGAACATATAGTAAAATACTATTTGAATCTACTGAGTGGTGCTACCGAGCGTCGCGCTCGAAATCAATTAAAAAATATAGTTTTGCAAATTTTTGCAGATCGATCCATTGATTAAAATAAACTAGAAAGTCTCCACTTTCCGTAGATTCAACCCTTGTCGCGTGAATAGACGTGGAACATACAGTAGAACACTGTTTGAATCCACTGACTGGTGCTACAGAGCGTCGCGCTCGAAAACAATTAAAAAAATATAGTTTTGCAAATTTTTGCATATCGAACGATTGATTAAAATAACCTAGAATGTTTCTACTTTCCGTACATTCAACCCTTGTCGCGTGGATCGACGTGGAACATGTAGTAAAACACTATTTTAATAGCGATGTAGAGAAAACTGATTTCAAAAACCAGGTTTTATAACTTAAAAACTCAGAAATTACAGGAATAGACATAATGTTATAACTGTTAATTATATTTAATGTACAATACCGTCGTTTTGTCCTTTTTTCTTTATTGAATTAGTCATATTTTTATTTTATTGATATTTTTAGTGAAATAATAAACTGTAATACGAATCAGGTATGTTTTCTAACAATTTGGACCCCATATGAACCCAAACCCGCGAAAAAATAATTTTGTCCAGCTAGCATGTAGTATACTCGAACCACTGTGCCGCGCCCCAAAACAATCCTGATTTTTTGCGTAATAATCTAATTATTTAAAATTTATAATTATCTTTTAAAGTCGTTAAGCGTTACCTGAGGAAATTAGACTCAACCGCTCGGTCTCTTTTAAAATTAACGCCCTCACGTAACAGAACCTTCCTCTTTCGAATGAGACCTCGCCCAGCCCAAAATCTGCTCATATAAAGATGAAAAATGAAAAATCCCAAACCCATGTTTCAGGTTAGATTATCGGTATTACAGCGCGGTGCATCGCCCGTGTCACGTGACGTGTCTACCCCCTTAATCCGACACAACGCATTCGACTTTCCAATTTCTCTTGAGTATTAGTACTGGTTTGCGTTCGATAAGGGTGAGGGGGGCGCGCCCGCTTGCGGGCACGTAAAGCATGGTACCGAACCAATGTGACTTTAGGAATACTCTAGTATTACTATACTATAGTATTGGGAATAAAAACTGATGCAGTTATAAGCATCGCGCGATGAGGTTAATATCGTACATTGTATCGTCGACTGTGAAACGAAGAAGATAGTGGTGTTAGTAACGTCTGTATAGGCAGATTTCAATGTATTATGCCGAAAGTTTTTTAATAATATCTCAGAAACTAACAAATACCCGCAGCTGAAATTTTATATTAGAAGTTCTCTCCCCCTCCCGTCTAACCCCTCAAAATTTCAGTTCATTCCGTTGGCTGAGTCATACCGTAGTATATCCGAGACAAAATATTTTTCTCCATTTATATCGGTTGTTGGAAAACTACCACACGCATCAGTGTGAACTATTTCTAAAACATCTTTGGCTCTCGTTCTATTATTTTCGAATGACGAATTATACATTTTATTTTCTATACACGTCTTACATTTCATAAAATCTGTTTCAAATTTATTTGGAATATCCTTTACCAATTGCTGTTTGCATAAGGTATTTACATATCTAAAATTTACATGGGCTAATATTCTATTCCACTTTTCTTTCTGACTCATGTTTTTTTTACTATCAGCAACATTTATCGAATGTTCTTTGTATTTTACCTTACTTTCCATTTTGTACGTTCTATTTTGTTTAAGTACTACTGCTATAACCTTAACATTTTCATCTATAATTTTGGATAGATTTCTTTTAGAAACAATCGCATTATTATGAGTTATCTTTCCGTAACTTATTAAGTTTTAATGCATATCTTTTGCATAAAACACGTTTTTCATTACTATCTCATTTGACTTCCGTTTCCGGTGCGACTGAGTGAGGAGTGCAAGTGGCTGAGTGACGAGAAGTGGAAGAGTGTAGAGTGTGAGAGTGGAGTGCAGAGGAAAAGAAGTAGGGAAGGTGAAAGGTGGAGTAGCAGGAAGGTAGAAGGGAGAAAAGGAGAGACATAGGAGAGAGGGGAGAAAGAGGAAAAGGGCGAGAAGAGTAGTTTTGAGGTTAGGAAGAAAGGCGGGATAAGAAGAGCAAAATAGGCGCGAGAAGGAAGAGGTAGCTGGCGACATCGGGTGGTGTAGAAAGGAAAGAAGGAGATAAGGAAGAGAGAGGAAAGGGAGAAAGAGAGCGGCGACAAAGTAGTAGAAGGAGTAATTAGACGAAAGGCATAAGGGGGAAAAGAGAGAGCAGAAAAGGAATAAGGAAGGATAGCAAGGAATGGGAAACGAAAGGAAAGAGGCGGAAGAGAGGGGAGAGGAGGTAAAGAAGAAAGGTAGGCCGGCGAGTGCAGAAAGATTTAAGCTAGAAAGAAGAAATAGCACGGGGGGAATAGATGAACTGCTGAGAAGAAAAAGAGAGAGGCAGGAGGAGGAGGTAGGGCTAGAGGAGGAAAAGGAAAAAGCGTTCAGAATAAGCAAGAAGGTAGCGAGATCGCCAACGGAAAAAGGAGGACATGATGGGGTCATAAATGAGACGCTGAGGCAGATGAGGGAAGAGATAGCAGAAGGTAGGGAAGAGGCGAAGGAAAGGGAAAAAAGGCAGAGAGAGTGGCTGAAAGGGGAGATAGAGGGGCTAAAAGAGGAGACGAAGAAGATGGGGGAAAAATGGGAGAAAGAAAAGGAGGAAATAAAAGAGGAGTTGAGAGGGCTAGAGAAGAGAATTGAAAAGATAGAGAGAGAAGGAGGGAAGGGAGGGCGGCAAATAGAGGAGAGGTTAGAGAAGCTGGAAATAAGAGAGGAGGAGGGTGGGGCAGTAGGTAGGAAAGGGCAGGGAGAGGAGATAGAAAAAAGATTTAGGGAGCTGGAATGGAAGGTGGAGGAGAAAGAAAGGGAGGAGAGAAGGAAGAATATAGTGATAAGGGGGGTGGAGGACAAAGAAAGGACAGTAAAAGAGGGAGTGGAGGAGTTATTTAAGATCATGGGGATACAAGAAGGAATCGAAACGGTAAGAAAGATAAGGGGGAGAGGAGAGATGGTGGTAGTGAAGCTAAGGGATAAGGATACGAAAAAAAGAGTGATGGAAGAGAAGAAGAAGCTAGCAGGGAGAAAAGAGAGAATTGAGGATGATTTGACATGGAGGGAAAGGAGGATGAAGAGAAGTATAGAAGTAATAGCGGAAGGGGAGAGAAGGAAGGGGAAAAGGGTATGGGTGAAATATGGTAATAGAGTGCTAATAGAGGGAGGCTGGTGGAGGTGGGACGAAAAAAACGAGGTGCTAAAGGATATAGAGGGGAGGGAATGGGGAAAGGGCGAAGAAAGGGCGGAGACGAAGGGGAGGCAGGGGGAAGGAGAAGGAGGGAGTCAGAAAAAGAGTGGATAGAAGAGAGTAAGAAAAATGAACAGCTAGCAAAGAGAGGAGAGACGGAAAGGAAAGGGTGGGAGGTAGTGTGATGGAATGTAGCGGGGCTCGCGAAAAAGGATGCAGAATTTTGGAAAAGGATAGGAAGGTGGGACATTATAATAATGATGGAGACGTGGGTGGAGGAGAAGGGGTGGAGAGCGGTAAGAGAAAAGCTGCCGAAGGGATTTGTATGGGATATGCAGGCGGCGAGGAGGGACAACATCAAGGGAAGAGCGAAAGGGGGAATGGCGGTAGGGGTACGGAAGGAGCTAATAGAGGGAGGCAATGGGAGGATAGCATTAGGAGAGGAAGGAATAGTGGAGGTGAAGGCGAAAATAGGGACAAAAAGGTGGAACTTTGTACGAGTATACGTGAACGGGGACTTGGGAAGGAAATTAGAAAGAATGGAGGAATGGGCGGAGAAGGGAGAAGAAGAGGGGGAAACGCTCATAGGAGGAGATTTTAACGCAAGGACGGGAATAAAGGGAGGAGGGGTAGTGGGAGAGGAGGAAGAGGGAGTGAGGATGTCAAAAGACGGAACGGAGAACGCGGAGGGGAGAAAATTAGTGGGGTGGCTAGAGGAGAGAGGGTGGGGGATATTGAATGGGACTATGAAAGGAGATGAGAGGGGGGAATTCACGTATACAGGGGCAAGGGGGGAGACAGTCATAGACTATGTAGTAGGGGAAGTAGGCATAGCGGAGAGGGTGGACAGCTTAGAGGTAGGAGAAGGAGTGGAATCAGACCATCATCCGCTAATAGTGAGGATAAGGGAGGAGAGACAGGAGAGAAAAGGGGGAGAGGAAAATAGGAGCGGGACGGAGAGGGGAGGATGGAATGAGAGGGGCAGGGAGAGATTTAGAGAAGAGGTGGCGGGGATAGGGGAGGAAAGAGGATTAGGACTAAAGGAGGAAATGCAGGAGGGATTGCAGAGGGTGAGACGGGGGTTGGAAGAGGGAGGGAAAGAAAGGGAGAGGAAAAGAATGGGATGGTGGGACGAGGAGTGTAGGATAGCAAAAGGGGAGGCAAGAAAGGTGTTGAGAAGATGGAGAAATGGGAGGGCGGGAGTTGAAGAGTACAGGGAGACAAAAAGAAATTATCAAAAAAAATGTGAAGAAAAGAAAAAGGAGGAAGCGGACAGGTTTATAAAGGAGGCGGAGGAAGTAAGGAATGAGAAGGAGGTGTGGGAGATAGTGAACAGGGGGAGGAAGAGGAGGAAGAGGATAAGTGAGAAGATAGAAATGAAGGAGTGGAAGGAGCACTTTATGACGGTGCTGGGCGGAGTAGAAAGGCAAGTAGTGAGGGGGCAGATAGGGAGGAGAAGAGAGGAGGAAAGGGACGAAGTAGCGTGGGAAGAGGCAGCGAGAGTATTTAGAAAGTTGAGGGACAAGAAGGCAATGGGGGGAGATCAAATACCGAATGAGGTATGGAAGTATGGGGGGCTGGAGGTGCAGGGGTGGGCGTGGGGGATCATAAATAAGGTGTGGAGAGGGGAGGGGTGGCCGGAGGAGTGGAAGGAGGGGGTAGTAGTACCGATCGTGAAAAAAGGAGAAGGAAAGGGGGTAGAAGAATACAGGGGGGTGACAGTGATGCCTACACTGTATAAGGTGTATGCGGCAGTGTTGGCGGAAAGATTAGTGGTGGAGATGGATGAGGGTGGAATGGTGCCGGATAACCAGACGGGGTTCAGGAGGGGTATGGGGACAATGGACAACGTGTATGTACTAAATTATATGGTCAACAGAATGATCGAGAAGACAGGTGGAAAGATGATCGCGTTGTTCATTCATCTAAAGGCCGCGTTCGATTCAGTGGATAGGGAGGTGTTATGGAGAACATTAGAGGAAAGAGGGGTAAGTAAAGATCTAAGGAGACGTATAGAGGAAATTTACGCAGAGACGAAAAGCAGGGTAAGAGTGGGAGGAGAGGAGAGTGAGAGCTTCTGGACAGCTAGAGGTGTAAGGCAGGGGTGTCCCTTGAGCTCACACCTTTTTAATATACTGGTGGCGGACCTAGAGGAAGATCTGAGAAAGGGGGGATGGGGTGGGGTAAGGATTGGAGGGGAAAAGGTAAGATCTCTTGCATACGCGGACGATGTGGTCCTGGTGGCGGAGGAAGAGGAAGAGTTGGGAGGGATGATAGGAAGGTTAGAGAAGTATCTGGACAGGAAGAAGTTAGTACTGAACGTGGAGAAAACGAAAATCTTGAGATTCGCGAAAGGAGGGGGAAGAAAGAAAAAGCTAAGTTGGAGCTAGAAAGGAAGGAAGATAGAAGAAGTGTCAAAGTTCGTGTATCTGGGGTATGAGATAGGAAGGAATGGAAGGCAAGAGGGACAGGTGGCGGCAAGGGCAAAAAAGGCAGCGGTGGCAATGAGGCAGGTGTGGGGAATAGGAAAAAGAAAATTCCCGAATGATGTAGCGAGGAGGCTATACCTGTTTGATGCCCTAGTATGGACGGTGGAGAGTTACGGAGTGGAGGTATGGGGATGGAAGGAATGGAAAGCAGTAGAAGCGATACAGGAAAGATATATAAGATGGGTATTAGGGGTAGAAAGGGTAACGCCGGGCTACATGGTAAGGAAAGAGGTGGATAGGGAAAAGCTGCAGATAAAAGCAGGAAGAAGAGCGTGGAATTTCGAGATGAGGCTGGAGGAAGGAGGAGGGAGTGGATTAGCGAGAAGGTGTTGGGAGGAAATAAAGAAAAGAGAAGGCAAAGAGGGAAAAGTGTCGCCATGGGAGGAGGAAAGGAGAGGGTTTTACAGAGAAGTGGGGATAGGCATAGAAGTGATGAAAAAGCTGAGGGAAATGGGGAGAGAGGGATATGGAGAAATAGAGAAAAGATACAGAGAAAAGAACGAAAAACAAGCATGGGAAAAGATAGGAGGGTCAAGATATAACAGGTGGTATAGGTGGATAAGGGGGGAGGGGGTACCAGGATATTTGAAAAAAGGATGGGGTGAAAGTAGATGGAGAAGGATTGCAAGGTACCGGTTGGGAAATGAAGTAAGGGAAGCAAGATATTGGGTAGATATGGAGAAAAGGGTATGCAGGGTGTGTGGGGGAGAGGAGGAAACATGGGAGCACGTTTGGGAAAGATGCAAAGAAAGGGGGGATAAAAGTAGCTGGCAGGAGAAAGTAAGAGAGGTGCTGGGAGAAGAGGGAGAGGGGGAAGGGTGGCTAAGAGCGCTGGAAGAAGAGAGGAGTAGGGTTCAGGGGGGATAGAGGGGAGGAGGAGGATAGAGAGAGAGAGAGAGAGAGAGAGAGAGAGAGAGAGAGAGAGAGAGAGAGAGATGTGCTTTATTTAGCCGTAGCTACTGCTCATTTCTATACATTTGCTTACAATATCATCCTCGTGCATAACGTATTGCCGAATATCAACATATACAATCAGGAACCAACATATAACATTACATAACTATATAAAGATATATAATATAAAAATATAAAAATATAAAAATATAAAAATATGAAATATAAAAATATAAAAATATAAAAATATAAAAATATAAAAATATAAAAGTATAAAGTATAAAGTATAACAGTATAAAAGTATAAAAGTATACAAGTATAAAAGTATACAAGTATACAAGTATAAAAGTATAAAAGTATAAAAGTATAAAAGTATAAAAGTATAAAAGTATAAGAGTATAATAGTATAAAAGTATAAGTATAATAAAAGTATAATACAATACATAATATACAAATATAATTAACATTATAAGTATAAAAACAATATGAATTATTACAGTAATAATACCAATGCATCATACATTCATACCATACAGTCTTGACCTCTAATTGCCTTCTCTGATATGTTTTTTGAGCTGCCTCTTGAAGTCTTCTACCCTCTCTTTACTCTTAATCTGTTCCGGTAGTTCATTAAACATTTTAAACCCTGCATATACTATTGATTTCTGCCCTGTAAACGTTCTTGTTCTTTTTATAACGATATTTTCTCTGCTTCTCGTCTTGTAGTTATGCCTGTCTTTTATTCTTTCGACTTCTCCCGTCAAATACTCTGGTACTAAACCATTTTTCATCTTGTATACTAATTTACATGTATTATACCTGATCCTTTGTCTTATGTTCATAAATTGCAGCGTGTCTAGCATATCTTTTACAGGTGTGTACTTGCTAACTCCCAGTATTATTCTCATACCTCTATTTTGAGTCTTTTGTAGCAATTCTTTCTTTCCTTGACTTAAGTTTATTAGTATCGTATTGCAATACTCATAGTGTGGCGCTATAATTGCTTTATATATCACTGTCCGGCAGTAATAGCTGATATGTTTCTTTATTCTATTTAGGAATCCTATTTTTTTGCCTACTTTCTTTGCAATGAACCACGCATGTTCATCGAACAATAAGTGTTTATCAATAACTACCCCTAGGTATTTTACTTGGTCTACTTCTTTTATCACTTCTCCACCTATCTTAATCACACATCGTTCTTTTATTCCTACCTTCCTTGGGTCATATATCGGCAAAAATACTGTCTTCTTAACATTCACTTTCAACGCATTTCTTCCTAACCATTCCTTCAGTTCATTTAGAATTTCATTCAGCTTTTTCTGTATGTATTCAATATTATCGCTGCATACATATATAATCATATCATCCGCAAATAGTCTATATTCACACTCATATCTATTCATTACTTGTTTTATATCATTTATATATGTAATAAATAGCAGTGGCCCCAGCTTACTACCTTGTGGTACACCATGTTTTACGATCAGCTCTTCTGAATTTATTTGATCCCATCTAACTTTTTGTCTTCTATTACTTAAGTAAGATCTAAACCATTCTAGCACTTTCCCTTTCAGGCCATATTTTTCCAACTTTTCTATCAACCTTTTTCTGTTAATGGTTTCGAAAGCTCTTTTAAAGTCGATGAACACAACTCCAATTACTTCATTCCTATCCATTCTTTCCCTCCAATTGATAATAGTGCTTTGCAGGGCTGTTTCGCATGAATGTCCTTCTCTAAAACCTGACTGTTCCTTTATCAATGTTTTATTCTGCCCAAAATGTTTTAAGATCTGCTCTTTTACCACTTGCTCGAGTATCTTTTCATATACCGGTAAGGTGTTTATTGGCCTATAGTTGATTGCTTCATTATTTCCATTAATTTTTGGTATTGGTGTCACTATAGCAGTCTTCCATTCTTCAGGCACGCTTCCTTCTCGTATGGATGCATTGAATGTATGCATTGGATGTATGGAAGCATATAATACTTTGATCCGCTCTCCACACCTTTTTAATTATCTCTACATTTATATCTTCTCCGGCTCCTTTCTTTTCTGGCACTTTCTCTATTATCGTTTCCAATTCTTTACAGGTTATATCTCGAAATTCTTTTATTTCTGTTTCATATTGTGACTCGTAGTTATCATCTTCCAGTCCACCTTCATACTCTATTTCTTCAACTATTTGTTCTATACTTTGTATAAAATATTCATTAAATTTCCTTGCTATTTCCTTCTGATCTGTATATGCTGCTTCTCCAAATATTATTTGTTTCTGTACTTTCATTTGTTTTTGATTCCCCATTAAGCTTTTTATAGTTTTCCACATACACATTGGATCATTTCTGTACCCATCTATCTTAACTTCATAATATTGTTTCTTGTTTTTTCTTATTGTCGCAACTACTTCATTCCTTTTCCTTCTGTAGTATTCCCACGCTTCGTTGTTTCCAGTTTCACGTGCTTTCTTATATGCTTCATCCCTATTTTTCGACGCTTTTCTGACATTATCGTCAATCCATGGTTTGTTTTCCCATTTCGCCCGTATAATTCTTTTAACTGCAGGTGCTTCTTGATCCAATGTTTTAACTATATTTTCAATTGTTTTATTCGCTAGAGTATTGATGTCTGTGTGCTCATTGCCCATCTTATTCATGCGATTTTTTAGTATTTCATTAAACCTCTCATTGTTGATATTCTTTACATCTCGTTTATAACGTATTGTTTTTCTCTTCCTTCGACTCATCGTATCACTATATATATCTACATTTATTTTCACTATACTATGATCTGTGATTCTTGGAGTATCAATTACTTCAGTCTTTATATAAAAATTTGAAAATACAAGGTCGATTGTCGTATTAGAGTTTTGCGCACATCTAGTTGGCGCTTGTACGTATTGTTTCATTCCTATTGCTTGTAATTCTCGCGTGAGTCTTCTGCTATAATGAGTTACTTTACTCATGTCAATATTAAAGTCGCCTACCACTATTAAATGCTCTCTATCTACTAATTCCTCACATTCCTGTACGATTGTTGTAATAAATTTGCCATCACTTGTATTTGGTGATCGATATACGTTAACTATACTACTTTCATATTTTCCTGTTATCCTAATTACATTCATCCATATGCACTCCTTGCCTTTATCATCATTAATTACTTTATTGTCTGTAATCCTATATCTTATACCTTTTTCTATATATGTTAATACCCCTCCGGTTCTATTGTTCTTTGTGTTCGTTCTGACAGTTTCATAATTTTCCATATCCAGCTCATTGTCGTACACTTCTTCCGTTATATGCGTTTCTGTAAGACATATTATTTTTGGTTTCTCATTACTAACCGTCCGTTCAATTTCTTCTTTGTGGTATAGAAAGCCCTGTATATTAAGTAATAAGATAAAATTTGATCTATTCCATCGCTCTATCTTCCTACTTCCCTTTTCTATTCTCTGTGTTAGTCATTCGTCACAATATATAGTATTTTTTCGTGCTCTTTTCACCATTCTCCTGTATGCTTCACACTGCTTGTCTGTTACTTCATGCTTTGTTGATATTCCGGTTAGTTCATGTTCTTCTAACATATTTATGCAATTACTGCAGTTTTTGTCCTCTGTCGTGCATGCTCTTTCTGTGTGTTCACCTGCACACTTCCGACATTTCATTTTATTTCTGCAGTCCTTCGCATAGTGGAAGAACCCCCAGCACTTATAACATCTTAGTATACTAACATAGTCATACACCCTACATCTGTTCCACCCCATCAAAATTATTTGCTTCTCCATTAGTTTTTTATAAGTACCCGGATCTACCTCTAGGATAATACTATCTTCTTTCCCTTGTATTTTTTTTAGGATTTTCATTTGCACATTTTTCGCGTTTGTTTCTAATCGATTTTGTTTGATAATTGTATTTACAAGCTCCTTATTATCTATACTCTTTAGTTCTTTATCAATTCCTACTATTTTAACAGTCGGAAAATTTTTTTTATTAATACTTATCTTGTAGTTTTGCCCTATCTGCTCCGTTAACTCTTTTCTCAGAATTTCTCTTTGCTCTATCTGCTCACAATCCAAAATCACTTTACCGGTTTGAGTACTTACTATCTTATTTATTCCCACTCCCAATTTCACTACATCAATTTTCTCTTTAATTTCTTCCATTGTTTTTTTACTATTTTGTTCACAGTTTGGTTCTACTATAATTCTTTCTAATTTAGAGATTTTTACCTTTTCTGCGTATGATCCTATGTTATTGTCCTTAGTATTCATATTCTTATCTGTGTTATGTTTTTCATCTCGCATGTCTTTTTTAATCACTATTTGTTGTACAGTGTTTTTTATATCATTAAGTTCTTCGATTATATTTTTCGTTTGCTGCTTAACTTCTTCCATAATTACATTTTTCATCTCTTTTACTATTTCATGAATTTGTTGATTCATGATTTCAGCTATAATTTCATGTTGTTTATTATTTCCTTCATTTAATTTATGTATAATATCATTTAGTTTGTCCTCTATTGTTACATTATCCTCCACTTCTGATCTCATTCTTTTTACGCTTCTGATTGTATCGTTCTCTTTGTATTTCTCACCAGTACTCTCTTTATTTAACGTTCTTTCTATTCTGCCATCACATTTGACCAATTGATTAAATGAATTGTACGTCTTATGTAGTTTGGCACAACTTTGATGAAATCCTTTTATACAAATCTGACATTCATAAATATCTTTTACAATTTCTTTTTTACATTGATAACATTTATAACTCATGATGTTACTGACCTCTCTGCATGACAGGACACCTTTATTATATTTCTATATTATAATGTACTCACTCTCTCTTGTATTTCCCTTCACTGCTCTGACTTTTAGGTTATGTTGTGCTTGTTGTCATATACCCAGATGTTGCTTCGTGTTAAATTCGTGGCTTTTATTCCAGCGTATTCCTTGTACTGATGTCCATTGATTTTGCACTATCTTTGTATAAACTTTGACACCTTTACCTTTTATTAACGTGCCTTCTTAGCCCGCGATGCCAATGATGTCGAGAGAGAGAGAGAGAGAGAGAGAGAGAGAGGGAGAGGGAGAGGGAGAGGGAGAGGGAGAGGGAGAGGGAGAGGGAGAGGGAGAGGGAGAGGGAGAGGGAGAGGGAGAGGGAGAGGGAGAGGGAGAGGGAGAGGGAGAGGGAGAGGGAGAGGGAGAGGGAGAGGGAGAGGGAGAGGGAGAGGGAGAGGGAGAGGGAGAGGGAGAGGGAGAGGGAGAGGGAGAGGGAGAGGGAGAGGGAGAGGGAGAGGGAGAGGGAGAGGGAGAGGGAGAGGGAGAGGGAGAGGGAGAGGGAGAGGGAGAGGGAGAGGGAGAGGGAGAGGGAGAGGGAGAGGGAGAGGGAGAGGGAGAGGGAGAGGGAGAGGGAGAGGGAGAGGGAGAGGGAGAGGGAGAGGGAGAGGGAGAGGGAGAGGGAGAGGGAGAGGGAGAGGGAGAGGGAGAGGGAGAGGGAGAGGGAGAGGGAGAGGGAGAGGGAGAGGGAGAGGGAGAGGGAGAGGGAGAGGGAGAGGGAGAGGGAGAGGGAGAGGGAGAGGGAGAGGGAGAGGGAGAGGGAGAGGGAGAGGGAGAGGGAGAGGGAGAGGGAGAGGGAGAGGGAGAGGGAGAGGGAGAGGGAGAGGGAGAGGGAGAGGGAGAGGGAGAGGGAGAGGGAGAGGGAGAGGGAGAGGGAGAGGGAGAGGGAGAGGGAGAGGGATTGGTAGAGGGAGAGGGAGATAGTCAATACTTTGGGGGGTGATTCTACAGGCATATATAAGTCGAAAATCAAGAGTGACGAAATTGCGGTAAATGCTTCGTTTATTAATTATCGATGGTTAAAGATTGACGTCTGGATCGCCTGAATCAGCCTGAATGACGGCAACTCGACGGACAGCGGGCCGCGCGAGGCAGGGCAGCCAAGGGGCATGCAGTGGCGGCGGATGCGTGACGGATTTGCCATGTAGAGCGCATAATTACTTACCTACCTCGCCGAAACTGTGACATACGATACTTGCGATAATTTATGAAAAGACGCAAACGTTGTTCGGCATTAAACCTGCCTACTCGTAAAAATCCACAAGGGAATATCAAAACCCGCCCAACGGGATTCTCAAGTAGAGAGGGTGAATGCCATTGCCTTTGAAAATATTGCCCTCAAAAATCACCCACACGGCCATCCAAAGCACCGCGATTGTCCCGTCCGCAATTGTTCACTTAATTACACACACGCACTACGATTAGTTTTCTCGCGAATGTCCATGTCTTCACGCACCGCGATTGTCCCGTCCGCGATTGTTCACTTAATTACACACATGCACCACGATTAGTTTCCTCGCGAATGTCCATGTCTTCACGCACCGCGATTGCAGTCTGTGCTCGCGTTGACTTCAGTAGTCAAACTGAGGAGACCTTGGCCAAATCCCTGCGCGAAGGACACCAATAACGTTACAAATAAACAACCTACATACAATGTATCGCTACACTTTCTCCGAGTCGCTCGGGCGATGATAGACAGCTTATGCGATAAATTAAATTCATTATTGTTCATGGAATCGATAGGTATGGCAGTGACACCAATGGATTCCCTATGTTTTTCCGATGAAAATCATACCAAATGTAATGTAAATCGAATTACTTTTAACGAAGCTACTTTTACACGAGGCCCGTGTGTGCCTGTGCTAGAGAATCACAGCTGTTTCGCACGGCCAGTCAATGCCCCCGACGAGACCGTTCCGCGCTGAGTTTCGTGGCCTCCGACCGCGACGCTCGAGATCAGAGGGCCATAGCGACGAATCTGAATTTATTCTGCATTTCTCATCAGATCTTTGCGGAAGTGACGTCGATCGATTCCTTATGGAAAAACATAGAGAATCCATTGGTGTCACTGCCATACCTATCGATTCCATGAAGAATAAAGGATTTAATTTATTATTATTATTATTATTATTATTTCAACTTTATTACTCTTTAACGAGAAGAACAGAGAGTGGTACATAAAGAGAAAGTAAGAGTGAGTAAAGGCGAGGCCGCAGTAAAAACTGTTAGTAAGCCTAACCCTGAAATAAGATACATTACTTAATGCTACGTATACTAATACTAAAACATACTTAAAACTAATTAAACAATTAAACAATTAAATATGAAAAGTAAATTTGACCCAGAGAACAAAACATGACGAATAAGCAGTAACGGCACAACATGGGCTATAGCAGAAGGGGGAGACATGACGCAGTAGACTACACTAAAAGTGCTGGAGGATGTGGAGCCTGGCTGCATCTTTAAAAGCAGGAAAAGAGTCAATCTGTCGGACAGTAGCAGGAAGGGAATTATAATAAAGCGCCGCGATATACGAGAAAGAGGATTCAAATTTGGAAGTACAGTGTGATGGAATAGAGAGAAGAGATTGGGATCGAGTTGAAGAAGAATTAGAGGAATGGTAGGAAAGATTTGTGCGAAGGATGTTGTATAGATATGACGGACGACCAGAGGAAAGTACTTTAAATACGAGACAGCATAATTGGAGTTTCCACCTTTGTGTCATACGTAACCAGGAGGATTTTGCAAAAAGCGGAGAGATGTGATCGAACTTGCGGACACAGTAGGAGAAACGCAGACAGGAGTTTTGGACACGCTGAATCATGGAAGTAAGACGAGAGGTAAGAAAAGGACTATATAAGACATCACAATAGTCAAACAATGATATTACCAAGGATTGTGAAATGAGAAGTTTTTGAGTAGTGGAGAGAATATGCCGACAGGGGTATAACAGACGCAGACGATTAAAGGCTTGGCGACATATAGTAAAGACATGGTTTTCAAAGGTAAGAGTAGAATCGAGTGTGACTCCCAAATTCCGGATGGAGGTGACAGGATGCAGCTGAACGGAGTCAAGTGTGACAGTAATAGGAGGTAGGGTACGGAGGAGGAAATTTATCGCATAAGCTGTGTATAATCGCTTGAGCCATTCGGCGAAGGGGTAGCGATACATTTTATGTAGGTTGTTTATTCGTAACGTTGTTCGTGTCCTTCGCGCAGGGATTTGGCTAAGGTCTCCTCAGTTTGACGACTGTCGTCAACGCGAGCACAGACTGCAATCGCGGTGCGTGAAGACATGGACATTCGCGAGAAAACTAATCGTGGTGCGTGTGTGTAATTCAGTGAACAATCGCGGTGCGTGAAGACATGTACACTCGCAAGAAAATTAATCGTGGTGCGAGTGTGTAATTAAGTGAACAATCGCGGACGGGACAATCGCGGTGCGTGAAGACATGTACACTCGCGAGAAAATTAATCGTGGTGCGTGTGTGTAATTAAGTGAACAATCGCGGACGGAACAATCGCAGTGCGCGAAGCCATGTACACTCGCGAGAAAATTAATCGTGGTGCGTGTGTGTAATTAAGTGAACAATCGCGGACAGGACAATCGCGGTGCTTTGGATGGCCGTGTGGGTGATTTTTGACGGCAATATTTTCAAACGCAATGGCATTCACCCTCTCTACTTGAGAATCCCGTTGGGCGGGTTTTGATATGCCCTTGTGGATTTTTACGAGTAGGCAGGTTTAATGCCGAACAACGTTTGCGTCTTTTCATAAATTATCGCAAGTATCGTATGTCACAGTTTCGGCGAGGTAGGTAAGTAAGTATGCGCTCTACATGGCAAATCCGTCACGCATCCGCCGCCACTGCACGCCCCTTGGCTGGCCTGCCTCGCGTGGCCCGCTGTCCGTCGAGTTGCCCTCATTCAGGCTGATTCAGGCGATCCACACGTCAATCTTTAACCATCGATAATTAATAAACGAAGCATTTACCGCAATTTCGTCACTCTTGATTTTCGACTTATATATGCCTGTAGAATCACCCCCCCCCCCCCCCCAAAGTATTGACTATAGGTAGGGTAACACCCTGTATATATATATACCATCTACAGTAACGTACATCCAAGAAGGTTCCGTAGCCACAGCGATAGCGCGTCAGATTCGTGGAATTTGCGTTTAAATCCGCAGAAATGCGAAACCGTATTATTCAAAAAACCGGTTAATAGCCTGACGTCTAAGATTGAGGCGGACAGCACAGGGTTCCAGATATCAGCTACAGTCCCTAGTACGGCAAATAAGGTGCTGATTCCTCACATGAAGGTAGTTAGATACCTCGGTGTTCAATTAGATTACCTTTTGCGTGGGAATCGACACTTTGATGCGCAACTAGAAAAAGCTAACAGGGCCTTCCTAGCCAATAGTCGGTTGTTTTATAATAAAAACCTGTCAAAAAAGGCTAAACTGATACTTTACATGCTGCTAGTCCGGCCCATAATCACATATGCGGCTCCGGTGTTATGGAATTACAATCACACTACCATGTAGCGGGCCAGGGCCCTTGAGCGGAAATGCCTAAGAGCCTGTCTTCGCCTATATCGCACACCGGAATCGGATTGACAGCATTATGTGAAGTATCAGACAGTTTATAACACGACCGATGTTACTAGAATAGACTCTTTTATGATTGCCCTCATTAGGAATTATTTTAGTAATTTGCCAGACATCGATAACCCCGTAATCCAGTCACTGGCCTTCCAGGATATACCGACCACTATTAAGCAACCACTATTAACCCCGCAAGCCTTCACATTTTGTGATAGCATAGATCTAATCCAGAATGCGGAAAACATCCCTTTAATTTATCATTGGCGCCGTAACAAGGCGGATAAACGTATAGCGTTTACACCTGAGGATTTCATATTCAATAGTGGATTCTGAAAAAGATGGCGACTGAATAGGACGACTTTCTTGGTAAAGAGTAAATAGAATACGTTTTTAAAGTGATTAAATCGAGAAATTAAGGGAAGCGGACAGCGGAGAGTGAGAGGAGAAGGAAAATTAGGGGAGAAGAGAAGCAGCAGTGGAAGGGAAAGGCAGGAAAGGGGTGAAATAGGTCAAAAGGTAAAAGTTAACCTAAAACGACCTGGAAACACAAGATCGCCCTAGGGGCGTGGGAGAGGGAATATGTAAGACAAAGAAGGAAGAGGAGATGGAAAAAGGAAAAAGAGAACATACAGTAGAAACAAAGGAAGAGAAATCGAGGAAGAGGAAAAATGAAGAGGGGTGTAAAGGCAGCGAAAAGAAGAATTTAGATGCAGAGAGTTATAAGGGAAACAACAGGTGGGAGGTTCTGAATTCCTTAGACGAAGAAACAGAAAGAGAAATGGATATGGATGTGCAAGTCACTAAAGTAGAAAGTAGGGAAATGGAAAAGAGAGATGTTATAAGCAAGGGAGAGAATAATACAAAGAAAGGAGAAGAGAAACTAGTTGATCAAAGGAAACGGCCAACAATACGCCGAGTAGAGTTAATAGATAGCAAAGTAAACGAATGGGAAGAAGTAAACAAAGGTCTCAAAATAACAAATAGGAAAAGGTACGAAGAAAAACAAGAGTGTAAAGAAGGAGAGGAGAAAGCTAAATATCAAGGAGAGAGAGAACAAAGGGTAGGAACGATAAATGAAAAATGTGTGCAAAATAAAATATACATTTACGACAACGAGACACAAACCAACAGAGAAACAGAGATAACTGGTGAGCTGTATGAAAAAGAATTAGAAAGCGGAGAATACACAATCGCAGTAACACTCAATAAGGAGGAAGTAACCACTAAGAAGAAAAATAACCTCATAAAAATCTATAGATTTGTAGTGGAAACAGGAGTGAAAATAGAAGGGATTAGGATGGTGGGACATGGAAGAGCGGAGGTGACAGCGAGGAGCCGAGAGGGGGCAAATGAAATGATAATGAAAGGTCAAGGTCAAGGAATACCGTGCAAGGCGGAGATCCCGAGAAGGAAGAGGGTCAGAAAGGGGGTGATTCACGAGTGGAATGGAAAACTAGAAGACATAAGAAAGCAGTTAAAAAAAGAACAGGGGACATTCTCATTAGAGAGGTTAAGAAAGAAGAAGGTACAGGAAGGAAAAGTCACGTGGGAAGAAGGTAAGGCTATATTAATAACTATGCAGGGAGACTCTTTACCAACTAAATTGTTGATTGGTTATGGCCATGTATGGCTTAGAATAGACCCATTCGTAGAATCGGCAAAACAATGCTACAAGTGTCTGAGATACGGACACATACAAACGATGTGTAGAGCGAATGATAAAAGATGTTTCATATGCACAGAAAAACAGCACGGAATCTGCACAGAGAGCCCCAGGTGTTTGAAATGTAAGGGAAAGCATATTAGCACATCCAGAGAGTGTCCGACATACCAGAAAGAAGCAGCCATTAAAAAAATAATGGCGTTTAAAAATGTGTCCTATTACACAGCACAGGAGACGTTGAGAAGAACAGAACCGGGAAAGTACAACCCAGACAAGGAGGAAGAACAACAAGAAGAAGGGATGCGAGGAAGAAATTTTCCAGCACTGCAAAAAAACATAAGATAGAGTACTGGGAAAGTCTGGAATACCCAGCGGAGAGAGAAATAGGAAAGTACAGGGAAGCAATGAATAGAGGGAAACAATTAAAGCAAACACCAGGAGAGGAGAAAAGAAGGGAAGAAGAAACCAGGAAATTTAAAACACAAATAGAGGAAGAAGGTACGATGGTACGGATAAAAGAGGGAGCACAAGATCACGAGAGACAAGATAAAAGCTGGAGGGGACAGACACAAACAGACATAAATTCAAGTAAGAAAACAGGATACTTCGCATCAAGAACACAGGAACGAACATACGGAACAGAAAAGATTACGAGAGAAACAGAAAAACAAAAAACAAACTATAGAGACACAGAAAAGCAGAAGATTGATTCCAGAAAAGAAAGGAGAGGGGGTATAGAACAAATAAAACATTTTAAAGCAACAACAGAAAAGGAACTAATAGAAGAATTAATAAACCTCCTAAAGGAGAAGAATCTGGAAGATATAATGGAGAAGGAACTGATAAAAAGGAGGACAACGGAAATACACAGGACAGATCGAAAGGAAGTCGGGAGTGAAAGGCAATACCAGACATACAATATGAACACAACAGTAAACATAAAAGAAAAGTTAAAGAGGAAGAGTGAAGTAAACAAATGGAAGCAAGAAATTAAGGATCAAGAGGAGAGGAAAAAGGGAGAAAAAGTAAAAAATGACACGGAAGTAAGAGAAAAGGAAATAGAGAATGACAAAAGAAAAGGAAGGATTAACCAGATGGCAGGTAAGGAAGGACAAAATAAAGAAGTGGAGGAAAAAAAAAGAAACAGCTGGATATAAGGATAGAAAAGTCAGAGTCGGGAGAGAAGAAAACAAAGATCGGGGAAATGAGAGGGGAGAGGAAGAAAGGAAGAAGAAGGAGTTAGTAACAATGGACTAGAGACAAACAAGGAAGATGGAGAAATGGCGGAAGAATCAGGATGGTTAACGGCATCACAAGGAGAAGAGGACTTCGAAGTAGAATATTTAGAAGAAGTAGAAGATCAAGCACAAGGTATAGAACAAGAACAAGAATAGAACAAGTACCTATACTACAACAATAAAGTATAAACAATACAAGAAAAACGAATAAAGAAGACGACAACGAAGAGGAACAACTCTGAGAAATAGAGATAGTTAGAAAGTAAGGATTTCTTTTATTTTTGCTACAAATAGATATTAATAAAAAAAATATATATATATAAACAGTGATGGAAGATAGTTTTGAAACAAGTAAAATAGCGATATGGAATGCCAGAAGCATTAAGGGGAAAATGATAGAACTAAGGGAAAAAATCACTGAGTATGGTATAGTGGGGATAACGGAGACATGGTTGTCGACTGGAGACAACGTTAACATTAACGGATACAATATATACAGAAAAGACAGAAGTAACAATAAAAGAGGTGGGGGAATAGCAATAGCAAGCAAAAACAACATAAGTATCAAAATCAGAGACGACGTAAAGTGGGTGGAAGATAAAACAGAAATACTAGCGATTACGATTAACATGGAGAACAGAGAAATGAATATTATAGTTGCATACAGGAACCCAAATCATACTTTAAAAAAAGAAGAATGGAGGGGACTGTTCCTAAATAGAAGAAACAACGTAGAGACCGTAATAATGGGAGATTTCAATGCAAAAAACAGAATGTGGAATTGCTTAACAAATGACAGAGATGGTATTATAATGGAAGATACAATGGAAGAACAGGACATGTTTGTAATAAATGATAACACCACATCAAGAGTTGGATCAGGAATATACAACCCATCGAACATCGACCTTATAATATCTACGTTTAACATTTTCCAGAATTCCGAAGTTGTAGAAGAAGGGGAGACACTTGGGTCAGATCACCAGATGATAGGTCTACACATCAACAAAGGCATTCCAAGAAGGAACAAAAGACTGTTTACAACAAGAAAATTCGCGAAGGACAAAATAGACTGGAGGCTGTTTAAAATGAACCAACTAAGGGAAAAAGACCAAATGATAGAAGCAGTCAAGGAATGCAGTACGACAGAAGAAAAATGTGAAAAATTTACAGAATACATCGAAGAAGCGGTGAAAAAAGCATGTAAAGAAAGACTGGAAGAAGATGAGAGAAGAAAAAGAAAGAAAGGAAGAAAGGAAAATATTAATATGAATCCACGGGTCCCTGATTCAAGAAAATACCCCTGGTGGGACGAAGAATGCAAAAATAAAAAGAAAGAAAGGAGAAAGGCAATTATTAAATTTATCAAAAGACCAAATGAGGATAATTGGAAGATATACAAAGAAAGAGAAAAAGAGGTAAAAGAGACGATAAATGAGAAAAGAAACAAAGCATGGGAGGAGATGGCTACTTCAATTAACCACCATACACATGGCACTGAAATATGGAGAAAAATCCGGAAGCTGCAAAAAGGCTTTGATAAAAATAGCACAAACAAAAATATAACAATAGAAGAAAGAGAAAAACTAGAGTAAAATGAAATCAGGAAAATGCTCCAAGGAAACCGCAGAGGATATGCAAACATAAGTACATGTGAACGAGGTCGAGATGAAATAAGAGAAGACAAGTGGAACAGAAACATCACAATGAGAGAAGTGGAGAACGCCATAGAAAGCTCCAATGGTAAATCAGCACCAGAGGAAGACGGTTTGGACTACAACATCTTTAAAAATTTAATACCAGAATACGTAGAAATGATGAGGGAACTATATGAAGAGATATGGAGAGAACAAAATATCCCCAAGAAATGGAAGAGCGCTGTAGTAATCTTCCTGGATAAACCAAACAAAAAAGCAGTAAGACCCATTTCCCTTACAGTATGTATGGGGAAAATATTAGAAAGAATCATAAACAATAGACTAACGAATTGGGCTGAAAATAATAGTATCATGGACAGTAAACAAAATGGTTTTAGAAAAGGAAAATCAACAATAGACAACCTTACAATCCTAACCAGCGACGTAAGAAGGGGCTTCGAGAATATGAGGGACACACTTACAGCATGCATAGACGTAAAATCAGCATACGATAACGTGGACCACGAATTACTTATCCGAAAACTGATGCAGAAGAACTGTCCATTAAGAATTGTCAAATTTATAGAGACCTGGATCACTAATAGAGAAATTAAATACATGAAAAGTTACTCAAACCCAGTAAGTGGGATACAAGTGAAAGGACTTCCACAAGGAGCGATATTGAGCCCCATCCTCTATAACATATATACGGCGGACATCACAAGAAATGTAGACTGGCAACATGTAAATATTTTACAATACGCGGATGATATCTTGATATACACCACAAGTAATGCAAAAGACAGGAACACAAGAATATTAGAAAAAACAATAGAAATAATAGTTGATAACCTAAACAATATCAAGCTAGATATTGCCGAAGAAAAAACTAATTTAATTAACTTCACCAGAAGAAACAGATCATCCAGAAGGGAAAAAAATAAAATCAAGGTGAAGGAACAAGAAATAGAAGAGGAGGAAAATATAAAATTTCTAGGAATTACATTAGACAGAAGGTTGAACTTTGAAGCACACACAGAAATAATGACACTGAAAGCAAAAAGAAGACTGAATATGCTAAGGTATATAAGCCATGTCAAAAAAGGAGCTGATCCGGAGACTATGGTAATACTATACAAATCAATGGTGAGATCTGTAACTGAATATGGAATGCCCATTTACTTTAAAAATGCAAGCAGAAACAGCAAAATAGAAGACACGGTAAAAAAAATACAAAACGCCGGGATTAGAACGGCTATGGGTTACAGAATGTCTACCCCGATTAATGTGATGATGGTGGAAGCGGGAGTAATGGATACAAACAACAGAAATAATCTGATAACCCGAAGATACATAGCCAATCAGAGATACAGAAAAGAGAGTGAACCAATAGAAGCAATCAAACGACTGGAAGAGACCTTATACGACAGAGATATAGACATACAAATCAACATACTACAAGCCTGGAAGGAAACAACATACCTGGAGGAAATAATGGAGAAGGAAGATACTATGAACGAACAAGGAGAGGACGAAATGGTGAATGAAGAAGATATGGAGAATATAGAAGAAATAGAAGAACTCATTGAGTGGGAACTGGGTAGTCGGATGAGGGATATAGCAGGGTATAATGGCAACGTACTAGTTCAGGATATCAAAGAAAAAATGGGGATCAATATGACAACAGGGATAGAGATATACACAGATGGTTCCAAGATGAATATGGAAGCAAATGGAGTGGGAATTATAATAAAGAATTCAAATAACAATAATATAACATGGAACGAGAGAGGATTTGGGATCACAAAAAACGCCACGATATATACAACAGAAGCAGTAGCCATTGAAAAGGCTATTAGGATAGCAAACGAGGAATGGATGGGAGAAGATGTACTAATCCTAACGGACTCAATGAGTGTAATCACGGGAATTATTAACCATGAGGGAAACAGAAACAGGAAAAACAAAACAATAGAATTGGAAGAATAAAAGAACAACTGCTAACAAGAGAGAAACAACGCAAGAAAGAAACAAACAACGAAAGACCGCATATAGGAAAAATGAGAATAGCATGGATACCAGCACATAAGGGCATAGGGGGAAATGAAAGAGCAGATAAAAAGGCGAAGGAACAAACAAATAGCACGGCAGAACTCCAATGGAAAATACCGATGGAAGATATTAGAACATCAATAGAAGAAGAAACATGGACAAAATCAACCAAAGATATGGAAGAGGAAGGGAAAACCAAAGGGGTAAAATATTTTAATTTAAGTGTAAATAACATTGGAAAAAGAAAACCATGGTTCTGGAAGGTAGCCAGAATAGAAAGAAGAACTACAACTATGTTAAATAGATTGAGGTCAAACCACTATAACCTGGCGGAATCATTACATAGAAAAGGAATGATAAACTCGCCAGAGTGTGAATGTGGAGAGGGAGTGGAAGATCTCAACCATGTACTATGGGTATGTAACAAATACGACAAAATTAGGAGGGATATGAGACCCATAATGGAAAAGAAGAATATTAGAGAGGGAGAAGAGATTGTGAATAGAATAAATGAAAAGGAACCTAGCATTGGCAGACTGATAGTTAGCTTTCTAAATAGAATTAAAAAAGAGATATAAACTCTAATAAAATGCAACACAATACAACACTAGCTAAACACATATCTAAGAAACGGTATGAGAGGAGGAAAGAGAGGGGAGAAAGGGGAAAACAAGAGGAAGATGCAAAGAATGAGGGACAGATACAAGGGACATAACGAAGTGATAAGACAATATAGTAGAGTATAGTACAGTGCAATACAGTATAGTATAGGGAGGAAATTAAAAGAGGTACAAAAGAGAAAAGAAAGACTGATTAAAACAAACTCAACGCAATATATTATACTTAAAAAAAAAATGTGATGTTTAAAATAAGTTTAAAATAAGTAATAATGTAAGTAGAATGCAACGCTGATGGGTTTATTGTTCGTTGGGCTGTATAAGTATATCACTTGAAATGCCATCGAGTAGGGAATGTAACCTGAAAGAAAATAAATACCTTACCTTACCTATATTCAATAGTGACAGATTCCTGTACTCTTCGGCTATCCCTAAAAAAGACCAGTATGATTTCCATCGGTTGAACTTTAATAAGTACTGGTGGCTTAATGCGAACTCCGTCCACATGGAAGACCTGGCTGCCCGCCGTCAATATCTCCTAGACAGAAGAAATAGACACTAAAGGACTGAATAGTATATAATGCAATACCTGCGAGATGTAAATGGCTAATTGTCCTGCCCCGCACCTCTTTGTACATACTTATTTTTAAGGTAATTTATAAGTTTAGCACAAGTTGTTTATATTTTTTACTTTAGGCATAAGAGCGTATAGGGGGTTTTTATTACCTTCTCTGGCAGTAGGTTCTTGTTTTTCCCCTCTGATACATGCATACACATGCGGATATATGGCGAGTAGATCTTATTTTATTATTCCAAATATGTTTTTTTTTCACCAAAGAGGCTTCGACCGTGATCCTCCTAGCTAAGAGATTCCATGACATGGAACAATTAGTTTCAATCCTTATTTAATACTAAGACTCGGTGGCAATTTTTTTTCTAATGTTTGTTTAAGCCTATCATATATGTAGAATGTACAAAAACCTGATAATAAACATCTGTATAAAAAAAAAAGTAGCGCGTCAGATTGTCATGCGGGCGGTCCGGGGTTCAAGTCTCGCCCTGCAACCCAAAACTTTTTGTTATATTTTTTTTAACAGTTTTTCCCGTAGAAGTATATTTTGTGAATATTACGTATTATATAAAATTAAATTATTAAATTTCAGAAACGTTGCGAGACAAATGCTGTAAAATCTCCGAAACGTTGCAAGACAATTGCAATAAAATCTTCGAAACGTTGCGGGAAATTTGCCTATAACATCTCAGAAACACTGCAGGAATATTTCATGCAATGTTGCACAGGGGCTGACATAGGAACATTTCTGCAACATCTCAGAAATATTACCTGCAACGTAACTGTAACGAAACTGCAACCTTTCTACAACCTTTCAGCAACGTAAATTTGCTGTATGGGTAGTAGGGTGGACCTTATTTTTCGACCATCAGATTTTTTTGGTCCCGTACGCCAGAAATGTGACACTTGGTGGGAAAATGATCTAAAAAAATTTCAGCCCGATTGGACCACGGGAAAAGGACGCGCAACGAATTTGAAAATTTTGAACTTTTGAAATCTTGAGATAAATATACATTATTATATATCGTTGAATTTGTATTTTTTTTCTGTTTAAGAATATATACACAGCATATATGATTGTTAACAAGAAAAACGTCCGTGACCTTGAAAACTCGAAAGAGTGACCTTGAAAAAAAAAATTTTTTCCTTCCATTATATTCGCCTCTTTATATGCTACAACTTTTGTCTGAAGAGTTTCTTCGTATATCCATAAACGATGGAGATATTAAACATTTTCATTTAAAGGCCCATACAGCTTGTAGAAAAAAGGTATACAATGGTATATACAGGTTCATTTTAAATTTCATGTGAAATAGTTGCATTTTTGACAATAGTACAGTTTTTTAAATATTTAATTCGTACATGTATGGAATTGCGAGTTTTGAAAGCCTTCGAAATGCAGCTACAGCTGACTCAGGTAACCAGTTTGCACCCCTCAGAAACTGTTTGAATTCTATCTGCGCAGGAAGGGGTGGGACAGAAGGTCCGAAAACTCATAGTTTGACCATTATGTTCTGAGCGTTCAGTGAGGTAACAGTGAAATATCGCAGTGAAAGTGAAAGTGAAATGGAAGGTACAAGGAAAAAATTATATTTACTCGATCATGACGAAAGTCAAATTATCGGTGCAAAATTGCCATCCAACGGGCAAGTCTTAAGAGTCCTATTTCACAATCTACGTAATGTGAAATTAAATCTTAAGTCTAGTGCTTCTTTAGTTATTAGGGAAGTTCAAATATTTTGGGACAAAGCACGAATTCCAACAAAAAGACCACAACATTGCATTGACAAGCTAGATGCATTGTATCAGGAATGGGTGACTTTGCATAAAAGTTGCAAACGTAGTACTGAAACCCACAAAAATCGGGAGGAGTTTGTAGACAAGGTAGATGACCGTTTTGATATTGCACCCGCCGATGTGTTGGAGACTATTAAAATAGAGGAAGACAAACTTTTTCTATTAAGTCAACGAAAAAAAGGACGTCCTGGTTCCATGATTGGAATCGATAATAGATTGTACCGGAAAGAACAGAAAAAAGCGTTTCGGAAGAAGCAAGAAGAATCGAGACAGGCGCAGTGTGAAGTAGAAGCTATGCAAGGTAAGTATTCTTTATGCAATTCATTTTTAAAAGTCAAAATATTGATCGTTATCTTAGATATATAATACAGGGTGTCCCAAAAATGTTGCGTTTCCTTAAAGGGGGTGATTCTAGGGGTGATTTCAAACAACTTTTTCCTTTGCGAAAATGCTCTCCGATGTTTCGTTAACGAGATATTAATAAAAAGCACCGACCAATCACAGCGCGAGTCTGACGGCCGAGTTCCCGCGGTAGCGTGGCTACGAGCCGCGCTGCGACTGCGACGAGCAAGCAACTCGGCATGCATCGAAGAAACTTGCGTAGAATGGCAAATGAAAAAGACGTAACAAATAAAATCGAACATGTTGTCATGGTTTGTTCGTCATTTAAAGTGAATAATGAATAAAGGATAAATGGATGAAAATCACGTGTAACGTAAAAAGACGAATACGCAGTTTTTTTTTTGGAAGATTCGAAAATAATAATTATTTGAAGTGGGAGGATAAGGAATACGTAAATTTCCTTGTGTTAATAACGTAGCCACGAAAAGGTAATGTAACAGGAAATTAACGAAAGGTGATAGGCGTTAGTAACTAAAACTCACCCTTGTTGGAAATTCACCTGCAGCTTGAAAATCTGTGTCACAAGGTCACCGAACCGATCCTGGTCATCGATGGACGTGCTCCGTGCACAGCTGGTCCCAGGTATCCATACATTCCCACTACCCAAAGTTAAGGGTCGCAATGTCAGGTGCGTCCAGGTCAACGTACCGAATATTCACTTCACTGCACGGCTACTAACACTGATCACTTTATTTATCCTGAAGTATTCTTGGGCCGTGTACATTTCTGCGACGCGATTGCTAGCTGACTGACAGGATTTTTTCCAAGCAACTTCCGCTACCCCCAAGTAACTTCTCTGGTTCCATTATGAGTTAACTCCCACCAGGGCAAGAGGCTTTAGGTAAAAAGAAGCCAACACATTTTCGGAACACGTGTTTTGCAGAAGTGCAACGAACACTTTCACAAAAGCCCGCGTTCCGTCCTTCTACTGCCAATGTACCCATTGCTTCGAGATAGAAAACAGACACCACGTGTATCGGTTCGAAAGGGTCCGAAGAGAAGAGACAGTCTTCGAGTTACTATAAAGAAGAAAATGCATACCATTCCTGTTTCCCCTTTCCGACACCCTGAGTTCACGACTGCTACGAGGCGGAACCAATTAAGTCATAAATTATCCGAAACTGTAGGAAACCGTTCTCTACCGCCGACTCGCCGGACAATAAACCGCGACTCTGGCGAAATGCTCTGGCTGATCAGCCTGATTAATTTTGAAGAACTAGAAATTACAAAGAGGTAGTCCGCTGACTGCGCGTAGTCCCGCCTGCTTCGTCCTACCTTCAAATTAAAAACGGATCCCTTATCTCTCGAGTATAAACACGCGCTCGAATTTCAAAACAAAAGCACGCGTCGACGTATTCCGTGCTAGAGATGGTGGGCCTTGAGGTCCGATTGGTCCCAAACTAACCAATCTGCCCTGCAGCCCTCCCAAACGGCCACTGTCCTGAAGAGGCCCTCTTCACATCAGTATCTCCTCCCCAAGGTTCACCATCGCTTGCACGGAATACGTCGCTTGCTTATCTCAAGTGTCTAAGCACGCGCTCGAATTTCAAAACAAAAGCACGCGTCGACGTATTCCGTGCGAGCGATGGTGGACCTTGGGGAGGAGATACTGCTGTGAAGAGGGCCTCTTCAGGACAGTGGCCGTTTGGGAGGGCTGCAGGGCAGATTGGTTAGTTTGGGACCAATCGGACCTCAAGGCCCACCATCTCTAGCACGGAATACGTCGACGCGTGCTTTTGTTTTGAAATTCGAGCGCGTGTTTATACTCGAGAGATAAGGGATCCGTTTTTAATTTGAAGGTAGGACGAAGCAGGCGGGACTACGCGCAGTCAGCGGACTACCTCTTTGTAATTTCTAGTTCTTCAAAATTAATCAGGCTGATCAGCCAGAGCATTTCGCCAGGGTCGCGGTTTATTGTCCGGCGAGTCGGCGGTAGAGAACGGTTTCCTACAGTTTCGGATAATTTATGACTTAATTGGTTCCGCCTCGTAGCAGTCGTGAACTCAGGGTGTCGGAAAGGGGAAACAGGAATGGTATGCATTTTCTTCTTTATAGTAACTCGAAGACTGTCTCTTCTCTTCGGACCCTTTCGAACCGATACACGTGGTGTCTGTTTTCTATCTCGAAGCAATGGGTACATTGGCAGTAGAAGGACGGAACGCGGGCTTTTGTGAAAGTGTTCGTTGCACTTCTGCAAAACACGTGTTCCGAAAATGTGTTGGCTTCTTTTTACCTAAAGCCTCTTGCTCTGGTGGGAGTTAACTCATAATGGAACCAGAGAAGCTACTTGGGGGTAGCGGAAGTTGCTTGGAAAAAATCCTGTCAGTCAGCTAGCAGTCGCGTCGCAGAAATGTACACGGCCCAAGAATACTTCAGGATAAATAAAGTGATCAGTGTTAGTAGCCGTGCAGTGAAGTGAATATTCGGTACGTTGACCTGGACGCACCTGACATTGCGACCCTTAACTTTGGGTAGTGGGAATGTATGGATACCTGGGACCAGCTGTGCACGGAGCACGTCCATCGATGACCAGGATCGGTTCGGTGACCTTGTGACACAGATTTTCAAGCTGCAGGTGAATTTCCAACAAGGGTGAGTTTTAGTTACTAACGCCTATCACCTTTCGTTAATTTCCTGTTACATTACCTTTTCGTGGCTACGTTATTAACACAAGGAAATTTACGTATTCCTTATCCTCCCACTTCAAATAATTATTATTTTCGAATCTTCCAAAAAAAAAACTGCGTATTCGTCTTTTTACGTTACACGTGATTTTCATCCATTTATCCTTTATTCATTATTCACTTTAAATGACGAACAAACCATGACAACATGTTCGATTTTATTTGTTACGTCTTCTTCATTTGCCATTCTACGCAAGTTTCTTCGATGCATGCCGAGTTGCTTGCTCGTCGCAGTCGCAGCGCGGCTCGTAGCCACGCTACCGCGGGAACTCGGCCGTCAGACTCGCGCTGTGATTGGTCGGTGCTTTTTATTAATATCTCGTTAACGAAACATCGGAGAGCATTTTCGCAAAGGAAAAAGTTGTTTGAAATCACCCCTAGAATCACCCCCTTTAAGGAAACGCAACATTTTTGGGACACCCTGTATAAGATATATTGGTCTTTATTGACACTTGTATATCGTTTAATTCAAGACGGAACAATAGACATAGTAGCATCGTCCAACGAAGAAGATAGTCACCTATCAAGTGAGGGTGAAAATATTGAGTTTGTTATTCCCGTGGATGAAGCTGGTCCAAGCAACCCTAAAAAAAGACGTGCTCAAATTGATATAATTACGCCAAAACTTATTGCAACCCTTGACAAATGCAAAGTAAGCGATCGTGATGCTGTTCGTATAATAACAGCAACAGCTCAAGCTCTTGGTCATGACCTAGACGACTTAATTATTAATCGAACGTCTATACGGCGTCATCGCACAGATCTTCGAGCACAACTTGCCGATAAGTATCCGGTAGCGTTCAAAGATTGTGAGCTTGGTGCTATTACACTACATTGGGACGGAAAGCTGTTGCCAGCTTTAATAGGCAATGAGAAAATGGAGCGTTTACCTGCATTAATAACATGCAGAGGTATTGAGCAGTTGCTTGGAATCCCTGCAATTCTATCGGGTACTGGGGACAAACAAGCTTCTGCGGTATACGATTTAGTGCAGAAATGGGATTTAGATGACAAAGTGCAAGCACTTTGCTGTGACACAACGTCATCGAACATGGGACGTTTCCAAGGGGCATGTATCCTTCTCGAACAAAAATTTCAAAGAGATTTGCTATATTTTCCTTGCCGGCATCACATATATGAAATTATTTTACGTAGTGATTTTGATGTGAAATTAGGGAAATCATCGGGTCCAAATATTCCACTTTTTAAGCAATTTCAGCAGGCTTGGCCCGAGATCAATAAATCGAATTTTGTGGCAGGAATTGAAGACGAGTACGCCCACCAATCTGCAAATATTACAGAAGTGCTGGAGTTTGCAATGCAAACATTGAAAAACATTAAACAACCACGAGAAGATTATAAAGAATTCTTGGAGCTTACAGTTCTTTTCTTAGGCGGAACTCCTAGACAAAATTATACATTTCGAGTTCCACGAGCTTTTCATCACGCTCGATGGATGGCCAAGGCGATATATTGTATAAAAATATATTTATTTCGAAAAGAATTTAGCTTGACTAGCGAAAAGGCCACTGGAATTCGGAACATTTGTATTTTCCTCGCCAATTTGTATTTAAAAGCATGGATACAAGCTCCAGTGGCAACAGAAGCCCCGCGACAAGATTTGGAATTTGTAAATAATTTATCAGCTTATCGTCAAATTGACGATACAATAAGCCGCACTGCAATAAGCAAAATGATCAATCATTTGTGGTATTTGGCACCAGAAACTGCTGCATTATCATTTTTCGATAGTGCCATTGGGAATGACACTAAAGTAAAAATGATAGAGGCAACAAATGCCAGTGTAGACAGTGACGACAACGAATGCCTTAAAAAATATAAAATTCTTCCAAAGGATGTGGAACAATTGATCAACAAAAATATGGAACATTTTATATCTCCTGATTCCAAAAGATTCTTTGAAAGGTTTTTAATACCTACCACATTTTTTTAAAAAGACCCTTCTACATGGGATGATAACGAGGCTTTCCAAATTGGGCGAAACATCGTGAATGGATTAAAAGTGGTAAATGACACCGCTGAGCGTGGCGTTAAACTTATGGAAGAATATAACAAAATATTATCTAAAAATGAAGAGGAGAAACAATTTATACTGCAGAATGTGATGGAATATAGAAAGCAGTATCCTGACGTCACAAAGAAGAATTTATCGAAGGATTTTTGAAGCATTTTTAACATACATAAACGAACCCCTAATAAATACCTCCGTGGCTATTTGAATTTTTAAGACGCATTTAAGACTGTGTTTGTTAACACAGTCGCGTCTAGGGTAAGATCTGCTCGGTCTTATCGAACGTCCACGAGCAGGTCTGGGACGAAACGCTTAGGGTATCCATAATTTAGAAACTTATATGATAGGTTAAATGCAAGGTGAGCGTATTCAGACGTTGTATCGGGAATTGAGACAGGTTCTGCTAGTTTTCAAATTCGTTGCGCGTCCTTTTCCCGTGGTCCAATCGGGCTGAAATTTTTTTTAGATCATTTTCCCACCAAGTGTCACATTTCTGGCGTACGGGACCAAAAAAATTTCATAAAAAAAATTTTCGTCAAGAGTAGCTAAGGTCCACCCTAATGGGTAGTCTTATTTCGAAATTCCACGCTCTTCTTCCCGCTGTTGTCCTCATCTTTACCCTCTCGACTTTTTTCTTTACCATGTACCCTGGTGTCCTCCACTCCACTCCTAACACCCACCTTATATATTTTTCTTGCAGTGCCTCTATTACCTTTCGTTCCCTCCATCCCCATATTTCTCCATAGATGTCTTCTTCTGACATCTTTCACCTACTTTCTTTCCCCAATTCCCCACACCAGTCTCATCGCAACTGCAGCTTTTCTTGCCGTTTCCTTAACATGCCCGTCCTGCGCTCCATTCCTTCCTATCTCATACCCCAGGTACGTATATTTGTTCACCTCTTCTATTTCCTTTCCTTTCCACTTCCAGCAAACCTTGTTTTTTCTTCCTCCTCCGTTCGACAGCCTCATTATCTTGGTTTTCTCAACATTTAGCACTAGCCTCTTCCTATCCAAGTATATCTCCAGCCTTTTGATCATTCCCAGCATCTCCCCTTCCTCTTCCGCTAGCAGCAATATGTCGTCAGCGTACGCTAACGATCTTATCTTTTCATTCTCCACCTTTACTCCTCCCCATCCTCCTCTTTCCAAATCTTCCTCCATATCCGCCGTTAACAAATTATACAAGTACGAGCTCAGTGGGCATCCTTGCCTTACTCCTCTCACTGTCCAAAAACAATTTCCCACCTCCTCGCCCACCCTCACCCTACTTCTTGTTTCCTTGTATATTTCCTCTATTCTCATCCTTATTCCTTCACTTACTCCTCTCTCCTCCATGGCCTTCCACAATACCCCTCTATCCACCGTATCGAACGCGGCCTTTAAATCTACAAACAATGCCACTATCTTTCCCTTCTTCTTCGCTATTCCTCTATTTATTACAAAATTCAGGACATACACGTTGTCCAACGCCCCCCTTCCCCTCCTGAATCCTGTTTGATTTTCTGGGATCATTTAACCTGCTTCCATTGCCCTATTCAATCTCTCCGCGATAATCGACGCATACACCTTGTACATTGTGTCCATTATCGTCACCCCTCTATACTCCTCCACTCCGTTCCCCTCTCATTTTTTAATTATTGGTACTATTAGCCCTTAATTCCATTCCTTCGGTCATCCCTCTCCTCTCCATATCCTACCTATCACTTTCCATAGCCACTCCTGCACTTGCAACCCTCCGTACTTCCATACTTCATTCGGCACTTCGTCACGCCCCATCGCTTTTCCCTTTTTCAGTTTCCTTACTATTTTTCCTCTGCCTCTATTTTTCGCATTTTCTCTTTCCTCGCCACCACTCTTCCCTCTACTCCCCCCAGTATCTTCAAAAAATATTCCTTCCACTCTTCCATTTCTATCTCCTCGTTCACCCTATTTCTTCTTTTCCTCCCTCTATTCACCACCTCCCATACCTCTCTCTCACTTTTCGCCTGCTCTGCCTCTTTTACATACTTATCTGCTTCTTCTTTTTTCTTCTCTTCGCATTTTCTTTGACACTTTCTCTTTTCCTCTTTGTACTCTGCTGCCTCACCTCCACACCGTCTCCATCTCCTCAACGCTAATCTTGTGCTTCTCTTTGTCTCCGCGCATTCTTCATCCCACCACCCTCTCCATTTTCTCCCCTCTTCTCCACCACTCGCCTTAAGTGCTGCCCTTATTTTGGTCTTTCCCTCTGTAATCTCCTCTTCTACTCCTGGGTTCCTATCCTCGTCCCTCCTCACCCCTATCCCTGCCACCGCCTCCCTTAATTTCTCCCTACCGCTCTCGTTCCACACGCCTCTTGCTCGACTTTTCCTTCCTCCCACATCCATCCTCCTTCTTTCTGCCCTGTCCATCAATGTTACTATCAGCGGGTGATGATCCGAGTCAACCTCCTATCCTATCCTCAGACCTTCCAGCCTGTCCCCAATTCCTACTTCTCCAATCACATAGTCTATCACCGTCTCACTTCTTGGCCCTACGTATGTGTACTCTCCCCTTCCATCGCCTTTCATTATTCCATTTAATATTCCCCATCCCTGCTCCTCGAGCCATCTGATTAGTTTTTTCCCCTCCGCATTTTCCACCTCATCCTTCGACTCTCTTCTCACTTCTTCCCCTCCTTCCATTTCCCAGCCTCCTCTCCTACCCGTCCTTGCGTTCCAATCCCCGCCTATTAACGTTTCCCACTCCTGCTTCCCGTTTTCAGTCCATTCCTTTAACTTTTCCAGTTTTTCCTCCATGTCCCCGTTTACGTACACTCCTATTATCTTCCATTTCATGCTACCTATTTCAATGTTTACTTCCATCACACCTTCTCCCCCCTCCTTTTATACCCCCTGTCATCACTTTCACCAGTTCCTTTCTTATTCCTGCTACTATTCCCCCTTTGGCTCTCCCCTTATTTCTTTCTCTCTTCGCCACTTGCATTTTCCAAATATATTCTTTCGGTAGCTTACTTCTTATCCAGCCCCATCCTTTCTCCTCTATCCACGTCTCCAACATTATCACCACATCCCATTTTTCCAGTCTGTTCCAAAATTGTTTGTCCTTTCTCGCTAATCCCGCCACGTTCCACCATGCTATTTTGTATCTTTCTTTCTCTTTTCTCTCTTCTGTCTGCGTTTTCTTTCTTTTATTCCCCTTTCTCCCTCCCTCTCCCTGCCCTTCCCCCTTTTTCTCTATCTGTTCTACCTCTTCCCTACTTCTACTTTTCTCCCTTCCTTCTTCATCCCTTAGCACCTCGTTCTTTTCATCCCATTTCCACCATTGCTCCTCTATCCTTATCCTGCCATACCGTACTAGTACTCTTTTTCCCTTCCTTCTCTGTTCCCTCGCAATGTTTTCGATTTCCCACCTCATTTTCCTTTCTTTCCATGTTAAATCGTCCTCTATTCTCTCTTTTCTACCTGCTAGTTTCTTTTTTGCTTCCATCACCTTTCTTTTTGTCTTCTTATTTTTCAGTCTTACTATCACGATCCCTTCCCCCTTCCCTATTCTTTTACTGATTCTATCTCTTCTTGAGCTCCTATGCTTTTGAATAGTTTCTCCACCTCATCCTTTACCTTCTCTCCCCTTCCTTGTATCACTTTCACTAACATGTATTCTTCCTCTCCTCTCTCTCTCCTTTTCCTCAAATCTCCACTCTAGTTCTTTTACCTTCTCTTCTATCTTCTCCTCTCCTTGTTTTCCTTTCCCTTCCTTCATATCTAATTCCAGCTTTTCGATTCTTTCATTTATCCCTCCCTCCCCCTTTCCTCCTTCCTTCTCTATTTTTTTCTACTCTGTGCTTCAATTTCTCTATTTCCTTCCTCGTCTTCCTCCTTTCCTCTTCCCATACCTCGTCTCTCCTTCTCAACTCTTCCTTTAATTCCTTTATTTCCTTTTTCAGTCTTTCTTCTTGCTTTCTCGCTACCTCCCTCGCCTCCTCCCTCCCCTCTGCTATCTCACTCCTCATACTCTTCAATATTTCCATCTTTTCCTTCTTCCTCTTCTTTCCTTCCTTTCCCCTGCCCTTGTGGTGATCTTGCCACTACCTTACTTTTCCTGAAAGCCTCCTCCATCTCCGTATCCTTTTCCACCCTCCCCCTTTTTTTACTAAAATATTCTTCTATTCTTCCCGAACTGTAACTTCTCTCCCTCTGTATTCTTTCCACGTTTTTCTTTATCCCTATTACCATCTCCTCCTCTTCCCCCGTTTCGTCTCCCATTCTTACTCCTTATTGTCCTTCCTACTTCCTTCTAGTGCCTAGCTATGTCCCTTGATATCCTTATATACTTTCCCTATCTGCACGTACGTTTTCCTTCCTTATCCACTCTTTTCTTCCTACCTTACCGACTTTCTTTCCTCAACTCCTGCGCCACCGCCAGCTGTACCCTAACCTCAAAATTCTTTTCCCCTTCAACCCGCATCACCTTCTCCTCCTACTATCCTGTTGTGCACAATTTTTTCTTCGCTCTCCACTGCCTATTTCCACACACTCCCTTTCACTCCTACTCCTTCTTTCACTTCTTTCGCCCTAACTTCCAAATTCTTTTATCCGTCGAATCTCTTTCTCCCTCCCTTCTCCCACGCTCTTCCTGCCCTCTACACTTTCCTTCTACGCCACTGTGCGCCTCCACACTTTCACTTTCTCTCCTACACTTTTTTCTCACTTCTTTCTACAACTTCTTATTTCCTATGTGTCTTCTACACGTTCTCTCTCAGTCATACCGGAAACGGAAGTCCCTATATATATTCAATATGTCGACTGTACCCTCAATATCTTGTTCCAAGGGACTGTAAGTTACTGGAAATGATAATGACATAATTACTCAGGGTTTTTGAAGCCACTGATAACATATCTAAAGCCTGATTTTAAAAATTCAAAATGGCGGATGGAACATGACCGATCAAAATTTTGAAAATTTTTCGATTTTCATGCAAATTTGTTTGTAGGGGTTTTTTGGGTCTCTCGTTTCGAATTCGCTCTCAAATTTCCAAAATTCAAAATGGCAGATCCCACCCATTCAAGGGCCCTTATATTCCTGGCCGTCGCGTTGGTATCGGATTCGCCATTTTAAATTTTGGAAATCTGACAGCGAATTCGTAAGGAGAGATCCAAAGAACCCCTAGATGTAAATTTTCATGAAAATAGAAAATTTTTCAAAATTTCTGCCTTGTCGATCATTGACGATTATAAAAGAATCAATCAACTGTATGTATCAAGGATTACATCGCAATGGCCAAGACACAATTTTCTAAAAAGCCAAACACAATGCAGTCGGATAGAGGAGGGGAATATGTGAATAAATACATTCCGAATTATTTGTGCAACGTAGGCATCAGGATGCAATTCACTGCGGTATGTTCCCCTCAGCAGAATGGAATTGCTGAACGATAGAACCGATCTCTGATGACAATGGCCATATGCATTCTGATCGAGGCAAACCAAGAGAACAAGTACATATTGGGGTGAGACATAGTAAATACAGCGATTTACTTACAGAATAGACTGCCACCTAAAACAAAAAAGAGGACGCCATTCATGATGTGGCATTCAGGAGCTCCTGACCTTGCTAATTTAAAGATATTTGGGTGTGAAGGGTATGCACATGTTCCAAAAGAACAACGGAGGAAGCTGGATCAAAAGGCTACTAATTGATCTTTGTTGGGTATTCGGAACAATTAAAAGTTTTCCGTTTGCTTGATAAACGCATCAATAACATGACAATCAGTCAGGACATCTTCGATTGGAAAACCTGATACCTCAATGCTACTTGCTACATTCTGAACATTTGTTTCATTCTTTAAATGGGCAGTATTTCTCTTTTCATGAAGTAATATAAATTTGGTTTGTTTAATATTTAACTTCAATTTATTAACGTTCAACCACTTTTCACCCAACCTCATTTGTTTATTCAAAATGGTCTTTATATTCTCTACGCTATCACTGCTACTGTATACTATCAGATCATCGGCAAATAATTTCATATCACATCCATCGAGTCTTACTTGCAAAATATCATTAATATATATCAAGAATAGTAACGGTCCTAAAACAGAGCCCTGGGGCACTCCGCATTCAACTCCTATTTCTTCAGACATATGCTTTCCACATTTTACTTTCTGTCTTCTATTGCTTAAGTATCTATCAAACCACGTTTTTACCGTTCCCTTTTTTTTTTTTTTTTTTTTTTTTTTTTTCACGTGCAGGAAATCCGGAACGGATACCCCGAACTTCGGGGGAAGCTCGGGGTTATGTTGGGCTCCAACCAACTAAAACCTGCACGGTAACCACCTAGAGCGGGGGGGGGGGGGGGGTCTGGCAAGGAAGATGGCCGTTCTTGCGCGAGATCAAACTAGCGATACGTTCGCTAGGCCATCCTCCAATACCCCGGACCCCCGCGCTCGTTTGCCAGAGTAGGCACTTTTCCAAGGGGGAGAGAAGCTCCCCGGAAGTCATCCGTCTAACTCCGGGGCAGCATTGCGGGTTACTCGCCAATGCCGCCCCACGTCTCTGGCTGCTGCTACTAGGTTCGGCGAGCCCCCGCTCACCTCCCCCACAGCCCTCCGACGCCGCCAGCCGCCTTGGAGCGCGCTGTACGGGAGGGTGCGGGGGCCTAAGGGGAAACCCCCAGGCCCACCGAACCCCCCCACGGCCGTCACTCACGCTCCGCGAAGTTGAACTTCGCCCGGAAGGGAGGTGAGGGCGGCGATCGCCCGGCGAGAGGGATGGGGGGATGAGCCCAAACCCAAGAACCCCCCGCCGCGCGCGCGCCGCCACCACCCCCCAATCCATCTTTTGCACTTTTTTTTTTTTTTTTTTTACTTGGTGGAAATCCCCTCGGATACCCTCCGCCCGCGGGGGCGGACGGAGGGTTATGTGGGACTCGAACCCACTAAAACCACCAAGATGGCCTCCTCAGGGGCGGTGTCGCGCGCCTGAGGGGGAGGACTTTCGCGAGATCAAACTAGCGATACTTTCGCTTGCCTCCCCCCCGTGCGCTTGTTGAGCGACACCGCCCGCCAGCCCCGGCGCGTTTGATGCGCCGGGGTCATCCCTGGGGGAGATGACTCCTCCCCCAGCTCCTTCTCGGCGACGCGCGACGGGCCATACGCCCGCGCCGCCATGTGGGGGCCTTTGTTGCTAGGGTGAGTGGTGCCCCCCGGCACCCCCACCCCACGGCCCCGCGATCGAACAGCCCGCCGCTCGGCCCAGAGATGTAGCGACGGGCCGAGGCGGTTCGGGGGCTAAGGTGTGTTTGGCCACGAGGGCCGTCAGAGAACACACACTGGGTGGCCCATCGGTGGCCCACCCGCCCCCGGGGCTGTCGATCGCTACCGAGGGGGCGACAACTGTTAGTCGCCCCCCTGGAGGGTCCATTCCTCGCCGGGACCCTCCGATGTCCACCCTGTCGCTGCCGCCGCGGACCGACGCGCTGCCACCGCGCCGCCGCGGCGACACTTGCGGACTATGAGGTGGCCCAACCCTAAGGGGACCACCTTCCTCCCCTCCCAAAACCCCCTCTCACTCTCACTGAGGAGGGCCACTGCCGGGGGTTTACGAACCCCGGACTACCCTCCCTTCCCCCCAACACTGTCGTGGGGGGAGTCGACGACGACGGCGCGTGGCCGGGGCCAATACCGGGGGAGCGGGCGACCTACAATGTCGCTGGACCGCGTCCCCCGGCCCAGGGTCATCTACGCCTCGCTCGTCGTCTGCCGGGAGGCCGTGGGATACGGTTCGGGTGACCCGACCGTTCCCTGTCCCTCTCCGCCTCCTCCTTCTCGAGCATTATTTGCTCCGCGAAGAGGGAGACGGCCTCCCAGCAGCCCCGATCTTCAGCCATCCGACGCACGACTGTCGGGAAACTGAGATCGGGGCCCAGCTGCGCCTCCAGGACTCGGCGGTCGTCCACCCACTCCCGGCATCGCGCCAGGGTGTGATCCGCCGAGTCCAGGTCGCCCGAGTCGCAGCTGTGGCACTGCGACGTTGCCTCCCGCCCTATGCGACACAGATAATCCCCGAAACAACCATGTCCGGTGACCATCTGCGTCAGGCGGAAGGTCAGCCAACCATGCCTGCGCCCCGCCCACTCCCCAAGGATGGGCAGTAGCGCCCCGACGACGCGTCCCTCCCGATGTTCGGGGAGGGACAACCACTCGACCCACTTGTCGCCGGCGCGTCGTCGGGCCTGGCCCCGTACCTCTACTTCGCGTCCCATGGCCGCAGGGTCCCCCGCCTCGCGGAGAGCGCGGACGGCGGAATAGACTTCCGCCTCCATCTCCGCGAGAAGATGGAATGGGGGGGACGCGGCCAATGCGGACAGTCCGGCGTGTGACACCGTGCGATAGGCTCGCACGGCTCGGAGGAGCACGCGGCGGTGGGCTCTAGCCAAGAGCTCCCGCCCAACGCGACACTCCTCCAGGTCACCGGCCCATATGGTTGCGCCATACAACACCATGGACCGGATGACCGTCACGTATAGCCGCCGGACACCCTCGCGAGGGCCCCCGAGATTCGGCATGATTCGCCCAAAGGCGAATATTTGCCGTTCTATTCGGGGGCCGAGGGCCTTGAAGTGAGGCGTGAATCGCCAGTAGGTGTCGAGGGTCAGGCCGAGATATCGCATCGATCGACCGACCCCGACGTTGGCTTCCCCGATTCTTAGAGACGCTCGGTTCGGGACACCGGTCCCGTTCCGGTCTGCGAGCCATATCGCCTCGGTTTTCCCGAAGGCGACTCGCAGACCGAGCGTCTCGATCGAGGCCACGACACGTCGCAGTGCCTCCTCGGCGACGTAGTGCCTCCTGCCGCCGCTGCCCGGAAGCCACCACCAAGGTGTCATCTGCGTAGCAGACTAGCGACACTCTTGGTGATGGCATCTCAACCCGCAGCACCGCGTCGAACGCTAGGTTCCACAATAGGGGGCCCAACACGGACCCCTGTGGAACGCCGCGGTGCACTTGAGCCGCCCCCGCCCCGTCTCGGCCATCGTATGTCACCACCCGGCCGCGGAGATAGTCCCGGATCAGGCGGCGAAGGTAGAGCGGGACGTTGTGATGAAGTAACGCCCGCTCGATCGCCGCCCAGGAGACGGTGTTAAACGCGTTCGCTATGTCCAGCGAAACAGCGATGCTCACACCGCCTCCCTCGACCGCCCTGTCCGACAGCGTCCGAACCAATCGAATGGCGTCGATGGTCGAACGCTGCCGTCTGAAACCGAACTGGCGGTCGGAAAGATCCGGGCCCACGGTACCGAGGTGGGACTCGAGGCGGGCAGCCACGATACGCTCGAGGAGCTTGCCCGCCTCGTCCAACAGGCAGATCGGCCGATAGGCCGAGGGTGACTCTGCGGGCTTTCCGGGCTTGCGGAGCAGCACCAGCCTCGCCTCCTTCCAGGTTGGGGGGAACCTCCCGGTTCTCAGGACGGCGTTGTACAGCCGCCTGAGACCGTTTCCCAGGGCGCTCATGGCGCAGGCCCAAACTCGCCCGGGCACTCCGTCCGGACCTGGAGCCGCCCTTCTTCGGCACATGCGTGCCACCGAAGAGGCGAACTCCTCGTCGCTGACCCCGGGGGCGTCGGATGTATCGGCGCCCCGTGTCAACCATGGGTCCCCGGCATCGACGTAGCCACCCTCTCCCGGAACTGGGGGAGGGGGGAAAAGCGTCGTGATAACTTCGCCGAGGAACCCAGGCTCCAGACCCTCCGTGACTGGGGGCGTCCAAGGACCGAGCTTGACAGACACGGCCTTGTACGGGCGCCCCCAAGGGTTCTGGTCGAGGGTCGCGACGAATTCGTCCGCGGAACGGGCTTTGGCCCGGGCGATCTCTCCACGGAGCTCTCGGCGCGTCTCTGAAAACGAGGCGCGCAGCTCCTGGAGTAGCCCCTCCGGTACCCGCCGAGGATCTTTCCGGCGGGTATTGGTGTACCGGCGACGCGCTAAAAGATTCGCCGCCCGAAGCTCGGCGATCCTGGGCGTCCACCAGTACACCGCCTTCCGACCCCTGACTGGCGCCCCGGTCCGCGGCATCGACGCATCGCAGATGCGTTGCATACTGCGGCGGAACCAGAGGGCGCCATTAGCGGGGTCGTCCAGCATGTCGCCTGGCAGTGGCGGCCAGGCGACAACGGAGGCAGCTAGTTGGGCCGCGTCGACGTCCAAGCGTCCGAGCGCCCATCGTGGGGGCTGCCCGCGCGCCCGAGGGGCACGTGGAGGCGGGGTGACGGAGGTACCCAGCATCAGATACATGTGATCTGACAGGGTTTCAGTGTCCTCCGCCACCCAGCAGCGCGACGTTTTAGCGGCGGCTGCGGGGTTGACCCAAGCCAGGTCGATTATCGACTCGCCCCGCATGCCGCGGTACGTCGTCACTGCATGGGGGTTCTTTAGCATGAACCCCATCGCCTCCGCCCACTCGAGTAGCACCTCGCCCCGGGAGTTCCATCTTTTGCACTAATCTAACCCTATCTATCGTTTCGAATGCCCTCTTTAAATGTATAAATATAACTCCAACCTTTTTACCTATACTAATATCCTGTTCCCAGCTACACACCGCATTTCGAATAGCTAACTCGCACGACTTTTGCTCTTGAAATCTGTATTGACAGTCAGTAATAATACTATTATTTTCTAAATACCACACTACTTGCTGCTTTACCACTCTTTCTACTAACTTTTCATTTTCTGGCAACATATTTATAGGTCTTAAATCCTCATATTTATTTATTATTTTCACTTTAGGTATAGGTACAATAGTAGATACTTTCCATTCATCAGGACATAATCCTTGCATTAGCAAGTTATTATAAATTCGTATTAAATAGTCTCCAATACATTTGAAAGCTAGCTTCAGCGTTATATTCGATATATTGCCGTCTGTACCGCTCTTATTTTTCATCTTTATCAGAATCTTACATAGTTCACTTTCCGCCACCATTTTAAACTGTGTGAGTTCACATTCCCTCTGATCGATCTTACTATCTATTCTCAGTTCTTCCTCCTCCTCTATATGTTCAATACTATTTATAATTTCTGTAATACTAGTAATCAAATATCTATTGTATCCCTCCACCAGTTCCTTTGTACCAACACTGTACTGTCTTTATTGACTCCCCTCGGGGTTACATTCTCCTTAACCTACGCTTCTTACCAAACTCTTCTCCCTTACTCTACCTTAAATCTACCTTAAACTATCTTAAACTATCTTAGCCTATCTTATCCTATCTTAATCTACTTCCCCCTTCCCCGCTCGCTCACCCTCCACCTCCCGCTCCGCCACTCGCAACGCGTCTCCCGCTCTCTCCCGGACCCCCGCTTCCGCTCGACTCCCCTTCCACTCTCATCTCCTCATCCATGGTCCCTTCCCTCTCTCCTCTCCTCAATTCTTCTCACCCATACCTCCCCCTCCCCCCCCCATCATCTAGCACCTCCCCTGCCATTTCCTGCCACCCCCTCTCTACCCCTAACCCCATACACACCTCCCATACGTGCTCCCACGTCTCTTCACCCCCTCTACACACCCTGCATAGCCTATTTTCCTCCTCCTCCCAGTACCTCCCCCCCCCTCATTTCATTGCCCAACCTAAACCTCGCAACCCTTCTCCATCTACTATCCTATAATGGCTTTTGTTCTCTTTTATAATATGATATGCCGGCGACGTGGTATAACTGAGTACCATGTCGGCTTCCCCCTTAAGAAACAGCCCGTAGGCTGCGCTCCAGCCTTTGGTAACAGTAACGGTTTTAGCAGCCAGTTTTTTCCAGGCCTCTGCCGTATCGTTACCATAAACTTTTTGCACCCATAACAGCAGCCCCAATCCTGGGGTACTAGTGCGTGGATCTTCATAGATAATTTTCAATGAATCGGGGCTGTCTACAAGCTCACGCAGACTGCGTGGCGGATCTATAAGTCTGCTTTGATCATAGATGAACGCAAAATAACCATAGTCATAGGGCAAGAATGTATTGTTATGCCAGCCTCCGGGCAACGTAAGTGAGGTAGTATGAATATTATATATCCTCCTCCCAGTACCTCCCCCCCCCCTCATTTCATTGCCCAACCTAAACCTCGCAACCCTTCTCCATCTACTTTCCCCCCACCCCTTCTTCAGATACCCCGGCAACCCTTCCCCCTTCACCCTACCATACCACCCGTTGTATTGCGATTCCCCTATCCTTTTCCACCTCTCCTCTTCATGCAATTTCCTTTCCCTGTTCACTAACTCCTCCCCTCTTATTCCCCCCCTTTCCCTTATCCCTTCCATCTCCTCCAGAGTCCACCCCCTTTCCTCGTAAAACACTTTCCTTTCTTCTTCCCACCCCTCCAAAGCCTTTCCCCTCTTTAACCTCCCTTTCATTTCTCCCCAACACCTCCTCGCCAGCTCCCCCCCTCGCCCCTCCTCCAGCTTCCTTTCAAACTCCCACGCCCTCATCCCTGCCCTTCCCTTCATAATTCCCCTTTGCACCTCCTCCCTCACCATATAACTCGGTGTACCTCTTTCCAGCCCCATCACCCACTTCAAATATCTGTCATGTAATTGTTCCACCTTCCCCCTCTCCCTCCACCCCCACACCTCCGCTCCGTACCCTACCACCGGCCACACCAACCTGTCAAAGAGCCATAATCTCCTTTTCCAGTCATGTCCGAACATCCTTTTCCCAATACCCCATACCTTCCCCATCACCGCCGCCCCTTTTTTCACCCTTTCCCTCACATGCTCCTCCTGACCCCCGTCCCCCCTCACCGTGTACCCCAGATATTTGAAGTTCCTCACCTCCTCAATCTCCTTCCCCTTCCATCTCCATATCACCCTCTTCCATCTCCCCCCTCCCCTCCTACACCTCATGACCTTCGTTTTATCTACATTGACTTGCAGTCCTTTCCCATCCACATACTTCTCCAACTTCCCTATCAGTCCCTTCATCCCCTCCTCGTCCTCCGCTAAAACCGCCACATCGTCAGCGTATGCCAACGCATAGACCTTTCCCCCCCCCTAACTTCACTCCCCCCATCCTCCCTTTTTCAGCTCTTCTTCCATATCCGCTATGAGCAGGGTGAAGAGGCTCGGACTCAGTGGGCACCCCTGCCTCACCCCTCTCGCCGTCCAAAACCTCTCCCCCTCCTCCTCCCCCACCCGCACCCTACACGATGTTTCCCTCAGAATCTCGTCACACCTCCCCACCAACTCCTCCCTCACCCCCCCTCACCCTCATTGCCCTAACCAATATCTCCCTGTCCACCGAGTCAAACGCCGCTTCCATATCTATGAAAAGTATTACCATTTTCTCCCTCTTTCTTCCCACTTGCCTGTTCATTAAATAATTCAATACATACACATTGTCCATACACCCCACCCCCCTCCTAAAGCCCGTTTGACCCGGTGGCAGCAGTCCTTTCCCCTCCACCTCCACTCTTAATCTCTTCGCTAACACAGAGGCGTACACCTTGTACGCCGTCTGTGTCAGCGTTATCCCCCTATATTCTTCTACTTTCCTACCCACCCCCTTCTTCACTACGGGTACAACCACCCCCTCTCTCCACCCTTTAGGCCAGCCTTCCCCCCTCCACACCCTCTTACATAGCCCCCAAAGCCAATTCTCCACTTCTGCGCCTCCATACTTCCACACCTCGTTCGGTATCCCATCCCCCCCCCCGCCTTCCCATCCTTTAAATTCCTTATCACCTGCCAAATTTCCTCTCTCCCTATTTCCGCCTCTCCATCCTCCCTCCTCCTCGTCTCCCCACCCCTTCTTACCCTCCATTCCCCCCCCCAGCAACCCCCTAAAATACCCGTCCCATTCCACCATTGATATTCCTTCATTAACCCTCCCTTTTCCTTCCCCTATTTACCACCTTCCATACTTGCACCTCCGTTCTTATTCCTTCCACTTCTCTCATCCACCTCTCCACCTCTTTCTTCCTTTTTTCCTCGCACAACCTGGCATACTCCCTCTTCCTCTCCTTATATTCTCTCCCATCCCCTCCTTCCCTCCTCCATTTTCTCAATTCTCTCCTTACGTTATTCTTCTCTTCTTTGCACTCCTTATCCCACCACCCTCCCTTCTTTGCCGCCCCCCCCCCCCTTCCCCATCATACCCATCGCGCCCTTAATCCTTTCTCGCATCTCACACCATTCCTCTTCTACTCCCCTCTCCCCCTCCCCCCTTTTCCCAAACTTCCTCACAAATTCTCGCCTTCCCTCTTCCGTCCAGTCACCTCTACCCCCTCCCCTCGCCCCTCTATTCCCCCCATTTTCCCCTTCCCCCCTCCCCTCTCCTCTTAACCACACCACCACCGGATGGTGATCTGATTCCACCCTCTCTGCTACCTCCAACCTTCCCACTTTCTCCCTTGTATCCTCGTTCCCTACCACGTAGTCAATTACCGTATTCCCCCTTCCCCCTGTGAACGTCCACTCCCCCTCCTCGTCCCCCTCTGAATTCCCATTCAATATTCCCACCCCCTTTCCTCTAACCACCTACACAGCCTCCTCCCTTCCCCATTCACCTCCTTATCCTTGGATCTCCTACTCCCTCCCCCTCTTCCCTTACCCTCCTCTTCCCACAATATCTCCCCTCCTACCTCCCCCGTGCACGCATTAAAGTTCCCCCCCTATCAGTACTCTTATCCCCACCTCTTGCTCTTCCATCCACTCCCCTAAATCCTCTAGCTTCTCTTTCAAGTCCCTATTCACATATACGCCAACTATTTTCCACCATCCCCCCCCCCCCCAATCTTCACTTTCTTCGCCAGTATCCCCTCCTTCCCTCCCCCTCCCCCATCACCTACTTCCAACTCCTTTCTCACCCCCATCATCATTCCACCTATCGCTCTTCCCTTCTGATTTTCTCTCCTGGCCCACTGCTTTTCCCAAACATACCCTCTAGGTAGTCTCCTCTCGACATATCCCCAATATTTCTCCTCCACCCACGTCTCACTCAATACCATCACATCCCATTCCTCCAGTCCCCTCCAAAAACCTTCATCCTTCCTCTTTACCCCCGCTACGTTCCAGAACGCCACCCTCCACATCCCCCTTCCTTTCCCCTCTCCCTCCTCCTTCCCCCTTCCCACTTCATTCGTTTCCCTGCCCTTCACACCATTTCTCCCTTAACTCGTCCCACCTTCTTATCTTCCCGTCCACCCACATTTTCAAATACCCCACCTGCACTTTCCTTCCCCCCTCCCTCTCCATCTTTCTATCTTCCATTTTGCCCTCCGCTCCTCCTCGGTGAGGTCGTCCTCTACCCTTTCCCTTCTTCCCCTCAGTTTTTTCTTCGCATCCATCACCCTCCTCTTCTCCTCCCTCCCCTCCAACCTTACCAGCACCATTCCACTCCCCTCCTTTCCAACTCTTCCTATTCTCACCACCTCCTTTATTCCCTTCACCCCCAATCCCATCCTTTCCCATAGTTTCTCTACTTCCTCCTTCACCTCCTTCCCTTCCAACCCCAACCCCCTTATCACCACATTGTTTCTTCTCACTTCCCTTTCTTTCTTGTCCTGCATGACCTCTATTCTTCTAACTCTCACCCTCCATTCCTCCTCTTGTCCTTCCCCCTCCCCCTCCCCCCCCCACTCCCTCTTCTTTCCTTTTCCCACCGCCCTACCTTCTCCATCACCTCCTCCATCCTCCTATCCCATTCTTCTATCTTCCCTAGCTTCTCCACCAGGCCTCCTTTCCTCACCCTTTCTTCCCTCATCTCCTCCTCCCATCTCCTCCTTTCCTCTCTCCACTCCTCACTTCTTCTTCTGTCTTCCCTTTCCTTCTTCATCTCCTTCCTTTCCTTCCTCATCTCCTCCCTCTCCTTCCTTATCTCCTCCTCCATCATCCTTCTCTCTTCCCTATCCTTTCTCATTTCCTCCCTCATCCTCCTCATCTCCAACATCATATCCCTTATCATTCCATCCAGCGATTCCTCTTCTTTTCCTCCCTCCTCCCTCCCTCCTTTCCCTCCATTTTCCGGGGACCTCCACGTCTTCGAGCTCCTCTTGAATCCTCCTACTTTATCCTGCTCCATTGCTCCAGTGTCTTCCTCTCTCTCCCTCTTCTTTCCCCCCATAGAGTCTAAGCTTCCTACGCTACTCTCACTGTCCTTTCTATATCTACCTTCGTTTGCCGTCTTTCCCATTTCTTTTTCTCCCCCTTTTTTCGCCTCCATCTCTCCTCTTCTTCTCTCTCCCCTCTCTCCTTTCTTCCCCTTTCCCACTTTTCTTGCCCTGATTCCCTTTTATCCTACCCTCTTATCCTTTTATCCCCTGTACCTTTGATCATTTCCTTTCTCCTCGTCTTTCCTTACCCCTCTAGCCTTCTCTGTTTTTCAAATTTCCCGCCTTATCACCAGCTCGTCACTCCTGCTTCACTCCTCTCCCACCTGCGCCACTACCTGTCACACTCCGCGTTCCTTCCCGCCTTTTTTCGCCTATCTCCACCTAACCTCCCAAGCCTCCCTTATCCCTCCCGTATTTCTACTACCACCTAACACCGTCCCTTTCCCTTTATCTCCCGACCCTTCCTCAACTCCCCTCTGCCTTTCACTCCACTTTCCACTCTACCTCACCACCTCACTCGCCTTTCGCTCCAGCCACACACTCCACTCACTCTTACGCCCAGCTATCACGCACGCGACCGGAAACGGAAGTCCTTTGTACCAACACTAGTTCCATCTATATCAAAATTATGAGCTGTGTTTACCGCATTCTTGCTACCTCCAACAATTTCCTTTAGCAACTTCCACATTTCCTTCGGCTTATTCTTGTTATCGTCGATCGCTCTTTCATGATACTGTTTTTTCTTTATTCTTATTAATGAGACCACTTTATTTCTACATTGTCTATAGTATATCCTGCTGGTTGTTGTCTGTTCTTGCTATCTTATATGCTCGATCCCTATTTCGTATCCGTACCTTAATATCCTTATCAAACCACTTATTATCGGGCCATTTAAGCTTTGTAACTTTCTTTTTCCACGGTGCTATATCATTTAGTACCGTCGGCATAACATCTATGACTTTATTCGCAGAAATAATTGCATCATTATCTTTATTGACTTCATTTGGTACGCTGTATATATTACAAATCTCCTGCCGTAGTTTACCGCTAAATATACTTTCCTGAAAGTTCGTGAAATCTCTATAACTACTTTCTTCCTGCTGTTCTACATTTTCTCTCCAACTCTTCCTAAATTTAACCACTGACATTGCGTGATCGGTCACTGTAATTCTATTCCATACCTCATGTGCGACTTCAAAATGACAGAATATTAAGTCAATTATGGTGCTTGACACCTCCGTAATTCTAGTTGGCGTCGCTACTACCTGTTTAAATCCATATTCTCGCATAATCTGTATAATCTTATTAGTATAATGTGAATCCATACATAAATTAATATTTAAATCTCCCATAATGATTGAATTCATATCTACTAATACATTTTCTGTAATATTCTCTAGTATCTCAAGGAATTCAGCATGACTAGTATTTGGCGAATGATATAAACCAACTATATAACCTCTGTGGTATATACTGTTTATCTTTATTATTAAATACAACGTATTATTTAAGTAACATTCTGTACATACTAATTCATATCTAATATTGCTGCTGATATATGCAATTATCCCACCAGTCCTTTTATTTGTACTATTACACCTTTCTGTTATAGATCCTTGTATCGCAATCTTATGATCCAATACTTCATTATTTACATGTGTTTCAACTGCAATAAATACATCCGGCCTATATTTCTTTATTATTACCTCCTCAATTTCATTTTTATGGTATAGAAGTCCCTGTACGGTTAAACACATCAGCTCTCTCTTTGCTATAATTTCTGAGCATATTGCACCTTATTCCTCATTTTACTTAATAACTGTACATAAATTGGACATTTTCGATCTATTGCCTGGTGATTTACATCTACATCAACATAGCTTCTATTTTTTATTGCATTTGGACAGTTAACACACTTACTACTTGTTTCCTTACACTCGTTTTCTCTATAATTCTCACCACAGGTTTTGCATTTAATTTCTGACTTGCAGTTTTTCATCATATGTCCACATCCCCAACATTTGTAACATCTGATAATGCTAATAAAATCAAATACCGGACATATCCTCCATCCTAGTTTAATTTTCTCGGCCATTATAAATTCTGCATGTGTTTCAGGATCTATTTCAGCTATAATAGATTGCTACTGTTTTATTGCATTTTGTTTTATTATCTTATCTAACACCATCCTATCTTCACATTGTATTTCCTCTCTCTCAATTCCTACTAGTTTAATCTTTGGTTTCTTTAACATCGGATCAATTACTTCATACTCTTTTCCTATTTTATTTTTTAACTTCCTTACTTCCTCCCCCGTCTGGCATCCTACCACTATCTTACCATCAGCTACCTTTTTAACTTTTGTTACTCCTATTCCTAATTCTGATAATGTAATATTATTCTTCAAATTTTCTCTTGTTTCATCTCCATCTTGTTTATTCTTTGGCTTTAAGATAATTACAGATTCCTTTTCTACACCTTTCTTTATTACCTGAGCATATGTATCATCGATTCCGATATTTACCCCTGATTTATTTTCGCCTACAATACAGTTTGAAATTTGTACTATCATTTCATGTTTCCATACCTTCAATTCTTGGCGTAAATTTTATATTTCTTCTTTAACAATGATATTAATCATGGCCTTTAAGCGGCTCTATTTAATCTGTTCATTTTTTACCATTTTTACCTCCTTCAATACTAAGTCTAGAATCGCTCCTACTGTCAGTCACTGTTTCATCAGATTCTATATTTCCTATTGAAATTTTTTGCGTAATTCTTTTGCGCAGTACAAATTCATTACTCTCGTTACGCCTACGATGTATTTTTGCACATCTTGGCTGAAAAGTCTTCTGACATTCCAAATACCGGATCGCTTCTTTTTTGATAGATTTCTTACAGGCTGCACAGGAACGCAGCGAATCATCGTCCTCCTTTCTCATTCCCTCATCCATTTCACCAATCAAGTTCGCCGACGACATCAGGTAGACAGCATCATGAAATGAATAACCGTAACCTCCGTAGCTAATTTCCTTGAAATAAGTATAATACTGCACCGACTATGATTTTTCAGCAGCTGATTTAATGCGCAGCTTTAACAATACCTGTGGGAAAGTAAAGAACCACCCCGCAGGGCAAAATATCCCAGTAATTGTCCTCAAATAGCTGGAGCACGAACAAAGCACAATGTATCTACTCACCAGAGAGAGAGAGAGAGAGAGAGAGAGAGAAAGAGAGAGAGAGAGAGAGACCTTATCACGAAGGTCGAGGTGCACGCTTACAATTCGTACGCCACCACCACGTTTCACAATAGCGATGAGATACGAATACCTACACAGAAACAAGATCTGTACACGTTTCCGTGCGAGAGCTTTCTGTACATCGAAGAAAGACCAAAGAAGGAACGTACGCGAGCGTCGTTCTCTACAGGGACATCCCACGCGAAATCGGACACTTTTTGGAGTAACATTTCAGATGTGGCTCAAATTTGAGTATGTTGTAGTCTTTAGGGGTGTATAAATATATCTCGAAGGAATTTTGAAAATTTTGATAAATGTCGATTTTACACCTGTTTGAAGGTAAGTGCTAACTTTTTTTCAATAAATTATAACTATGGAAGTAGTGAACGGATGGAGATGAGGTTTACGGCGATTTGTAGAGAAGACATTGAAGTTTTAAGGAAAAATTATTCCAGTTTAAAAAAAAATTTGTTAACCTTTTTTGTGCAATTATTTTAAACAAATGCATTTATTTAACATGGGGCGGAATTTTAAAAATCTGAAAAAATCAGAATATAGTTCTATCCTTCCCCTACATGGTCTAATTGTCAAAAATATGGACACTTTAAAAGTGGCCCTGTAAAAATTGCCGAAAGTTGACGCTGCGTCAAATCACATCGGCTCGACTGGCTGAGCCGTGCGGTACTCGCAGCGGCAAGCGGCTATATATGCTATTCTTATACACTGTTCTCGAATATGGTAAGTATTTGTAAAAAACAGTTGAAGGAAAAATTTTACTGCTTTTTTTATACAACATAATACGGTAACTTAATTTTTGGTGTTCGCAATATTTTCCGCGAAACGAAGGTGACCCTCAGTTTTTTAAATGGAATGCTATATATTTGATTATCCAATATGAAAGTGACTGTCAAGACAAATTCAACCATATGGTATACTATGGCCTTCAAGAGTACACATGGTTAGGAATGAAATAAATATATCGAACTATCTATCTAGTAGATTGAATTTCATATTTCATTTCTAACCATGTGTACTCTTGAAGGCCATAGTATACCATATGGTTGAATTTGTCTTGACAGTCACTTTCATATTGGATAATCAAATATATAGCATTCCATTTAAAAAACTGAGGGTCACCTTCGTTTCGCGGAAAATATTGCGAACACCAAAAATTAAGTTACCGTATTATGTTGTATAAAAAAAGCAGTAAAATTTTTCCTTCAACAGTTTTTTACAAATACTTACCATATTCGAGAACAGTGTATAAGAATAGCATATATAGCCGTTTGCCGCTGCGAGTACCGCACGGCTCAGCCAGTCGAGCCGGTGTGATTTGACGCAGCGTCAACTTTCGGCAATTTTTACAGGGCCACTTTTAACATGCCCATATTTTTGACAATTAAACCATGTAGGGGAAGGATAGAACTATATTCTGATTTTTGTTCAGATTTTTAAAATTCCGCCTCATGTTAAAAAATGCATTTGTTTAAAATAATTGCACAAAAAGGTTAAAAAATTTGTTTTTTAAACTGGAATAATTTTTCCTTAAAACTTCAATGTCTTCTCTACAAATCGCCGTAAATCTCATCTCCATCCGTTAACTACTTCCATAGTTATAATTTATTGAAAAAAAGTTAGCACTTACCTTCAAACAGTTGTAAAATCGACATTTTTCAAAATTTTCAAAAATCTTTCGAAATATGTTTATACATCCATAAAGACTACAACATACTCAAATTTGAGCCACATCCGAAATGTTACTCCAAAAAATGTCCGATTTCGCGTGGAATGTCGCCACAACAACTGTGTCGCGTTTATGTTCGACGGGATCCGATACGATTTGAACGGCGTGGAGATCGATCAGACAAGGAATCCTGGTATTACCACCGCGCTGGAACATTACGCGACGTTGTCCGCCAACAGGAGCAAAGCATTGACGAACGCCGGTTGGGACCTTATGATCGCGGGCAACACAAACGTCATTCACAGCGCGGCTTTCAATTTCTGCGCGCCCTTGCGTACTGTACCCCCGCTCGGTGGGAGTTACTTGTCGGACGGGTGTTCGAGATAGCCAAGTGAATAAAACAAGGTGGACGGAGCAGACGGTTTTTATTCTGACTAGAATACAAGGTTGCCCGGCGAGGTCGATGCTGGCTAACAGTGAGTGGTCGGCTTAAACTATCGCGAGTTGCGGTGTGGATCGCGGCGCAAGCGTGGTTCGCGGCGGTCGTGAATCGGTGGAGGCGCGTGGCGCGAACGCGGTCCGTATCGGCGGTCGCGGCGTGAACGCGGTTCTTTGCGGCGCTGGACGAGGGAGGGGGAATTGGTCGTTCTGGTGCCTTGGCTGTTATCTCCACTATTGGCCCTGACCGGGAAGTCTTGTGTCCGGTCGCCCAGTGGGTATAATCCGCGGGAGTTACGGAGACTGTAGGATGTCCTCCGGGACGGACTAAGTCTGACCCTAAGATTGACGGCGAATATCGACCTGCGTCTAGAGGTTGGCTTACTCGCGTTCCTCTAGGAGCCATGGGGGTAGGGGGATTCCAAAAACTTACGCAGCGATTCAGCTTGTGCTTTACAAGAAGTTCGCTGGGAGCTCTAACCGTTCTCCTGTAACGCTCGTGGCAGAGTCTGCCTGACGGGCCTGTCGCTCTGGCCTATACCGACCTCCGTGTTTACTTCACCAGCGAGAGCGCCGCTCGGTGCGTGGCCATCTCGCGGCCGCGCTCGGTAGCGACGGGCCGCGCCAGGCGCGTGGAGTGGAGAAGGTTCGCGCCCCACCGTATCCAACTCGTTACATCACGTTCCTGAGATTCTGCGAGGACCACAGGTACGTCGTGATGAGCGCGCTGCACTAGTTGATCCTGATTCGAGCGCGAGTCGACGCGAACGCGATTCGCGGTACCGTCACGGCGAAACCGAAACTCGAGATGCACAAGTTGCAATGGCGTATGCCGTACGTCATGTTGGAGGAGGTGGAGAAGCTGTCGATGCTACGTATCTTGAAAAGCGTCAGGCCACTTGCGATGACTTTCCGGTCGTGGGACATGTACGAGTATCCGTTGCTTCAAGCGACCACGAAACACTCATGGACCGTGAACGACACGTTACAACTTGAGAAACCTCGATACGTGATATTCGAATTGCAAACCGATCGAAAGAACAAGTTGGAAAGAGGCGCGATCAGATTCGACACTTATAAACTTGCGAACGCCCGTTTATACCTCAATCCGGAGATGTATCCGTACGACGACCTGAACTAGGATTTCGATAAGCTGAAATACGCGCTTCTGTACGACATCTACGCGACGGTAGCTCGTTCGTATCACGCACACGGAGAACCGCTGCTGAACGCGGCTGAATTTTTGCGATACGCGTCCATTGCGGTCATCGATTGTTCGCACCAGAACGAGTCGGTGAAGAGCGCAACGGTAGACGTGCGTATAGACTGCGACTACAAGGAGAACGGTCCTGCAAACACTACCGCCTACTGTCTCATCATACACGATCGCATCGTTGAGTACAGTCCTTTGACGAACGTAGTACGCAAACTGGTGTAGTATTTACGAGAGATCAACGCTGAAACCAACAGTCGCTTCGCTGCCGTCACCGCTGACGCTTCCGTCACTACGAATGGCCATATACGTTGTCGTGGACCTGCAGGGATTCAAACTCGAGCGCAATGTGTTCGTGGCGAAAGAGATCGCTGTTCTCGCGAACAACAATAACGTCGACGACGATGGAACCCCAACGACCCCATCTTCGAGCCGCAGTACCCCTGAACTCGACTGGGTCTGTTCGAGAAACGACAATCGACCTGGCTCACGACGCATCACCACGGACTTCGCTGGTCCGACGGCTGGGTGCCGTACTCTCGCCTGTCTGACTTACTTGCACGCGTACTCGCGATCGTCGACCTGGTGCCCGTAAAGGGCCCGGAAAAGAAGAAGTAGCTGCTTGAGATAACGACAAACGCGAGCTTCGTGGAAATCACAGAAATATACAAGCAGAGAAAGATGTGCGACGACGACGATGACGACGACAACGACGCTGATGATTACGATGTACACTTCAAAAATGATAGGCACAGCGATACCTTGTGTGACACCGTCGACGGCGAGAAAGACGAGGGCGAGGAAAACGAGGAAGGAGACGACGAAGACGACAACGAGGACGACGATATCACCGTTCCAAGCTTGAAGTCCATACCGTCCACGAACATTAGTCGGTGCGCGTTTCACAACGATCGCCGTGTTTGTGCACTGGAGAACGCGTACAAGATATGGAATTACATGCACAGCAAATTCTAACGTAAGAACTGCACACGCTTCTTTCTGTATTCTCTTTATGCGCATTCGAAAGCAACAACTAAACGCATCATATCATTTTTTACAGCGAAATCAATGAAAACAACGTCTTCAACAACGAAAACGCTGACACACAAACAACGTCGACTCCGACGCCGACGGTTACTGCTTCCTGCTTCTACGTACTATGAAGATCACGAACGAACACCGTACTTTCGGAAATATAATTACAGACGCGCGCGCACGCGCGCGCTAGAATATAATTTTTTTATTTTTACAAATATTTTTAATTTGTTTGTTATTGTTACAATAACGCGTAAAACGTTGTGTTCCGATACGAAACATTGTGCCGAAAAATCAATGCATGTACTTACTCGTAGAACAGGCGCCTCAATACTCAAAATTCGTTGTCCTCCTTCTAAAGAAAAACAATAATCCACGTCAGTTATTTCAGTCCGCCAAATCTGACGTGAATCCCGGATTATCTTCCTCAATCTGACATTAATTGTAGCCCCTCAGCGGGGGATTTTTTCGCTGCTGAAACAAACACACACCTCAGTAAATATCACTGAATCGTAGCACACGCGCACAGGGAAGTATCACTAACCTATAAACACTACTTACGAAATGAGGATACGCCTGGATCTTATCGTACACGATCAATCTTTTTTGTTTTAAAATACTCGCTTCAAAAGACAAATTTATAATGATTTCGCACGTGGTCGCGCTTCTTGCGCGGAGCCCATCCATCCCTCCAGCGGCGAACAAGAGTGGGGGTAGACGAATCACATTCGCCGGTGTTCCTCGTGCTGTCTTCGTTCCACACACTTCGCTTTTAATTATTTTATTTATTTGACATTAACGGTCGAAACAATTTCGTATAACATACGTACACTACGATGACGTAAGGTAGAGTCAACAATGATACAGGACAAAAAGATAATATATTAATACCGAAAAACAAAAACAGAAAAAATGTATCGAATGAGCGCTATACTTAGCTATGGTGCAAAAGTTCCCGGTAAGCATTGGCTCTAAACCCGCTGGAGAATCCTGAGAAAAAGTCAAGGTTTCAAAAGAATGCGTTACCTAGGACGCAGATCCTATAGAGCGGGTCGCTTGCACGAAACCTCGAGGTATACTCACGCGGGTTAAATAAACGTGGACTCCTGGTAGGGTAGTTGGGTGCGTGAATTGAATTATACAGGTGAGGGGCGGGTTATCCACTTTACCATTGATAATCTTAAATAAAAATAACAGGTCCGTCACGACCCGCCGCGTCTCAAGAGTGTGCAAAGCCCAATCGGATCATTATCGGAGCATTGTCATGGTTGAAACGAGCTAACGGGAGTCCCATTTTATAGGCAAGGAAACGCAGAAATTTATGCTGCACTTTTTCCAGGCTGTACTTGTCTTTGGCCGATCTGGGAGACCAGATAACTGAAGCATGCTCCAGGTGAGGTAGCACAAGTGCAGAGTATAGCGTAACCATGGTACACGGGTTATTGAAATTAAAGCATGAGCTACGTAAGGAACCCAGAGCCTTATTGGCGGCAGCAATGGCGTTGGTATCATGCGTGGAGAACGTGAGCGCGGCGTCGACGTAAACACACAAATCACGCACCACTTGTCTAGTCGACAGTACGTTGTCCGCTATGGCATAAGGAAACAGAGAGACACTCTTGCTGCGCGAGAAACTCATAACAAGATATTTGTCTACATTCAGCTCCATACGGTTTCGCGAACACCAAGCCTCAAGACACACCAAGTCGGATTGTAAATCAATTGCGTCGGCATCTGCAGGTATGATTTTAAATAGTTGAAGGTCGTCCGCATATAGCAAGAAACTACACCTAGTTATAATGTTTCTAATATCATTAATGAATAACAAAAATAGCAGGGGACCAAGGCGAGAACCCTGCGGTACGCCTGAAGGGACACAGATTTGCCTCGAAAGGGAGAGCCCAACTTTGACCCTCTGCGAGCGTCCCGTGATACAGGAGTGTAACCAGCATAAAAAGCTGTCTCTGAATCCGTAGCCCGCGAGCTTGTCAATCAGCAATGCATGATTCATCCTGTCGAATGCCTTAGAGAAGTCAGTGTAAATACAGTACACCTGACAGCTGCCGTCGAGAGATCTGGACACAAAGTTACAGAACGAGGAAAGATTAGAGACAGTAGATCTACCCGGCAAAAACCCATGCTGCTCGTATGAAACTATGCTGCTGATAAGCGAACCAAGTTTCTTGGTTACTATACCCTCAAAGAGCTTACCAAAATATTTAGGAGTGAGATCGGGCTATAATTGTATACATCAGACTTATCTCCAGATTTGTAAATGGGAGTAATTAAGCTCCGCGTCCACCTCCGAGGAAAGCACCCAGTGGTCAACGATTGATTAAAAATTATCCACAGAGGCCGCGAGAGAATGAATTTACATTTCTTTATTAACAGAGCAGGAATCCCATCCTCTCCCGGGATGTTGTTGTTTGCTAGGCTCTCGATTTCCATAAGGATTTCGCTTATACTTATGCTGATATGAGGGAAATCGAGGGTCGCTTGCATGCAGTCCTCCAGGTGGAAGCCTGAGTTATCCTCGGGGTTGTATACAGATTCAAAATACTCCGCGATCATGTCGGCGATCTCGGAGCTACAGGAGGACACGGTTCCATTACGCCCTAGGGTCGGCGGCAGTCCACCAGAAGACCGATTGACGTTAACGAAGTTCCAGAAAGCCTTAATATTGTTCGGGATATTAGATTCTACACTGCGAACATAGTTCCCATAGCACGATATCGACAGAGTTTTGCAGAGTGCTCTAAGGTGACTAAATGACAAGTAGTTATGGCAGCTATGCGAGGTTTTATAAACATGGTGACCCTCCTTCTTCCTTCTGGTTAGGGAGAGCAGTTCCGAGGAAAACCAGCATGGGAACGTAGGGTGGCGAGCCTGTCGAGAAGGAACAAATGAGACAGTCACTTGGGAAATATGCTCATAAAGCACCCAAACAGTCTCGTCCACAGGGAGATGGGAAAGGCAAGCGTCCCAGTCAATGGCGTTTAGGTATTCGAGTATACCCTCGTAGTTCCCGCATTTAAAGTCTCGTTTGGCGAAATTAGCGATCACTCGGGGCTGCTGGGTCTGCAGGTCCCCATACAGCACACTCCCATTGCAGGAAGGTTCCATCAATGTAGCAGGAAGGTTCCGGTGCTGCACCGGAACGTTCCTGCTACATTGATGGAATGTTCCATGAAGGATCCTATGTCCGCCCTTTGGGAACACTCCACGGAACGTTCCGGGCATTCTCTGGCAATGCTCACGGAACGTTCCGGTCATTCTCTGGCAATGCTCACGGAACGGTCCGGTCATTCTCTGGCAATACTCACGGAGCGTTCCGAACAGTAAAGCCAAAAATAAAAATATCAATATAGTGTAGTATAATGTGTGCAGAATCGTACTAGTATAACGTCCGTGTGTTTTTAAAAAATATAAAATTAATAAAAAAAAATTCCTTTACACTCCAGTAAGACTCGAACCCACGACCTCGAGCACCGTAGACGAACACTTTACCGCTGCAGCTACAACCGTTGATTGAAAAGGTTGCTTACGTATTCAAACTTAAATACATATTGTGCATAACTTTAACTCAAATTATTAAAAAATGAAGGCTCCTTTTGACATTATTATTAGGGTAAACCAACCAGTGAATAACCGAATTGTTGAATGAGAAGCCCAGCAAATGACCGCATACTTTTATTAAGTATTTATTAATGTTTGTTTAATACGCATAACTAAAAATATGGAATATTAAAAGTGCAACTGCACTCCATTTATAAACATATAGTATTTTTTAAATTAATAATTTACATTTCTTTGCCTAATGGTCATTCACTGGTATGCGGTCAATTACTGGTTGGTTTACTCTATTATTATTAGTAGTAGTAGTAGTATTATTATTATTATTATAAACGGGAATATTCCCATAGTTTACATAAAGCATACAACAATTGACCTTACATCGTCTACACAAAGCGTAACCTAATATACAGGAGAAACTTTGAACTTCCTACTCTGAATACTATAGTGTGTGTGAATGTAAAAAATGTGTAACTGATTTATTTATCAAATCAATGGTGTGTATAAATATTTCTCCTTTTTCCATAAGGATTTTGTAAAAAAATATGTACATATACAGTAATCTGCACCTACAATAATCATTATTGATAGCAATTAGGGAAAAGTCGATACAAGAATCAATTCTGGAACCTTTGTTGTAAAATGTCCGAAAAGTTGTGTGAACGTTGCCAGAGAATGTCCGAAAAGTTGCGTGAACATTGCCAGAGAATGACCGGAAGGTTCCGTGACCATTGCCAGAGAATGGCCGGAACGTTCCCTGAAGCTTGCAGGAAGGTTCCAAGTGGCAATGTTCCACCGGAACATTGCTGGAATGTTCCAGGAAGGTTCCTATGTCCGCACCGAGGCAACATTATACGGCAACCCCCATGGAACCTTCCTGCAAGCTTCGGGCAACGGAGTGTGCTGTATGGGTCCACACATGTCACGATTGGGGGGTGATAACGTTCCTCCTGCAGCAGCGCATCCAGCGCGGGTTCCACGGCGATCTCGGCCAGCGAATAGAGAACCAGATCCAGCGTCGACCCATGGCTGTTAGGTAGGTGATTGCCCTGCTGCATAGAGTAAAGGTGACATAGCTCCAAGACGTACTCAAGCGCTGTCTTATTGTGACTGGAGGCGAAGGAAGGGATGCAAGGTACGAGGGCATTGCCCTGCCCCGGGTGCCACGACAGGTGCGGAATGTTAAAATCACCGAAGATGATAATAGCGGAAGAGGAGATCTGCAAAAAAATCTCCTCCATACTAAGCTGTAGGTCTTCGTATACGGTGAGGGAGGAAGAGGGAGGAATGTACGCTGCACCCAGAGGTAAGAGCCGGGGCATGGCGCCCACTCTGACAAAAAGATGTTCAAAGCTGTCAATCGAAGTATGCATCAACGATGACTGCAGTTGTTTGTTGACTGCTATCAGGGTTTCCCCGCCTCTTGACAAGTTACTAGAGTTTGCATATCTATCACAGCAATAAACCACGTAATCCGATAAGCCGAGTTAAAACCGATAAAACTCTCAAGACGACTGATTCTTTCGCTCATGTCGGATAACGAGCCCCTGATCTCGGCAAGATCGGCGTTGAAGACGGCCATTAAATTAGCCATCTCGCTTCGTAAAACGCTGAGGACAACACTCCTGATGTCCTCAAGTGACGGACAAGTAGCGGCTTCCTGCCCCGATGGGTGGTCCGCAACGATCGTGATGTTAGGTGGCGAGGATGGCGCCTTACAATTGAAAATTCGGCCGTTAAGCGATGGGTGGCCTGTTCTGGCCATACATTTAGGCCCTGGGTGCGAGGCCACTCCACAGCCCGGGCACGTAGTCGGATTGACCACAGATGACCCGCAGCCTTTGCATTTACACGCTGTTGGAGACATTGGAAGAACACAGGAAAGGTGCAACTTGATAGGTACACAGACCACGCCACCCACGGACACTTTCACCGGGTCAGAGCTATTCAGATTAATCCACGATACCAACAATTGCACTAAGGGCTGCTGGCGCCAGAAAATCACACAGGAATCCCTTGATGAATCACTTATCAGAGCGACAAATAATACCGATATACACAACCGTACGACAAATCGCGACAGGCTAGCGCACGTTAGCAGGAGCAAAGCAAAGGAAGGTGTTGACCCTACGAACCCCAAATTTCAACTGAATTTCGTCCGTCCTTCTTTCTCTAATTAGTGTTCGATGATTCCATCCACCACCGCCGCCGACATTGCCCTACCTGGACCATGGAAAGTGCTTCGCAAGACGCAACAATCGTATACGTGCGATATACGTTTCCATCTTCGGGAAAAAGTTTTTTCTTCCAACGCGAATCTTCTTCCCATTTGTTATCTTTCTCCTGCGCACTACTATGTGTATACGTATGTAGCTATGCATACAGTGTCGCCGAAATACAGCAAATTCGTAAATTGACTTCCCCAAGTACTTATTCGCATCGATCGCGAACCAGTTACTTTCTCAACACCCTATCATGTAACGCGTGCTTATCATATATATGTACTTACATGTACTCAGTGACTCCTCAAGGATTACGCGAATTCGTTCATTCTTCGCACCGTACTCCCGCCATCAGTTACTGTATAAGTACTATGTACCGTATTATATACATACTCTTCATCTTATTACGTCTACCATGCACTACGTATATGTACTTACCGCACCACAATTTCACCGCCGTTGACACACACACATACACGAACTCAACACTACCTCTGATATCGGTACGCTTATAACCGTTAAACGCGGGGTTACCGGTGGGACGGTGGAGGTACCGTATCACCAGCTCAGGACGGAGGTCCAGGGCTGCCGATCGAATGATCGTACACAGAGGTAAAGTAGAGTACGGCAGTTTATGCGATCTTAAACCTAGGTACAGAGATACCCGGCCAGGTCTATGCTGGCACACAGTGTGAGAGTGGCTTTACCTAGGCCTTAAGCTATCGCAGCGATTCTCGGTGTATACGACGGCGCGTATCCCGGCGCGTGTTCTGGCGCGTATCGCGGCGCGTATCTCGATCGTCGGAAACGGATCGGCGGCGAGGGAGGGGATAGACGATTTGACCGTTCGGTGTCCTGGCGGGCCAACCCTGCTGATGGACTCTAGTCGGAGAGTCTGTATTCCGATCACCCAGTGGGCAGAACCCGCGGGAAAATCAGAGACTGTAAGGACGCTCTCGAGCACGGAGGTGGAGGGGGTAATTAAAAAATGACACAGCAACGCAGTCTGGCGTCGTACTATACTGATGCCTACACGGGCGCTTGTCTTACGTAAGAACGAGTGTCGGCACAGAAAGGTCGCTGGGAGAGGCGTACTATACGTACAAACGCACTAGGCGGTCTCCGCCAAATAGGCCCATGCTCCCGGCCTATATGTCCTCGTCCACACATTTTCGGCAGCGAGAGAGTCACTTGGTGCGTGACACTCTCATGCCAGTTCTCGGTAATTGTGGACAAGTGGTGGGGGGCAAGATCGTCGTCCCGCCGACACAACTCAGCAACGACAGCAACGACTCGATACGAGGTTATTACACGTGTACGCGCATACATATTACTCGTTTGGATATTTTTCGTCCGAAACGCTGTTGATCAACGTCATCATCAACGCTTGTGTCGCGTGTTTTTTTTTTCTAGCGATGCATCCGCTTCCACGTCCCAGCTACTGAGATGAAGAAACATTCTTATCCTTTGTCTTCGACAGCGTACAAACGTCTCGCCACTGGAATTTGCATCGACCAGGATCCTTGTCGCGATCACCGACACCAGATGCAACGAACTGTGCTTTTCTATGTCAACGTGGAAGCTCATACTGCAACGCGGGCCGGTAATACTAGATCGTTGCCACAACTACACACGAACGAATCAAAATCCTATTTCAATCGACCATTTACGATGGAAGCTTCGTAATGTGCATGACGGAAGACACCATACGACGAATGTTCAAGTACGAACACTGCATACGTACCTCCACGTCCACGGACTACGAAAACATGATTTTTGAAAGCGACGACTACGAACAACATTCTCTGATCAATTCCGAATTGTTAGCTTTAGATTTGCAATCGTTGTTGCGCGACGCGAACCGCGTGCCGCCGTACCAGGTACTCGGTACGTATGTATACTCTGAACTCTAATAAACGAACGACTTTTGCGCTGTTGCATGTATCATTCGTAACCACCTTTTCTACGTATTCGTAATATCTTCTAGTTTATTTTTTGTATCTCCTTTTGCCTGTACAATACATTCCTTACTTCGTGGAAGGTTTGGTTCCCCATCTATACATATATATGACATCCTTGAATCATCGAGCCGCGCCATCGATTGACACGCGATTCGACCTTGACCTACATATATACGCACGCGCGTACGTGAATATAGACCAGGCACTTTTTTTCTAGAAAATTATCGAATTATTCCAGCCACCACTGCGACCCTATCGTTCGCTTCATACATGGATACTGTACATACGTACGTACGCGAGTCACACCTCGAAACAAGAGTAAAAATGACGCAACGCTCTTTGCGTCAGATTGCGCAAACCGTTGCAACGCGGCGTCGCAATTTCTCGAGTGCCCCATGACTCTGTCGAGGGCGGAGGGGCAGGGGGGATGCTTCTTCTCGGTTCACGTAAACGTGGAAGAAACGTGCTTTTCTCGAAATGGAAAGAAAGAAATGGGACTCCACGATCTTTGCGTCAGATTGCGCAAACCGTTGCAACGCTTCCGATTCCTCTCTCTCTCTCTCTCTCTCTCTCTCTCTCTCTCTCGCGCCCGTCTCCGAAGAAAATTCAAATTTTTGCACCGCTGCCGCATCCTCCGGAGGCATTCGCCACACCGTCCGGAGCCACCCGCCGCCGCCAATCGTTGTACGGTTTCTTCTCCTCCTCTCGCGTACTTTACAAATCGCGGTTCTTCCCTGCCCATCTCGAAAAATTATTGGTTCTCTCCTCCCCATTCCTTCCAAACTCGCGGTTCTCTCCCGCCCATCTCGACAAAATATTGGTTCTCTCCTCTCCCTCCTTCCGAAATTGCAGTTCTCCTCCGCCCAGCTCGAAAAAATATGGGTTCTCTCCTCCCCCTCCCTCCAAAATCACAGTTCTCTCCTCCCCACTTGGATAAACGATGGTTCTCTCTTGCCCGACTCAGGGAATTGCCGTTCCCTCCACCCCGCGCACCCCCTCCTCCAGTGGTCCAGAACTCTCATAGCATAACTACTTATGAACAAAGGAAAGACAGAAAAAAAAAAACACTTACAACGCAACGTAATACATATGTACATTCAATCATAGAAACTGGAACTGTAAGTTACACGACACGTGGGCCGGCGCCTCGGTAGTCGCCCGTCGAGTGGCAATGGTCGCGCACGTTTTTATCCCCGTCAATGAAGGGTTTTCCGCACACGTAACACACGATTGCGTCGTTAAAACTGCGCCAATGTTGACTCGTCAACAAGTTCATGGGTTTCGTGTTCCGCAACCACGAATACGCGATATCCGCAAGATCTCGAAGTTCTCGCACGGAGCATTTCACGCACTCGGAGTCCTGACGATACACGCGATAACGGCACAGAGATGCATCGGTGGAACCATGAACGTAGTATCCCACGCTATTTGCTCTGTGTTGTTGGTACGTATACGTTTAACTTCGCTCCGCAGTCTCGACATCCTCGAGCATGCACTCAAAGTCCCCGTACACGATAAATGCCGCTCGTTCTTTATTTTTTAAATTTTTTAATTGCAACCATTTATCCTCCGCGGACGGCACACAGTGGGCCGGGTTTAAAAAATTGTCGCCTTTTGGGTCATCTTTTAAAGATATCGGAATGATATTTACGCCAAAAAGAGGAAAAAATTATTCCATTCTAATGATGTAAAATTTAATATTTTTTATATTTCTTTATTTATTTATTTTTTAATTCTTTCAACTTCTTTGAGATAAAAAAATTTAATTCTGTTTACTTGGTACCTTATTTAATGCCCTTTACAGTGGTTTAAGCAAAAATCTTGGGAAACTTTTCGTTTCCAAGTTGTAGGGAACATTCGAATAATAATAAAAAGTAGCAACAACTCGGTTTGTTTAAATTAAAGACCAGACTTTTGGGATAAATATTTTATTTTATTAGTAACTAATATAAACAATCCACTAAAACATATTTTTATATGCATTAACGAAAATAGCGACATTTTCCAAATTTGATTAGGAATATTATCCAAACGCCATAAAGTTCCACTTTCAGACAAATTGCAATATTTTCAGCACACTCTCCTCTAAATAATGACTTATCGATCATTTCCCCCCTCGTCCCACTGCTCAAATTATTAGTGTTTAAGGGTGGGATAGTTAAACAGAAGGGATATATGATCACAGAGGTGTTATTATTAATATATTTGTTATGTTAGTGTATGCAATATTAATTCCTCAGCTTCAAGGTCGGATTTCTGAATTTTTTTGGTACATGATTTCATTCGCATACTAGTTGAAAATTATTATGTTGAAAAACAGTCGCTGACTGAACTTCACCTTTGCTTTCGTCGTTGTTACTTCCTTTTCGTTGTTTTCTGCGAATGAAATCATGTACCAAAAAATTCAGAATTTAGACCTTGAAGCTGAGGAATTAATATTGCACACACTAACATAACGACGCGACAATAGGGGCATTGTTGCGGCCGCGTAAAGCGAGCCGCGCCGGGCGTTCAAACGTGTGCCCGCTGACTCGTAGCAACCGCCAACGAGTCAGCTGAGGCCTATGACTTTGGTTGTTTACGCCAACCGTCTTTTCGAAGCGCTCGCCCGGTGACCGTTAGTTCGAAAGGATCAGAGCCGTGACACGCACGTACGCAAGTCTTATACTCCTTGCGTCCATTGCGCTGATCGAACGGAACGATCTTTCTACAGTGGACGCTGGATAATATGCCGCTGTTTAAAGTGCCGTTAGGAACGCCCCAGCTCACACGCATTACTCGCACGCGTGTGTGCACCTCCCTTTCTCTCACGCTCAGCGAGCCAATGAATGCTAACCCTTAATGGTGCCTCCACACTGGAGTTCGCAAGCAATTCGCAAGCAATACATATACATATAATGAAATAAATATATCGAACTATCTATCTAGTAGATTGAATTTCATATTTCATTTCTAACCATGTGTACTCTTGAAGGCCATAGTATACCATATGGTTGAATTTGTCTTGACAGTCACTTTCATATTGGATAATCAAATATATAGCATTCCATTTAAAAAACTGAGGGTCACCTTCGTTTCGCGGAAAATATTGCGAACACCAAAAATTAAGTTACCGTATTATGTTGTATAAAAAAAGCAGTAAAATTTTTCCTTCAACAGTTTTTTACAAATACTTACCATATTCGAGAACAGTGTATAAGAATAGCATATATAGCCGCTTGCCGCTGCGAGTACCGCACGGCTCAGCCAGTCGAGCCGATGTGATTTGACGCAGCGTCAACTTTCGGCAATTTTTACAGGGCCACTTTTAAAATGTCCATATTTTTGACAATTAGACCATGTAGGGGAAGGATAGAACTATATTCTGATTTTTTCAGATTTTTAAAATTCCGCCCCATGTTAAATAAATGCATTTGTTTAAAATAATTGCACAAAAAAGGTTAACAAATTTTTTTTTAAACTGGAATAATTTTTCCTTAAAACTTCAATGTCTTCTCTACAAATCGCCGTAAATCTCATCTCCATCCGTTAACTACTTCCATAGTTATAATTTATTGAAAAAAAGTTAGCACTTACCTTCAAACAGTTGTAAAATCGACATTTTTCAAAATTTTCAAAAATCTTTCGAAATATGTTTATACATCCATAAAGACTACAACATACTCAAATTTGAGCCACATCCGAAATGTTACTCCAAAAAATGTCCGATTTCGCGTGGAATGTCGCCACAACAACTGTGTCGCGTTTATGTTCGACGGGATCCGATACGATTTGAACGGCGTGGAGATCGATCAGACAAGGAATCCTGGTATTACCACCGCGCTGGAACATTACGCGACGTTGTCCGCCAACAGGAGCAAAGCATTGACGAACGCCGGTTGGGACCTTATGATCGCGGGCAACACAAACGTCATTCACAGCGCGGCTTTCAATTTCTGCGCGCCCTTGCGTACTGTACCCCCGCTCGGTGGGAGTTACTTGTCGGACGGGTGTTCGAGATAGCCAAGTGAATAAAACAAGGTGGACGGAGCAGACGGTTTTTATTCTGACTAGAATACAAGGTTGCCCGGCGAGGTCGATGCTGGCTAACAGTGAGTGGTCGGCTTAAACTATCGCGAGTTGCGGTGTGGATCGCGGCGCAAGCGTGGTTCGCGGCGGTCGTGAATCGGTGGAGGCGCGTGGCGCGAACGCGGTCCGTATCGGCGGTCGCGGCGTGAACGCGGTTCTTTGCGGCGCTGGACGAGGGAGGGGGAATTGGTCGTTCTGGTGCCTTGGCTGTTATCTCCACTATTGGCCCTGACCGGGAAGTCTTGTGTCCGGTCGCCCAGTGGGTATAATCCGCGGGAGTTACGGAGACTGTAGGATGTCCTCCGGGACGGACTAAGTCTGACCCTAAGATTGACGGCGAATATCGACCTGCGTCTAGAGGTTGGCTTACTCGCGTTCCTCTAGGAGCCATGGGGGTAGGGGGATTCCAAAAACTTACGCAGCGATTCAGCTTGTGCTTTACAAGAAGTTCGCTGGGAGCTCTAACCGTTCTCCTGTAACGCTCGTGGCAGAGTCTGCCTGACGGGCCTGTCGCTCTGGCCTATACCGACCTCCGTGTTTACTTCACCAGCGAGAGCGCCGCTCGGTGCGTGGCCATCTCGCGGCCGCGCTCGGTAGCGACGGGCCGCGCCAGGCGCGTGGAGTGGAGAAGGTTCGCGCCCCACCGTATCCAACTCGTTACATCACGTTCCTGAGATTCTGCGAGGACCACAGGTACGTCGTGATGAGCGCGCTGCACTAGTTGATCCTGATTCGAGCGCGAGTCGACGCGAACGCGATTCGCGGTACCGTCACGGCGAAACCGAAACTCGAGATGCACAAGTTGCAATGGCGTATGCCGTACGTCATGTTGGAGGAGGTGGAGAAGCTGTCGATGCTACGTATCTTGAAAAGCGTCAGGCCACTTGCGATGACTTTCCGGTCGTGGGACATGTACGAGTATCCGTTGCTTCAAGCGACCACGAAACACTCATGGACCGTGAACGACACGTTACAACTTGAGAAACCTCGATACGTGATATTCGAATTGCAAACCGATCGAAAGAACAAGTTGGAAAGAGGCGCGATCAGATTCGACACTTATAAACTTGCGAACGCCCGTTTATACCTCAATCCGGAGATGTATCCGTACGACGACCTGAACTAGGATTTCGATAAGCTGAAATACGCGCTTCTGTACGACATCTACGCGACGGTAGCTCGTTCGTATCACGCACACGGAGAACCGCTGCTGAACGCGGCTGAATTTTTGCGATACGCGTCCATTGCGGTCATCGATTGTTCGCACCAGAACGAGTCGGTGAAGAGCGCAACGGTAGACGTGCGTATAGACTGCGACTACAAGGAGAACGGTCCTGCAAACACTACCGCCTACTGTCTCATCATACACGATCGCATCGTTGAGTACAGTCCTTTGACGAACGTAGTACGCAAACTGGTGTAGTATTTACGAGAGATCAACGCTGAAACCAACAGTCGCTTCGCTGCCGTCACCGCTGACGCTTCCGTCACTACGAATGGCCATATACGTTGTCGTGGACCTGCAGGGATTCAAACTCGAGCGCAATGTGTTCGTGGCGAAAGAGATCGCTGTTCTCGCGAACAACAATAACGTCGACGACGATGGAACCCCAACGACCCCATCTTCGAGCCGCAGTACCCCTGAACTCGACTGGGTCTGTTCGAGAAACGACAATCGACCTGGCTCACGACGCATCACCACGGACTTCGCTGGTCCGACGGCTGGGTGCCGTACTCTCGCCTGTCTGACTTACTTGCACGCGTACTCGCGATCGTCGACCTGGTGCCCGTAAAGGGCCCGGAAAAGAAGAAGTAGCTGCTTGAGATAACGACAAACGCGAGCTTCGTGGAAATCACAGAAATATACAAGCAGAGAAAGATGTGCGACGACGACGATGACGACGACAACGACGCTGATGATTACGATGTACACTTCAAAAATGATAGGCACAGCGATACCTTGTGTGACACCGTCGACGGCGAGAAAGACGAGGGCGAGGAAAACGAGGAAGGAGACGACGAAGACGACAACGAGGACGACGATATCACCGTTCCAAGCTTGAAGTCCATACCGTCCACGAACATTAGTCGGTGCGCGTTTCACAACGATCGCCGTGTTTGTGCACTGGAGAACGCGTACAAGATATGGAATTACATGCACAGCAAATTCTAACGTAAGAACTGCACACGCTTCTTTCTGTATTCTCTTTATGCGCATTCGAAAGCAACAACTAAACGCATCATATCATTTTTTACAGCGAAATCAATGAAAACAACGTCTTCAACAACGAAAACGCTGACACACAAACAACGTCGACTCCGACGCCGACGGTTACTGCTTCCTGCTTCTACGTACTATGAAGATCACGAACGAACACCGTACTTTCGGAAATATAATTACAGACGCGCGCGCACGCGCGCGCTAGAATATAATTTTTTTATTTTTACAAATATTTTTAATTTGTTTGTTATTGTTACAATAACGCGTAAAACGTTGTGTTCCGATACGAAACATTGTGCCGAAAAATCAATGCATGTACTTACTCGTAGAACAGGCGCCTCAATACTCAAAATTCGTTGTCCTCCTTCTAAAGAAAAACAATAATCCACGTCAGTTATTTCAGTCCGCCAAATCTGACGTGAATCCCGGATTATCTTCCTCAATCTGACATTAATTGTAGCCCCTCAGCGGGGGATTTTTTCGCTGCTGAAACAAACACACACCTCAGTAAATATCACTGAATCGTAGCACACGCGCACAGGGAAGTATCACTAACCTATAAACACTACTTACGAAATGAGGATACGCCTGGATCTTATCGTACACGATCAATCTTTTTTGTTTTAAAATACTCGCTTCAAAAGACAAATTTATAATGATTTCGCACGTGGTCGCGCTTCTTGCGCGGAGCCCATCCATCCCTCCAGCGGCGAACAAGAGTGGGGGTAGACGAATCACATTCGCCGGTGTTCCTCGTGCTGTCTTCGTTCCACACACTTCGCTTTTAATTATTTTATTTATTTGACATTAACGGTCGAAACAATTTCGTATAACATACGTACACTACGATGACGTAAGGTAGAGTCAACAATGATACAGGACAAAAAGATAATATATTAATACCGAAAAACAAAAACAGAAAAAATGTATCGAATGAGCGCTATACTTAGCTATGGTGCAAAAGTTCCCGGTAAGCATTGGCTCTAAACCCGCTGGTGGATCCTGAGAAAAAGTCAAGGTTTCAAAAGAATGCGTTACCTAGGACGCAGATCCTATAGAGCGGGTCGCTTGCACGAAACCTCGAGGTATACTCACGCGGGTTAAATAAACGTGGACTCCTGGTAGGGTAGTTGGGTGCGTGAATTGAATTATACAGGTGAGGGGCGGGTTATCCACTTTACCATTGATAATCTTAAATAAAAATAACAGGTCCGTCACGACCCGCCGCGTCTCAAGAGTGTGCAAAGCCCAATCGGATCATTATCGGAGCATTGTCATGGTTGAAACGAGCTAACGGGAGTCCCATTTTATAGGCAAGGAAACGCAGAAATTTATGCTGCACTTTTTCCAGGCTGTACTTGTCTTTGGCCGATCTGGGAGACCAGATAACTGAAGCATGCTCCAGGTGAGGTAGCACAAGTGCAGAGTATAGCGTAACCATGGTACACGGGTTATTGAAATTAAAGCATGAGCTACGTAAGGAACCCAGAGCCTTATTGGCGGCAGCAATGGCGTTGGTATCATGCGTGGAGAACGTGAGCGCGGCGTCGACGTAAACACACAAATCACGCACCACTTGTCTAGTCGACAGTACGTTGTCCGCTATGGCATAAGGAAACAGAGAGACACTCTTGCTGCGCGAGAAACTCATAACAAGATATTTGTCTACATTCAGCTCCATACGGTTTCGCGAACACCAAGCCTCAAGACACACCAAGTCGGATTGTAAATCAATTGCGTCGGCATCTGCAGGTATGATTTTAAATAGTTGAAGGTCGTCCGCATATAGCAAGAAACTACACCTAGTTATAATGTTTCTAATATCATTAATGAATAACAAAAATAGCAGGGGACCAAGGCGAGAACCCTGCGGTACGCCTGAAGGGACACAGATTTGCCTCGAAAGGGAGAGCCCAACTTTGACCCTCTGCGAGCGTCCCGTGATACAGGAGTGTAACCAGCATAAAAAGCTGTCTCTGAATCCGTAGCCCGCGAGCTTGTCAATCAGCAATGCATGATTCATCCTGTCGAATGCCTTAGAGAAGTCAGTGTAAATACAGTACACCTGACAGCTGCCGTCGAGAGATCTGGACACAAAGTTACAGAACGAGGAAAGATTAGAGACAGTAGATCTACCCGGCAAAAACCCATGCTGCTCGTATGAAACTATGCTGCTGATAAGCGAACCAAGTTTCTTGGTTACTATACCCTCAAAGAGCTTACCAAAATATTTAGGAGTGAGATCGGGCTATAATTGTATACATCAGACTTATCTCCAGATTTGTAAATGGGAGTAATTAAGCTCCGCGTCCACCTCCGAGGAAAGCACCCAGTGGTCAACGATTGATTAAAAATTATCCACAGAGGCCGCGAGAGAATGAATTTACATTTCTTTATTAACAGAGCAGGAATCCCATCCTCTCCCGGGATGTTGTTGTTTGCTAGGCTCTCGATTTCCATAAGGATTTCGCTTATACTTATGCTGATATGAGGGAAATCGAGGGTCGCTTGCATGCAGTCCTCCAGGTGGAAGCCTGAGTTATCCTCGGGGTTGTATACAGATTCAAAATACTCCGCGATCATGTCGGCGATCTCGGAGCTACAGGAGGACACGGTTCCATTACGCCCTAGGGTCGGCGGCAGTCCACCAGAAGACCGATTGACGTTAACGAAGTTCCAGAAAGCCTTAATATTGTTCGGGATATTAGATTCTACACTGCGAACATAGTTCCCATAGCACGATATCGACAGAGTTTTGCAGAGTGCTCTAAGGTGACTAAATGACAAGTAGTTATGGCAGCTATGCGAGGTTTTATAAACATGGTGACCCTCCTTCTTCCTTCTGGTTAGGGAGAGCAGTTCCGAGGAAAACCAGCATGGGAACGTAGGGTGGCGAGCCTGTCGAGAAGGAACAAATGAGACAGTCACTTGGGAAATATGCTCATAAAGCACCCAAACAGTCTCGTCCACAGGGAGATGGGAAAGGCAAGCGTCCCAGTCAATGGCGTTTAGGTATTCGAGTATACCCTCGTAGTTCCCGCATTTAAAGTCTCGTTTGGCGAAATTAGCGATCACTCGGGGCTGCTGGGTCTGCAGGTCCCCATACAGCACACTCCCATTGCAGGAAGGTTCCATGAAGGATCCTATGTCCGCCCTTTGGGAACACTCCACGGAACGTTCCGGGCATTCTCTGGCAATGCTCACGGAACGTTCCGGTCATTCTCTGGCAATGCTCACGGAACGGTCCGGTCATTCTCTGGCAATACTCACGGAGCGTTCCGAACAGTAAAGCCAAAAATAAAAATATCAATATAGTGTAGTATAATGTGTGCAGAATCGTACTAGTATAACGTCCGTGTGTTTTTAAAAAATATAAAATTAATAAAAAAAAATTCCTTTACACTCCAGTAAGACTCGAACCCACGACCTCGAGCACCGTAGACGAACACTTTACCGCTGCAGCTACAACCGTTGATTGAAAAGGTTGCTTACGTATTCAAACTTAAATACATATTGTGCATAACTTTAACTCAAATTATTAAAAAATGAAGGCTCCTTTTGACATTATTATTAGGGTAAACCAACCAGTGAATAACCGAATTGTTGAATGAGAAGCCCAGCAAATGACCGCATACTTTTATTAAGTATTTATTAATGTTTGTTTAATACGCATAACTAAAAATATGGAATATTAAAAGTGCAACTGCACTCCATTTATAAACATATAGTATTTTTTAAATTAATAATTTACATTTCTTTGCCTAATGGTCATTCACTGGTATGCGGTCAATTACTGGTTGGTTTACTCTATTATTATTAGTAGTAGTAGTAGTATTATTATTATTATTATAAACGGGAATATTCCCATAGTTTACATAAAGCATACAACAATTGACCTTACATCGTCTACACAAAGCGTAACCTAATATACAGGAGAAACTTTGAACTTCCTACTCTGAATACTATAGTGTGTGTGAATGTAAAAAATGTGTAACTGATTTATTTATCAAATCAATGGTGTGTATAAATATTTCTCCTTTTTCCATAAGGATTTTGTAAAAAAATATGTACATATACAGTAATCTGCACCTACAATAATCATTATTGATAGCAATTAGGGAAAAGTCGATACAAGAATCAATTCTGGAACCTTTGTTGTAAAATGTCCGAAAAGTTGTGTGAACGTTGCCAGAGAATGTCCGAAAAGTTGCGTGAACATTGCCAGAGAATGACCGGAAGGTTCCGTGACCATTGCCAGAGAATGGCCGGAACGTTCCCTGAAGCTTGCAGGAAGGTTCCAAGTGGCAATGTTCCACCGGAACATTGCTGGAATGTTCCAGGAAGGTTCCTATGTCCGCACCGAGGCAACATTATACGGCAACCCCCATGGAACCTTCCTGCAAGCTTCGGGCAACGGAGTGTGCTGTATGGGTCCACACATGTCACGATTGGGGGGTGATAACGTTCCTCCTGCAGCAGCGCATCCAGCGCGGGTTCCACGGCGATCTCGGCCAGCGAATAGAGAACCAGATCCAGCGTCGACCCATGGCTGTTAGGTAGGTGATTGCCCTGCTGCATAGAGTAAAGGTGACATAGCTCCAAGACGTACTCAAGCGCTGTCTTATTGTGACTGGAGGCGAAGGAAGGGATGCAAGGTACGAGGGCATTGCCCTGCCCCGGGTGCCACGACAGGTGCGGAATGTTAAAATCACCGAAGATGATAATAGCGGAAGAGGAGATCTGCAAAAAAATCTCCTCCATACTAAGCTGTAGGTCTTCGTATACGGTGAGGGAGGAAGAGGGAGGAATGTACGCTGCACCCAGAGGTAAGAGCCGGGGCATGGCGCCCACTCTGACAAAAAGATGTTCAAAGCTGTCAATCGAAGTATGCATCAACGATGACTGCAGTTGTTTGTTGACTGCTATCAGGGTTTCCCCGCCTCTTGACAAGTTACTAGAGTTTGCATATCTATCACAGCAATAAACCACGTAATCCGATAAGCCGAGTTAAAACCGATAAAACTCTCAAGACGACTGATTCTTTCGCTCATGTCGGATAACGAGCCCCTGATCTCGGCAAGATCGGCGTTGAAGACGGCCATTAAATTAGCCATCTCGCTTCGTAAAACGCTGAGGACAACACTCCTGATGTCCTCAAGTGACGGACAAGTAGCGGCTTCCTGCCCCGATGGGTGGTCCGCAACGATCGTGATGTTAGGTGGCGAGGATGGCGCCTTACAATTGAAAATTCGGCCGTTAAGCGATGGGTGGCCTGTTCTGGCCATACATTTAGGCCCTGGGTGCGAGGCCACTCCACAGCCCGGGCACGTAGTCGGATTGACCACAGATGACCCGCAGCCTTTGCATTTACACGCTGTTGGAGACATTGGAAGAACACAGGAAAGGTGCAACTTGATAGGTACACAGACCACGCCACCCACGGACACTTTCACCGGGTCAGAGCTATTCAGATTAATCCACGATACCAACAATTGCACTAAGGGCTGCTGGCGCCAGAAAATCACACAGGAATCCCTTGATGAATCACTTATCAGAGCGACAAATAATACCGATATACACAACCGTACGACAAATCGCGACAGGCTAGCGCACGTTAGCAGGAGCAAAGCAAAGGAAGGTGTTGACCCTACGAACCCCAAATTTCAACTGAATTTCGTCCGTCCTTCTTTCTCTAATTAGTGTTCGATGATTCCATCCACCACCGCCGCCGACATTGCCCTACCTGGACCATGGAAAGTGCTTCGCAAGACGCAACAATCGTATACGTGCGATATACGTTTCCATCTTCGGGAAAAAGTTTTTTCTTCCAACGCGAATCTTCTTCCCATTTGTTATCTTTCTCCTGCGCACTACTATGTGTATACGTATGTAGCTATGCATACAGTGTCGCCGAAATACAGCAAATTCGTAAATTGACTTCCCCAAGTACTTATTCGCATCGATCGCGAACCAGTTACTTTCTCAACACCCTATCATGTAACGCGTGCTTATCATATATATGTACTTACATGTACTCAGTGACTCCTCAAGGATTACGCGAATTCGTTCATTCTTCGCACCGTACTCCCGCCATCAGTTACTGTATAAGTACTATGTACCGTATTATATACATACTCTTCATCTTATTACGTCTACCATGCACTACGTATATGTACTTACCGCACCACAATTTCACCGCCGTTGACACACACACATACACGAACTCAACACTACCTCTGATATCGGTACGCTTATAACCGTTAAACGCGGGGTTACCGGTGGGACGGTGGAGGTACCGTATCACCAGCTCAGGACGGAGGTCCAGGGCTGCCGATCGAATGATCGTACACAGAGGTAAAGTAGAGTACGGCAGTTTATGCGATCTTAAACCTAGGTACAGAGATACCCGGCCAGGTCTATGCTGGCACACAGTGTGAGAGTGGCTTTACCTAGGCCTTAAGCTATCGCAGCGATTCTCGGTGTATACGACGGCGCGTATCCCGGCGCGTGTTCTGGCGCGTATCGCGGCGCGTATCTCGATCGTCGGAAACGGATCGGCGGCGAGGGAGGGGATAGACGATTTGACCGTTCGGTGTCCTGGCGGGCCAACCCTGCTGATGGACTCTAGTCGGAGAGTCTGTATTCCGATCACCCAGTGGGCAGAACCCGCGGGAAAATCAGAGACTGTAAGGACGCTCTCGAGCACGGAGGTGGAGGGGGTAATTAAAAAATGACACAGCAACGCAGTCTGGCGTCGTACTATACTGATGCCTACACGGGCGCTTGTCTTACGTAAGAACGAGTGTCGGCACAGAAAGGTCGCTGGGAGAGGCGTACTATACGTACAAACGCACTAGGCGGTCTCCGCCAAATAGGCCCATGCTCCCGGCCTATATGTCCTCGTCCACACATTTTCGGCAGCGAGAGAGTCACTTGGTGCGTGACACTCTCATGCCAGTTCTCGGTAATTGTGGACAAGTGGTGGGGGGCAAGATCGTCGTCCCGCCGACACAACTCAGCAACGACAGCAACGACTCGATACGAGGTTATTACACGTGTACGCGCATACATATTACTCGTTTGGATATTTTTCGTCCGAAACGCTGTTGATCAACGTCATCATCAACGCTTGTGTCGCGTGTTTTTTTTTTCTAGCGATGCATCCGCTTCCACGTCCCAGCTACTGAGATGAAGAAACATTCTTATCCTTTGTCTTCGACAGCGTACAAACGTCTCGCCACTGGAATTTGCATCGACCAGGATCCTTGTCGCGATCACCGACACCAGATGCAACGAACTGTGCTTTTCTATGTCAACGTGGAAGCTCATACTGCAACGCGGGCCGGTAATACTAGATCGTTGCCACAACTACACACGAACGAATCAAAATCCTATTTCAATCGACCATTTACGATGGAAGCTTCGTAATGTGCATGACGGAAGACACCATACGACGAATGTTCAAGTACGAACACTGCATACGTACCTCCACGTCCACGGACTACGAAAACATGATTTTTGAAAGCGACGACTACGAACAACATTCTCTGATCAATTCCGAATTGTTAGCTTTAGATTTGCAATCGTTGTTGCGCGACGCGAACCGCGTGCCGCCGTACCAGGTACTCGGTACGTATGTATACTCTGAACTCTAATAAACGAACGACTTTTGCGCTGTTGCATGTATCATTCGTAACCACCTTTTCTACGTATTCGTAATATCTTCTAGTTTATTTTTTGTATCTCCTTTTGCCTGTACAATACATTCCTTACTTCGTGGAAGGTTTGGTTCCCCATCTATACATATATATGACATCCTTGAATCATCGAGCCGCGCCATCGATTGACACGCGATTCGACCTTGACCTACATATATACGCACGCGCGTACGTGAATATAGACCAGGCACTTTTTTTCTAGAAAATTATCGAATTATTCCAGCCACCACTGCGACCCTATCGTTCGCTTCATACATGGATACTGTACATACGTACGTACGCGAGTCACACCTCGAAACAAGAGTAAAAATGACGCAACGCTCTTTGCGTCAGATTGCGCAAACCGTTGCAACGCGGCGTCGCAATTTCTCGAGTGCCCCATGACTCTGTCGAGGGCGGAGGGGCAGGGGGGATGCTTCTTCTCGGTTCACGTAAACGTGGAAGAAACGTGCTTTTCTCGAAATGGAAAGAAAGAAATGGGACTCCACGATCTTTGCGTCAGATTGCGCAAACCGTTGCAACGCTTCCTCTCTCTCTCTCTCTCTCTCTCTCTCTCTCTCTCTCTCTCTCTCTCTCTCTCTCTCTCTCTCTCTCTCTCTCTCTCTCTCTCTCTCTCTCTCTCTCTCTCTCTCTCTCTCTCTCTCTCTCTCGCGCCCGTCTCCGAAGAAAATTCAAATTTTTGCACCGCTGCCGCATCCTCCGGAGGCATTCGCCACACCGTCCGGAGCCACCCGCCGCCGCCAATCGTTGTACGGTTTCTTCTCCTCCTCTCGCGTACTTTACAAATCGCGGTTCTTCCCTGCCCATCTCGAAAAATTATTGGTTCTCTCCTCCCCATTCCTTCCAAACTCGCGGTTCTCTCCCGCCCATCTCGACAAAATATTGGTTCTCTCCTCTCCCTCCTTCCGAAATTGCAGTTCTCCTCCGCCCAGCTCGAAAAAATATGGGTTCTCTCCTCCCCCTCCCTCCAAAATCACAGTTCTCTCCTCCCCACTTGGATAAACGATGGTTCTCTCTTGCCCGACTCAGGGAATTGCCGTTCCCTCCACCCCGCGCACCCCCTCCTCCAGTGGTCCAGAACTCTCATAGCATAACTACTTATGAACAAAGGAAAGACAGAAAAAAAAAAACACTTACAACGCAACGTAATACATATGTACATTCAATCATAGAAACTGGAACTGTAAGTTACACGACACGTGGGCCGGCGCCTCGGTAGTCGCCCGTCGAGTGGCAATGGTCGCGCACGTTTTTATCCCCGTCAATGAAGGGTTTTCCGCACACGTAACACACGATTGCGTCGTTAAAACTGCGCCAATGTTGACTCGTCAACAAGTTCATGGGTTTCGTGTTCCGCAACCACGAATACGCGATATCCGCAAGATCTCGAAGTTCTCGCACGGAGCATTTCACGCACTCGGAGTCCTGACGATACACGCGATAACGGCACAGAGATGCATCGGTGGAACCATGAACGTAGTATCCCACGCTATTTGCTCTGTGTTGTTGGTACGTATACGTTTAACTTCGCTCCGCAGTCTCGACATCCTCGAGCATGCACTCAAAGTCCCCGTACACGATAAATGCCGCTCGTTCTTTATTTTTTAAATTTTTTAATTGCAACCATTTATCCTCCGCGGACGGCACACAGTGGGCCGGGTTTAAAAAATTGTCGCCTTTTGGGTCATCTTTTAAAGATATCGGAATGATATTTACGCCAAAAAGAGGAAAAAATTATTCCATTCTAATGATGTAAAATTTAATATTTTTTATATTTCTTTATTTATTTATTTTTTAATTCTTTCAACTTCTTTGAGATAAAAAAATTTAATTCTGTTTACTTGGTACCTTATTTAATGCCCTTTACAGTGGTTTAAGCAAAAATCTTGGGAAACTTTTCGTTTCCAAGTTGTAGGGAACATTCGAATAATAATAAAAAGTAGCAACAACTCGGTTTGTTTAAATTAAAGACCAGACTTTTGGGATAAATATTTTATTTTATTAGTAACTAATATAAACAATCCACTAAAACATATTTTTATATGCATTAACGAAAATAGCGACATTTTCCAAATTTGATTAGGAATATTATCCAAACGCCATAAAGTTCCACTTTCAGACAAATTGCAATATTTTCAGCACACTCTCCTCTAAATAATGACTTATCGATCATTTCCCCCCTCGTCCCACTGCTCAAATTATTAGTGTTTAAGGGTGGGATAGTTAAACAGAAGGGATATATGATCACAGAGGTGTTATTATTAATATATTTGTTATGTTAGTGTATGCAATATTAATTCCTCAGCTTCAAGGTCGGATTTCTGAATTTTTTTGGTACATGATTTCATTCGCATACTAGTTGAAAATTATTATGTTGAAAAACAGTCGCTGACTGAACTTCACCTTTGCTTTCGTCGTTGTTACTTCCTTTTCGTTGTTTTCTGCGAATGAAATCATGTACCAAAAAATTCAGAATTTAGACCTTGAAGCTGAGGAATTAATATTGCACACACTAACATAACGACGCGACAATAGGGGCATTGTTGCGGCCGCGTAAAGCGAGCCGCGCCGGGCGTTCAAACGTGTGCCCGCTGACTCGTAGCAACCGCCAACGAGTCAGCTGAGGCCTATGACTTTGGTTGTTTACGCCAACCGTCTTTTCGAAGCGCTCGCCCGGTGACCGTTAGTTCGAAAGGATCAGAGCCGTGACACGCACGTACGCAAGTCTTATACTCCTTGCGTCCATTGCGCTGATCGAACGGAACGATCTTTCTACAGTGGACGCTGGATAATATGCCGCTGTTTAAAGTGCCGTTAGGAACGCCCCAGCTCACACGCATTACTCGCACGCGTGTGTGCACCTCCCTTTCTCTCACGCTCAGCGAGCCAATGAATGCTAACCCTTAATGGTGCCTCCACACTGGAGTTCGCAAGCAATTCGCAAGCAATACATATACGTGATTGTGTTTTTTCTTTTTCTCACATCAGTGTGACGCACCTTAAGAGTATTCTGGTAGGGGGCAGCCATCACGGAAAAGAAAACAGGAGAGTTATGGGGAGAGCGCGCGTTACATTGGCTCTCGTTAATATGCCGCTTCTGAGAAAACCCCGCCTCTAGAGCCCCGACTGCGGCTCATTATCGAGCGTCCACTGTATTACGCGACCCACTGTCTCCCAACGCCCACGCGTTTTGTACTATAGTATGCTGTCTCTGTGTGTCTTCGTTTGTGACGTCCGGTGGCCGAAGTGACCACCGGCTAAATAAATTGTGCCAGTCCACGTGGGTCAAGTGATTCCTTCACCTTCTCACCAAGCTACCCAGCACCGGAATTTTAATTCTCGCTCCCACCGAAAACAGGCATATTGCAAATACATGAATAATAACACCTCCGTGATAATGTATCCCCTCTGCTTATCTATCCCATCTTTACCCTACGGAGTGACCGAACGTTGATAACTTTAAACATTAATAATTTGGGCAGTGGAACGAGGGGCGAAATGATCGATATGTCATTATTTAGAGGAGAGTGTGCTGAAAATATTGCAATTGGTCCGAAAGTAGAACTTTTTGGCGTTTGGAAGATATTTTTAATCAAATTTGAAAAATGTCGCTATTTTCCGTTAATGAATATAAAAATATTTTTTCATGGATTGTTTATATTACTTACTAATACAAGAAGATATTTATCGCAAAAGTCTGGTCTTTAATTTAAACAAACCGATTTGTTGCTACTTTTCTTTATTATTCGAATTTTCCATATAAGTTGGAAACGCAAAGTTTCCCAAACATTTTGCTTAAACCACTGTAAAGGGCAATGAACAAGGTACCAAACAAACGGAATTAAGTTGTTTTTATCAGAAATAAGTTGAAACAATTAAAAAATAAATAAAGGTAATGTGCAATTGGGTTATTTAATTCAATTCTCAAGGGTTGCAGATAATAACAAACCGAAATGTTTCACTGTAAAAATACAAGAAATTTTATTAATTAAGCTATTTAAATTAGCTATTTACAATGGTTACAAACCTGTAAAAATACAAGAAACAACAGTCTGTGTTTGTTCTTCGCAATCTTGTTCCTTGTATAATCAAATCACTCTTAACAAGTAGCAAGACTCACACGTGTCCGTCTGCCGCATGCTTGCCTTAATTCCTCTGCCGCTACTGCAGATCCTTAACCTACCGACTCCCTGTATTGAGCTGGAAGATTTAAATCAATTTAAGGAGTACACTCCTTACATCTCCCCCCGTCGGGAGAGAAAAATCTCATTTTTCTTCTTCATATAGTGTACTTTGTACTGGAATAAGTTCTGAAATATGGAAAAAATTCAATTCTTTTTTCTTGTGTCCTGTATTGATTCTGTAAATTGTTCAGACATTGTTTCTTCTATTTTATAATGGCCTATTCTTAATTCGTCCAATTTTTTCCTGTTCAAACGATTTCCGTTTTCAACATATACTGACTCACCTACCTGAAAATTGTAGTTTTTTCTATTTTTGTCGTATAGTAGTTTGTTAAATTTGTGGTATTTCATGCTATTTTCTAAAGCTTTTTTTCTGTCTTCTTTTATGTCATTCTGTGTTTTTCTTTGTGATAACTCGTTTGGTAATATGGTCGTGTTCCTTCCTTCTAATAAGTATTTTGAACTAAACTTTGTTACTGTATGTACCGTTTCATTATATTTCCGCACACATTCATGTGCCGCTGTCGTCCAAGCTTTTCTTCCTTTATTTTCATTCACTTTACACCTGATTTTATTTACTAGAGTCTGGTTTAAAGGTGGGATCTCCTACCCGCGATTGGTTGCAGCGATTTGACCCAGCGACTGGCCCTAGACTGAATCTCCTCGCCTGCGACCAGGGGTGTGCTCGGGACGGGTCGGAAACTTTCGGGCGGGATCGGGCAGGATCCCGAGACTCCATTCGGGCTACAAGCATAGCCGCCATGAGCGCGCAATTTGATTTCAGGTCGGCTCGGCAAAACTCGGATGCGATCGGACAATATAGTTACCAGTAATAGATCAAAATTATTACCTGAGAACATAGAAAAATTATGTTTCTTACACGTTAATTTGAAATAATAAAATATTCGCCTTCCTGTATATTTTTGTTACTATGAAACATCCAGGAAATATTCCTTTCAGTATGTTTATAGTTGTTCGTACGATTTCTATTTTAAATCTGAACCTATCCCGAAAAAGATAATACCCTATATATCCCCTTTACATAAAGTACTAAGTATGAAGTATATTTTATTAAGATTTTAAAATATTATCGATATAAAAATAGTCTTCTTCCCAAGTTCTGAACATGGTATTTACTTAAGTGCGTATATGGGCATATTCAGTATTCACAGACTATTTGGTATCAATGAAAATACATAAATATGTAAATAAATAATAACATACAAATTATGATTCAACAGGAGACAGAAAGGTAAAAACTTATCACTCTGGTATTGATATAAATTATACACATAATTCTTTTCGTCTCGGTTCTCTCATAATAGCTGGCTGTCGAGCCGACTTGAAATCAAGCTGCCCGCTCATGGTGGTCATGCTTGTAGCAAAGAGAAGATATAATAAGAAGCGTCACTCCGGGCGGAACCTTTGAAGCCTTTACTTGACCTTGTCATTTAAACTGGTTGTCTATTCTTTGCTTATAGCCCGAATCGAGTCTCGGGATCCCGTAACCGTCGGGCTCTCGAGCAATACGAAAATATCGGGACCCGTCCGAAATTTTCCGACCGTTCTTCGGGGCCAGGAACCCGAGCTTAGGAACGATCTGGACACTCCTACCTGTGGCCAAGTCCATTGCCACAGTGGGGCAGAATCCAAGAAACAAGGAAACGAGTCAGAATTCAAAAGTTGTGTGAGGATTATGTATTTTTATATATTTATAATAATAATAATACTAAATCATGTTTATTCTTTTATAATATTTGATACAACACAGTGGAGTTAGAAACGCAAAGTACAGAATTGGCGAGGCTTTTATTTTGATATTCCAACGCGTGTTTATATTCGAGAGATAAGGAATCACGCGTAGTCAGCGGACATTGCCAAGGAAACATTCTTCGGTCTAACATAAGAACATCTTCTTATTTTGGTAATTGTGCGGACCATAAAATTAATTTTCGTCACGGTCAACGTTCCGACCATACTTATTATTCTTTTATATTGTAGCGAAACACGGTTTATTGCCTGCCGAACGTAGAGGAATTAGCTTATAGCAATTGGGGATTAATCCTAAAAATTGTTCCGCTGTTCTGCAAGTTACCTGGCAGATGTTTCCTAATTACTTTATATCGTGAAGGGGGCCAAAGGTCTAGTGTCATAAAGCTGTAGTAAACCGTGGCCCGCTAACAATCCGTTTTGGGCATCACCCATCACGCTACATCGTGGAACTTCGCGCGTCTGGCAATAGGAAGACTGCACTTTCCATAGCATATTTATCAAATTCATTTAGTTCAATTGTAATTATTGACGCTAAGCCATGACGAATTGACGTTATTTTCATAAATAACGTCAAACTTATGTATTAACACTTTTAGTATCAATTTCCTTAATAATATTCGGCATTTTTAAAGGCGAAATACGGGATGTTACATTTTTCCCATTTTCTGGGATTCACCCCCACTGTGCGACATAGAATACACGTATTTAAATCTCATGGCGGCTATGCTTATAGTCCGAATCGAGTCTCGGGACCCTGCCTGATCCCGCCCGAAAGTTTCCGGCCCGTCCCGAGCACACCCCTGGTCGCAGGCGAGGAGATTCAGTCTAGGGCCAATCGCTGGGTCAAATCGCTGCGACCAATCGCGGGTAGGATATCCCACCTTAAAGTGCTTCCAAGTGCCACATTTTGTGTGTGGATGATGAATGTTTAAAATGTCAACGGAGTTGCAGCATTCGACTGCGTAGGGCAAAAAATTGATCGAGGATAAGTCCTTTATGATTGTAAGAGCAAAGACTACAAGAATTGCGGAGGGAAAGAAAATGTGTAGAGAGAACTGTTCAATTAAATTAAACAGAACAGGTGAGGCATTTTTTTTCTTTCTTTATTATTTCTAATTATATTGATTTATTCTATCATCATTCATTAGGGACTTACAGCCAAAAGTGTGTAAGTGACATTTTTTAATCTTTTGAATTAAGAACAGAAGTGATTAGTTAACCCTCGGTTGTCACACCTACTTTTTCGAACGGCGTTGTTACACTGGGTCAATCTGACCCTGCCAATTTTCAATCAGTTGTTATCGCAAACACTAACTATTAAAAACTATTTGTTAATTTAAGTCCCAAAAATTCTGATATAAAGTTTGAACATTGTAGAATATATGCCTGCCACGTCCCGGGTGGAGGTCTTTGGGGACAATGACATGGGGGTTTTAAATGGAGCTCAGGCGAGGATCTTAAATCCTGCACACCGAGGGTAGGAGGGGTTCAGGGGAGGATCTTGAATCCTACACGCTGAGGGCAGAAGGAACTCAGGCGAGGATCTTGAATCCTGCACGCTGAGGGCAGAAGGGACTCAGGCGAGAATTCTTGAATCCTACACGCTGAGGGTAAGAAGGATCTCAGGCGAGGATCTGTAATTCTGCACGCTGAGGGTAGGAAGGATTTTAGGCGAGGGTCTGTAATCCTACACTCTAATCGGAGATGTATTTTAGGCGAGGATCTGTAATCCTACACTCTAATCGACCAAGGAAGGTTTAATAACTGGTACTTTCCGTGGAGACACCCGTTAGAGCACTTGTTGTGGTTTGGCTTGATAATCGGATTTACCGTTGCATCGACGTAAAAGTACGCGAGCTATGCAAAAGTAAGTTTGTAAACACCGTGATACACTCTTCGCGTTCGCGGCTCGCGATCAGCTGTTGCGGCAGCCTGTTTTGATTTAGGGATCTTCGTAGCCGAAGGATTAATACATTAACTCGAAACGTGATTTGGAACAATGCGGTTTATTAGTTTAGGCAAGAATATATGCACTGTTTATGAAAGTGCTTTGTTGAACATAGAATGCGTTAGACATTAAGCATTGGCACAGAACATTTATATAAATGGTTATCAATATATAAAATGTGATTATGAGCGTGACATACAGTATATGTTTTAAGATAGAATGATATAAGCAGTAAGCGTTGATAAGAACATGAAATATGATTGCGATGAGCGTTAATAATACAATATGAAAAAGCAACAAGCGTAACAAGACAATATAGTATGAATAGTAATTAGAATAGCAATACGAATAATAGGTGAACGAAATACGCGTAGCAATACAAAATAATATGAATAGCAATTAGAATAATAGGTGAACGCAATACGCGTAGCAATACAAAATAATATGAATGGAGATGATATCCCGTGGTAATAAAGATAATTATAGTGGCTTATGTTAGTTGTCGTAGAACACTTTGAAAAATTATAGTAATAGAACACTTTGAATAATACTTTATAAAGTTTAATAAAACTGAAGGCTTCTCGGAATGTTTCCGTAGAAGAGATTCAATGATTGATTTCCGCAGAACAAGATTCAATGATTGATTTCCGTAGAACAAGAAGGAGCTCTCGCGGTTCCTCGTATTTATACTAATTACAATCTTTTCGGCATGAAGGGGGGTGCGCAGTATGCACCTTGACCTATATACACATATGCGTCGCAGGAATATTTCCGGGGTTTTTGTAAGGACCAAAGGTTGGTCTATATTTGGACTCGCATTTTCGGCACGTACACCAACTAATCCTCGTGATTATCCTTCTGGGGTTTTTATACATGTGAATTTGAATGCTCAACTTCTCGAATGGGTTTTCGGTGTTTTGATAGGAAAGGGATGGTAGTGGCTTTGACTTCTGTGGTCATTTAGAGGGTGTGAGACGTGGTCACGATTTAAGAGGTTTTTGGGGCGAGGGACTTGTGTAGATTTGACATGAGAGAGGAATTTGTGCCGCGTTTGGCGAATAAGAGAAGGGGATTCACTGATTGACCGTCTTGAGATGGGGACCGCTAAGGTACATCGCCAAGGTAGCCAGTGGTCAGTGGTGAAGGGGTAAGAGTTGAGGTTTGGGAAGATTTGAGTGGAGTTGTGTAGTGGTTTATGAGTGAATGTTGTTTTAACTGCGTGCGAAATTTTGTGGAACGTCACATGCCCATTGTTGAAAGTTGACACTTAAAGTGTCATCATGTTTAAAAAAAAATTGAACCAATAAGAGTTCCGACAAAAAGGTTTTTTCTTAAAAAATCATAACTTTTTTAATTTTTAATACTTTTAGCAAAAAGTTTACAGTTATACTCTTGAGATATGCTGCTTTGATAAAAAAACATAGTCCTATATCGGAACATTAAAAAAAAGTATTTATTTTGCAAACTAAAGGGTGGCATCATTTAGGTTGAAAAACTATTGCATTTGTATAGGAAATTTTTTTTATTATTATTCCAAGAATATCAAATTTAATTTCAGCAAGAACAAAGTATGTTAAATTAAAAATAAGTCTATTACAGACCACCACAGATTAATCCTAATAATTGTTCCGCTGTTCTGTAAGTTACTTGGTAGAAAGTTTCCTAATTACTTTATATCGTGTAGGGGGCCGAAGTTCTATTGCCATAAAGCTGCAGTAAACCGTGGCCCGCTAACAATCCGTTTAGGGCATCACTCATCACGCTACATTATGGAACTTCGCGCGTGTGTCGATACCCATACAGCACACTCCGTTGCCCGAAGCTTTGCAGGAAGGTTCCATGGGGGTTGTCGTGGAATGTTCCCTCGGTAAGGACATAGGAACCTTCCTGGAATATTCCAGCAATGTTCCGGTGGAACGTTCCGGACATTCTCTGGCAATGCTCACGGAATGTTCCGGTCATTCTCTGGCAATGTTCATGCAACTTTTCGGACATTTTACAACAAAGGTGCAAGAATTGATTCTCTTATCGACTTTTCCCTAATTGCTATCAATAATAATTATTGTAGGTGCAGATTACTGTATATGTACATATTTTTTTGCAAAATCCATATGGAAAATGAAGAAACATTTATACACACCATTGATTTGTTAAATAAATCAGTGACACATTTTTTAGATTCACACACAATATATTATTCAGAGTAGGAAGTTCAAAGTTTTTCCTGTTTATTAGGTTACGCTTTGTGTAGACGATGTAAGGTTAATTGTTGTATGCTTTATGTAAACTATGGGACTATTCCCGTTTATAATAATAATAATAATAATAATAGAGTAAACCAACCAGTAATTGACCGTATACCAGTAAATGACCATTAGGCAAAGAAATGTAAATTATAAATTTAAAAAATACTATATGTTTATAAATGGAGTGTAGTTGCACTTTTAATATTCCATATTTTTAGTTATGCGTATTAAACAAACATTAATAAATACTTAATAAAAGAATGCGGCCATTTACTGGGCTTCTTATTCAACAATTCGATTATTCACTGGTTGGTTTACCCTAATAATAATGTCAAAACGAGCCTTCATTTTTTAATAATTTGAGTTTAAAGTTATACACGATATGTGTGTAAGTTCGAATACGTAAGCAACCTTTTCAATCAACGGTTGTAGCTGCAGCGGTAAAGTGTTCGTCTACGGCAGCGCTGTTCAAGGTCGCTCCCGCGAGAGTTTGGGGTTCTCCCACTCTCGTCCACGTTGTCAGGGATACCGCGCGACGCTAACCGCGGACACGCTAGCCCGGCTAGCCGGTCACGGCAGCCTTCTTAAGGTGGCCGTTCCAATAAGCGGCTACAGCCGCCAGCGACTGCGACCGGCGGCTACAGCCGCTGTCGCAATGACTGGTACAATGGAAAAGCATTCATCCCAACTCCTATGGGCGGCTGCGACTGCTGCGGCCGCGCCATGATTGCTATAGCCTATACGCGTTTGGTTCATGAGCAGCCTAGGCTACTCGAGACACAACACAATGCCACAAGTGTCTGTTTTCCGCCGTAACAGCAGAATCTCCTAGTCGCACAGCGGCTGCCGCTCTACTGCTCCAGAAGCAGTCTAGCGACTCTAGCCGCTCTGCGATTCATCTCACATTCGGACAGATTATCCAGAAATAAGGAAAGAAGTCAGAATTCATAACTTATGGAATTATGTTTTTTTTATATATATTTCTTGTAAACTAATAATATGAGCTCTTGTAAAAAAAGGTAAAAATATCATGACGGCTACATCTGATCTGCGTGTAAACACATGTCAAATTTGTTGTTTTATGCAAAATTTTAAGTGATTTCTTTCAAAGTTTGTAAAAGTAAAGTTAAAGGGGTCAGAAATAGTTATTATCGACTCTGCAAAATAATAGCAAATAATTCGTTATATACATTTATTTTTCTATAAGAAACCCATTGAAAAAATATCAGTATTTTTCGACTTTTTAGTTACCTTCCGCGAACTTGTATAATCAATATATATTTGTCCTTGCAACTGCGAAAACAAGATTTGGCAATAGTTGCTAATAATGGAGTAATCATTTGTATTCTATATCGTACAGTGGGCCTGAATCCCAAGAAATAGGGGAAAATGCAACATTCCATTTTTCGCGTTGAAAATGCTGAATATTATTAAGCAATTTCATAAAAATTTGAGTTAATATACAACTCATAACAATGTTTGAGGTTATTTAAATAAATAACGTCAACAATTTCAATAAAATTAAAAAAAAATTGATAAATACATACATTATGGAAAGTGCAGAAATAATAACTTGAAAACCGAACGTTTCCCCAGCGTGTGACTTAAACCACTAATAAAGTACCAAAAAACAGTTTCCAATTTTTTATCACGATTGAGTTAAAAAATAGAAAAAACAAATTAATAGATGTAAAAAATATTCAATTATACATCACTAGAAAGGAATAGGTTTGTAATGGTCTCCGGTGCGAGACGATTATCGGTGGAACGGAGAAGGGATTGAAATGCCGACTCAGTCGGTGTGTCCGGGTTCGGCGAATGAGTAAGACGTGTGGTTAACAATAACAGTATTTATTTGGTCTTTGTCTCTTTGGTAAATGTTTGTCCCGTGCGGTGCGTTTCGTAGCCGTTCACGTTTCGGCGTGTCTTTCGGTAAATACAGTATTTAGTAGCGCGACGCTCGAGCGGTGTCTTTTAACGGACGCGGCGGTACACGGCGGCGACGAGGTTTCGGCGAGCGGTTCGGAAAGTAGGATTCGGTGTTGTTGAACGTTCCGCTCCGGATGGCCTTATCGGGCACGTCGGTGGAGAGTCGTAAAATATAGTATCAGAGTGCAATAGGGGTTCTGGCCTAATGGGCGCGGAGACACCTCTCTGACGGAGGTAGGGCGCAAGAGAGATCCCGGCCTATTTCGGAAAAGGCTGGTTACGGTACAGTGGTGACTATGGTCGACCTCTGACACACCTCGCGGAGAACTAAAAATTGGGCGTCCTGTCGTACTAGAAGCGTGGAAGCTACAAGCACAAGAGCTCCTGATTCCGCTCGCCGTGGTCTTTATATACGGAGGCCGTACGTCTTCGCAAGCACGAGAGCACTCGGGCCCCGCAGCCACCTAGCGGCCGTGGCGCGTACTGATCCTCGCGCTTTGTTACGATGTCGCTCGCTTGCGCGGTCCGCGTGACGTGACTTCGTCACAGGTTTATCCTATTTTTTGCTACATTTTGAATTCCGATATTTTAAAAGAAACACCCAAATGTCATTGACTTCTTCAATCCGGTAGATAAACAGAACACAATGTACATATAAGAAAAATGGCTAGTCTTTCACTATCTTCGACGGTCCTCGAGACCTCATACAACAATAGACCCTCTTTTCAAGTGCTCGAAAAGGGCCTGTGCGGCGCGTCGTTGCACTGGTGGGGGCCATGGCGTCGACGCTTAGATATAGGAAATACCATTTGCGACGACGCCAGTTGGAGTCGCTGGCGGCTGTAGCCGCCGGTCGCAGTCGCTGGCGGCTGTAGCTGCTTATTGCAACGGCCACCTTTAGCGGCGCGCGGTCTCCCTGACAACGGAAGGCACGCTGTGCGAGAGAAAGATTGGAAGGGGAAGCAGGTGCGTGAGGGGCCCCTACGCTGTACAGCGCTGGTCTACGGTGCTCGAGATCGTGCGTTCGAATCTTACTGGGGTGTAAAGGAATTTTTAATATTTTTTATTAATTTTATATTTTTTGAAAACACACGAACGTTATAGTACTACGATTCTGCACACATTATACTACACTATATTAATATTTTTATTTTTGGCATTACTGTTCGGAACGTTCCGTGAGCATTGCCAGAGAATGGCCGGAACGTTCCGTGGAGTGTTCCCAAAGGGCGGACATAGGATCCTTCAGGGAACGTTCCATCAATATAGCAGGAACATTCCGGTGCTGCACCGGAACGTTGTTGCTACATTGAAGGAACCTTCCGGCAATGGAGTGTGCTGTATGGGTAGGAACACTGCACTTTCCATGGCATATTTATCAAATTCTTGTTGTTTTATTGGAACTATTGACGCTGATTCATGACGAATTGACGTTACTTTCTTAAATAAAGTCAAACTTATATATTAACACTTTTAGTATCAATTTCCTTAATAATATTCGGCATTTTTAAGTTGCAAAATACAGGATGTTGCATTTTTTCACATTAATCAGCGGCCTAGAAAACTCCAGAATACCGAGTTTAGACCAAATCTGATATTTTTCTGATATGCGCATTCGCCATATTGGGTCCGCCTTTGTGATTTTGCCAATTTTGTCTTAACATTCATACTCAGCATCCTCGAAAACTCCAGGGTACCAAGTTTAGACCAAATCTGATGTTTTTTTTTATATGCGCTTCCGCCATTTTGGACTCGTTATTTCGTTTTTTGCAAAGGGTCTAGCTGGATAAGTATAGTGAAAAGTGCCCTTGAACCGATTTTAGCAGGTAATGCACCATTCAATAGTGTAGCACAGGAAAACATTGTACACCAAGTTTCAACCCCCTATGTCAACCAGGAGGGTAGTTATAGGGTAAATTCGAATTTTCGGTTTTTGCCATATTTTCCCTATTTAATGGTCAGCAAAAATTCTAAAAAAAATCTGAAATATTGTAGACATCATTGTGGTATGACTGTGAATTTTTTCAGATTTTTTCGTTGCAACTGCTAAGTGTAAGAAATAAAAAGCGCAAAAAAATGTCGAAAAATGCAGATTTCGTGTTGAAGTTCTTGAGCGACTAGATTTTTAATTTTACAGTAGTTAGATATTGACATGACTATTATCTACAATTATTTTCAGATTTTTCGGTAAGGTGCGCCATAGTTAAAAAAAAATCAGAAAAAGATATTTTCGTGATATTTCGCGTGAAAACGTGATAAGTACATTCAATTTTTGCATTTCCGTCATACAGTGAATGCAGTATATGATTTTTAATATCTCTACATTCGACAGAGTAATATGTAAACGGAGGGAATCAAGTTAATATGATTAATTGGAAGTGTATACGCACGTGCATCATATGGTACGAAAGAATTATTCAGCGCCGTAGTTAGCGGAGTGGTTAGGGTGTTAGACTCCAAACCCGCTGCATACTCTCTTTTGTCGTATGTTCGCACCCCACCAAGGGGTGCGTCCAATTTTTTTCATGATATAAAATTTTTTCATCGTTGATTACATGACAATACACGATATTCATTTAAAAATGTTTCTAGAATATTTTAAAAATATTTTATCATAAGGTTTCCATGAAAATAATTTAAATGCACCGCCGCGCCGGTTTTCTGTCTATGTATTTTTCTAGCTCCGGATAGTTTATAATATTTTGTCAATGGAATAGATGTGTGGTATTGGCTTATGGTACGTATTCTGAATCCACTGGTTGGATTCGCTATTATTTTATCAACGTACACCGTCCTCATTCGATTGTGGTCGCAGTGCGTCCGATTACTACGAGCATCGTCCACAATATGATTGAGAGTACAATCACATTTTATTCTAAAGCTAACAGTATTCTAAAGCGTTCTGATTTAACGACGCAGCGTATCGCACGATCGTGTGTAATTTGACTCCTCTGTAGCAGCCGCGCGGGATGACATCATTTGGCAGCGAGATGAAGGCACAAACAAAATATAATACTTTTTTCGGAAACGTCGAATCTCAGAATTAGGTGGGAAAGAGAGAAGGAGGATGATGGGTGAATAAATTTGAGAAATAATATACGTTTAAGACATATATATACAGGGTGTCCCAGAATTGATGTGCATCCCGGAGCATGCAATATCCTGATGGAAAAAGACATCGAAAAGTCCTAACCGTTTTGGGATCCGGGGTTTCGTTTTCGAGATATTAAGAAAAAACCCCGACCAATCAGAGCGCGAGCTTTCCGCTGGAGCTCCCGCGCTAGCGTGGCCGCGCGCCGGGCCGCGCTGCGACTACGAACAAGCAAGGCGGCATGCATCGCAGGAAATTGCGTAGAATGGCAAATGAAAAAGACGTAACAAAAAAATCTAACCTTTTGCCATGGTTTGTTTGCCATTTAAAGTGAATAATGAATGAAGGATGAATGGATGAACATCATATGTAACGTAAAAGGATGAATACACAGTTGTTTTTTTTTTTTTTTTAGAAGAATCGAAAATACTAATTATTTAGAGTGAGAGGATAAAGAACATGTAAATTTCCTTTTTTAATAACGTACAAACGAAAAGGTAAGGCAACTGGGATCGAGTGAAAAGTGATCGTAGTTCGTTATTGTGACAAAAATCCGTAGTTCAATAACGGCCAACACTGGTTGTTGATAATGAATAAGTCCATTTAAAAACTGGGAAGAAAAATTTGCGTACGGAAATTTGGAGAGTTATCGCCGGAAATAAACCATAGCCTGCGTTAAATTTAAAAAATATTAGTAGTTAAAACTCACCCTTTCGGAAATTCACCTGCAGCTTGAAAACCTGTGTCATTAGGTCACTGAACCGATCCTGGTCATCGACAGACGCGCCGAGTGTACAGCTGATCTCAGGTACACGACACCATCCAAAGTTAAGGGTCGAAACGTCAAGTGCGTCCAGGCCGCACATGTACCGAAGTCACTTCACTGTACGCCTACTAACACTCATCACTTAATGTATTATTCATAGAACGTGTTCTTTCTACGTTATAAAAATTGATGGAAATGAATTTTTACTTGGCGTTCGGAGCCGTGGGTATTCCCGCGCAAATTCTCACGCTGCAGCTCTTGCGTTCCCGTTGTTCGGGGGTACACCCAGAACATCGCGTAATACTCTCGAGCAGTGAACATTTCTGCGACGTGATTGCTTTCTGACTGACAAGATTTTTTCCAAGCGACTTCTTCTACCCCCAAATAGTTTCTCTCGTTCCATTATGAGTTGAACCCCACCAGGCCAAGAGGCTTCAGGTAGAAAGAAGCCAGCACATTTTCGAAACACATGTGCTGGGCAGAAGTGCGACGAACGAGCTATCGTGCTCTTTTACAAAGGTCCGCGTTCCGTCCTTTCACTGCCAATGTGCCCATTGCTTCGAGGTAGGCAGTAGACACCACGTGTTTTGGTTCGAAAGGGTCCGAAGAGAAGAGAAACAGAAAGTCTTCGAGTTGCTATACAGAAGAAAATCCCGTTTCCTGTTTCCCTTTTCCGATACCCTGAGTTCACGTCTGCTACGAGGCGGAACCAACTAAGCCATAAATTACCCAAAACTGTAGGAAACCGTTGTCTACCGCGACCCTAGCGAAATGCTCTGGCCGAACAGCCTGATTAATTTTTGGGAACTAGCAATTATAAAGTATTATTTAACATCAATACGGCTCGCGAAGAGACACAGGAAGAAAGAGAGCATGTAGTTCGCTGACTGCACGTAGTCCGGCCTGCTTCGTCCTACCTTCCAATTAAAGACGGATCCCTTATCTCTCGAGTATAAACACGCGCTCGAATTTCAAAACAAAAGCACGCGTCGACGTATGTGTAAAGTGTATAGTAACGTATACATACCTCATGCTGGATTGTTGGTGATGTTGTTGGTGTTTATTTGGAAAGCCCCCATCGTTGTCGGATGCGCATGATGAATCATTTAAGCTGCGTTTGTACATTTTGATATACACTACGAATGATTTTCATCGGCGGCTAAAGAATGACGCGAACAATACTTGTTAGGACTCGAGCGTACGTGGTGTAATGAAGTCCGCAGGACTGACCCACGTTATTTTATACTGATTCAGGCACACGTACACGGTAATGTGTGAATGTGTATTGCACAGGAATGGCGATGATCATAGTTGTGTTGTGAGACACAAATACGTGTGTGCCGTAGAAGAACTAAAGAGATAGAGAGAGCGGGAGAGGGAGAGGGAGAGGGAGAGGGAGAGGGAGAGGGAGAGGGAGAGGGAGAGGGAGAGGGAGAGGGAGAGGGAGAGGGAGAGGGAGAGGGAGAGGGAGAGGGAGAGGGAGAGGGAGAGGGAGAGGGAGAGGGAGAGGGAGAGGGAGAGGGAGAGGGAGAGGGAGAGGGAGAGGGAGAGGGAGAGGGAGAGGGAGAGGGAGAGGGAGAGGGAGAGGGAGAGGGAGAGGGAGAGGGAGAGGGAGAGGGAGAGGGAGAGGGAGAGGGAGAGGGAGAGGGAGAGGGAGAGGGAGAGGGAGAGGGAGAGGGAGAGGGAGAGGGAGAGGGAGAGGGAGAGGGAGAGGGAGAGGGAGAGGGAGAGGGAGAGGGAGAGGGAGAGGGAGAGGGAGAGGGAGAGGGAGAGGGAGAGGGAGAGGGAGAGGGAGAGGGAGAGGGAGAGGGAGAGGGAGAGGGAGAGGGAGAGGGAGAGGGAGAGGGAGAGGGAGAGGGAGAGGGAGAGGGAGAGGGAGAGGGAGAGGGAGAGGGAGAGGGAGAGGGAGAGGGAGAGGGAGCTGTAAATTCAAACCAAATGCAATTGCCTCCTCGAACGTGAAAATGCTCGGAATTCTACCTAGAATAATTATCGCTGTATGTTTACGATGGTTGCTTGCGCGGCCCTATCGGTCCCACGATTTAAATATATACACACTGCAGGAAGCGCGTGCACGTAGATGCACAAAACGCGTTCACTCCTGTCGATCCCTTATCTTTTCTCAGAAATCATTGGTACACCCTCTTGTGACGAAATCACGTCACGCGGACCGCGCGAGCGCGCGAAACAAAAACAAAGGACGAGGTGCAGTACGCACCCATGCCGCTAAGTGGCCACTGGGCCCGCGTATTGCCTCGCTTGCGAAGATGCACGGCTCCTGCATATAAAGGCCGCGGTGAGCGGAATCAAGAGCTCTTGTGCGTGTCGTTTACGCGCTTCACGCGGTACGGCAAGACGCTCATTTTTAGCTCCTATGAGGTGTGTCAGTGGTCGGCCATCGCCACCACTGTATCATAACCAGCCTCCTCCGAAATAGGCCGAGAGAAATCTTGCGCCCTGCCTACGTCAGAGATGTGTCTCCGCGCCCATTAGGCCAGAACCCTACTGCACTCTGATACGAGATTTTACGACTCTCAACGGATGTGCCACATAAGGCCATCCTGAGCAGAACGTGCAATAAATCCGCATCCCACTTTCCTAACCGCTCGCCGACAAGTCGACGCCGCCGTGCACCAACGCGCCGCTACCAGAAACCGCTTGAGCGCCGCGCTACCGAAACGTATTCGCCGGACGTACCGACGCGCCGCTAAGAGATACCGCTCAAGCCCGCGCTGCCGAAACGTACGCACCGGACAAACCGACGCGCCGCTAAGAGATACCGCTCAAGCACCGCGCAACCGAAACGTATTCGCCGCACGAACCCGTACGAATCGAGAACGACTACGGAATCCACCGCACGGGACATATGTAAACCATACAGCCACTATACAGACTTTTACCAATAAACACTGTTATTGTTAACAACGCATTTTACTCATTCGCCGAACCCGGACACACCGACTGAGTCGGCATCACAATCCCTTCTCCGTCCCACCGATAATCGTCTCGCAACCGGAGACCATTACACTCTTTCTCAGAAATCATCATCGAATGCGCGATTTGAATTTCCACGAATCGGTCGCGGTCGCACCTGCGCACCAATCCGCGCACGGCGGGCGGCGACGCGGACCCAAAGTACCTTAAACATCCAGTAGATGGGGCCAATACGAAATGCGTGCGATGCCATTTTGAATTTTTGAAAAATCCACCCCCTCCCCTGTGACGTTAGCCCCCTAGCCCACGAACTCGACCTGCGCGCGCGACGCCATTTTGAAAATTTTGAATATCCCCCTCCCCTGTGACGTCGTCCCCCTCGCCCACGAACTCGGTCGACACCATTTTGAAATCCTCTCCCCTGTGACGTCATCCCCCTCGCCCACGAACTCTGTACCCCCTCCCCGCCACCCCCTCGCCCATCTCACGGAAGACCGCGGCGGTACCCCCCGCCCCGCCTCACCCCTCGCCACCACTTGATCCAGAACTCTCATAGTATAACTACTATCGAACGTGAATCGAACGTCTTTCGTACCACTTTAATCGTGCACCGAACGTGAATCGAACGGCTTGGAACGTGCATCGAACGTGAATCGAACGGGTATTGAACGCAAGTCGTTCAATTCACGTTCGATGCACGTTCCAAGTCGTACGATTCACGTTCGGTGCACGATTAAAGTGGTACGAAAGACGTGCGATACACGATCAATGTGGTAGGAAATACGTTGGATACACGTTCCGAGTGGTGCGAAAGATTTTGATACACGATCCGATTGATATGGTCGAGCCGATTTTGTATTGACACAATCACGGGAATGAAATGGAAAGAGTATATGATTGTTAATTTGTAATACAAAAGTGGATAATAAATTAAATTATTATTATTATTTCATTTTATTTTTATTATATTGTATTTTTATATTGATTTTTTATATTTTTTCTCATTTTATATTATATTCTTTTTAAATTATATTATATTTATTACTTACTTCTATTTTATTTTCTTTAATATTTATATTGATTTTTATATTCTATTGTGTTTTATTTTATATTTTTATTGGGGAGAAGTGTGAACCAAAATAGAGCAGATAAATAAAGACGTCCAACAACAAGAAAGAGAGATGAATATAAAAGAGTCAATGCTCCTAAGCGAATTAAGAGAGGTGGCAAGTAAACCAGGAGATAAGCCGAAATACTTATGGGGGAAAAATAAAAAAGGAGAGGAGAATAAGAAAGGATAGGAAGATTCATACAGGGTAGTGAAATAAGGGCATGCAAATCTTGGCTATCGAAAGAAGAAAGGATATGTAGGCTTTGTAAGAAAGAGGAAGAAACAGTGAAACATGTGATTAAAGCATGTGAAGTAAGTGGAGAGAGTAGGAGGAATTGGAAAGAGGTAATTAGAGGAGAAGGAAAAAACTTGGTTATTCTACGGGAGATAATAAGGAGAAGGAAAAGATGGGAAGAACAGGAAAGTGATAAAAGAAGATTATGCAACATAAAATAGATTAGGAAACACTTGTAAAATATAAAAAATTGTTATGACCCAGCAGGATACATTAGAACGGTAGGACTGACATTGACACAATCACGGGAATGAAATGGAAAGAGTATATGATCGTTAAATTGTAACACAAAAGTGGATAATAATTTAAATTATTATTATTAGCATGTATATAATTTAATGATCCCCTGAGGGTTACATTCTCCTTTACACATCCTCCTCTTTTCCTTCTCTTCTCTTTACAATTTTCTTAACCTATCCTTAAACACTATCCTTACTCTTATGCTTAGCCTATTTTAACCTATTTTAACCTATTTTAAATCTATTTTCGCTCTGTTTTCGCTCTCTCGTCGCTCTCGCTCCCCCGCACCGCCCTCTCGCCCTCGCCGCCTTCCTCTCCCTTAGCTATCGCCTATCTTACAATTCTTTTCTTACAATTCTTACACTTCTCTTACATTTACAATTCTCTCCTCTACCTCTCACTTAACGTCTATTCCCTCCACTTTCGACTTCCGGTTCCTCAATCACTCCATGTCACACAGTGGTTCGAGTATAGTACATGCTAGGTGGACAAAATTATTTTTTCGCGGGTTTGGGTTCATATGGGGTCCAAATTATTAGAAAACAAACCTGATTCGTATCACATTTTATTTTGTCACTAATAATAATACTATTATTCTTATTATTATTAACGGGTATAACACTTTAAATATATTATTCCAAACATAAGAAATAAGAAAAACTTATTACTAGGTTACAAGTTGTTAATTATGTTTACAAATACGATATGAATCAGGTTTGTTTTCTAAAAATTTGAACCCTATATAAACTCAATACCGTCAAAAAGTATAACAACTGTGCTATCTCCCCTGTTGAGCGTCGCGCTCGAAAACAATAAAAAAATATTGTTTTGCAAATTTTTGCAGATCGACCGATTGATTAAAATAAACTAGAAAGTCTCCACTTTCCGTAGATTCAACCCTTGTCGCGTGGATCGACGTGAAACATATATTAAAACACTATTTGAATCCACTGACTGGTGCCACAGAGCGTCGCGCTCGAGAACAATTAAAAAATATAGTTTTGCAAATTTTTGCAGATCGATCGATTGATTAAAATAAACTAGAAAGTCTCCACTTTCCGTAGATTCAACCCTTGTCGCGTGGATCGACGTGAAACATATACTAAAACACTATTTGAATCCACTGACTGGTGCTACAGAGCGTCGCGCTCGAAAACAATTAAAAAAGAAAATATAGTTTTGCAAAATTTTTGCAGATCGACCGATTGATTAAAATAACCTAGAATGTCTCTACTTTCCGTAGATTCAACCCTTGTCGCGGGATTCGGTGGTGAACCATCGTCGCGATAAGACGTGTTTACAATCTCGAATTCGCGAGTAGCTGACAGGTATCAATCGAAAGTTTCCAGTGAATCAGTTCGTTTATAAGTAACAAATACACAAAAAGGTGCGCGGTTGACGTGCTCCGTAATAAAAATACTTAATTGTTCAGTGCCCCTGACTACAGAGGCACTGTCAATTGAAAAACTAAAAAAAAAAACCTAGACCACAATGCATTCCACGACTGTCTCATCTCGACAAGCACCGCTCGCTTCCTACGCGAGGATTCTTCAACAAGAACATTTTCCTACGAAGGAACAAGCCATTATATTGGATGCCATCAGTGGATTCACAATACATGACTATACACTCGCAGTAGACAAATTAATAGAACCGAAAGACATACGGTATGTATCACGTATCTCACACAGTCGCATTTGTATGTATTTAAGCAGCAAGGAAATCGCGGACAAACTTACAGATAATAAGGTTACTATAAACATGGGTCCAAATAGCCTTGAAATAAGGCCGTTAATATCGAAGGCTAAGCGCATTATTATATCGAACGTATGTCCCATCATTCCGCACTCCCACATAGAAGATGAACTAACTAAATTCAACATCAAACCAGTTTCCAACATAACAAGCATTAGAGCAGGTATAAACGACCAGGGATTCGGCCACATTTTAAGTTTTCGGCGCCAAATGTACATACAACCGGAAGACGTAAGCAAATTACCCGAATCTCTAAATATTACTTACGACAACACGTCATATTGGATTTATTTCTCAACCGAGAAAATTATCTGCTTCCTGTGCAAGGAGGAAGGGCACCTAGCTCGTCACTGTAAAAATGACGAAAGCCATTCTCAGCAATTCAGAACTAATTATCAAAACACTGAAAATCTGAACACTTACCAGAAGGAAGGAGTTCAAGATAAAGACACATTGGCTCCAATGACCCTTAATGCTTACGAATGTACAGCTAGTCGTATTAAGGAAAAAGATCTAATGTCTCCACCGCTGGGAGTTAAAAGACCGCTTTCTAGCTCGGGATCGTCTCTATTAAATCTTATTAATAGAGACGCATCCCAGTCGGGAACAAACATTAATCAGAGTACACAGCAGACACTTAAAAAAATAAGAAAAACTGCTTCAACAACTTCTATAGAAGAAGTAAACGAAAAATTACTTCCAGCGAGAGAATATATAGTAAACAATGACGATAAATTCCCGATAAATTATCAAGAATTTCTACAATTCCTAACAGAAAGCTATCACAACTCCAACGTACACGAAGCAGCCCTTAAACACACTAAAGATATCTCAGCTCTAGAAGATATGCTAACGAGTATCTACCCTCATATCGCCAATCGGGGACTTAAGAGCAGACTTACAAAACTGAGGAAAATGCTAAACAAATTCAGAACCGGGGACCCAACTACCGAAACTTCCAGTGGAGGAGCAAGTTCTAACGATGAAACGTAATTCTAAACCATTAATTGATAGACGGACTAAACGGATTACCACCATCTATTTCGACATTCTTACTAAAAATGGATCATTCGAAAGAAAGAAGTGACATGGCACTTAGATTTCTATTCTGGAATGTCAGAAGTTTCAACAGACGCAAACAAGAACTTCAAACAATACTTCAAGAAATAGACATATGTATCTGTGTTGAATCATGGCTAACGGAGGACACCACATCCGAACAAACTAGCAACTTCTCTGGTTTTGTAACCTTCCGACAGGACAGACGTCACTCAAGAGGAGGAGGCTTACTCCTGCTAGTTAGAAAAAATATAGCCTACTTAGAATTAAGTCATATCAATCATCCTGATCAGTCGGTAGAAATGTGTGGGATTCATATTACAAATATTGAGCCTCAATTAAATCTAATTGTCTGTTACAGAGCCCCGGGTCTCACATTAACGCAAATTCAATGGGATCTGGTTACTGCATATGCTAATAAAAACTCGCATTGCATCTTGGTAGGGGATTTTAACGCACACAATCAAATATGGAACTGTTGTAAGACGGATACAAATGGCGACAGATTTTTCAACAGCTTAGAGGATGGTGACCTTTACATACATAACGCCGATTCACACACGCACATTGACGTTCGCACGGGGACAAAATCAAACATAGATCTTGCGATCTCCACATTAGACGTAGCGGATAAGATTAATGTCTTAGTTAATGACGAGACTAGGGGCTCCGACCACTTCCCTATATTTTTCACCATAGATACTAAGAAAATCCATTATTTAAAAAAATCGTTTAAACTAAAAACCATTCAAACGAATTGGTTGACTTTTGATATTGAATTAGACAAATCTTACGAAGAATTTTTATCCAGTAACTTCACTAACTTATCAGGGCAAGAGAAATACGAACTTTTTGTTAAAATAGTCACACATTCAATACTAGCAAGTACTCCGAAGAAACGCACACACGGCAATAAGAGTACTCAAAATCCAGTATCGTGGTGGAATACTGAATGCGATAAGGCGAAGAGATTGAGAAGGGCCGCCTATAAAAAATGGGAGCATACTAAACGTCTTGAGGATTTAATCGCGTACAAAAAATCTGCTGCACTAGCCACAAGAACCTTTAAAATAAATAAAAGAGATCACTTCATTAAATTCGCGGAAACAATTGACTTTCGTCACAATACTAGCTACGTTTGGGAAAAATGCAAAATCTTAAAAAACAAATGGCTAAAAGTGAAACCATCTCACACTGCCGAAAACCTCCAATCAAACGAAAAAATTAGTATAGCTTTAGATAAAATAAGCCCGCCGTGAGCAATCACAGATCCAGCTTGGGTTCCACATTGTTATAAAAATGACTTTTTTGACACTTATTTTAATTATGCGGAATTTAACAAAGCCTTACTCTCCAGAAATGATAAGTCTTCGTCAGGAATAGATGGCTTAGACTATGACATATTAAAAAAGCTCCCAATAAAATATCACCTTATACTTCTAGACATTTTTAACGAAATGTTTGAGAACAATAGCTATCCTAACAGTTGGAAGGAATCATTTATCTTTTTCATAAATAAAACCGATAATCAGGGCGTTAGGCCAATTTCTCTTACCTCCTGTCTTTGCAAGTTGTTCGAATCGATTATAAAGAACAGGCTTCAATGGTGGTGTGAAACGAACGACATCATACCTAAAAGCCAATCGGGCTTCAGAGTGGGGAAATCATGCACAGATAATCTTATGAACATAACAATACAAGCTAATAAAGTAATAGCTAATCACATGCATTTACTTGCGGCCTTCCTAGACGTCAGGGGAGCTTTTGACAACGTCGACTGTGACATTCTCCTATCAAAACTTGCAGATATAGGCTGTTCAGAAAACGCAATAAGATTTATAAAATTCATCACGCACGAAAGATTTATCTTTACAGAAAAAATAGGCGGCAATTATCAAACCGTTTGTAAGGGCGTAGCTCAAGGAGGGGTGCTCAGTCCCCTACTATACACTATATACGTTAGGAATATTGCGGGCGAAATTCCAAAATGCGTCATGGTCTCGGAGTTTGCTGATGACATAGCAGTGTACTGTGATGTCTCGCCGCTGACAAAATGTAGAAAACTAATTGAAAAAGCTGTCCAAAGTATTAAGAGAAAACTACTTGACTTAGGGCTAGACCTTTCTCCACAAAAAACTGTCCTGTTACATTTTAACGATAAAAATATAAAACCAGGTGAAATAGAAATAAAAATTGACCAATATGCTATCAAATCAAGTGAAACTGTTAAATTTTTAGGAGTCATCCTTGACTACAAATTGAGCTTCGTTTCACAAATTAATCACATACATAAGAAATGTCTGAAAGCCTTAAATATCATTAAATATTTACGTGGTACTTGGTGGGGCTCTGATCCGGAAACGCTCATTTCCTTATCCAAAAGTTTCGTTCGCTCAATTATAGACTACGCAAGTTTCATTTATTATCCTAATCAAAAATATTACAGCCAGAAAATCGAAAAAATTCAATACAGTGCAATAAGAGCAGCCCTAGGATATCGTAAATCTACGCCAACTAACATACTACTCGCCGAAACTAAGCTTCCCTTTCTTGAAGAAAGAGCAAAATATCTAGGGAAATGCTTTACTAGTAAAGTGTTAGTCAACCAGAAATCACTCACGCACGAAAACATTAAAAGGTACAATTCTGTTATTAAAAAAAAGAAATATAAAGGCAAAACAAAAGTAATAAATCATTGTCTGGAAGAAATCATAGACAACAGCTGTCAACCAATTTTCCCGTATGACCTGTATGCTCACGATTATAGAACTGTACTTGTAAGTATAGAGTTTGAGACAAAACTCGGAAACGAGCTAAAAAATTCATCAAATCCCAATGATGCCATGAACAAATTCATGAACTCTCAAGATGCATACGCCGTGTACACTGATGGCAGCAAAATGCCGAACTCAGATTTTGTGGGAGCAGCCTGTGTCTGTCCCGAACTAAACATTGTAATAAAAAAGACACTAGAGAATAACGCATCAGTATACACGGCTGAGTGCGTAGCTATATCAAACGCCTTAGACATTGCGCTAGATAACCCAGACTGCAATTTTCTTATATTTACGGACTCTTTAAGTGTCCTAAGTAGTCTTGAATCAACCAAATTCAAGATAAAAACTAATCCACACATTTTGGAGATTAAAAAGAAGTACATTCTGTTTCACCACAACAATGAAAATAGACACATCCAATTTTTCTGGATCCCGTCACACACTGGTATACAAGGGAATGAAACAGCTGACACACTAGCTAAAGAAGCCACTAGGGGTCATGTATCTGACTCATTAATAATTCCCTTCACGGACTACCAAGACAAATTTAAGAGAAGCGCGAAAGAACTAACTAACTTTATTATCAAAGAACAATCTTTAACAAAAGGAAAAATATACTTCGAAATTTGTTACAGTGAAAGTGTCAAGCCGTGGTTTATAAATAAACATCTAAATCGGAACCAAATAGTAACAATAAACCGATGTAGATGCAATCACTACAATCTGTCGGCATCATTGGCAAGAGTAGGAATCGTGAAAGATCCAAAATGTTCCTGCGGCAATTACGTTCAAGACCTAAATCACGTGATATGGCAATGCCCGTTATATGATGCCGAGAGAGTGGAATTGATTGCTAACCTGCGACGAATCCGATTACAATTACCTCTTAGCATAGAAATGATAATTGCTAAACCGAACGTACGAGCTTGTAAATACTTATGTAAATATTTTGAAAAATGTAAACTACGTGTATGAACCCGCTACTGATTATGTATAAATCTCTGTACAGCTAAATAAGCCTCACGGCTTCAGATGCCTCAATAAAAAAAAAAAAAAAAAACCCTTGTCGCGTGGATAGACGTGGAACATACAGTAGAACACTGTTTCAATCCATTGACTGGTGCTACAGTGCGTCGCGCTCGAAAACAATTAAAAAAATATAGTATTGCAAATTTTTGCAGATCGACCGATTGATTAAAATAACCTAGAATGTCTCTACTTTCCGTACATTCAACCCTTGTCGCGTGGATCGACGTGGAACATATAGTAAAACACTATTTTAATAGCGATGCAGAGAAAACTGATTTCAAAAACCGGGTTTTATAACTTAAAAACTCAGAAATTACAGGGATAGACATAATGTTATAACTGTTAATTATATTTAATGTACAATACTGTCGTTTTGTCCTTTTTCCTTTATTGAATTAGTCATATTTTTATTTTATTGATATTTTTAGTGAAATAATAAACTGTAATACAAATCTGGCATGTTTGCTAACAATTTGGACCCCATGTGAACACAAACCCGCGAAAAAATAATTTTGTCCGGCTAGCATGTAGTATACTCGAACCACTGTGCGTCACCTTTTGTCCATCTCCTCTCCTCTCACCCTCTCTACTTCTTTCATCCACTCTTCCCCCTCCCCCTCCTCTCCCAGTATCACTCCCACCATCTCTTGCCACCCGCCTATTTCCTCTCCCCCTCTCCTATGCCCCTCCCATACGTGCTCCCATGATTCCAACTCTCCCGCACACACTCTGCAGGCTCTTTCCTCCGCACTAAGCCAATACCTCGCTTCTCTTACCTCATTTTCCATCCTAAATCTCTTTATCCTTCTCCACCTATTTTTTTTTTTTTTTTTTTTTTTTTTTTTTTTTGCGTGCAGGAAATCCGGAACGGATATCCCGAACCTCGGGGGAGGCCCGGGATTATGTTGGGCTCCAACCAACTAAAACCTGCACGGTAACCGCCTAGAGCGGGGGAATCTGGCAAGGAAGATGGCCGTTTTTGCGCGAGATCAAACTAGCGATACGTTCGCTAGGCCATCCTCCAAGATCCCGGATCCCCGCGCTCGTTTGCCAGAGTTGGCACTTTTCCAAGGGGGAGAGAAGCTCCCCGGAAGTAATCCATCTAACTCCGGGGCAGCATTGCGGGTTACTCGCCAATGCCGCCCCACGTCTCTGGCTGTTGCAACTAGGTTCGGCGAGCCCCCGCACGCCTCCCCCACAGCCCTCCGATGCCGCCAGCCGCCCTAAGCGCACTGTACGGGAGGGAGCGGGTCCGGGAGATAATCACCCGGCGCTCCGCACCCCCCCCCCCCTACGGACATCACTCACGCCCTACAAGGTGGGAGGAAGGTGATCCCATCACCCCCCCCCCCCCCCCAACTGAATTTGTGCGCGGGTGGGGACCAGGAGGGGAGAAATCTCCTAACGGAGAGTCCTCCTCCTCCCCTGTCCCTCTAATCCCCACGCACCCCCCCCCCCCTCGCCGCACAGCAAAAACACCTGGGGCCTCCTAGAAGAGCTTGACGCCCTTCTTCAGGAAGGACACCCCGGTGTCGCGCCTCGCCATCTTCTTTCCCTTAATGACGTCCACCTCTTTATCGATGGCACTCTTGGCGAACTCCCTGTACTTCCGGCACAGGTCTTCCCAGTGCCCGTTGCTCCTCACCACCCTGCTGGCAACCGGCGTACGGAGGTCCGTCCTCATCTTCGGCGGAATGGGCCCCGCGCCCGAAACGACCACCCCCGTCTTCCCGCGAAAGTGTTTTTCCAGCGCAGTGGCAAGCTGGACAGCCCTGCTCTTGCCGCCAGGGTCAGGGCACCGGAACACCGCGCACCGTGTCCACGTTCCCGCGTACACCACACGGCCTGTCCACTGCTCCTCACTCCCCAGGCACAGAGTGTCCCACTCTCGCTCGATGAGCTCCACGAAGGCATCGTCGCCGCCCCCGCCGGCACCTTCTTCACCCCTCATGACCCATACCTCACCGGAGTCCACGGTGTACTGGTCCCCAGCATACACCCGGTCGTCGTTCACGAAGGGGCGTCCGTCAGGGTCCAACTCTCCCTCCCCGATCTCGCCGTGGGGGTCGACACCGGAGATCTTCCGCCCCATCTCCGCCACGGCATCGCCGTCCGACGAGAGCCCCTCAACGCCGACGACCTCCTCCCCCGTCTCGCAAACGGGGCACGAAGGACCCGAAACGTCGCTCGGTGCCTCCTCTTCCTCTCCTTCTTCTTCCTCTCTTTCCTTTTCCTCCTGCTGACCCCCCTCCATGGTGTCCCCGGAGTCCGCTTCCCGCGCCTCGTCTGATGCGGATTCGACCGATCGAGACGCCGGCGACCGCTCCACAACCTCTTCCGCGTCCGTCACCACAGGCCCGAGAGCGGATGCCTCTTCCTCCACCCCTTCCGCAAAAGCGAGCGGTGACGGCGGGATAGCGTGCATCATGGCGACCGTGGTCACCACCTCCGCCGGTGGGTCCGGCGACAGGGCTCGTGCCTCTCCTTCTTCCTCCGCCGTCACCATGTCGGCGTCCTGCTCCAAGTCAGAGAGCACCGGGCTCCCTCTTCCCGCAACCCTGGATCTCTTCCGCGGAGCTCTTGGCGGAGAGCCAGACGAGGTTCGGTCCTCCCCGACCTCGCTCGCCAACCTCCTCCTCGCCCCCTGAGTGCTGGTCGCAGCATCCGTTGCTACCGGCCCTTCCGCCGGAGCAGCTACCACCACTCTCGGTGCAGCCGGCTTCTCCCTCGGTGGCTGTTTCGTCCCGATCTTCTCCGTCCTCCGCGAACGGTCCTTCCCCCGTCCCGTCCCAGTCACCGACGATGCGGTCGGCTTCCTGCACGCAGGGCCGCCCATGCGGTGCCCAGCAGGGAGCCCGGTCGCCGAACAAATGGGGCAGTTCGCCACCGCCCCGCATCCGTGGGCCCTGTGTCCCTCAGCGCCACACCTATAGCACATTGTGCTTCTGTCCGTCTCGACAGGATACGCGCGCCGAACATGCCCAAACAGCAGGCACCGGTGACACTGCAGGGCGCGACGCTCCAGCAGCTCCACCCTCGCCGCAAACAGGCCGAGCTGGACCACTCCGGTCTTCAGGATCTTCGCGATCCCCCCCAGCGGGCATCGTGCATACGCCGAAAAAAGCCCGGCATTGTCCCGCTGAAAGTCCCCGACGCGCACGTCGTCTCTCGCACACTCCCCGGCCACCGCCAGAGCCTCCCGCAGCATCGCGGGGGTCGCCAATTCCGTGAGGCCCCTGACTCGAACCTCGCCCCATCTTTGGGGACGGGTGACCCTCACTCCCTTCCCCACGGTCGCCGTCCTCACCGCCTCCGCCAGGGCATCCGACTTCTGCTGGGAGTCCGGCCCAGGCACCGTAATGAGCAGGGCCCCGGTGGCAGCCCGCTTGGGGCGCAGCGCCGTAATGCCCAACGATTCGAGGTTCACGGACTTCACTGCCTCGGCAACGGCTCCCGCGAAGTCCGCCTCCCTACCCTCCTCCGCCATGATGCTGACGGCAGCTCCCCGTGGCATCCGCGGTAAACGAGGCTTAGCCTCCCTCCCCCTCGATGGATGCGGCACATTACCACTCATCCGCGCTGGACCTCCCCGGCCAGCCACTTCTGCCCACGATGCCGGAGCGGTGGCTCCTACGCCGACACCCGCGGCCGTAGAGGCATCAGTCCTCTTCTGGACCACCCGCTTCCTCTTCTTCTTCCCCCCCACAGGGACATCCCTTGGGAGAGGGTCCCCCTCGCCCAACGCCGTAACCGCCGGACGCGCAGCGACATCCTCCACCGCAGCCGGAGCGCGGCCCTCCTCCAGTGCGGCGAGCCTCTCGCCCATGGCGAACACCGCCTCGCACAGCCGCTCCATCATGTTGATGGACGAGTGGGCGAAGGTCGCCAGGTCCTCCGCACCAGGCATGGCCGCCGGGACCGCGGATTCCCCAGCGCCCGCATCGCATCGCGCACTCGTCGCCCCCGAAGCAGGAGGAGCGAGATCCATTCGCTCCCCGATCCTCTTCAGCCTGCTCTGCAGGCTCTGTTCCCTCCGCTGGCTGTTGGACACCTCCATCCTTTGGGCCTCCAGCTCCCGCAGTAGCCGGTTCACCTGGTCCTCCAGTTGGCTTATTCGCTGCCTTTGCTCGTCCAGCTGGCGATCTTTAGCCCGGACGACTCCAGCCCAATTCTCGGCCGCGCCGTGCCGCGCCTCGCTCCCTGCCCGCCGGATCGGAGACCTTGATGCGTCGCGGTGCGACCGCGGCGCAGTCCCCCCCTCCCCCCCAGTTCTAGACCGCAGCCTCTCGCTCCTCCTCAACGCGAGGTCATGGGTACGGTCCGTATCCAAAATCGTGTCCGTTTCAAAAGCCAGGTCGACCTCAGTTGCTTCTTCTGAGTGGGGTGGCAGCATACCCTCCCCAACACCAGTGACGCCGGTCCGAGGTGGCAACTCGGCGTCATCAGTCTGATTCCCTACTACAGAGTGGCTGCTGACAGGGCCAAACTGAGCCGGGCGATAACCCCCCGGTAGCGGCGTAGTTTCCGAGGCTTCTTTCTTACTTCCTTTCATTATATAAGAGTGTCTTAAAGGGCGACGGCCCCCCGCCCGGCGGCTCCCGCAAACTACGCGTGGGGAAAAAATGTGTATGTGTGTGGGAGTGTAGAGTGTAAGTGTGTTCCATGGGTTGGTCGACCCTTAGCCATATCCTTCTCCACCTAGCCTCAGCCCAACCTCTCCTCAGATACGCTGGCGTCCCCGGTCCCTTCACCCACTTGCACCATCTGTTGTACCTGGCCTCTCTTATCCTCTCCCACCTTTCATTTTCCTGCCTTCTCTTATCCTCGCTCTCTATCTCCTCATATCCCATTTCCCCCACTTCTCTTCTCCTTCCTATCTCCCCCATTCCTATTCCTCTATCCCCGAAAAATCGCTTTCTTTCTTCCTCCCACTTCGTCCGCCCCCCCCCCTCCCAGCCCTCCCTGACCGTTATCTCCTCCCAACATCTCCTCGCTAATTCCCCCCCTTTTACCTCCCACATTCTCCTTTCGAAGCCCCATGCCCTCTTTCCCGCTCTGGTCCTCAGTTTTTCCCTCTGCACTTCTTCCCTAATCATGTAGCCCGGTGTACACCAGTCTACCCCCAGCGTCCATCTCAGGTATCTTTCTTGTAATGCCTCCACCTCTTTCCACTCTCTCCACCCCCATATTTCCGCCCCGTATCCCAGCACCGCCCCCACTAACCTATCCCAAATCCACAATCTTCTCTCCCAATCTTTTCCAAACCTTCTCTTCCCTATTCCCCATACTTGTCTCATCATCACCCCCGCCCTTCCCACCCTTTCTCTCACGTGTGCCATGCATCCTCCGTTACGCATCATCGTGAACCCCAAGTACTTGAATTCCTTCACTTCCTCCAGTTCTCTTCCCTTCCACCTCCATCTTACCTTTCTCCACCTTCCTCCTCCCTTTCTAAATCTCATTACTTTCGTCTTATCCGCATTCAGCACCAGTCTTTTCCCATCTAGATACCTCTCTAGTCTCCTTATCATTACCTCCATTTCCTTCTCCTCCTCTGCTAGTAATACAACGTCGTCCGCGTACGCTATAGTGCAAATCCTACCCATTCCCTTCACCTCTACACCTCCCTTTTTCCCTTTCTGTAATTCCTCCTCCATGTCTGCCGTCAACAAATTTTATAGGTATGGGCTCATCGGGCATCCCTGTCTGACCCCCCTCGCCGTCCAAAAAGCCTCCGTTTTATTACAGCCTACTCTCACCCTACTCTTTGTCTCCCTTATCACCTCTCCTATTCTTTTCCGTAACCCCTCCCTTACTCCCCTTTCCACCATCGCCCTCTCCAACACCTCCGTGTCCACCGAATTAAATGCCGCCTTCAGGTCTACAAACATGGCAATCATCCTCCCCTTTTCCCTGCTTATCTGCCTATGTATCACATACTTAAGCACATATATGTTGTCAATCGTCCCCATGCCTTCCCTGAAGCCCGTTTGATTCGGTGGTACCATCCTCTTATTCTCCATCTCTTCCTTTAACCTATTCGCCAACACCGACACGTAAACTTTGTACAGCGTCGGCATTAGCGTCACCCCCCTGTATTGCTCCCTTCGCTTCCCATCTCCTTTCTTTACAATCGGTATTATTATCCCTTCCTTCCACTTTCCGGCCAACCTTCTCCCTTCCAAACCCTATTGCATATCTTCCACGCCCATTCCTCCACTTTTGCCCCTCCATACTTCCATACTTCATTCGGTATCCCGTCACCCCCTACTGCCTTTCCATCCTTCAACTTGCCTAATACTTTCCTGATTTCTTCCCTGCTTATCTCCTCTTCTTCATCTCCCTCCCTTTCCCCCACTCTCCCTCTTACAACTCTCCCCTCCACACCTCCTAGTAACTCCATGAAGTATTCCTTCCACTCATCCATCCCTATTTCCTTGTTCACCCTCTTCTTTCTTTTTCTTTCCCTATTAACCATCTCCCATACCTCCCCCTCATTTCTTATCCTTTCCACTTCTTTCTGGAACCTCTCTCTCTCCTCCCCCTCTTTCCCTCACACAATTCATTGTATTCCCTCCTTGCCTCCCTATACTCCTCTTTTCCTCTTCCCCCTCTTCTCCATTCCCTCAGCACCCTTCTTACTTCCTTCTTTTTCCGTTCGCATTCCCCATCCCACCACCCTCTTTTCTTGTGTCCCCTCCCTTCCCCCTTTCTCTCCTCCAAGCCTTTCCTAAACTCCTTCATCCCCTCCTCCAGGTCTTCCTCTACCCCCCCTTTCCCTCCCCCATCTAATTCCTGCTCTAAACCTCTCCCTCTCCCTTCCAACGTCCAGTTTCCCCGCGCCACCGTCTCTCCTTTGCTCTCCCTTCCTTTCTTCCCTCTCCTCCCACGTTCCATCCATACTATTATTGGGTGGTGATCTGAGTCAATTTTGTCCCCTATCTCCAGTCTTTTTACCTTCTCTTTTACCTCGCCATCCCCTATCACGTAGTCTATAACTGTTTCTCCTCTCGCCCCTGTATATGTGAACTCCCCCTCCTCGTCACCTTCCATATTCCCATTCAATATCTCCCATCCAGTTTCCTGCAGTCTCTCCAATAACCTCTTCCCGTCCGCGTTTTGTTTTTTGTCCTTCGACTTCCTTCTACCTTCCTCCCCTGTTATTGCCCCCCCCCCCCCTCTTTCTCTCCAGTCCTTGCATTAAAGTCCCCCCTATAACCGTATTTCTCCCCTCCTCTACCCCCTCCATCCATTCTTTCATTTCCTCTAGCTTCCTCTCCATGTTCCCTTTCACATACGTCCCCACCACCCTCCACCTTTCTAACCCTACCCTAAACTCCGCCATCATTATCCCCTCCATCTTCTCCTTCCCCCATATCCTTCCTTCCCTCTCCATCATCTCCTTCCTCACTCCTATTATCATCGCCCCTTATCCCATCGCCCTTCCTTTCTTGTTCCTTCTTTTTGCTGTCTGTGCCTCCCATCTGTACCCCTTCGGTAGTCTTTCTTTAACCCTTTTCCAGCCCTTCCCCTCCGCCACAGGTTTCCATTAACACTACCACATCCCAACTCTCTATCGTCCTCCAGAAGTCCCTATCCTTCTTTCCTATTCCTGCTACGTTCCAGAATCCTATCTTCCACCCTTCCTCCTCTCCCACTTCACCCTGTCCCCATCTTCTCCACCCCCTCTCTTTGTCTTTCTCTGTATTCGCCCTCCCCTTCTCTTCCTCTCCTATCCCCCTATTCCCTTCATACCCGCCTCTTCTTCCCCCTTCCCCTTTTCCTCCGCTATCCTCACCCTCCCTCGTCTGTCTCTTAAAACCTCTTTTTCCTCGTCCCATTTCCACCATTCTTCGTCAATCCTTATCCTCCCGTAGCTCACCCTTACTCTTCTACCTTTCCTTTCCTCTGTCTCGGCTATTTCCTTTATCAGTCATTGCATCTTCCTCTCTTTCCATGTCCAGTCGTCTGTGATCCTCACTGCCCTGCTTTTTAAATCCCTTTTCTTTTCCATCACCTGTCTTTTATTCTCCATGCTCCCTAGTTTCGCCACTATTAATCCCTCTCCCCTTTCCTGCCCCCCCTCACGCTCACCCATTTTGCACTAATTATGTCCACATTTGCTCCTATTTCCTTCATAATGCTTTCCACCCCCTCTCTTACCTTACCCCCCTCCACCTTAATACCCTTTACCACTATATTCTTTCTCCTCTCTTCTCTCTCCTTCTCCTCTAGCCTTCTCTCTATTTTCTGCTTTCTCTCCGTCACCTCTTCTCCTACTTCTTCACCTCCCCTCCTTCCTCTCTCCATCCTACTAATCCTTTCCTCTAGCTCTTTCCATTGATTCTTTCTCTCCCCTCCTCTCTCCACTACTTCCAGTCTCTCTCCCAACCTCTCCAACTTTCCCCACATCTCTTTTCTCTCCTTTGCCCACTTTTCCTCTCCCCTCCTGATTTCCTCCTTAATCTTCCTCATTTCCTCTCTTATCCCCCATCCCTGTCCCTTCACTTCATCTAACCCTTCCCTCATCTCCTTCCTCATTTCTAACATCAACTTTTCCAGCTCCCCCTTTCCCTCTCCTTGCCCTTTCTCTGGGGACCTTCTGGCCTTCTTACTGCTCTCGAACACCCCCTCCCCCGTTTCTTCCATCACTTCTTCTTCCCCCTCCTCCTCTCTTTTTCTTTTCCACCATTCCGTTATACTACCCGTGCTGCCTGTGCTTCCTGCGCTATTCACCCTTTCCCTCCCCAGTCTCTCCACATTTATCGGTCTTCCCTTTTTCTTACCCTCTTCCCCCTCCATACTTGCCTTACTTCCACCCGATGACATCTTCCTCAGCCCACTTATTTTCGTTTCCTTCTTTCTCTTCGCTGCTTTCTTTCTCCTCCCTTTCTAGCTTCTCTTCTTCCTATCTCTATATAAATCCCCAGCCTCTTTTGAATCTTCCCGCCTACCTACCCGTTCTTTTCCCCCCTGGCCACCTGATGTCGCCACCTCTCTCTCGCCTTCCTCTCTCTTTCGCGCCAACACCAACCGCCTCCCTAACCTCAAATCTACGCTCCTCTTTCTCCTACTCACTTTTTGCTCTCTCTACTCACCTACCTCTCCTGCCTTTCACCCTAACTACTCATCCCTTCTCCCTTTCGCTCTCCTCACTTCTACCTTCACTCTCTCACCTCTCACTTCCTATCACACCTCCAAATCCACTCTCTCCTGCACCTGCCTGTCACCACATGCACAACCTGAACCGGAAGTCTCAAATTATTATTCTTATAATTTTTCTTTTTATAATGTATTTTAATTTTGAATTTTTATATTTTTATTTTTCATTTTTATATTCTATTTTTATATTATGTTTTTATATTTTTCTTTTTTATTTTATTCATTTATTTTCTTTTATTTTATTATTTTATTTCCTTTTATACTTATATTAATTTTCATATTGTATTGTATTGTATTTTATATTTTTATATTTGTGCTTGTATTATTCTATATTATTTTTTTGTAATCGTATATTTATATGTCTTAAACGTATATTATTTCTCAATTTTATTCACCCATCATCCTCCTTCTCTCTTTGCCACCTAATTCTGAGATTCGACGTTTCCGAAAAAAGTATTATATTTTATTGGTGCTTTCATCTCGCTATCAAATGATATCATCCCGCGCGGCTGCTCCAGAGGAGTCAAATTACACACGATCGTGCGATACGCTGCGACGTTAAGTCAGAACGCTTTACAAACTTGTTAGCTTTAGAATGCTGGCTACATAATGGTTCGGAAAAAATATGTCTGTTTGCTACATAATAGTTCGTTATATATCGGTGATTAAAAAATTATTATTTCTCTGTGTTGGGGAAAAATTTCAATCGCATATTGGTATGGAAAAAAATTTTCTGCTGATACCACATAATTCTTTTTATGATTCGAGCGTTCTTCGCGCTGTCAAATGTCGTCACCCTGGACGGCTGCTCCAGGGGACTCAAGTTACATACGATCACGCGAGACGCTGCGACGTTAAATCGGAACGCTTTAGAATACTGTTAGCTTTAGAATAAAATGTGATTGTACTCTCAATCATATTGTGGACGATGCTCGTAGTAAAAAATGTTAAATTATATTCTTTTAATTTTATGATTTGTAACAATATATATCAGAAACGTATATAATTTCTCAATTTTATTTACCCATCATCCTCCTTGCCACCTAACTTTAAGATTTGCTGACGCTGCATAATTCTTTCTATGATTCGCGCTGCCAAGTGACATCACCCTGCAAGGCCGCTCCAAAGAAGTCGAATTACGCGAGATCGCGCGATACGCGGCGACATTAAATCAGAACGCTTTGAAATACTGTCAGCTTTAGAATGCATGTGATTCTATCCCCTATGTAGTGGTGTCTCTTTCCCTCCCAGAATTTTAACTTTATAGTAATGCTCCGTCTCTTTCCCTCGAACACGCGGTGTCGAAAAGTGCCGATCTTTCCCGACATCATCCGAAACAATTTCTGATAAATTATTGGTTTGGAAAGAAAATTTCTAGGACAGTCCCCACCTTTTTTTTTACTTGGTGGAAATCCCCACAGATACCCTCCGCCCGCGGGGGCGGGAAGAGGGTTATGTGGGACTCGAACCCACTAAAACCACCACAATGGCCTCCTCGGGGGCGGTGTCGCGCGCCTGAGGGGGAGGACTTTTGCGAGATCAAACTAGCGATACTTTCGCTTGCCTCCCCCTCCTGCGCTTGAGGTACGACACCGCCCGCAGCCCCGGCACTTTTGTTGCGCCGGGGTCATCCCTGGGGGAGATGTGCTCCTCCCCCAGCTCCGTCTCGGCGACGCGCGACGGGCCATACGCTCGCGCCACCATTTGGGGGGCAGCTGGTGCTAGGGTGAGTGGTGTCCCCCGACACCCCCCCCCCCCCACGGCCCCGCGATCGAACAGCCCCCCGCTCGGCCCCGAGGTGTAGCACCGGGCCGAAACGGTTGGGGGGCGAAGGTGTGACTGGCCACGAGGGCCGCCAGAGAACACTGGGCGGCCGTTAGTGGCCCACCCGCCCCCGGGGCTGGTCGATCGCATCAGAGGGGCGGCAACAATTAGCCGCCCCCGTGGAGGGCCCTACTCGTCGGGACCCTCCGTAGACCCACCCGTCGCTGCCGCCGCGGAACCGACGCGCCGCCGCGGCGGCACTAGTGGACGATGAGGTGGCCCGCACAGGGGCCGCCCTCCTACCTTTCCGAAACACCCTCCCTCTCACCGAGGAGGGCCGCAGCCGGGGGTTACTGTCACCTCCGGTCTGCCCTCCCTTCCCCCCAACACTGTCGTGGGGGGAGTCGACAACGACGCGGCCGGGGCCATTACCGGGGGAGCGGGCGACTTATAATGTCGCCGGACCGCCTCTCCCGGCCCCGGGTCATCTGTTCCGCGCTCGTCGTCGTCTGCCGGGAGGCCTGGGGATGCGGTTCGGGTGTCCCGAACGCTCCCTGTCCCTGTCCGCCTCCTCCTTCTCCAGCATTATAAGCTCCGAGAAGAGGGACACGGCCTCCCAGCAGCCCCGGTCTTCAGCCATTCGACGCACGACCGTCGGTAGACTGAGATCGGGGCCCAGCTGCGCCTCCAGGACTCGGCGATCGTCCACCCACTCCCGGCATCTCGCCAGGGTGTGATCAGCCGAGTCCAGACAGTCCCCACCCTAGGTTAGGTCTGAAATTTTTTTCGGGTGGGCCAAGTTCTGAAAGAGATTTTTTTCGGGGGTCAATGCCTCCCTCTGAAAAATTTCCGACGGTAGGCCAGGTCTGGAGAGGCCTCCGCGGCCGCTCGGCCCGGACTGATCCCCTCCATCGTTGCGGCTTCCCCCACTCCGCGGCTCGTGCGCGCGCAACTTGTCTTCCTCTCCTCGCAGGCCCCGCGCCCAGGTTTCCCTCCGCTGCGCTCCCCCGCGCGCCCTCACTTCCCCCCGCCCTCGCGCTCCCCTCAGCACACCTGGGTTAGAAACTGCCTTGTATTACTACTACAGTCCTTGCGCCATTTCGGCACTGACAGTAGTATGATACTACAGATTCGGGTGCAGACAATGCAGTATCAATTAAGATGAAAATATAATATACTTTCTGTGCACTATGCCGAGATTGTAGTTTAGCTTTAATAAATATCGGTGATTGAATATTAAGATTATTGGTCTGGATGTTCGGAAGATAGTTTTCTTTGCTGACGAGGAATTCATATTTTCCCGCAAATAGGTGTATTTGAATCGTATAGAGAATCTCAAAAGTGGCCTCATTAATATTAACAAACTTCAATACCCCCAATATCATGCAAAATATAGTGGAACAGGAAGGTTTAGCTAGGAAAATAAAGAATTACGAAACTATGTCATCACAACATTACAATGATTTCCCAGCATGGACGTTACAAAATCTGAAACAATTTACAGGCACGTACCAGTTGAGCCTTGCTAAATCCTACATTGCAGACCACCTATTTGCGGGAAAATATGAATTCCTCGTCAGCAAAGAAAACTATCTTCCGAACTTCCAGACCTATAATCTTAATATTAAATCACCGATATTTATTAAAGCTAAACTACAATCTCGGCATAGTGCACAGAAAGTATATTGTATTTTCATCTTAATTGATACTGCATTGTCTGCACCCGAATCTATAGTATCATACTACTGTCAGTGCCGAAATGGCGCAAGGACTGTTGGCTGCTGTTGACTGTCGCCCATGTACTAGCAATTATTTGGTATTTCGAATTTGGTCGTTACATGGATCAGGCTTCTTAACACCAGCAGGCTTCTTAAATCAAAATTTTCCGTACATCAAACCAACATCCGAGGATACAGACGAGGATACAGACGAGGACGAGTAACGTAAGTAATGTGAATGCGCGCGCATATATGTTGTAAGACAATAAAAAAACATTTCATGCTTACGAACTAATTAAACTCGGTGGAATCATATAGTTTAGGTAGTTTATAAGCAGATAATACACTTCCAGATCGATGAAAGAATTAGTTCCTGTATAGGACATGCATCTAGCTCAAATACTTCACCGCGCACACACACTTCTCCGCATTCTTGATGTTATATTTCAAAAACAAAACATTTCCCCATGGTTTGACGCATACCACCTGAAAGGGCACAAAATAAGCTGCAAATACTGAGTTTTTGATTAAAATCAGACGATGTTGCGAGTTGCGATTCTCGCTCTAGCGGTGTTTAGTATAAGTTCTTAAAGCGCGAAGTTTAAACTAAGTTAAAATCGAACTAGTTCAGAATGAACTCCACCGCTTATCCACGCCTCCTGCCTTAACACTCGCAAAAACAATTTATTAATAAAAACAGAGGAACAAACATACGAAGAAGCCTGTTTCTTCTCCTCGCATTCAGCTTTCGACGTTGTAACGTATCAGATCAGAATAAATCAATCTTTTCCTGTTTGTTCAATTCAAAATATCATTGTGTTGTTTCTAGTTGTTAATTAGCAGTTTTATTATCTATTGCTAAATACCTTGTGTTTTAGTGACTTAAAATTGACCGAACCTGTGCGCCGAAATCAGTTATACTAATCTTTTAAATCGTTTAACAAAGTAATTCAGTTCGGTTCTATAAGTTTTATTGAGTTTCAAGTTATTGTTTACAACCATTTTGTTATTTCGTTGATTGAATTTCGCGAGTTCCCGAGCAGAGCCCCTCAGGGCTTCAAAGACGCCGAACCACGCAGAAGTCCCTTTGATTCACCAGAATTCCCAGCCGACCCACGCAACAACGATACTTTTTGGGGGAAATGCAATTTTTTTGAATTTTCTGCACACGAGCAAACCGAAAAAACGCGGAAATTATATTTAAAAAATATATATATGATATATAATACTTATATCATTAGAAAGCTTGATGTTTTGTGATTTGTTGGCTGCAGTCGCGTCTCGATATGTTGATTTAGTCCAAAGTTATGACTTTCGATGCGTTTGGTGGCCAGCGCACTTTGACCCCCTCCCCCTCCCCTTCCTGTGGTCCTGCGACAAATCTAAAGGGTGGAATCGATCACCCGAATATCAATTTATTAATGTGCACAACTTTAGGCAAATCTGTTTTGGGTACTTTTATAGGGTTTTTGCATACCGTCCTTTGTTCAGAAGTTCCCGGAAGTGGAACTAAAAAAGGAATGATTGCTGACAATTTTTCAATTGGTTTCTTATGGAAAAAAACTGTATGTAACTAATTATTTGCTATTACTTAACAGAATCAACAATACTTATTTTGGGGCTTCAAAAATTGTTTTCTTTCATATCGCCAAAAATTAAAAGACTCGATTTAAAATTCTGCACGAAAAATACATACAATAACAGACACGTGTTCGCCCACAGATCAGAAGTAGGCGTCATGATATTTTAACCGTTTTTAAGTGCTCATATTAGTAGTCTACAGGTAACATAAAAATACATATCATTTGAATTCTGATTTCTTTCCTTATTTTTTGGGATTGTGTCACACTGTGGCAATAGGCCGCAGTCACTCCCTCCGGGAGGAGTCTAGCGACCGGTGGTCGCAGTACCCAGCCTGCGTCTAGGTATAATGGGAAATAGACCGTCCTCGCATTGCGTTGACTCTCGAGTAGCCAAGGCTGGTACTCAAACAGACTCGCGTCAGGCTCCTACGTCTGGCGCATACCCGACGATCGCAGTCGCATGTAGGAGAACAGATACATGCTTTCCCATTGCACCAGTATACTGCGACCAGTCGCTGCGACCAATCGCAGCGACCAATCGCAGGTAGGAGATCCGCCTTAACCGTTCATTTAGACCGTTTGAAAAATCGTATTGACCGCTGTAAAAATAATCGGTATATTTTTGTTTTTTAGGAAATGTTTATAATGTAATACTTTATTGCAGGGCTTGAAACGGTTATTATAAAGATTTAGGTTCTTGAAAGAGTTATGAAGAACCTTTATTCTGAATAAAGGTATAAAGAACTATAAAGAACCTAAATATCAGACTATATAAGTTTAAGTTACGGTTCCTCTGTAGCTCTATAACTTTTATTTTTTAGGTTCTATATAAGTTCCAAAACGGTTAAAGAACCGATTTAATAACTTTTATTTTTTAGGTTCTATATAAGTTCCAAAGCGGTTATAAAACCGATTCTTGTAACGATTGTACAGAATTTTATAGAAAATGAAATTACAACATATTACAACTATGGACTACTGTGTATAACCAAATTATTTAAAAATTATTATAAATAAGTAAGTAAATATATATTATGTACATATTTGTACATACATATACATTTATTTTGTAATATGAAGTGTTCGTTAATATAAATGTCTGGTTGTTATACCGATGACGGTCTAGCTCCCCGATTTGAATGATTTTTTAATATGTTTTTTATATATAAATATTATATATAAACATGACAAAAATACATAACTTTTTATATACGTACAAACATAACTGGTACATACTTGGACTATAAAGACACTGTAAATTATATATTTAATATGACATTTTTTTAAAATACACATATACATATATAAATTTCATGTTAAATATATAATTTACAGTGTCTTTATAGTCCAAGGATTTTAACGCTCGTACGGGGGAGGAAGGGGGAGAAGCATGGGAAGGTGAGGAGGAGGAGGGGAAGGGGGAGAGAAGTAGGAGATCCAAGGATAAGGATGTAAATGGGGAAGGGAGGAGATTGTCCAGGCACCTAGGGGAAATGGGATTGGGGAATATTGAATGGGAATATAGAGGGGGACGAGGAGGTTGAATGGACCTTCACAGGGGGGCGGGGGAACACAGTAATAGATTATGTGATAGGGAATGAGGCTACAAGAGAAAAGGTGGAGAGGATGGAGGTAGGGGATAGGATAGAGTCGGACCACCATCCGGTGGTGGTGTGGCTGAGAGGGGAGGGGTGGGAGGAGGAGGGTGGCGGAGAAAGGGAGGAGAAAAGGGAGGGGGCAGAGGAAATTGGACGGAAGAGGGAAGGAGGGAGTTTATGAGAAAGTTTGGAAAAAGGGGCGTAGGGGAGAGAGAAGTGGAGGAAGAATGGAGTGAGCTGCGGGAAAGGATAAAAGGAGCGATGGCTCAGATGTGTAAAGAGGGGAAGAAGGAAAAAGGGGGAGGGTGGTGGGATTCGGAGTGTAGAGAGGGGAAAAGGAAGGTGAGGAGAGAACTGAGAAAATGGAGGAGGGAAGGAGGGGATGGGAGAAAATATAAGGAGTTGAAGAGGGAGTATGGGAGGTTGTGCGAGGAAAAAAGGAGCAAGGAGGTGGAGAGGTGGATGAAGGAGGTGGAAGGGGTGAGAACGGAGGGGGAGGTTTGGAAGGTGGTTAATAGAGGAAGGAAAAGGAAGGGAAGGGTAAATGAAGGGATAGCAATGGGAGATTGGGACGAATATTTTAGAGGCTTGCTAGGGGGAGTAGAATGGAGAGTGAGAAGGGGTGGCGAGAAGAGGAGGTGGGATGATGGAGAGGCAGAGATAGGAAGGGAAGAGATAGGAAAGGCGATAAGGAATTTAAAGGACGGGAAGGCGGGAGGAGGGGACGGGATCCCGAACGAGGCATGGAAGTACGGAGGGGTAGAAGTGGCGGAATGGCTCTGGGGGCTGTGCAATAGGGTGTGGAGGGGGGAAGGGTGGCCGGAAGGATGGAAGGAGGGAGTGGTAGTCCCGGTGATGAAAAAGGGGGGAGGGGAAAAGGTGGAAGACTATAGAGGAATAACCCTAACACAGACGGCATACAAGGTGTATGCGTCTGTGTTAGCGGAAAGGCTGAGGGTGGAGATAGAGGAGAAAGGATTGCTGCCACCGAGTCAAACGGGGTTCAGGCGGGGGGTGGGGTGTATAGATAATATATATGTATTAAATTACCTGATTAACAGGCAGGTGGGAAGAAAGGGAAAAAATATGGCAGTAATTATCCCAGTATTATTTATAGATATGAAGGCCCCGTTTGACTCGGTGGGCAGGGAGGTTTTAGTGGGGGCAATGAGGTGGAGGGGAGTGAGTGAACAGCTAGTGGTGAGGTGTGAGGAGGTGCTAACGGAAACGATATGTAGGGTGCGGGTGGGGGGAGAGGAGGGAGAGAGGTTTTGGACTGCGAGAGGGGTGAGGCAGGGGTGCCCGCTAAGCCCGACCCTTTTTACATTGTTAATCGCGGACCTAGATGAGGAGTTGGAAAGGGGAGGATGGGGAGGGGTGAAGTTGGGGGAGGGAAAAGTGTACGCATTAGCGTACGCGGACGACGTGGCGGTGCTAGCTGAGGACGAGGAAGGAATGAAAGGATTGATGGGGAAGTTGGAAACATACGTGGATGGGAAGGGGTTACAAGTGAATGTGGGAAAAACAAAGGTCATGAGATGCAGGAGGGGGGGGGGGAGGGAGGTGGAAGAGGGTGACTTGGAGGTGGAAGGGTAAGGAACTGGAAGAGGTGAGGAGTTTTAGGTACCTGGGGTACACGATGATGGGGAATGGAGGGCAAGAGGGACACGTGGAGGAAAGAGTGAAAAAGGGGGCCGCGGTGATGGGAAAGGTATGGGGGATTGGAAAGACGCTGTTTGAGCGAGACTGGGAAAAGAGATTGTGGCTGTATGACAGATTGGTATGGCCGGTGGTGGGGTACGGAGCGGAGGTGTGGGGATGGAAGGAAAGGGAAAAAATAGAGAGGATGCAGGAAAGGTTCCTGAAGTGGGTGTTGGGGGTAGAAAGGAGTACGCCAGGGTATCTGGTGAGGGGGGAGATGCAGAGGGGAATGATGAAGGGTAGGGCGGGGATGAGGGCGTGGGCTTTCGAGAGGAAGCTGGAGGAAGGGCAGGGGGGGGAGTTAGCAAGGAGGTGCTGAGAGGAGGTGAAAGGGAGGCTTAGGAGGGGAAAGGTGCTAGAGGGGTGGGAAAGTGAAAGGAAGGAGTTTTTTGAGGGAAGGGGATGGACGTTGGACGAGATAGAGAAGATGAGGGAGAATGGGGTACTAAGAGGAGAGGAATTGGTGAGCAGAGAATGGAAAGTACAGGAGGAGGAGAGGTGGGAAAGGATAGGGAGCGCCAGATATAATGTATGGTACGGAAGGGTGAAGGCAGAAGGGCTACCGGGGTATTTAAAGAAGGGGTGGGGGGAAATTAGGTGGAAAAGAGTGGCTAGGTTCAGGCTGGGTAGTGAAATGAGGGGGGGGGGTAGATACTGGGAGGAGGGAGAGAAGAGGAGGTGCAGGGTTTGTGGGAGGGCGGAGGAGACGTGGGAGCATGTCTGAGAGGAGTGCATGGGGTGGGGGGAAGAAAAGGGGTGGCAGGAGATGGCAGGGGAAGTACTAGGAGATGAAGGAGAGGGAGAGAAGTGGATGAGGAAGTTGGAAGAAAGGAGACGAGTGTGTGGGGGAACGGGGGAGTGAATGAGAGATTGGAGTGGACGGAGAGTTGAGCGGAAGCGGAGGTCCGGGGAGGGAGCGCGCGAGCGGGCGAGCGAGCGAGCGAGAGGAGAGGTTTGAGCGGGGAATTTTGTAAATATGTATATAAATATAAATATAAATATGTAAATAGCGATGTAGGTTTAAGGTAGGCTAAGTAGGATAGGTTAAGTTAAGAAAGGTTAAGTTAAGTTAAGTAGAGGAAAATGTAAGGATGGAGGCGAGAATAAGGGAGATCGTAATCCTAAGGGGATCGATCAAATAAAACTATTCATTTTCTGCTATAATATTAGTGAATTTTATAAAATCATTATCTGACTGTGATTTTGATGTTAGGATGTGTGCGAATCTTGTAAAATGATCCACCAAAGCCTCCGATTATGTCGATCAACATTATCTCGAACGGTTTTTCCGCCGGACCAAGTTGTGACATTAATCCGTACTTTACTTAACCTCTGGTTTTGTTTTTAATATAAATTTCACAGTTTCTGCATATTTTTTTAATATTCTCTGATAAATTCTTTGCTGAGTAGTGCGGATTCAACATACTTGTCATTTGGTTTATTCCAATGTGGCAGAATTGATCGTGCAGATTTTTTATTAATTTCTTGCTGAATTCTTCTGATATTATGATTTTTTCCTTTCTGTATTATATCTTGTTTTTTTATACACGTTTTTGTGTTTTTTTTTATATCCTCGTTTTTATTTTGATCATCTATGATGCTTTTTGAATTTATTAGATTTACGGTTTTTAAGTTATCTTCGTTGTTTTCTTCTGCTTCAAATACCGGGTCCTGCTTAAACAATCCGCTTCTACGTTAAATTTACCTGGATTATATTTCACCGTAAAATCATACTGTGACAAGTAGTGTGTTATGTCACCTAGCTCCTCATCTGGTCCAGCTTTTATTTTTAAATATTTTAATGGCTTATGGTCCGAGTAAACTTCGAAAGGTCTGCCCATCAGCCCGTATTTATTATTATTTATTATTTAAACGGAAAAGCCCTTTAGTTACATAGGTTAAAGTACAAAAATTAATTGAGTTAATATGACCAATTACAATCAAATAAAATAAAATAAAATGAAGTGAAAATATACAATAAACAATAAAAATAACATAAAATATACTATTATACCGTAAAACAGAATCCCTAGATCCTAGAGCCTAGGATCTAGAGTAATCTAGACCATTCCACTAGTGCATCTCTGAAACTTGCTAGAATCAGCGTGCGCCTGCATCTTCTGGAGGACCGTCGATAGTATATTCCGTTCGCTTGAATTTGGACCAGCGAATTATTAATCGGGACTTAATCGATGCTGCCACGCGATTCGCTTAGCCTGCACCCTTTCAGGAGCTGCTTGAGCGCGTAACCCCTTACCGAAGACAAGATCGAGGCGCGAAGGCCCCTTGTCCCGTCTCTATTAACCGTCGCCGAGTATGTCGCCTCGGTGTAACGAGCTCAGTGTCTCCTCTCGCACGATATTAACGAGATTAAGCGACGACTGCGATACCTACTCTCTCCATATCGAGTGGGTCGAGTAATCTCGAGGATCGCTGATACGACTGGCTGATCGCGTTAGCCCGTGGCAGCGGGGGACTTCAACGCTTCATCCCGTCGCGAGGAAAACTAGCCGGCTCTATTTAAATGAACTTCCCAGGGAACTGGTTGCGCCAGTTTCTCCGACGCGCGTCGAATTAGGCGGCCGCTAATTGCTTGCGCAAAAACCTTTCAACCGGAGTTTTATGGCTCGTTAGCGCGTGTCTTCCGCGATGGAAGGACGGCGAGGGGCAATCACGACCGGCTTGATATTGCCTCTCTAAATTGCTAGACGTTGCATGCGTGGATCGAGGGAGGACTCTGCGGGGAAGCTTTCCGGTATTCCCGCGCATTGCACCCCAGGAAAATGTCACCTATTTCTACTTGGTTTCGTCGTCGCCGGAGCCAACGACCTTCATCAGTCTCTCATGTCTCTCACTAGTCGCCGAGTCTGTTCCGATCTGCTCTTCCTCTATAGGGTAATCAATGGTCATATAAACTGTCACGAGCTTGTGGCACTGGTTTGTTATCATGCCCCACAAAGGTCACTGCGCCCAAGACCCCTTTTTGTACCGAGGGTCCCCACCTATAGTCACTATACCGTGGATCCCATAAATTGGGCCATGGAAGAGTTGAATCTGTACTGCAATGGCATTGACCTCTTTACAGGTTCGCTTGATCGTTTTCGTATTGCCAAAACTGCACTGCCTCTTTAATTGCTAAAGCTTCTATATATATTGCTTTTTTCTTTTTTGTGAATTATTTAATTTTTTTGAAAAATAAACAACTGGTTTTTCTATACCACTCTCTGGTTGCGGCTGTTTTAGCACAGCCCCAACCCTTCGATACTCCCGTCTGTATAGATTTTTATTGGTAACTTAGGGTCATAAATTGTTCAAACTGGCTCAGTGCATAAAAATCCATAAAGATCCTTTCTTAACAGGTTGTGCAGCGGTTCCAATATGACAGCGATCTTAGGTACGTAGTCGTGATAAAAATTTATTTTTCCCAAAAATTGACGGATATTTTTCTGGGTTGTTGGAGTTGGAAAATTTCGTATTGCCTTTAAATTATCTTTTATTGGTTTAACCGTATTATAACTTTTAACCTGCCCAAGATAACTTACAGTATTCGAGGCAAACGTTAAAATCTATAAATATATGTCTTAGGTATAACTATTACAAATAAAATGTAACAAAAATATTTTACAAAATAATACAAAAATTACTGAAAATAATCAAATACACATGGATTTTTGCATGAATAATGAATATGAACACATGCATAGAGAAGTTTTTAATTTTTAGTGCATTTTAAATAAAATTATTTAACTTAAAAATTTTTTTGCATATTTTATTTATTATTTACTTTTGAGTGTCTAAGTTTTGATTTGTGGTTATATGCTGATTGCATACATTGAGCTATAAGAATACCTAGAGAGGGAAGAGAGCAATGGCGTCCGTTCCGAAATAGAGGGACGAAAACGGGTGAATCTATCTCTGTCTTACAACAGGCTATGAATGTATAGTACATGTGAGTGAAGTTATCTGCGCACACACATACATACATAATACAAATAGTACAGAGTGAGAGGGATAATAAGAAGAAGGATAGGTTCACCCGTGATCTTCTATTTCTTTCAGACCGCTGTCGCCTCTACTTCTTCCCACTGCTGTTCCCTCTCCAGGTATTCTTATAGCTCAATGATTGCATATCAATTGAATTGATTTGATTTTTGGTCACAGACTGATTTCAAGTCGTTTGGATTTTTGATTATGGGTTATATTTATTGATGACGGGGTAATTTTTTACCTCTCCCGTTTTTTTTTTTCATAATTTTGTATTGTCATCATAACTACACACGCCTGTAAACTTTTTAGACAATTGGATCGGTAGAAGTGAGTTAAATAGATGTTCCGTTTTACCCCACGCAAAATGTTCCGTTTTGCCCCATATGCAGTTATTTAGTAAACATTTCATGGTTACACTTCAGCGCGGGGTAAAGAACTGGGTTAAACGTCAAAATGTAGCGTAAGGGCTACAGAATTCAACGATGTACTTACCGTTATTAATTTTCGTAATTCAAGTGCCGAAATGTGGTCGAAAGTACAATACAATATTGAACCGTCAATACCGAAAATTTTTCCAACTCTCTGAACGGAAAAATATCGTGTGCACGAGTCACAAAATGTTGTGAGGACCCTTTGGTCCCATGTCACGCGATACCAACTCATTTGCAGCTCGTATCTAAGAGAAACATTGATGTTCTGTTTTACCCACCCGTCCCGTTTTACCCCACTCTCCCCTATAGTGATTTCTTTTGCAATTTTATCCAATGATTTGTCTTTTACTTTTTTGCTGTTTTCGACCAGTGCTTCTAACAATTTTTCTATTGAAGAATTCTGTGCCAAAGCTGTTTCTTCAGTTTTATTTGTTGTTACTTCTTCTACGAAATAATCATTGAACTGCACGTTTTCTTCTTCGTCCAAGTATTTTTCTTTTATTGTTTCATTTAAGGTTATCCAAATTTTCCTGAGTTGGTTCCTTTTTGACGGTGTCTTCTTTATCTTCATGAAAGCAGACTGATTATTTAATGTATTATATAACGTTGCTGGTTGTAATTCGTCTGGTATAATATACATGCGCCCATCTAGTGTCTCTATTGAGGTTATGCACAAAATGTTAGATTTCCCATCTGCAGTTCCTCTCATTTTAAATTCAAATATTAACTTCTCCAATGCGTATTGAAACGAGAATGTTGTTTTGTAATGTGCAATTGGGTTATTTAATTCAATTCTCAAGGGTTGCAGATAATAACAAACCGAAAAGTTTCACTGTAAAAATACAAGTGATTTTATTAATTAAGCTATTTACATTAGCTATTTACAATGGTTACAAACCTGTAAAAATACAAGAAACAACATTCTGTGTTTGTTCTTCGCAATCTTGTTCCTTGTATAATCAAATCACTCTTAACAATTAGAAGACTCACACGTGTCCGTCTGCAGCATGCTTGCTTTAATTTCTCTGCCGCTACTGCGGGCCCTTAACTCACCGTCTCACTGTATTGAGCGGGAAGGTTTAAATCAATTTAAGGAGTACACTTCTTACATAAATGCAAAAAAGATTAAATTTTGCATCATTAGAAAGGAATATTATCTCCTATGTTTTAGGCTGCAAATTTTAAATCCGGACCCTGTGCGGCAATTCGACGGCACACTCGTTCAGACGTCAGTAGTATAGCAAAGAGAGTTCTAACCCAGGTCCTCAGAGGGGAGCACGGGGAAGTGATCGCACGCGGGGGAGTGCAGTGGAGGGAAACCTGGGCGCGGGGAGAGCGGGAAGGGGAAGACTCGCTGCGCGCGTACGAGTCGCGGAGTGGGGGAAGCCGTAATCGTGGAGGGGATCAGTCCTGCCCGAGCCGCCGCGGAGAGCTCTCCAGAGTTGGTCCACCACCGAAAAAGACCTAACCAAGGAAGAGTATCGCCATGAACTTCCCCCCCCCCCCCCAGAAATTTTTCAGAGGGAGGGGACTACCCCGAAAATTTTTCCATACCGATATGTAACAGAAATTTTTCCCCCCTACGCAGAGAAATAATAATTTTAATCCCCTGCAGCGTGGATCTATCGAACCATTATGTAGAAATATTTTTGAAACAAATATGCAGCATGCATTCTAAAGCTAACCGCATTTCAAACATCACAGCGTATCGCGCGATAGCATGCGGAATCTACATCCTCTGGAGCAGCCGTGCGGGATGACATCATTCGGCGGCGCGAAGAATGAAGTGCAACACAGAAACGCTGAATCTTAAAATTAGATGACGAGGAGGATGACGGATAACTGAAATGGAGAAATAATATGTGTTTAAGAAATTTTATTTAAAATCAAAAGAATATAATTTAACATTTTTTCCTACGAGCATCAGCTAGAATATCATTGATTGCACATGCTAACAGTTCACAATCAACAAGAGATACTTCGTCGAAATATTCACTATCATGTATGATTTTAGCAGCACGACGCGTATCTAATTTTTCGCAGGCAACATCGCTCTGTTATAGCACGTTAACAAAAGTTTTAAATTTCGACTGCACATCTCCTACAATTTGATGTAGCCGCAGATATTCATAGTCTATACATGGTTCAAGATTTAATAAAAATTTATGTATCCGGTTTGAAATACAACGGCTTATCATGTAGTGTCATCTTTACAATCTGAGAATTATAGATCTCACAAAAATCCACCGTTAATTGACCAATCTGCATCGAAGGTGATTTAGGTAATCGTACACGTTCTTCGATGGTTGTACGACTGTTGCATAGCGCATGCCATGCATATGATGATAACGTGAGATACATCCCACGATTCTCGCCGAGAACAAATTCCACATCGATCTTAGGCCGTACGCTGATTCCAATTTCCAGGTATTTACTACCCATGGATGTTAATGCGTATCTTCTGAACATGATACGCGATGTTGGTCGCGAGCTATGAGAACAATCAAAGCTATGATATTGCTCGCTCGTATTAGGAATACAAATTTTAAGATGTCAAAATTAAGCCCTACCAAACAACTGTAATCTCCCCGCATTGAGCTACGCCATCATCTGACACGATCGATACTGCACATTTTTTTCAGAGCACTATTTGTTCCGTCCAAAGTGATTGAGGCTACTGAGCGATTGATGGTATAGCGTCCGGCAGTCGGCTTAAATAGAGGTGCAATTGTTTCCTCCACCACAGCATTTTATTTTAAAGCTACCAACTTTTCCATAATGTTTTTTCAATTCTAACGTCGCAGCATATCGCAAAATCACATGTAACTTGAGGCCCATCTTCAAGGATAAAAGTCTCAACACGTGTTGAATGTACTATAATACATTGGAAACGTCGAATCTTAGAATTATGCGGAATCATCAGAAACTGTATCAGATGATTTTACGCGCTAATTCGTCATACGCCTGAATCATAGAAAGAATTGTGGTATCAGCTGAAACTGCATAGAACCATGTTGGGGCGAATCGTCGTTTTTTGCTTGCAATGCATTCGTGGGAGGGGGAACACCGAAAGAGTTAGACGGAGATACCGAATCGCGGTATCAGCCATAAAAGCCCACTGCAAACTGCACAAAGCCTCAAATCGTTGCAACATGTTGTGTGGAAAAAATACACTAGGGGAAGTCGGGGTATTGTGAGCCACGGGGAATCGTGAGCCAGTGTCATCTGTGTTTTACTGGTAAATAACGACAGCTGCAAACAACTATTTTTGAGTTGTCTCATATATGAGGTAATATTTCCACGATCAGTTGAAGTACGCACCCGCATCATTACTTTGCTCTGTTAGCAGACAAAAATTTGCTGCGCTCGAAGTATTATTTTCATTTCGTGTTTGGTCTATTATTGTTACATTTTTCTGTGGATCTAAGCAGGTAACTGTGTTTATAATACTCGTGTGACTTCATGCTTTCGAAATAAATAAAGAAATTTGAATTTGGTGAGGTTTGTGCTATTTGTTTGGGACCATATCGTAAAAATAAGGGTTCGGGGAATTATGAGCCACTTGTCTCGGGGAATTGTGAGCCACTCGATTTTTGACATTTAACGAACTAACCTCACATGTTTGATGCTTCTCAATGATTGTTTATGCACTATTCGAGCACGATATAAATTTTTTGGCAATATCTAATAGATATTTTATCTGATTCAATTCTTTTAGTTACGATGCCACGTTATTATGCCAAAAATGATCATTCGCTCGATTTTGACAATATTTTGGAGGCAATAAGGCATGTGAAAATTCATAATGCATCGGTCAGTTAAGCTGCCACCGCACATAAAATTTCGAGGGGCACTTTGGGACGATATATCGCCAAATTTGCTAACATAGACGTTGCTACAGAAAGATTAAACAAATATTTTGTCATTCAGATACATGAATAAACATTTCATAACAGAAATTGTAATTTTTATTTGATTTTTGAAAGTGGCTCACGATTCCCCGAGATTTTCAAAATTCAAGAAAATGCAAATTTTTTGTAATCGTCTTAAAATCATATAATTTGCAGATATTCGATTAAACTATTGTGTCTAAAAGAAAGGTAAATCTTCATATTACAACATTTAGCGTTGAAATTTGATGAAAAACTTAATTTAATAGCAGTTTTTTGGCAATGAAAAAAAGTGGCTCACAATACCCCGACTTCCCCTACATATGCATTCCATTTACAATCATGGAAGAATTCGTGCAAATAGAACGCCAATTGTTGGATCAATCTGCACAACTGATTTCGCGGGAAGAGTACCTCGCATGGGACGAACGGTGTAACAAGTGTATCGAATCGTTGGAAGAGCACAGCCGAGTGAAACGTCCTCGATTATCAATTGCCGTTCGACAATCGTTGGTTGCTCGAATCGCGCGACTCGATGGACTGCAATATTCGTTGCGCGGACGTTTCGTGCGTGAAGGTGCCGGATATTTGTGTACAGGACTTTTGGGGCGCGAAATAGACACTGCGTTCGATAGCCGCGTATTAACTGGAGCAGTGCTAAATTCGGACTATATCGAGCCGCGCAACTTCCTCCAAGATGCAAGGACCATTGTGCTGGAGCATGTGCAGGGCGCTTTGAGGAGACATCGAAACCTCAAAGTGAACACAGTGTTTAACGGTGAATTTGTAACGGGCGATTAACGTGCGAGTAAAAGCTTCAACATCCGAATCTGCGAACTCTTAAGCACATCCGATCTGCAGGAGAGGTACCAGCGATGCGTCATCGAACCCACCCCGGCATCGTTGGAAGCGTTTCAGGAACGCGACAGCGGATGGGCACCTAGGGTGGTTCTTATTTTGCAACTTCCGATTTCTTTTGGTCTTACCCTCCTAAAATACGAGGTTGGGTGAGAAAATGATATGTGCAAAGTTTCAAAGCGATTGGACAATGGGAACCCGTGCCGCATTTGACTTGAAGTTTTGAAAAAATAGTGATTTCTCGTCAATTTCGGACATAATTGTATTCGCCTATTTGGGAAGTATCAGTGAATATTTTTTACTAAAAGTACAGTTTATTAGATGTATAATAAGAATGTGTATGTGTTACTTAAAAAAATATTGACGTAATCTTTGAGTTTTATCGTTTAAAATTAGTATACAACGCAGCGTATAAACCAGGATAGGCGATTTGGGGGTTTAACTACACTGTCCAACACGTATTTGGATCTGCAATATGAACTCCGAGATCTTAGTAGAGTTTTTCGTCCCAAACACGAATCCGTAAACAGAACTGCTCTATCACCCACAGTTTTGAAAAACATGAGTTTTTGTAAAAAGCGCCCGATTTTGGGCAAGAATGAGGTATTACGTGAAAACCAAGAATGCTCGAAAGTTCAGTTTGGTCTCAAAATATAGAGGAAAGTTTCCTGAATATATCGGTGTATACAGTAATTAAATTTGATGATTTTATATGGTTGTAAACGGCCGTCAAAGTTTAAAAAAATGCCTATGTGCGTGATTTCTACGCAATACTTTTGCATTTTTACGAAAAGTTGTTTATCTAGCACGAATTCGCTCCACAGTATCCGATTCTGTAGATATTTCTGAAGAAGAAACCATTCACGAAAAATGTCAGAATGGTTTATAACTCGGACTTTTTGAGAAAATATCCGTCGGAAACGCGTACACGGCGTTTTGCCGTTTGGCGGCAGTGGCGGCCATTGCTTGCCTGACGCGTCTCGCCAGGGCCGTGGCTACGCGCAATCGACATGGTGCCCCGTAGAATGGTCCTTAGCTATAGGAGTCAAATTTTTTGAGTTTGTTTGGGTCTTCAGCTACTTTCGAAGTATCAGTGAATATTGTTTAATAAAAGTACAATTTCTTACATATATAATAATAACATTTGTATATTACTTCCAAAAATATAGACGAAATCTTTGATTTTTATCTCTTACAATTATAGAATATAACGCAACGTGTAAGCTACTCTACGCAGGTGCGGAATCCGGATGTCAGAATCTACAATATTTTTTATTTACTAAAATTGTATTATTCACTAATTCCTTATAATTATGTAAGTATTTATATACAACAAAACATTATTACAATTTATGGGTATAAATAAAATTAAAATAATGCATATGTGTTAGTATTTGTCATTTATCAAGCTAGATTTCTTTGTATCGGGGTACAGTTGTTAATATTCTTCTAAAACTTGTAAAATATATTGTTTGTTGTCTTCATTTATAGTTAATATTTCATTGTAGTCGGACATCAATTTTACGCCTCGCTCCGCAGTGTCATTCACAATTTTCAAATTGTGTACAACTTCTAAACCCGCTTTATATTCTTCGTCGTTTTCCCAGGCCGCCGGATCTATTTGCCAAAAAGTCGTCGATATATTAAATCTGGTAAAAAATTTTGCTTTCTCCTATAATAAATTTTTCCATGCTGGCATTAACATAATTTTTATAAAAGATCCTTCGCAGGGAAAAACCAGTGAGGGTCGCTAAATGGATGACTGAATTTTCCACCTTACGTAGATGGCTTACGCATTGCCGTGATTCAGCCGCTGCTTTATATGCTAACAAGGGGACATCAAGGTCGACAGGAAACGGATTTTCCTGAATCTTGCAATATTTGAAGATGTCTCCGAAGTTAATTTGGCAAAGCAGTACCGCGCGCTGCTCAAGATTTTCCGAGAAAATTGCATTTGAAAATCACTTTACTCGGAGATAAGCAGTTTGCGTTAACGATTCAACAAGAAGTCGAGTTGTCAAGAGTGTAGCGTGACCGACTGATAATCGGTAGATTGCTGGTTCGATCCTCGTTTTCGACATTGTTTTTTTTTTGTTTTAATTTAAACCTACCTCAATTTTAAGCGTAAAATTTATGAAATCTGCGGCAATAAACAGTTATTTATATTTTTTAAATAAAAAATGCATGGTCATTATGTGTGAGCATTGGAAAAAGGTTGTACAATAAAATAAATATTAAATGTTAAATTTACTTTATTTTTACTCATTCCCTTTATTACTTACATGCTAGTATGACACGAGCCAGGGTGATTGGAAATTCGGAAAAATCCAATGAGCGCATTCGATATGACCTGGAGGTTCCGTCGCGAACATCACAAACAAATGTCATGCATTCTCCTCAGTCTCGGCAACCACTGCAGGAAGGTGCGATTCCCCGTCGTGGTCTACGCTAATCTCGAGTGCATATTGGTGATAGCGGAGGATAGCCACAGCATGGGTGATATAGACAAAACATTGTGTGCGTATCAACACCACAAAGAGCATAAAGTGGAGTGAAAAAACTTTTTTCGATAATCAAATTCTAATAGTGCAGAAAAGTTGCCTACTTGGCCCAATAAAATGTGTAAAAAATTTCAGCTTGATCGGATAATTTCTTCTATGTGCACCAAAGACCTTAGCTTTTCAAATTTTAGTACAAAACTTAAGAAAGTTGAACTTTGTTCAGCTGGTGGATTCTACCTTTTTTTACCCAGGACTATATTTGCTGCGTAAATGATGAAAAGAAACATCCGTCGCTGGTTTCGTTACGATAGGAATGGCCTGTCGGCACTGTAAACCATAATAAATACAGCCCTTCGCTATACATTCTAAAAGTCGTCTGACAAGGGAAGATCCCGAACCCGGAAATTCAAAAATATCTGAAACTTTGTGGATATGTAGGGGATTTCCTCCTGATTACAACGCTATTTTTTTGCTGCCCAAAATCAATCTAAGGGGGTGAACTTAACCCCTGAAAATTCGTGTATTTTCCAATTTTGTGTTATAACTCGCTAACTGTAAGAGATACAAAAAAAACTACCAATTCAGATTTCACGCGAAACAACGAATTTTAAAAAACATTATGAATATTTTGTGCATAACTTTTTTCTAATTGTTTAAATAATTGATTGAATTTTTACTATTTGATAGATCTAATTAAAAGAAGTAACTTTCGTCTGGAGATTTTTTTTCTATCTCTTACAGTTCGCGAGTTATAACACAAAATCGGAAAATACACGAATTTTCAGGGGTTAATTTCACCCCCTTAGAGTGATTTTGGGCAGCAAAAAAATTACGTTGTAATCAGGAGGAAATCCTCTACATATCCACACAGTTTTAAATTTTTTTGAATTTCCGGGTTCGGGATCTTCCCTTGTCAGACGACTTTTAGAAAGTATAGCGAAGGGATGTATTTTTTGATAGTTTACAGTGCCGACAGGCCATTCCTATCGTAACGAAACCAGCTACGGATGTTTCTTTGCATCATTTACGCAGCAAATGTAGTCCTGGGTAAAAAAAAAGGTAGAATCCATCAGCTGAACAAAGTTCAACTTTCTTAAGGGGTAACACCACTCTAGGATTTTAAAAAAATCGATTTCTTTTTTTTTGCTTAAACAATACTTTAGGGTCATAAAAACAATATGCCATTTGATTTATAGTGGAGAACAAATGTTAAAAGGTTCAATTACCGATTTTACCGCAGCGCCTCAGAGCGCGCGCTGTGATTCTTCGCTTTTGAACTACTTTTACCTTTCGAAATAATCAAGCTACTAGATCAGATCACATGCATAAATCACCTCTATCTCAAGAAGTGTACGAAGCGATTTCTCCCATTTATGACGATATAAGCCGTGACGAACTGCTTTCACGTTGCATCGGCGGCTTTACGCAAAATATTAACGAGAGCTTTAACGCCACGGTCTGGTCAATGGCCCCGAAATCGACTTCCAGCGGCAAACATGTTCTCAACACGGCAGTTTATATTAGTGCAGGCATTTATAATGACGGCTTATCAACTTTCATGAGGCGCATGCAGAATATGGGTATGACAATTGGACCGAATTATTATAACTTCTGCCTGGAAACTGACGAGCGCCATATCGACTTTTTCGAGAGATCGCTTAACAATGTCGCAAAAAAGGCCCGAATATCCTTAAAAGCATCTAGGAAGGAAGAGGAGGAGACAAACCTCGACCTGGATGGCCAAATGTATGGTGCAGGCATCGCAGATTAGAAGTAAACCAACATTTCAAGGATTAAAGTGTTCATAAAACTTTAAACGCGTTTTTCTCGAAACCACTTTTTTCAAACTGGGAGGACGGATTTCTCGGAGACTATTGCATGGATTTATTTGAAATTTTTACAGTATCTTCACAATAATATTCTCTTTGGAAGTGCGTAGCCGTTTTTTGATTGAATGTAAACTTTTCCTTTTATAAATAACACTGTCCAACACGATTTTTGGTCTGCACTAACCGCTGGATGAGTCTTGTAGAGTTTTTCGCCCTGAACACGAATCTGGAAACCGTTTGTCACCACCATCCACAGTTTTTGAAAAATTCGATTTTGAAAATACTGCAAATTTTCGACTTTGAACATCTTTTGCGTCGAAACGATAATAGTTACTTGGTTTCTCTCTGTGCCGAATTATTCTATGAACCCTTCTGAATACAACGGTGTAAGTTATTATTGCATTATGAACATTTAAATATGTTTAAACAACGATCAAACGGAAAATGACACCCGAAATGCACCCATTTTTGAAGATATCTTTCAATTTATTTCGAAAACTAAGGGTCTAGGAGAAAATCTGACCATTCCACGCGATAGAGCAGACATTTTTCCTTCGGAAAGTATCAATAGAAGTGGTAAGCCTCGTTTTGTTTCCAATACAGAAGCGAAAGAGTGTTGCAAAACGTGCGGTGTCGACAGTGGTAGTCACGCGCGTTAAGCGATTGTGTTACGCTGAGCGGCAGTGGATCGCGCGCCGCCGTTGACTACCATTGTTGACACCGCGCGTTTTGCCAAACTATTTCGCTTCTGAATTGAAAACAAAACGTGACTTACCACTTTTGTTGATGACTTCCGAAGGAAAAATGTCTGCTGCATCGCGTGAAATGGTCAGATTTTCTCCTAGACCCTTAATTTTGGAAATAAATTGAAAGATACCTTTCAAAACTGGGTGCATTTCGGGTGTCATTTTCCGTTTGATCGTTGTTTAAACATATTTAAATGTTCATAATGCAGTAATAACTTACACCGTTGTATTCGGGATGGTTCATAGAATAATTGGACGCAGAGAGAAACCAAGTAACTATTATCGTTTCGACGCAAAAGAAATTCAAAGTCGAAAATTTGCAGTTTTTTTCAAAATCGAATCTGTCAAAAACTGAGGGTGATGGTGATAAACGGTTTTCGGATTCGTGTTCAGGGCGAAAAAGTCTACCAAAATCACCCAGTGGATATTGTGGAACAGAAAAAAAGTTTCATTTTGTTGGACTGTGTAATTTAATGCTCATTTTTAGAGCAAAAAAT